>OZ030005.1:134224552-134824552 GCA_964023405.1 Apodemus agrarius
AGTTTCTGTAAGGCAAAGGACACTGTCAGAAGGACAAAACGGCAACCAACAATGTGGGAAAAGATCTTCACCAACCCCACATCCGACAGAGGGCTAATATCCAATATATACAAAGAACTCAAAAAGTTAGACCGCAAAGAACCAAATAACCCTATCAAAAATGGGGTACAGAGCTAAACAAAGAATTTTCACCAGAAGAAATTCGGATGGCCGAGAAACACCTTAAGAGATGTTCAACATCATTAGTCATCAGGGAAATGCAAATCAAAACAACCCTGAGATTCCACCTCACACCAGTCAGAATGGCTAAGATCAAAAACTCAAGAGACAACAAGTGCTGGTGAGGATGTGGAGAAAGAGGAACACTCCTCCACTGTTGGTGGGATTGCAAAATGGTAAAACCGCTCTGGAAATCAGTTTGGCGGTTCCTCAGAAAATTGGGCATGTCACTTCCAGAGGACCCTGGCATACCACTCCTGGGCATATACCCAGAGGATTCCCCTGCATACAATAAAGACACATGCTCCACTATGTTTATAGCAGCCTTGTTTATAACAGCCAGAAATTGGAAGGAGCCCAAATATCCCTCAAAGGAGGAATGGATACAGAAAATGTGGTATATTTATACAATGGAATACTACTCAGCAATTAAAAATAATGAATTCATGCAATTTGTAGGTAAATGGTTAGACCTGGAAAATATCATCCTGAGTGAGTTAACCCAATCACAAAAGAATACACATGAAATGCAATCACTGATAAGTGGATATTAATGAGCCCAGAAGCCCTAAATACTCAAGGCACAATTAGCAAGTCAAATGATTCCCAAGAAGAAGAAAAGAGAGGACCCTGGGCCTGAAAAGATTGGATCCAGTTTTGTAGGAGAGTACCAGAACAGAGAAATGGTGTGTGTGTGTGTGGGGTGATTGGGGAATAGTTGGAGGGGGAGAGGACTTATGGGGTTTATGGTGGGGAGGAGGGGCTGGGAAAGGGGAAAGCGTTTGGGATGTAAACAAAGAATATAGAATAAAAAAATGAGAAAAAAGTAAGCCCTCACCTACACACCTCTAAACAACTCCAATAAAACTCATTATTTCAACCCAGAAAAAAAAAAAAAAAAGAAAAATACATTAAAATTGACTATTTCATGGAAAATTATACAAATAAGATGGTAGACATAAAAAACCTTTTTAAATTAATTGAAGGTAGAATTAAAAACATTTTGTGATAAATTAGAGATTTACATGGAATATATTTCTGATAAAATAGAAGAAATATATAGAAAAACATGTTAAAATTGAAGATTATCATGAAAAATAATACAGATAAAATGGTAGACATAAAAACATTACTAAATTCATTGAAATAGGAATTACAAACATTTTCTGATAAAACTGAAGATTTATATGAAAAATATTTCTTTTAATCTATGTCTTTTTATTGGGGAATTGAGACCATTGATGCTAAGAGATATTAAGGAAAGGTGATTGTTGCTTCCCATTATTTTTTATGTTATTTGAATGTTTCTGTGTTTATCTTCTTTTGGGTTTGTTGGAAGAAGATTACTTTCTTGCTTTTCTAAGGGTGTACTTTCCCTGGTTGTGTTGGTGATTTCCATCTATTATCCTTTGTAAGGCTGGATTTGTCTTTCATTGTCTGTGGTGAGAAGTCTGGTGCAATTCTGATAGGTCTGCCTTTGTAAGTTACTTTCTCCTTTTCCCTTGCTGCTTTTAACATTCTTTCTCTGTTTAGTGCATTTGGTATTTTGATTATTATGTGCTGGGAGGAGTTTCTGTTCTGGTTGAGTCTGTTTGGAGTTCTGTAGGCTTCTTGTATGTTCATGGGCATCTCATTAGGTTAGGGAAGTTTTCTTCTAAATTTTGTTGAAGATATTTAATGGCCCATTTAAGTTGTAAATCTTCGCTCTCTTCTATACATATATTTCTTAGTTTTGGTCTTCTCATTGTGTCCTGAATTTCCTGGAGGTTTTGGGTTCCAAGCACTTTGCATTTTCTTTGACTTTTGAGTCAGTGTTTTCTATGATATCTTCAGGACCTGAGATTCTTTCTTCTATCATGTGTATTCTGTTGTTTATGCTTGCATCTGACTCCTGATTTCTTTCCAAGGTTTTCTATCTCCATAGTTGTCTCCCTTTGTGATTTCTTCATTGTCTCTACTTCCACTTTTAGATCCTTGATGGTTTTGTTCAGTTCCTTCACTTGATTGTGTTCTGTATTTCTTTAAGGGATTTTTGTATTTTCTCTTTAAGGGACTTTACCTGTTGACCCATGTTCTCCTCTATTTCTTTAAGGGAGTTACTTATATCCTTTTTGAGGTCCTCTATCAGCATCATAAGATGCAATTTAAAAAAAATTTATTTGATATATTCTTTATTTACATTTCAAATGATTTCCACTTTCCTGGATCCCCCCTCCCCAAAAGTCCCATAAGCCTTCTTCCCTCCCCCTGTTCCTCCATCCACACCTTCCCATTTCCCTGTTCTGATATTCCCCTACACTGCTGCACTGAGCCTTTCTAGAACCAGGGGCCACTCCTTCCTTCTTCTTGGATATCATTTGATATGTTGATTGTTTCTTGGGTATTCCAAACTTCTAGGCTAATATCCTCTTATCAGTGAGTGCATACCATTCTTTTGAGACTGGGTTACCTGACTTAGGATGATGTTCTCCAGCTCCATCCATTTGTCTAAGAATTTCATGAATTCATTGTTTCTAATGGCTGAATAGTACTACATTGTGTATATATACCACATTTTTTGTATCCATTCCTCTGTTGAGGGACATCTGGGTTCTTTCCAGCTTCTGGCTATTATAAATAGGGCTGCTATGAACATAGTGGAGCATGTGTCCTTATTACATGCTGGGGAATCCTCTGGGTATATGCCCAGGAGTGGTATAGCAGGGTCATCCAGAAGTGCCATGCCCAGTTTTCTGAGGAACTGCCAGACGGATTTCCAGAGTGGTAGTACCAGCCTGCAATGCCACTAGCAGTGGAGGAGTGTTCCTCTTTCTCCACATCCTCGCCAACACCTGCTGTCTCCTGAGTTTTTAATCTTCGCCATTCTGACTGGTGTGAGGTGAAATTTCAGGGTTGTTTTGATTTGCATTTCCCTAATGACTAATGATGTTGAACATTTCTTAAGGTGCTTCTCAGCCATCCGATGTTCTTCAGGTGAAAATTGTTTAGCTGGAATCAGTATCCTGGACCTCAAGATGGGGTTTTAAATCTAACTCTTGCTCTTCCAGTGTGTCAGGGTATCCGGGACTTGCTGTGGTGGGAGAACTGGGTTTTCATATTACCAAGTAGCCTTGGTTTCTGTTGGTAGGGTTCTTGCACTTGCCTTTCACCATCTGGTTATGTCTGGTGTTAGTTGGTCTTTCTGTCTCTGTCTGGAGCTTGTCACTCCTGCAGACCTATAAGTCTATGCCCATACTTCTGGGAGACCAACTCTTTTCTGTCATGGTCTATGCACAGAAGGCTGTGGAACTGCCCAGCTCCCTGGTGCAAATGGCAGCTGAAAGACTTCCATCCCCGCTGCTCCATTGATCTTATGCCCTGTGTGATACTAGCTGTTCCCCTCCAGAGAGAAGGTGGAGATCTCATCTCTGTGCTCAGAAGTGAAAGCACTGCTGGGAGATCACTCTCTCCTGGCTGGTTGTGCACAGAAGGATGTGGAGCTGCCTGGCTCCCTGGTGCAAATGGTTGTGGGAAGACTTCTGTCCCAGCTGCTCGACTGATCTTATGCCCTGTGTGATCCTAGCTGTTTCCCTCCAGAGAGAAGGTGGAGATCTCACCTCTGCACTCAGAAGTGAAAGCTCTGCTGGGAGATCTCTCTCTCCTGGCTGGCTGTGCACAGAAGGATGTGGAGTCTCCTGACTCCGTAGTGCCTCTGTACCCCATTTTTAAAAGGGTTATTTGGCACTCTGGAGTCTAACTTCTTGAGTTCTTTGTATATATTGGAAATTAGTCCTCTGTTGGATGTAGGGTTGGTAAAGATCTTTTCCCAATTTGTTTGTTACCATTTTGTCCTATTGACAGTGTCCTTTGCCTTGCAGAAACTTTGTAATTTTATGAGGTCTCATTTGTCAATTCTTGATCTTAGAACATAGACTATTGGCGTTCTGTTCAGGAAAATTTCCCCTGTGCCCATGTGTTCAAGGCTCTTCCCCAGTTTCTTTTCTATTAGTTTCAGTGTGTCTGGTTTTATGTGGTGGTCCTTTATCCACTTGGACTTGAGCTTAGTATAAGGAGATAAGAATGGATCGATTTGCATTCTTCTGCATGCTAGATGCCAGTTGAGCCAGCACCATTTGTTGAAAAAGTTGTCTTTTTCCCCACTGCATGGTTTTAGCTTCTTTGTCAAAGATTATGTGACCATAAGGTGTGTGGGTTCATTTCTGGGTCTTCAATTCTATTCCATTGATCTATCTGCCTGTCACTGTACCAATACCATGCAGGTTTTTAAAACTATTGCTCTGTAGTACTGCTTGAGGTTGGGGATACAGATTACCCCAATAGTTCTTTTACTATTGAGAATAGTTTTAGCTATCCAGGGTTTTTTGTTATTCCAGATGAATTTGAGAATTGCTCTTTCTAACTCTATGAAGAATTGAGTTGGGATTTTGGTAGGGATTCCATTGAATCTGTCTTATGATGACTCTCAACTGTTGTCAACTTTCTGAGCAATTTCCAAAAGCTGAGATCTAGCCACCCCTTCCAATTGTAATTTTTGGATCTTTCTTCTTATGTCTGGAGTTGACTGCATGACAAAGGCAATTTTAGTGGCTCACTGGTTTAAGTGTCATCACTTTGAAAAAGTTGGTAGGTTTTCTGGCTGCCATTTTTTATTTTTTATTGTATGTTATCTTTATTTACATTTCAAATGTTATCCCTTTCTGGTTTCCCCAGCACAAAGGAATCCCCCTTTCTCATCCCCCATCCCTTTGCTTCTATGAGGGTGTTCCCCTGCCCACTCCTGCCTTCCTGCCCTGGCATTCCCCTACACTAAGGAATCAAGCCTTCACAGGACCAAGGACCTCTCTTCCCACTGATGTCTGCTATGCTTTTCTACACATGCAGCTGAAGCTATGGGTCTCTCCATGTGTCCTCTTTGGTTGGTGATATAGTTCCTGGGAGCTCTGGGGGGGGGTCTGTTAGTTTGATATTGTTGTTCTTCCTATGGGTTACAAACCCCTTCAGCTCCTTCAGTCCTTTTTCTAACTCCTCCATTGGGGGGCCAGTACTCAGTGCAATGGATAACTACAAGCATCTGCCTCTGTATCAGGCACTGGGAAAACCTTTCAGGAGACAGCTATATCAGGCTCCTGTCAGTAAGCACTTCTTGGCATCCACAATAGTGTCTGTGTTTGCTGTCTGTCTATGGGACAGATCCCCAGGTGGGGCAGTCTCTGGATAGCTTTTCTTCAGTCTCTGCTGCACACTTTGCCTACACATTTGCTCCCATGAGTATTTTGTTTCCCCTTCAAAGAAGGACTGAAGCATCCCCACTTTGGTCTTCCTTCTTCTTGAGCTTCATGTGGTCTGTGAATTGTATTTTGGGTATTCCAAGCTTTTAGGCTAATATCCACTTATCAGTGAGGACATTCTATGTATGTTCTTTTGTAATTGGGTTAGCTCATTTAGGATGATATTTTCTAATTCCACACTTTTGCCCAAGAATTTCATGAATTCATTGTTTTTAATAGTTGAGTACTCCATTGTATAAATGTATAACATTTTCTGTATCCATTCCTCTGTTGAAGGACATCTGAGTTCTTTCCAGCTTCTGGCTATTATAAATAAGGCTGCTATGAACATGTGTCCTTGTTATATGTTGGAGTATGTTCTGGGTATATTCCCAGCAATGGTATAGCTGGGTCCTCAGGTAGTACTATGTCCAATTTTCTAAGGAACCATCAGACTGATTTCCAGAGTGTTTGTACTAGTTTGCAATCCCACCAAGGGAGATATATTCCTTTTTCTCTACATCCTCGCCAGTATCTGCTGGTTACTTGAGTTTTTGATCTTTGCCATTCTGACTGTTTTGAGGTGGAATCTCAGGTCTGTTTTGATTTGTACTTCCCTGATGATTAAGAATGTTGAGCATTTTGTAAGGTGCTTCTCAGCCATTCTGAATTCCTAAGTTGTGAATTCTTTGTTTAGCTCTGTATCCCATTTTTAATGGTGTTATTTGGTTATTGGGAGTCTAACTTCTTGAGTTCTTTGTTTATATAGGGTATTAGCACTCTATTGGATGAAGGGTTGGTAAAGATCTTTTCCCAATCTATTGGTTTCCATACGTCCTATTGACAGTGTCCTTTGTCTAACTCAATTCTTCAGAGTTAGAAAGAGCAATTCTCAAATTCATCTGAAATAACAAAATATCCAGGATAGTGAAAACTATTCTCAACAATAAAAGAACTTCTAGGGGAATCACCATCCCTGACCTCAAGATGTACTAAAGAGCAGTAGTAATAACAACTGCATGGTATCGGTACAGTGACAGGCAGGTAGATCAATGGAATAGAACTGAAGACCTAGAAATAAACCTAAAAAACTCTGATCACTAGATCTTTGACAAAGAAGCAAAAACCATCTAGTGTAAAAAAGACAACATTTTAAACAAATGGTGCTGGTTTAACTGTAGGTCAGCATGTAGAAGAATGCACATGGCTCCATTCTTATCTCATTGTAAAAACCTAAGTCCAAGTTCGTCAATGACATGTAACACCAGAGACACTGAAATTAATAGAAGAGAAAGTCAGAAAGAGCCCTGAACACATGAGTGTAGGGGAAATTTTCCTGAACAGAACACCAATGGCTTATGCTTTAAGATCAACATTTGAGAAATGGGACCTCATAAAATTGGAAAGCTGTAAGAAGTTTAAACTCTAATAGTGAGTTCATACCATTTGTGTGTTTCTTGGTCTGGGTTACCTAAATCAGGATGATATTTATTAGTTCCATCCATTTGTTTGTAAAAGGCATGATTTCACTGTTTTTAATAGCTAAGAAGAATTCCATTGTATAAATGGACCAAGTTTTTTGTCCATTTTTCAATCAAGGAACATCTAAGTTGCTTCCAGTTTTTAGCTATTATGAATAAAGCTGCTATGAAGATAGTTGAACAAGTGTGTTTGTGATATAGTGGAGTATCTTTTGTGTATATTCCCAAGAATAGTATAGCTGGGTCTTGAGGTAGAACTATTCCTAATCTTCATGTACTCACTTATAAACAGGTCATAAAGTACAGGATGACCATTCTACAAACCACAGACTGAAAGATGATAAGTAATAAGGAGGATCCAAAGGAAGGTGTTTGGATCTCACTCAAAAGGGGAAATAAAATAGATATCTGAAATAATTGAAGTGACAGAACAGGGTGAGAAAGGGACAGGGAGGGAAACAGGAGTAGAAAGGTAGGAGGAAAGTGATCTGAAATAAATGGTGACCCACAGCCAAACAAACAATAGAAAAGCTCAGGGAGTCTTGTGGAAGAGTGGGTGGGGGGAAGGATAAGGGATCCAGAGAGATCAAGGACACCACATGAAAACCTACAGAGTAAAGTAACCTGAGCCCATGGGGGCTCACTGAAACTGAATCACCAATCAAAGAGTATGCATGGGATGGACCTAGGCCCTCTACACGGATGTACCAGATATGCAGTCTGTTGTTCATATGGGTCCACTTACAATTTGAGCGGGGTAGGGAGGTTTGTCTCTGACTGTCGCCAACCTTTGGATTCTTTTCCCATAACTGGGATGCCTTGTCTGATCTCAGTGGGAGAAGATGGATTTAGTCCTAGTGAGACTTGATGTACCATGGTGGGTCATTACCTATGGGGAGCCTCTCTTTCTCTGAGGAAAGGGGATATGGGAATGGGAAGGAGTGTAAAGGTGGGGATGGGAGGAGAGGATGGAGGGGATCTGTTATCAGGCTGTAAAGTGAATAAATAAATTAATGAGGAAATAAAAGATATCTAAACTGTTGAGTGCCACCAGACTAATGTCACCAAGCCTTCATGGACAAAGTACCCATAAGTGTGTTATACAAGTTTCCAAGGCTCTAAGTTATAGTATCATATTTGTCCACTCTGTACCATCCAAAAATGCCTTCACATTTTCCACAGGAACTGGTACTTGATTCATATTAAAGAAAAATAATGAATTGTTCCTTCGATTATCTGGCTGGCTCTTCCAAATTTATGTACAAAGATGTAATTGGTGGATGCAATAACTATGTACTAGATTTGCTTTGGCAGCCCACTGACATTTGCTGGTACCTGCCCTGTGCCCATAGGAGAAATAAGAACAAAACATTGTCTTGCTAACAAAAGCCTGAAATATGCATGGAGAAAATAAACAAAATCAGTGGACAGGGAGAGTATTGCCTAGATAGAGTTAGGGAGGAGGGACAAAGACCAATTAGTATATTTGAAGTTGTGTATTTGATATGTATTTCAAATGAAGTTAGACCACATTGCATGATAATGTCCTCCCAAAAGGAAATGGTTATCTAACAAAAACTATAGTACCATGCATAAGAAGACGCCTTTTGAGTAGTTGGCAAGTAGAATTCAGGCATCTCCCAAAATAGTATAGGCTATTCCTATTGCCCTGGTTGCCTCCCAAAATTTGATGGCAAGTTCATATTGGTGAAATATACAGTTCAGACACAGGATCTGGAGGGATCCCACTGTATCTGACACAAAAGCCTCCTTCGTGAAGCCTAATTTTCATAGTACCAGAAGGTGATATACAAGCTGCCAAAAAAGAAAAGCAGTCAATATCTTTCCCACTGAGATACCTGTGAATCAAAACAAGGAGCAGCGCGATGTGTTAATCCTAAAGGTATAATAATAGCATTTATATCTCCTCCATATCCAACAGCTGTGTAATTGGACATAAGGTGCCTTCATTAGTGCATATTTCATGCTTGTTGTGTATACCTAGCCAACCACCTGTGGTAGAAATGTCATAGTCACTAAGATAGAACCTATTACTACTGTTTTTCCAAAATAATATGCAGTTTAACTGTATTCTTTCATAACTAGTTTAATGACCACAGAGAAGTATAACTCTTGCCCCATATCAAAGAAGCTCTTGTTATGGCAGAGAGAGACTATTACCAAAGCCACACCTGATCAAAATACAGAGACCAATTGACTGTGAGGTGTTCAGTGGTAGTGGATGCTACTATAACCCAATCTCACACCTAAGCCTTGAAGAACATCAGGGAAGAAAGAGTAAAAAAAATATGACCCAGAGGACGAAGATGTCTACTGTAATATTGTGACTTCTATAGATGACAGGGAAGCTGTGCTTACAAAACCCCAAGAATAAGGTTATTTAAACAAGACCTGAGCAATGGCAACTCCAGTTGATACACTAACATAGACGGTGGACACCTGAGGAGTGACAGGCAGTTAGTGACTGCTGAGAGGGAGAATCAGTCTTCTGCATGGACTGGCCCACTGATTGGTTGTCCAATACTAAGTTGACAGCTCTAAATGCATCTATATATCAGAAACATTAATGCACAAGAAATTGTATTTATTCATTTATTCACATCTATACAATGATGACAAAAAAGTAAAAAGGAAAACAAAGCCATGAAGTTGAAGACGGCACATAAAGGGTTGAAGGGATGAGGCCAGATTGATGTAAATATTATATGCGTACATGACATTTAAAACAAAATTCTAAAAATCTAAAATGTAACTAATTAAATTAGTATTGAAATAGGAATAAACACCAACATTGAAAGGAACAGAGGTCAACTGGGAAGAGGAAGAGAGGTCAACAGGACACCAGAGTTTAGCATATGGACCTGAGACAGCCCAGCCTAGAAGTGAGGATTTGGATGGGCCATTGTAGGTTTGTGAAGAACTGAACAGCTCCTGAGGGACAGCAGCTGTATTCCCTCTCACAGTCATTTTCTGGCCACATCCTCTGAAAAAACATGATCCCAAGCACGCAGCAGCCCTGCTGCATTACTTCATGGTGGGAATTATAAGCCCCGGCACCAAGAACTCTCAGGCATCTAGCAAACTTCTGCTGACACCCTCCAGGATGTGATGCACTTATGCAAGGGAAGCTACAGATTAGCATTGCTCATTCAGAGTGGGCAGCATGGAAGGCAAAGGTGGGCCATAATTCATCACACATGCCCACAGCATGGCAAGAGCCTGCACCAGAAATTTCTTTCAAAGTTATTAAAAATGGAAGGAATCTTTTTTTTTTTTTTAAATATTCTACTTACAAGACAGAACAATTGTCCTAAAATCTCCAGACTGCTTTTCATCCCCAGGTCTCCTACCTACAAGTCAGCCACAACCAAGACTGAATAATAGCCTTTATGGATAAAATAACAATATGGGTATAAAGCAGTGTTTATGCCATGGCTTCTATACTGCTTCAAGCAGAGAGGGCTAGGAATATGCCACACACACATTTGATGCTTCCTAAGCATTTGCTTAATAGCCACAGGACTTCCCTGCAAAGGGTAGCAGTCCAACACTTGTCTCTTATGGTTCAACTAGGTGTGGTCTCAGAAAAAGGAACAGAGACCTCTACCTAACCTGTAATCCCTCAGTCCAGCAGGCTGAATGCAATGGTGATGGCACAGGCTCAGCAGCAGGCTAGAAGTCTTCGGAGTGCAACTTTGACATCCTTGTTCCTCAGAGTGTAGATGAGGGGGTTCAAGGTGGGTGCCACCAAGGTATAGATGATGGACACCACCTTGTCCTTGTTCAGAGAGTAGCTGGACGAAGGACGAATGTAGGTGTAGATGATAGTGGAGTAGTACATAGTGACTACAATGAGGTGTGCAGAGCAGGTGGAAAAGGCCCGTTGCTTGCCCTCAGCTGAGCGAATCTTCAGGATACTGGCCACAATAAAGCCATAGGAGAGGATGATCACAGAGAAGTTCCCTACAGCAAAGAACACATCTGCGGCAAAGGCCATGTCCTCGTTTACTTGTGTTGGAGCACAGGAGAGCTTCAACAGTGGAGGAATCTCACAGAAGAAGTGCTCTATCACATTGGAGCTGCAGAATGGTAAATGCATCATAAGGCCTGTGTGCAAGGTAGTGTTAAGCAGGCTGATAGCCCAGTCAATGCTAGCCAGGAATGCACATACCCTGGGGCCCATCCAGGTACTATAATGCAGAGGGCAGCAGATGGCCACGAAGCGGTCATAGGCCATAGCTGAGAAGAGCAGAAGCTCTGCCCCCATGGACCCTGTGAAGAAGAAGAGCTGGGTCATGCAGCCCCCGTAAGAGATGGTCCTTCCCCAGAGCATAGTGTCCAGTAGCTTGGGTAGGATGGTGGAGGTGCAGAGGATGTCCACCACGGCCAAGTTGACCAGGAAGAAGTACATGGGGGTATGCAGGGACGGACTGGCACTGATTGTCACAATAATGAGCAGGTTTCCTGAGATTGCAGCCATATATAGGCTGAGGAAGCCGAGGAGAAGTGGTACCCGAAGGTGAGGCATTTCTGAGAATCCCAAGATGAGGAACTCAGTGACCAGTGTCCCATTCATCACAGAGCTGGGGAGCCCTCAGGATCCAGGTTCAGTGGGTTTTCTGTGGCAGCTCTGATAGGATATGAAGACAAAAGACATGCTCCAGTTCCAGTTTGTGCTAACAACTCAACCCAGATATGGTAAGACTCACCTAGAGACCAAACCTCAATGTTACATGGGGGTAAGAATAGAACTGTGTGCCAGAAAATGCTGTAGACATCATTCTAGTTGCAGGACTTCTAGGAGGCTGATGTAGCTGCTCATAAACCTTAGAGAGGCAGGATCTTTCTACACCGGGAGGTTTCTGTCCCCAGACTTCAGTCAGTATGGAGCAGGAACAGGAATATGCCATGGAGTGAAAGTCTGTGTGCCCTGGTAACGGGGATAGTTATGACTAAAGTCTATTCAAGAGTTCAGACAGTGGGTGGGAACAGGGAAGAAAAGAAGAAGATGACAAAATGTCCTTCACCTGTCCATATAGAACAACATCAACCATCGTCACAGGTGACTGGTGCACTCACCTATACAAACTATAGTCGTTCATGTGTGTGTTATTGAAGCTGTGGGATTGAAAGCTTTAAAGTAGGATGCTTAAGTAAGGGCACCAGGCAAGACTGAGCCCTGTCTCACCCCTGTAGCCCTGCAGCCATGTATTTGTGCCAGAGTTAAAAGTCTCCAGTTGAATTTAGAAAGCCTTAAACCGAGTATGCTAAGATACGTAAGAGCCACCCTCCAAGTGATAAGGTACGGTTAGACTATGTGAACTATTAATTACGTTTCCAAGTATAGGAGCTCAAAGGTTATATTTGTAAACACTCCACTATACTCTATTTGTTTATGAAAGTTTTTTATGATTTTCATGCACCTGTATAAAGCCAGCATCATACAAATACTTTACTGATTTGGGCTTGGGCCTCAACACTCCTATCTGCCTCAGAAAATGTCTAAGAGGTGAATGAATATTTCAAAGTCTTGTCCCTGTAGGGATGGCCAGAAAGTAATAGACCCCATCCCCCATGGCGGGTGCTCCCTGCAGAGGGGATACTCTATATTTTAATGTAGAGGGGAGAATGGGATACAAGGGAAGAAAGAAAAAGAGGTGAGGACCGAAAGACTAAAAGAGATAGGAGGACAGAGACAGCAGCACAGGGGCAGAAAGGCAGGCAAAGCAAAAGTAAGGAGAAGTAGAAATAGATATGAACCGAGCCCACCCCAACTCACCCACAGGGCCGTGATTGACAGATACGGGAGCGAAGAAAGACACACAGAGATTAGAAGATATAGAGGAACAAAGACTACAAGACAAAAGAAAAAAGAAAACAGAGACAGAGTCAGAGAAACAGATGGATTGAGAGAGACAGAGATAGGGAAAGGCAGAGACAGAGAAGGGCACAGAGACAGAAATTAGGGAGCTAAAGGGAAGCTCTGAGAGGAGATCATGTTATGAGTTGTCCAACTTGTTTGATTTATTTCAGATGCTTACAGAATTTCTCTTGAAAAAGCCAGATTAAGTGATCCCATACACCTGGCACACAGTAAAAATCAATAACCCAAATCTATGACAAAAACTTTGGCATTATAATTAACACATGTAAATTTAGTCAATACAAAACTCACATGGTAATCCAATGACAAGAATCGTCCAAGGTGTCCTCTCCAGAAACTTGTTTCTCAGCACCACACAGACAGACAGACAGATAGACAGACAGACAGAAAAATCACACGTTCACACATGTGCATGTGTGCATGAGCACACACACTCACACACACACACAGAGTTAACCATCAGCATTTATTAGAAAACAGAATCAGATTAAACAAAAAAACTTCTAAAGAGCAAATGGTGACATTTCTAATTACAGAGAGTACATTAAGATGACTGTGAGGACTAGAGGCCCTGTATTATTTATTATAGGAAAGACAAGTACTCACGGGGAGAGGCCAGACCCTGAGAGACCAATTAGGGAAATCCACACTGGCTTCCTGAGCAGGACTGGCTGGAGAGATGACCAAGACCCATCTCAAGCAACACAACACATACTTGTAGGACTGATGACCCAAGAGCAGCCTTGTCTGTCTTGTTACCCAAAGACTCACTTTCTACCAATATCACTAGTGGCAGCTGAGGGTAGAGGGCAGATCAGGGGACAATGTTTGTGCCTTGGCCAATGAACTTCCCAAACCATAATTTCTCCCAGTCTCAAAGAGCCCCTCATTCCAGATAGAAACTCTTGAGAGGCCAAGGTCAGAGCTCTTTCCCCAGCCCTGTCTGCTGTCTTCTGGCAAAGACTGTCACCAGTCACCATGCAGTTCCATCACCTCTAAGTGAATAATGTCCTTGGACTCTGCAGGTGTCAAAATTCATGTCCACTTTCCTCACATAGAGAGAAAGAACAAACTTCACCTAAGCATGATACCATCCCATCCCAGACCTGAAATGGCCTGCCCTTAGCATTGGGTGCTAGACTAGTGCTGGTCTGGGTCCAGGAAGCTGATCTCTCCTAGAAAGGTCACATGACTGCTGTGGCCTTCAGGGGCATGAACCATTTTATGTTGGAACATGGTTAGTTGGTTCTTCTATGGTCACAACAAACTATAGGCCTTGTCTGACACCTGGACTCCAGCCAGGGCACCTCTCCAGGCTGAGGCTGGACCTTGACATAAACTCCCCTTGCCTCAGTACTCAGAGTCATGCCTTAATTGTCTTCCCTGAGCTGCTAAAAGGAACAAGGACTAGTGTATTGTCCACCATCTTCCTCCAGCCCTTTCCTGCTTCTGTCTACTGCACATTCTCTACACTACCCATAATCTCTGACATGTGTACATTGAATCCTGTGCCCAGTGCACATGATTTCAGCCTGAGCTCAAGCCATTCATGTGGTTAATCACAATTTGTTGGTCACAGCCATGAATTGGATCCCAAAGCAACCTCTGGGAACACAGCTGGGATTGCCTCACTAGGACCCTCTCTACTCTACAAACTATCATGAGGCTTGGCCAGCACAGTCTGGGAGAGGCTGCATTAGTAGTACAGGAGCTTTAGCCATCTCTTCCAAATGCTCAGCTTCCTCCTATATCTGTGGTTAAGAGTAGGCCTTCAACTCCCAATATGACATAATTACATGGAGAGTCAAGGACATGTTCTCAGTATCTAACCACTTCATAAATGCAGGTACCAAGACCCCAGTGCACAAGCCTCTGGGGTGAACAATCTCTCTCCTTTCTGGTTAGAGAAAACTATTTGTGCATTGGCAAATGACATGGTTGCGCTCATGAGACAGAAGACATGAGACAGAGTGTTCAGAGTTAGTGCTAATCGGTGTGAGGAGATGAATCAGAAATTAACCTGCCTCTTCTCCTCAGGTCTGTGCCTTGGGTGCACTGTCCTGGAATGGTTGGAGATGTCAGATCCACAGTTCAAAGCCAATTACAGTGAAAAATGAACTGTACCTCTGGGAAGAGCCATGCCCTTGTTACCACTCTTCAGCGGGCAAGAGGTCAAGGACCAGATTGAGTGGGGATTGGGGAGGGGGACGTGGAACAGGTGGAAGTATTAACCTTAAAAGGGTTGGTTAGCCTTAAGATAATGGACTTTTCCTTCCTAGGTCCCCTCTCCCACTTGCATAGTCTATGGGAGCTGCCATGAGGCTCAGCTGGGTCTGCCAGCTTTCCTGAGGCCTAACTCAGGACAGGACTATGTCTTTTTCTTTCAGATGCTGGACAGAGCATAAGCATGCCCTTGAGCTCCCTAATGCTGTAGGGCTTCCTCACTTGCTCCCACACTCCAGTCCCCATACCTGGGCTATCTGTTGTATGTGACAGATCCTCCTTCATGGTGATTTTAACACATGTTTTTTTTTCCCCTTTTTTCATCCATTTCCTCCTGGGCAGTTGCATGATGTACAGCTTGCGTCCCCTGATTTTTTTTAAATTCCCCAATGTGTTAGGCCTTCTTATTGTTTTTCAAAAGCACCCCCCCAGTCATGTGGCTGACCTCCATTGTTGTTTATTTGCTTTCTTGCTTACTCATTTTATTTCACAAAGAATGTTCCCTTGTCCTGCCTTCTTGTCTCCAGTTTATTTATTCTAAGAAGCTCTAAGATTTACAGCTTGCCTGAACACCAGACTTTTCCTTCCATCTGTAATAAGTTGTCCTTGCACTTCCACATAATTTATTTCTTAAATTAACACATAGATAACATTTAGAACCCAAGAAGAGACCCTAAGTTTCTTGATATTATATAATGGCTATACCTGAATTCCCTACAATTTCCAGTAAATGTCTTCCCTTACTTCAAATTATTTAGTCAGTGGAGAGAATGAGCCCATTGCTGTATGCCTAGAGGCATCAAGCCTTTCATATACTTTAGAACCTAAAGAATAATAATACCCCCAAAACTCACAATATAGTCTTCTTGAACATTTTATTTATCTAGAATATACTTTGCTTCTTGAATAAAATTCTCACCTAACCCAGAGAGATGTAAAGGTCATTACTTAGCCTCTGAATTGGGTCACAATTGCTGAAGTTGGAGATGCCATGTGAGAATATATATATATATATATATATATATATATATATATATATATATGCTTTGATGTATACAGTGGCTTCAATGGCCCATAGGAGAGCTTGGTCTACAGTAGCAGAGATGAACTGAGTAAAGTGATAGAGTATGGAGCTAGATCTGTGGTAATAGTAATCAGGTTGTTGGCAAGCTCCCCTGGAAAAGGTCACAGGGTGCTTTCCTGGGAATCCAATCACCAGTCTTGCCTGTATATAAAAATCTTAGAGATGCTAAGGTGTACAAATACCAACATTAACTAGGGGTGGAACTTTTGATTAACACAGATGCCCATAAAATCATTAATTCACCAGGCTTGTCTTGACAGAATCTTTCTTTGGTCTGTCAGTCCCTTGAGTATTTCAAATAAGTAGATGATACTTTAACTGTCCCTCCTGTTATAACATGTCTCCTGTAGTAAATATTCAGTCCAGTCTACTACCTTAGTGCCTTCAATGCACTCAAACTTCTCTGGTCTCAGAAGGTAAAATGATCAGGCCTGGTTAGAACTCTAAGTGGGAGAACTTAAGTTGAGTAACACCATAATCAAGTAACTGCAGAGTTTAAGATTATTATGATGCAAGAAGATATCCAGAGGCCCAACCACTGTGTGGCCCATCCACATTGGCAGCCACTACAATGTATGTTGTTTAGGGATGGGAAGGAAAGAGAAGTAGAATGTTTTGAGTATTATGAGGAAAGGCAGACCTGGGGATGAGAGGGTAGTGAGGAAGAGTCTGATATGCATAGCCTGCCTGACCACCTGAGGCCATGGTAAATTCTATGTCTGAGTCTGTGGCCATACAACAGCAGGGGGGCTAAATTCACATCAGTGACCCATACCAAAGGCCATGGTGATGTCCTTGATCTGGGCAGCTGCCTGGGACCTTACCTACCAGCACAGTAGGGCTTGATCTGGCCCTGCTGGCAGACATACAGGTAAACTAACCTGGAGGATATGAACATGGAAGAGCTATACTTCCCTCCTGTCTGTCTGCTGTGCAGTGGTGTGGGTAAGGGAAAGATGCCCTCCCAATCCCTGGCATCTTGCCACTTCTGGTAGGCAGGAAAGCTGGTCCTGAGGTCATGAAAGCAGGATAAATGCACCACCCCTTCTTGGGTGAGCCAGGGAAGATGGTGCTGGAGAGCTGCCCCTGGTAGTGTGGGTGTCAGAAACCCCAACTCAGCTACCACCCAAACCCAGATCCAGGGCTTTAAGTTGGCCTACCCCAACATCTACCCTATCTATAAACTACTGCAGGGGATTGGTTCTGCAGATCCATTACACAGGTTAACAGGATATCCGAGAGGAGTCCCAGTGAAGATCTGGTATTGATAACATAACAGAGAGAGAGAGAGAGAGAGAGAGAGAGAGAGAGAGAGAGAGAGAAATGTTGAGTCCTTAGTCATTAGAGAAATGCAAATTTAAACAACTCTGAGCCTCCTGGCTTGGAGCCAGTTCAAAGGGGACACAGAGTAGGACTCTGTGTGGCTTTAAAGACTGATGGTCTCCAAGACTGTTCTATGCTAATTCTGAGAGTTAAAAGCCACTGGTTTATGGGATTAACACCCATAGCCTAACTGTATGCAGTGGGGAGTGGGAATGGGGTGGGGAGGAATTAAGTAAAATAGCCTTTGTTCTCTCTCAGCAGGAACTGGCAACTCTAACTTTTAGCCTGGTAGTGGAAGTCACAGGAAGAAAAAGGACACTTTGAAAAGTCATTTTTAGTATTTATTTCTAAATTGTAAATGTTGCCTATGAAAGCTAAGAAAAATGGGGAAACAGAATTAAGGAAAAAGGGGATAAGGGGAAATTCTTCACCCTCCTCTTTTTGTCCTCAGTACTTATACATTTTTTCAGAATACATGTCACATGGTAAAATGTTTATCACAAGTTAACACATAAATTCAAATCATAAATCAAATAAGAAGTTTACAACAGCAAACAGCCATTAGTAGTATTTATCTGGCTAAACATTTATCTTCTGTCACAGCTACATAAGTTGAGAATTAAAAACCATAACTAAGTTATTAGTGAAATTTTGTATAGATAAATCAGTCAATAGTATGTCTTTTGTCTTAGCACCTATAATAAATCATTCATTCCATTTTTATGACCTTTGGTTAATAGATTTACAACCTCTCAGAATGTGCTCTGAGTAGTAGAAAGTCTAGTTACTATCTAGAAGCAATTAACTGGTGACATATGGGTGACTGGCAGAGTTCTCATTGCCATTTTGACTATCAGAAGACCTAATAGCAGTCCCACCCTTAAAAAGCTTAATAAATACTGATATAATTTTAGCAATTCTTATAGGATCATCATAAAGAATTGAAAAGCATCTACTTGTGTATATTGTATCACTATAAGATAATACATTTTCGTAGATCTGTAGAGATCTGCTCAAAATAGTGGAATAATATCTAGTGGTTGTCATATATGTTTAATAATAACAGGAAAAGCATATCAATAGCAGTAACCTTTCCTAAAATGGTTTTCTCCTGGGCCTTGCCCATAGGAGTAAATCTGTTGTGGATTATTATAATCTGAGGCAGGCCATCTCAGCAAGATCACCTGTTAGTGATTAGCTTGTTGACTCCTAACAGTTAAGATAATTTAAGTATTAGCACATGCTGGCCAGGTTGTGGAGCACAGAGTACACTCCTCCATTACTGGTGTGTGACAGTTTGCATGTGCTCCACCAAGGGATTGGCACTATTAGAAGGTGTGGCCCTGTTGGAGTAGGTATGTCACTGTGGGTGATGGTTTTAATGTTGTTGCTTATTGTTGTTCCCAGGTTTCGGCACCATATGATGGGATATAAAAGAGAGAAAGAATATTAGGAGTGTGGCACGGGTGGCGTGGGGGAAGGGGGATACCTAGGCAGGCCCAGATCAAGGTACCTCTTCCCCCTGAGGGACCACGCACACACTGACATGGTATAGAATAGAGTTTATTTAGGGAAGAGGATGGGAGTCAATGGTATAGTGGAGGCAGAGAGAGGCAGAGAGAGAGAGAGAGAGAGAGAGAGAGAGAGAGAGAGAGAAGAGAGAGTAGAGAGGAGTGGAGGCCAGCCATGACCGCGTGGAGAGAGGGGGGAGGGGAGAGCCCAAGAGGGGCAGAGAGGTGAGAGCTAAGAGAGAGAGAGATGAGAGAGCGAGAGGAGGGGCAGGCAGCCCCTTTTATAGTGGGCCAGATATATGGGGCGGGGCATACCTGGCTATTGCCAGGTAACTGTGGGGTGGAGCTTGGACAGAATACCAACAGTGGGTGTGGGCTATAAGACTTTATCCTAGCTGCCTGGAAGTCAGTATTATGCTAGAAACCTTCAGATGAATATGTAGAATTCCCAGCTCCTCCTGCACCATGCCTGCATGGATGCTGCCATGCTTCCCACCTTGATAATTATGAACTGAACCTCTGAACCTGTAAGCCAGCCCCCATTAAATATCATTTATAAGAGTTGCTTTGGTATTTTTCACAACAGTAAAACCCCAACTAGGACATGGTGAGAGTGCAAATTTGTACAAACACTTTGGAAATATATTTGGTGTTTTTTTCAGAAAATTGGGAGTAGTTCTACTTCATGACCCAGCCATACCACTCCTGGACATAAACCCAAAAGATGCTTTACCATCCCACAAGACACTTGCTTAACTATGTTCATAGCAGTTTTATTCGTAATAGCCAGAAGCTGGGAACAACTTAGATGTCCCTCAACTGAAGAATGGATAAAGAAAATGTGGTAAATCTACACAATGGAATACTATTCAGCTATGAAAAACAAAATACATAAGTTCCGAAGGCAAATGGATGGACCTTGAGAATATCATCCTCAGTAACATAACCAAGTTCCAATAGGACATGCACAGTATGTATTCACTTATAAGTTGTTATAAGTCATCAAATAATATGGGGTGCCTGTGCTGTTCTCCACAGATCCAAGGAGGCTGGACAAGGAAAGCACAAACAAGGATGTTTGAACATTACTTGGAAGGGCAAATGGGATAGTCCTGGAAGGCAGATGGAGGGAGGAAAGTGGATGGGAGAGGGGACTGAGAGGAATGGGGGTATGGTTCAGGGTCAGGTGTAGAGAAGAACAGACAGGATGGCAAGATGGCCATGAGAATGAATGGAAATCCACAACCAGCAGGGTGGGAGGTAGGGTATATCTCCAGGAAGAGACAGAGACATGATATAGGGGAGACACCCAGGAATCAATGGGGTGTCTTTAGCTGTGACTCACAGTATTGTATATATGGCACCTGGTGACTGCCTCCTGTGGTCAGGCAGGAACTCCAGTAGAGCAATAGTGTCAGCAACAACCCACAAAACTTTTGACCCAAAATTTATATTATCAACAAGAAAGGTAGAGATTGGGGATTGAAAAGAGACTGGGAAAATGGATAAATAATAACCAACCCAACTTGAAATCCATCCCACGTTTAAGCACCAATCCCTTAATGACACTCTGTTATGCTTGCAGACAGTAGTCTAGCATGACTGTCCTCTGAGAGGCCCAACCCACAAACTGACTCAGACAGAGTCAGACACCCACAACCAAACAGTGGATGCAGCTTGGTGACTTTTATGGAACAATAGGAGAAAATATTGCAGCCTCTAAGAAGATAGAAAGTCCACTGTGTTCATAGCAGCCTTATTCATAGTAGCCAGAAGCTAGAAACAACACAGATATCCCTCAAAAAGTGGATATAGAAAATGTGGTATATCTACACAATGTAATACTATTCAGCTATTAAAAACAAGGACATTATGAATTTTGCAGGCAAACAGATGCAACTAGAAACTATCCTCATTGAGGTAACCCAGACCCAAAAGGACACGCATGGTATATACTTGCTGATAATTGAATATTAGCTAAAATGTAAAGACCACCTAGGATACAATCTATAGACCTTAAGAAGTGTGCAGAAAGGCCCAAGAGAAGATGCTTAAATCCCATTTAGAAGAGAGAACAGAATAATAATGGGAAGCAGAGGGAGGGGGGGCTGAGTGGGAGAGGAGAGGGGGTGAGCAAAAGGGGGCAGGGTAAGATATGGGGTGAGATAGGAAAGAAGTCCAGAGGGCCAGGAGAATGAATGGAAATATGCAGCTGCTGTGGGACCTCTAGAAAGTCCCAGAGACCTGGGATGTGAGAGGCACCCAGGACTCAATGTGGTGACCTTAGCTGAAATGCCCAACACTGTGGAGATGAGGTCTCAAGAGTTCACTTCCAGCAGTTAGACAAGCCCCCCAATAGAGGGGAGGAATCGTCAATCCACCTTCAAAATTTTTGATCCAAATTGGTCCTGTCTAAAAGAAAAGCAGGGACAAAAATAGAGCAGAGACTGAAGGAATGGCTGACCAGTGTCTGGCCCAATTTTGGATCCATTCCATGGGTGGGGACCAAACCCTGACACTATTACTGATAGTATGTTGTGCTTGCAGCCTAGTATGTCTATCCTCTGAGAGGCTGTACCAGCAGCAGACTGAGACAGATGCACAGCCAAGTATTGGACTGAGGTTGAGGACCCCTATGGAAGACTTAGGGGAAGGATTGAAAGAACTGAAGGGGATGGCAGCCCCATAGGAAGACCAAAGGCATCCCCTAAGAGCTCCCAGAGACTAAGCTGCCAACCAAAGAGTATGCATGGGTTGGTCCAAGGCCCTTGGCATATATGTAGCAGAGAACTGACTGCCTTGTTGGGCCCCAGTGAAAGAGGATTTGCCTAATCCTGTAGAGACTTGATGACCCAGAGAAGGGGGATGCCTAGGAGTAGCACTCTCTCAGAGGAGAAGAGGAGAGGAGAGGAGATAAGGTGAAGGATTCTGGAGCAGGGGACTGAAGGGGCAACTTTTGGGATTTAAATACACTTGATCCTAGCTAAAAGGCTAATGAACAGAGTATTATGGACATTAGTATAGACTAACCACCTCCAGAAACTGAGACCTCCAACCTTCATGAGCTCCAACAAATGATGACAGGATACAGGGTCTTTTGAGGACCCTTGATAAATGTGTGTGTGTGTGTCTGTGTGTGTGTGTGTGTGTGTATACATGTACACATACACACACATACACATACACATATACACAGTTAGGGAAAAATAAAAACCAGACCAGAAGGAGGGGTCACAGCAAGACTGAGCATGAGAAAAGTTCACTACAATCAGATTTTGTATACCCTTATCAGAAACAGACTATAGTGGCAGTTGCCAGGGATGAATACAATTGTAGTTGCCAGGATACACAGTATGCTATACAGAGTATGCAATATTAATGTCTCAGAGTAATTGTCCTGTCGATCATCTATATGCTTTGCTGACTTCTAGGGAACACAGAGCCTGAATGCCTCATTTCCTCAGAGAATGCCTCAGTTTCTCCAGAACTGAAAGGCACAGGATTCCCTGTAGCCACAGACTCTAAGGAAGCCAGACCGGGTCAAATCCATGATTCAGTGACTAAACTAGCTGGGAAATGTCTAATTTCCCATTTTAAAATTATTTAAAAATTTAACAATTAAGTATGCTTTCCTAACTTATCAAATAAAGAATCAACAGGGGTGTTAATGAGCATGGGGGCAGACCAATGTGTGGAGCAGTAGTTGGGGTAGTGTATAGGGCTGCTCCTCTGCAGTAAAGAAAACCTGTGCAGGCCATCCCCAATGCCACAGTCACTCCAGGAGCAGCAGGGAGCATCTCAGGAGCCTAGAAGGAGGAAGGAATGATTAGGCTTCAATTCTGAGCCTTTTTCTACCAATGACTCTAGGTGGTGGTAAAAGCCAGAAGAAATCCCATTCACTGTTGCTGAGAGCATGAAGGGTAAATCCCCATGAAAACTTTGTTACAAAACTCAGTCTCCACACACCCTGAAACCCAGCAAAGCCATTCACTGTCACTTACTACAGAGAAAGAAAAATATGAAAGAGGATTTGTATGATTGTTTATGGAAGCGGGATAATAAGGTATTTTCTAGCCACAGAACCTAATGCTCACCAAAATAGAAAAGAAGACAGTACTGGTTACACAAGAGAATAGGAGTGAATCTTAAATATTGTCATAGAGCTAGAAAATGGCTCACCAGTTAAAAACACTTACTCTTCTTACAGATAACCTGGGCTCTATTTGCCCAACCCCATGTTGCTGTAGGGCCATCTGTCACTTCATTCTCTGGGGTTAGTTTGTCTTATTGTTACTGGTTGGAGTTTGAAGCTCCTGTGAGCCTGGCCTTTGGCGCTGCTGTAGTGGAGGGCGTCCATGCTCCTGACCCCAGCCGCCAGTCGTCCGCCGTGACCCGACCCCAGCAGCCAGCAGTCCGTGGTGTCCGAGGCAAGATGGCGGCCTCGCTGCAAGCCTGGCAAGCCGGTCCGCAGCAGTCAGCAACCACAGCTGAGCTGTAGGTGCACAGATCTCCTGCCTAGCTCCTCTGGCTATGGGCACTGCCGGCAAGAGCCTGATGGGGTTATCTATGCTAAGCTAAGCTAGGTCTCAGTCCACGCACCTGACTCCAGCCTGCAGTAGTCCACGGTGTCCTGGGGCAAGATGGCGGCCCCTGCTGGAAGCCTGGCGAGCCGGTCCCCAGAGGCCTGTAACCGCTGAGCTGTAAGTGCACAGATCTCCTGCCTACCTCCTCTGGCTCTCGGGCGTAGGCAAGGGCCTGATAGTGTTTTCTATGCTAAGCTAAGTTAGGTCTCTGTCCACGCACCTGACTCTAGCCTCAATTCAGAGATATTAACCCTCTGTCAGATGCATAATCTGAAAAGATTTTTTTGCCATTCTGTAGGCTGCTCTTAACTCAAATTGTGTTCCTTGTTGTTCAGACATTTTATACTCATATGTGAGCCCATTTATCAATTATTGATTGTAATGCTTGTGTTACCATGGCACCATTCAGAAAGTCCTTTCCTTTGACAATGCGTTCAAGTATACTCCATATTTTCTTCTTTATCATTTCAGGGTGTTGGGTCTTAGGTTGAGATCTTGATCCATTTGGAGTTGAGTTTTGTCAGAGAGAAGGATCCAGTTTTATTTTTCTATATGTAGCTTTTCCTTTTGACCAGGATCATTTGGTGAAGATATTGTCTTAGGGTTTTCATTGCTATGGTGAAACACTGTGACAAAAACAACTTGGGGAGGAAAGGGTTTCTTTGGCTTACATTTCTATATCATTGTTAAACATCAAAGAATGTCAAAACAGGAACTCAACAGGGTAGGAACCTGGAGAGAATGCTCATGCAGAGGCCATGGAGGAATGTTAGTTACTGACTTTCTCTCCATTGTTTTCTCAGCCTGCATTCTTCTAGAACCCAGGACTACAAGCCCTTGGATGGCAGCATGTGACATGAACTGGGCCTTCCTCTATCAATCACTAATTATGGAAATGTTTTACAGCTGGATCTTTCCTCTCCCCCTTTTCCTCTTCTTAATAATTTTGAAATTTTACTTTACATCCAAATCTCAGCTTCCCCTCCCTTCTCCTCTCCTTCCTGTCCTTCAAACTCACCTGACCTCTCCCCATCTTCCCCTCCCTTTCTCCACAGAAAAGGAAGCCTTTCCATGGATATCCACTTACCTTGCCATATCAAGTTGCAGTAGGACTAGGTACATCTTCTCCTCTTGAGGGTAGACAAAGCAGTTCAGTTAAGGAAAGGGGATCCAAAGGCAGGCAATAGGGTAGAGACAGCCCTGCTCCAGTTGTCCTATGTGAAGACTTGGCCGTACATCCACTACATATGTGTAGGAAGCCTAGTTCTAGCCCAAGCATGCTCTCTGGTTGGTATGCTCTCTAGTTGGCATGCTCTCTGTGAACCCATCTGAGCCCAGGTTAGTTGGTTCTATAGAGGGTTTTTGGGATGTCCTTGACCTCTCTGGCTCCTTCAATCCCTTCCTCTTTCACAAGAATCCCCAAGCTCTGCCTGATGTTTGGCTATGGGTAGCTGCATATTTCTATAAACTACTATATGAAACCTCTTAGAGCACAATTATGCTAGAGACTACAGCTGGATCTTATGGAGGCATTTTCTCAACTGAGGTTTCCTCCTGTCTAATGAGTATAGCTTGAGTCAAGTTGACATAAGACTAGCCAGCAGAGTGCTGCTTCTCCTCTAACTTTTCTGCCTCTGTTTTGCTTTGTAATATATCACATGTATGTAATATATCATGTGTGGATATATTTGTGGGCCTGTAAGTCATGAAATTTAATATATTTCTCTGTCATTTCATTTGAGGTGTGTCATTTAAAAATGTGTAACCTATTTTCCATATAATTAGAGTTGTATAGATGCGCTATTAGTATGGTGATACTTCTATTACATAATGAACATTTTTGACAGATTTTAAATTTTCCAAGATAGAGTCAATCTTCATCAACACTTCCTATATTGAGAGCTGGGTGAACCCTGGATGTGGGGGTTATTATCACCTATGCATTATTAGTACTATCAGAAGAGTATTTCAAATTTCAAGTGTAGTTTAATTAGCTAGCCAGATAGGAAAGGTCCAAACAATTAAAGTAATTCTGTTTTTGTAGAGTCACTTGCTTTGCCAAATATTCATTAGTTTCTTTAATGGGATGAAAAAGAGCAGGGAGATGCAGAATGGGGAGAAACATGGTCTGATATAACACTGTTACATGGTTGCAGAGTTTAAATATAGTATATGAGTATTCTAGTTTGAAATGGAGACAGCTATGTTTAAAACTCAACACTTATTACTAAGTTGTGGAGAAAATATGTTCTGAATGGTGGAAAACATATGTAAGAGAAAATATAATCAATGAAAATGAAGTACTTGAGGCACTAGCTAGAGCAATTAGACAACATAAGGAAGTCAAAGGGATAAAAATTGGTAAAGAAGAAGTCAAACTATCACTATTTGCAGATGATATGATAGTATACTTAAGTGACCCAAAAACTCCACCAGAGAACTCCTACAGTTGATAAACAACTTCAGCAAAGTGGCTGGTTATAAAATCAACTCAAGCAAATCAGTAGTCTTCGTATACTCAAAGGACAAGCAGCCTGAGAAAGAAGTTAGGGAAATAACACCCCTCACAATAGCCACAAACAATATAAAGTATCCTGGCATGACTCTTACCAAACAAGTTAAAGATCTGTATGACAAGAACTTCAAGTCTTTAAAGAAAGAAATCGAAGAAGACCTCAGAAGATGGAAAAATATTTCTTGCTCTTGGATTGGCAGGATCAATATAATAAAAATGGCCATCTTGCAAAAAGCAATCTATAGATTCAATGCAATCCCCCATCAAAATCCCAAATCAATTATTTATAGATCTAGAAAGAGCAATTCCCAAATTCATCTGGAGTAACAAAAAACCCAGGATAGCTAAAACTATTCTCAACAATAAAAGGACTTCTGAGGGAATCAATATCCCTGACCTCAAGCAGTTCTATAGAGCAACTGTTAAAAACTGCATGGTATTGGTACAACGACCAATAGATCAGGCAAGTAGATCAATGGAATAGAATTGAAGACCCAGAAATGAACCCACAGAATTATGGTCACTTTATCTTTGATAAAGGAGCTACAACCATCCAGTGGAAAAGATAGCCTTTTCAACAAATGGTGTTGGTTCAACTGGAGGTCAACATGCAGAAGAATGCAAATTGACCCACTCTTATCACCTTCTACTAAGCTCAAGTCCAAGTGGATCAAGGACCTCCACATAAAGCCAGACACACTAAAACTAATAGAAAAGAAACTGTGGAAGACCCTGGAGGACATAGGCACAGGGGGAAAGTTCCTGAACAGAACACCAATAGCTTATGCTCTAAGATCAAGAATTGACAAATGGGACCTTATGAAATTACAAACTTTCTGTAAGGCAAAGGACACTGTCAGAGGGACAAAATGACAACCAACAAATTGGGAAAAGATCTTCACCAACCTCACATCTGACAGAGGGCTAATATCCAATATATACAAATAACTCAAGAAGTTAGACCCCAAAGAACCAAATAACCCTATTAAAAATGGGGTACAGAGCTAAACAAGGAATTTTTAGCAGAATAAATTCGGATGGCTGAGAAGCACCTTAAGAGATATTCAACATCATTAGTCATCAGGGAAATGCAAATCAAAACAACCCTGAGATTCCACCTCACACCAGTCAGAATAGCTAAGATTAAAAACTCAAGAGATAACAGGTGCTGGAGAGGATGTGGAGAAAGAGGAACACTCCCCCACTGTTGGTGGGATTGCAAGATGGTACAACTGCTCTGGAAATCAGTCTGGTGGTTCCTCAGAAAATTAGGCATGACACTTCTAGAGGACCCTGTCATACCACTCCTGGGCATATACCCAGAGGATTCCCCTGCATGAAATAAAGACACATGCTCCACTATATTCATAGCAGCCTTATTTATAATAGCCAGAAGCTGGAAGGAGACCAGATGTCCCTCAAAGGAGGAATGGATACAGAAAATGTGGTATATTTATACAATGGAATACTACTCAGCAATTAAAAATAATGAATTCATGCAATTTGTAGGCAAATGGTTGGATCTGGGAAATATCATCCTAAGTGAGTTAACCCAATCACAAAAGAATACACATGAAATGCAATCACTGATAAGTGGATATTAATGATCCTAGAAGCTCTGAATATTCAAGGCACAATTAGTAAATCAAAAGATTTCCAAGAAGAAGGAATGAGAGGACACTGGTCCAGATAAGACTGGTTCCAGTTTTGCAGGAGAGTACCAGAACAGAGAAAGGGTTGGGGGTTGATTGGGGAATGCGCAGGGTGGGAGATGGGGGGAGGGAGAACTTATGGGACACATGGTGAGGGAGGAACTGGGAAAGGGGAAAGCCTTTGGAATGTAAACAAAGAATATAGAAAATAAAATTAAGAAAAAAGAAAAAAAACAATAGCCAAAGGCAATCATAATGTAAAGAAATGCTTAGATACAAATTTATGGACATGATGTCCATGAAAAACAAATTTATCCAAGAAGATGAGAGAATTAATCAATGATTGTTGTTTCCATATTAAGGAACAATAACAAACAAATGCAAAGTGATATAAAGAAGTGAGGAGGTAAGAGAAGAAAACGATGAACTAGAATGCAAACAGTGAAGAAAAATCATACTTAACGCCACTCCTTTAAAAAGTTTGCAACTCTGATAGTAATCTTGAAAATTAATTAAAGATAAAATAAGAAAAATTTTCATAAAAAAGATTAGAGGAAAGAGTTTAAATATCTAGTAGGGCTTCAAGAGATTAAAAGTAAAGGTTTTGAAAAATATGTCAATTATATTTGAAGATATGAAAATGGTACAGGCTAATTGAAATCAACAAAAACAAATAAAAATCATCTGTAAGATGATTAATTTCTGTAAGAAATTAATTGTTACTTTAGAAATGTACCCAGTGCTTATACTGGAGAGACTTAATTGAGAATTATATAGTAATGAACAAACCCAGGGCCATATAGCTCTGCTCAGCTCTGAGTTTTGTTGAGGCTTAAACAGTAGAAATCCATCTTCCCACTCATTTTATGAGACCAGCACAAGTTACTAAAAACATGTAACAGGAAAGCATAATACAAATTCTGAAGATGGACAAAACTCTAAACTATATGAAATAATAAGCCTTTCTGATTACAAAGCATTTTATTCCTGGAGTTCAAATCCTATTTAGCAAGGTGATGGCTAAGCTTCACCAATTATAATTTAACACATTTGTACAAATTGTAAAAGCTGTTTGTTCACTAACCTAACTTTACTAGAAGTAAGGATTCTGGAGAGATGCCATAGATATTAGCAGAATGAAACACATTATAGGCTACAGCTGACATAGAGGACAGAGCTCCCCATTACCAGTAAGAGGACTTATGTTTGAGAGACAGAGAGAAATCAAGTCCTTAGGCTTGAGATCAGTACCAGATTGCACCATTGTGATATATTACAGATCAGACTCATATGATTCCATTCCTCAGCTGGGACCCAAAAATCTAAACAATAGCGCTTAAGAAATATGTGTGATCAAGATGAAGACAAAGGGGGCTGGTGAGATGGCTCAGAGGTTAAGAGCACTGACTGCTCTTCCAAAGGTCCTGAGTTCAAATCCCAGCAACCACATGGTGGCTCACAACCACCCCTAACAAGATCTGACGCCCTCTTCTGGGGTGTCTGAAGACAGCTACAGTGTACTTACATATAATAAATAAATAAATAAACAAATACATAAATAAATAAATCTTTAAAAAAAATCTAAACAACTGGACCACCAGCTAAGGGAATGCCATTCCATCTTCTTAAACATGGGGCAACATAATGTAGAAGATAATTGCACTGATGAGGGAGCAAGACAGGGAAGCACGCACAGATCTCTGTCTTGTGGCTTATTTAGGGTTTCCACTGTGATGAAACATCTTGACCAAAAATAACCTGGGAACAAAGGGTTTGTTTGATGCACACACCCTTCCCAGACTCCTGTCCATCATCAAAGGAAGTCAGGACAGGAGCCCAAGGAAGGAACCTGAATGTAGGCACTGAAGCAGAGAATATGGAAAAACCCTTCCCACTGGCTTGCTAAGCCTTTAAAAAAATTCTATTGATCGAAAACAGATTCTCTCCCCCCTCCCCCGGCATTAAATAACCTGATTACAGTTGCTCCTCTCACTAGTCCTCCCAGTTTCTTCCCACCTTCCCTACCATCTGGATCCACTCCCTTTCTGTTTCTCATTAGAAAACAGATTTCTAAGGGCTTATTATAAAATAAGATAAAACTAACACACTGAATTTGGACAAGACAAACAAACAGAAAAAAGAACCCAAGAGATAAAAATCAGAGACACACCTACTCATTCCCACACTCAGGAATGAAATGAAAACACGAATTGGAAGTCATAATACATATGTAGAGGACATGGTTCAGACCTGTGCAGGCCCTATGCAAGCTACCTCAGTCTCTGTGAGTTTACATGAGCTTTGATCAGGTTGATATAGAGGGCCTTATTTTCTTGGTGTTCCCCCTCATCTCCATCTCTTATACTTTCTTTCTTCTCTTTTTTGAGGTTCTTTGAGCCCTGAGGGGAGGTATTTATTTGATAGAGACATTTCATTTAAGGCCGAATGTTCCAAGTTCTCTCACACTCCGCATGATGTCTGGTTATGGGTTGCTGTATTAATTTTCATAGTCAGCATAAGGCTTTCTGGAGATGAAAGTCTCTCAGAAGACTGAGCAAGACACTGACCTATGAATATAGTATAATGTCATTATCAATCTGCTTTCTAATAGCACCCGGGAGCACTAACCTTGCTGTTGTACTGCCCATCGTGAGCTGAGCCCAACCACATCAATCCTTTATTAGGAAAATGCACTCCAGATTTGCCTACGGTATATTATAGAAACATTTTCTCAGTTAAGAGTTCTTCCAAACTCTCTGACTTTGGAAGCCAGGTCTTCTGCATTGAGGTCTAACATCAGGGAGAAACCAAAGTCTTCATACTTGAAGTCTTCTAGTCTTGTCCAAGCATCAGGTGGAGACCTTTGCATAGTAGGTAGGACAGGCTAATATTTTACCCTCTATCACTGTCAGCTTTGTTCAGATGATAAGGCTATAAAATAAGTCCCAAGTCATAGAAAACTTACTAAATGAAATAATACTTACAAAGTCTTAATATTAGAAGAAAAAGACATATCAGTTCAGCAGGACTGCAAGTAGACATCATGAGAAAGTGGCCTCACTGGGCACCTCATACGTAAGCTGTGAAGAATCCTAAAAGAATTCTAAAATCATCAGGAGAAAAAAGCCAAATTAGATTTAAGGGAATCCAACTAGGCTAAATGTAAAACTTTCAATGAAGACTATGTCCCAAACATGTAATAAAGAAATAGATATATAGACTTCTCAAGGCCAGCAAGTCTGAGAGAATTCACAGCCACCAGAAAAAGGTGTAAAATACATAGAAACAACAATATCTATGAAAAGGTGTAAATATACAAGAGGAAATAAAAAGAATAAAACCTTGCCAGTCAATACACTAAACTACCAAGTCACAGAGGTGAATGGCAGAGAGAAAAAAAATAAGAGATATTTAAAATCAACAGAGAAAAATGAAACAGCATAGAAGACACTGATAATGACAACCTTGACCATAAACAGAATAAAGGGAATAGATGGATCCCCCAAAGAACCAAAAACAGTAAACAAAACAAAAAGACAACAAACCACACCACAAAATAAGCAGAAAGTAGGTTAAGAATACAAGATCCCACAAGAAATGAGTCCCATTTTCACATACCAATAGATGTTATTGCTAGTAACAAAACTGCAAAGGAATCTTTTTAGCTAAGCATGTGAGTGACCCCTTTAATGAAAATTACAAAACAAGCCAGGCAGTGGTGGTATAGGTCTTTAATCTAAGCACTCAAAGGCAGGGATATGAAGGTGGATTTCTCTGAATCTGAGGTCAGCCTGGTCTACAGAGTGAGTTCCAGGACAGCCAGAGCTATGTAGAGAGACCCTATCAGAAACTGAGCCAGGGGACCCCTATGGAAGAATTAGGGGAAGGACTGAAGGAACTGAAGGGGATTGCAGTCCCATAGGAAGAAGAGGGGTGAGGTGAGAGTGGGAGGGTGGGAGTGGGAGCACTCTCTTAGTGTCGAAGGGGAGGAGGGATAGGGGAGGGGGTTATGGAGTGGGGAGTGGAAAGGGGGACAACATTGGAAATATAAATAAAGTAATTAATTAAAAAAGAAAAAGAAAGGAAGGAAATAAATGGGTGGGAAGAATTAATATTTTTTGAAAGAGATATTTATTTATTTATTTTGACTTGCGCATTCATTTTATTTTTATCAGATCTTTGCTTTATTTACATTTTAAATGTTATCCCCTTTCCTCACTACACCTTCAAAAGCTCCCAATCCCCTTCACCTTCCCTCTGCTTACCAATCTCCCAAGAATTAATCCTGTTAAAATGTATTATCCAAATGATTTTTAGTATCAATGCAATAATATTCATTATAACACTGGAAAATGGCAATTTCCAAATTCATATGAAAACACTGTAGACCTGAAGTCAGGGCTTAATGTAGCAGTCTTGAGCAAAAGAAAAATATACGAGCATTTCTATGCATGGTTTCAAGACACCCACTGCATTTTCCTGACCAAGAGAACTTGATCTTAGAATGAAAGAGAGAGTAGACCATGGGGATGATCAGAGAACAAAAGAATGAGCACAGGGATCTGCCATTAGCCATTTTTTCACATAGGTACTATGAACATACAGGAGAGAAAGGACAATTTCTTCAATAGGTATGTTGGTAAAACTGGATGTTCACATGCCAAAGAATGAAACAAGATCTTTCTTTTGCTTTCTTCAAGAACCAATCCAAAACAGATCAAAGATCAAAGGTAATGCCTGAAAGAAAAGAAGAAACATTTCAAACCATCTGAATAAGCAACATTCTTTCAGATAAGACTCCCAAGCACAACAGAAGCAAAAATAGACAAGCAAGATCAGATCAACCTAGGAAATAATGTTCTTTCAGATAAGACTCCTAAAGCACAAAGAAGCAAAAATAGACAAGTGAGATTATATCAGCCTGAGAAATGCCAACATAGCAAATGAAAATTAACAAATATTTTCAAAGTAATCATCTGATAGGAGATTAATATCCAGAATAAAAACTTCAAAGTAAAAAAAATAACAAATAATCCATTTTAATAAGTGAACACATAATCTGATTTTGTATTTCTAAAAATTACTATCTGTTACAGAAGATATGAAAATAGGTTCATCAGCCATCGGCGGAATGGCAGTCAGATAACAAGGAGATGACATTTCCCCTAGCACAATGGCTATTAGGAAAACAAAGACAACCATATTAGTTAAAAAAAAATAAAACTTACAGCAATATAAATTAGTATAGCCATTGTGGAAACTGTATGAATGTCCCTCAATGCACTAGAGTTAAATACAGATCAGAACTTCACTGCTGGGTATATAACTGAAGGAAATGAAATCAGCACAGCAGAGAGACACCAACACTCCCTTGTGGGGAAGTTGTCAGAATAACAAATAATAAGCATCAGTATACATCCGGTGATGAGGGATAAAGAAAAGGTAGTATACACATGCATTGGAACATTATTCAACCATAAAACCATGGTCCCCTATGTAGGAACAGCAGTATAGATAGAAGTAGAGAATAACATGAGGAGATAAATAAGCCAAACCCTGAAAGATAAACACATTTATCTCTCACATGTGGAAACTAGAAAACTTTATTTTAGTAGAAGAATGATCAATAGACATGGTAATAGCAAAGATGAGGGAGTTAGTGTTAAGGAAGACAGCACAATGAGAACTAAGTACATTAAGAAGAAAAGTTCTAGGATTCTGGATGGTGGAGTGACCACACTCCACAATCATCTTATGTATTACCAAATAACAAGAAGAGAGGGCCCCAAGCTTGAAAATACATAGATGACAAAGTCACAGAAACAAAAATATTTACTTTGAATATGTGTAAACATATTGAAATATCAGCCTATGTCCAGTCAACATATACGATGACCTTCTGTTACAAATAACAACACGGATTTATGGCATTCATGGAAAAGTTATTTCTATACCAGTTCAGAAGAATATATTTGTCTTCAGAAAAGACAAATGTAAACAGACAATTTAAGATGTGCAGAATAGGAAAGAAAAGAAAAAGAATACAAAAGAGTATAAAGCCGAAACCCCCAAACACCAACCACGTCTAATTTGTGGTGCCTATAAACTCACTGAAGCATGTCAATCTATCAGTGGTCATCCCTTGAAAGAAAACTTAGTCCTTTTCCATCCCCTAATCCCTTATCTAGAATCCATCAACTGTAAAAAGCTACATTTTTGGGGGAGGGACAAGGTTGGGAGGGTGGACCTGGAGGAATGGGGAAGCGAATATGATCAGGCATATTGTATAAAATTTCCAATTAGAAAAACAATTATGTTAGGGGAAAATGATGTGCAAAATTACTTCACAATGGATTATACACTTTCACATGGAAGAAAAGGCACCCAAACCCAGATCTGTAGCAGAAAATACCCATCTACCTCTTAAATATTGAGATCTGAACAAGACAGCATAAGACTTCAGGGACCATGAAAATGTCCTGCATCTTTATGGAATGGGCCTACCTAAAATAAAGCATTCTGCAAAACCATAAAATGGTTTAAAAACTAATTCTCTTCCTCAAGTGTTCCTTGAGGTACCTTGGAAACTATATAAAAAGATCCCTTTCATGTATTAAATTTACTCTGATTAAAGCTCTCAAAATGTGCGTTAGAGCAAACAGGAATGATATTAAGGGTAATCAGGTTCCCCACATGTGGAGTAGGATTTTTACTGGAGAGGTCTGATGGAGACATGTCTTTTGACCAGCCTAACTCAATGTGTTTGCAACTGGAGCAATGCCATGGCTCTATCTACACCCATGCATTCACACACCACAGGTGACAGGTCTGTGTTGAACACAAGAAAACAGCAACGATTCTATAGCATGTGTGCTGAATTTTCTCATCAAAGTTAAAGAACCACATTGAAAACTGACACATTTCATCAGTGTCCACTGAGAACACTTAGAAATAAAAACAGAACAGATACAACAAACAGCTGAAGCCTGATAAGCGGGACCTTTTGATTAAGGGAATTAGGCGTGGTTAGGCCAAGGCATGGGCGTGTGGGGGAACCTGAAAGGTCCTGTAGTGCTGTAGGAAGAACTGAGTAAGAAGCCGGTGTCACCATGAAGGGCTCCTGTTTGTGACCCTTGAAGTACCTAGAACAGGAACATCTAATGGCATTAGACAGGTGGGATTCCGGGATTCCCCACTCCACATTGACACTGCCCAGTGAACCAGAGAGGGCTTTGTTCTTGAAGATTAATCAGTGCAAAGAAAATTAGATCAGCATGACCATGAATTTGTGGATGGGAAAAAGCTGGATCAGACACAGGACCTTCAGATAGCATCAGCTTCCCACAAAATATGTACTATCTTCATAGGAAAAGTACTAACTTTACCCTGTGAACCTCACCAAGTGATAACAGTTGTTGCTTCTCACATGGACCGAACTAGACATCCCATGTAGAGTATCTTGGAGGAGCCTCAGTATTTGTACCATTGCCAAAGATAAACTACAGAGAAAAGAGGTCTGTGAGACTTTGGTAGACAATGACTGCCTATTTGCCTGTACTGGCCACCTGGGGCATTCCATACACTGGTGCATCCACCAGTCAAATGCAAAGGTTTTCTGTGGGACATTTTTCATCCATAACAAAGAGGAGAATGGAACTTGTGGAAAACCATAAATAAATAGTTTTTTCATACGCACTAGGTTTAGCAAGCCATAATTCGATGCCTGTCATTCCTATAGGCCTGTCAGACTGTAGTATCTTACTCAGATATGACATTACTATACTGAGGGAAAATTATCAATGTTTCCCAACTGTTCAGCCATAAACACTGTGAAGTATAGAGATGAGCTGTGTCCACCCAAGTCCTCCTTCCATAATTCCATCTGGTTCTTTTGGGAATTTAATTTTGATTGCTAGAGATGTCATGTGTGACAAAGAAGACAATGGAGAATCTGGTATCTAGGTGGAGAGTTTTTGAGGGGAGCAAATTCTCAACAACCACACATGGCTACATGTAAGCCAGACCTCAGCAAGGCTGACTTGAAATCCTTCAGACCCTGAGCTTCAATGAAGACCAGAGCTGCTAAGGATCTGCACCAGGGTCATGAACTGGAATGTCTGCAGATATCATGGTTTGTCCAACCAAACCTAACCAAACAAAACAACAAACAAACAAACAAAACTGGTAGAGGAAGCATCTACCCCTCCAGCCCTGTCATCACGTCCCTCCCCCTCTTCATTTGGCCATTTGCCTGATACTTAACAGCAGAATTTGTTTCTCTGGGTGATTCCCAGTCATTCCAGTTTTCATCTGCAGCAGACAGGGCTCGGCTAAAACCAGCAAGGCTGAGCTGATGTTTTTGTTGTTGTTTGTTTTCATTACCGTTTTGCCTCCCTTGGCTCCCCCCACCCATCTCTGGCCTCTCTTCTCTGCCAGATACATGACTCCTCTGTTACCCTTCAGGAAAGGTGGGGTCTTTCAAGGATATCAATTGAACATGACATAACAAGATATTATAAGTCTAGGCACAAGTTCTCATATCAAGATTGGGCAAGGCAACCCTGTAGGAAGAAAAGCATCCCAAAGAACAGCCAAAAGAGCCAGACGCCCTTACTCCCTCTGTTTGGAGTTCCAGAAGAACACCAAGCTTACACAACCCTAGCATATATGCAGAGGACCTAGTGCAGAGCCATGCAGGTGCTGTCATTGACGCTTCAGGCTCTGTGAGCTCCTAGGAGCTCTGCTCACTTGATCCTGGTGGCTATGTTCTCCTGATGTTTCCTACCCCCATGGAAGGCGAAATTTATATTCTTCCCCTCAACAGCCGGACAACAGAAAGTAGACTCTTTCTTTTTTTCTAACCCAGCTAGTTCTCAAGTAATTGAGATTGTCTCAAACAGACTGAAAAGCACAATTACTGGGTAGGTATCTTTAAACTAGTTTTCCAGTTAATCTGACTATGACTCAGCTACACACCCCAACTTGTCAATATTTGTGTGGAACAGATCTTCTCTATTAGGCCACATTCTTGTTCTCTATCCTGTCTCCAGTTTCCTCCTCTCCCCTCTCTTTCCTCCTACATGGTTCACCTCTGAATCCAAGCCCAGGAACCTCAACTCTACCTACTTCTATTCCACCCAGTTATTGGTTGTCCAGCTTTTTTTTATTAACCAATCAACTTTAAATTGGGAAGCAAGGTTTGCACAACAAAGGCCATATTTGTGGGTGTACTAGTCCTGGCAGCAACCAGATCTTGGGGTTTGGAATTTAGCATTTGTATATAGAGTATACAAATGCATACATTGTATACATACACAATAGACAAACCTCCAACACAGTTTTAAGGCTGTGATAGACCATGGGTACTTTCGAAGTTGGACTGAATGCGGTTTGCGTTATGATATGGCTACAAGTCTATGGGAGCCAGAGAGTAGAATGTGGTGGTTGGAATAAGAAAGGCTCATATATTTAAATACTTAGTTACTCGGGAGTGGCACTACTTGGGAGGGATTAGCAAATGTGGCATTTTTGGAGTAGGAATGGTCTTAGAAGTGTGCCTCTGAAAGTGGGTTTTGAATTTTTATTAGATATTTTCTATATTTACATTTCAAATTTTATCCCATTTCATGGCTTCCCCTCTGAAAACCCCCTATCTTATCCCCCCTCCTCACCAACCCACCCACACCTGCTTCCCTGTCCTGACATTCTCCTACACTGGGGCATTGAGCCTTCCCAGGACCAAGGGTCTCTCTACCCATTTATGTTCAACAAGGCCATCATCTGCTACATATGCAGCTGGAGGCATGGGTCCCTCTATGTGTACTCTTTGGTTGGTGGTTTATTCCCTCAGAGCTCTGGGGGGTCTGGGTGGTTGTTCTTCCTATGGGGTTGAAAACCCCTTCAGCTCCTTCAGTCCTTTCTCTAGCTCCTCCATTGGGGACCTTGTGCTCAGTCCAATGGTTGGTTGAGAGCATCCACCTCTGTATTTGTCAGGTACTGGCAGAGTCTCTCAGGAGACAGCTATATCAGACTCCTGTCAGCAAGCACTTGTTGGCATCTACAATAGTGTCTGGGTTTGGTGACTGTATATGAGATGGATACCCGGGTGGGGCAGCCTCTGGTTGGTCTTTCCTTCAGTCTCTGTATCTCCTCCCATGCGTATTTTATTCTTCCAAGAAGGATTGAAATATCCATATTTTGGTCTTCCTTCTTCTTGACTTTCAAGTGGTCTGTGCATTGTACCTTGGCTATTCTGACCTTCTGGGCTAATATCCATTTATCAGTGAGTGCATACCATGTGTGTTCTTTTGTGATTGGATTACTTCACTCAGGCTGACATTTTCTAGTTCCATCAATTTGCCTAAGAATTTCATGAATTCATTGTTTTTAATAGCTGAGTAGTTTTCCATTGTGTAAATGCACCACATTTTCTGTATTGATTCCTCTGTTGAGGGACATCTGGGTTCTTTCCAACTTCTGGATATTATAAATAAGGCTATTATGAACATAGTGGAGCATGTGTCCTTATTACATGTTGGAGCTCAGGAGTTGTATTGCTAGGCCCTCCAGTAGTACTATGTCCAATTTTCTGAGGAATTGCCAATCTGATTTTCAAAGTGTTTGTACCAGCTTGCAATCCCACCAGAAGTGGAGGACTGTTCTTCCTCCATATCCTTGTCAGAACCTGCTATCACCTGAGTTTTTGTCTTAGACATTCTGACTGGTGTGAGGTGATATCTCAGTGTTGTGATGGTTCAACTGGCAGTTAGCATGCAGAAGAATGCAAATTGATCCATTCTTATCTCCTTGTACAAAGCTCAAGTCCAAGTGGATCAAGGACCTCCACATAAAGCTGGATACACTGAAACTAATAGAAAACAAAGTGGGTAAGAGCCTCTAGCACTTGGGCACAGGGAAAAATTTCCTGAACAGAACACCAATAGCTTATGCTCTAAGATCAAGAATTGACAAATGGGACCTCATAAAATTACAAAACTTCTGTAAGGCAAAGGACTGTCAATAGGACAAAACAGCAACCAACAAATTGGGAAAAGATCTTTACCAATGCTACATCTGATAGAGGGCTAATATCCAATCTATACAAAGATCTCAAGATGTTAGACCAGAGAAACAAATAACCCTATTAAAAAGTGAGGTATAGAGCTAAGCAAAGAAATCTCAACTGAGTGGCTGAGAAGCACCTAAAGAAATGTTCAACCTCCTTAGTCATCAGGGCTTTTGAGGTTTTAAATACCCAAGGCAGGCCAAGTAACTCTCTTTTTCTTCCTGCTGCCTGCTTATTCAGATGTAGATCTCTCAGCCTCTTCTTTAGGACCAAGTCTGATTGTTTCCTGCTGTGTTTCCCACCTTTATTATAATAGACTAAATTGTAAGCAAGCAAGCCTCAGTCAAAAACTTTATTTTATAAGAACTGCCATTGTCTGCCATCTTTGCTCCCAGATGGAAAGGACATCTTCGCTTCCAGTTGGACAGCACAGGCAGCACCAGGTGCACAGAGATATCTGGAGTTTAACATCACTTGGGACACAGACCACCAGGCTTCTGACTGTGTCCAAGACCTGGGCAGCTCTGTGGGTCATCTGTGTGCCAGCCCTGTCATGGGTCATTTGCCATGCAAAGTAATCAGCCTTGGAGGGGTTCCCCGCCGCCATCTTCACTCTCAGATAGACAGGACAGGCAACACCAGTTACACAGACACAACCCCTAACATTGTTTGGGGCAAGGCACACCAGGGCTCCAACAGCACCCAAAAGTAGGGCAGCCCATCAGCAATCTGTGCCAGGGGAAACCCAGTCATCCAGAGGAGCAGAAATAGCTGGAAACAACCTAGATGTCCCACAACAGAAGAATGGATACAGAGAATGTGGATCATTTACACAATGGAGTACTACTCAGTTATGAAGAATGAGGACATGCTGAGTTTTGCAGGCAAATGGATGGAACTAGAAAATATCATCCTGAGGTAACTCTGATTCAAAAGGACATGAATTGTATGTATTCACTAATAAGTGGATATTAGCCACAAACATCAAAAAGGTCAACAAGCTGAAGTGCCCAAGTGAGGATGTCTCAGTCCTACTTGGGAGGGAGAAGAAAGCAATCACAAGAGGGGAAGGAGGGAGGGATATGGAAGGGAAAGTGGACAGGGTGGGGCAGTTGGGGGGAGAGAGAGGAACCTGATCTGATATTGGGTGAGGGAAATGGACTAAAGCCCTGAGGGCCAGTAGAAAGAATGGAAACAGGCGACCTCAGAAAATAGGATGTTAGGGGGACCCTCCAGAATGAACCAGAGATCTGGGAGGTGAAAGAGTCTCAGGACTCAAAGGGAGGAACCTTAGATGAAATGCCTGAGGGTAGGGAAAGGCAAATTATAGAGCACACCTCCAGCAGGAAGACAGGGCATCAAATGAGGGAGAGGGGTAACCATTCAACAGTCATGACTCTGACCCATAATTGTTCTTCTATGAAAGAATTACAGAGATGGAAATGGAGAAGGGCCAAGGAAAAAGGTCCAGCAACAGGCCCAAAGTGGGATCCAGCTCAAGGGAGGTCCCAAGGCTTGACACTCTTTTATTGAGGCTATGGAGAGCTCACAAAAAGGGACCTAGCATGACCGCACTCCGGAAGACCAAATAAGCAGCTGAAAGTCAGATGCAGATATTTGCACCCAACCAATGGACAGAAGAAGCTGTCCCCTTATGTTGAACTAGGGAAGGCTGAAAGAAGCTGAGGGGAAGGGTGACCCTGTAGAAGAACCAGCAGTCTCAATCAGTCTGGACCCATGAGATCCCTCAAACACTGGACCACCAAACAGGCAGCATACACCTGATATTAGGCCCCCAACACACACACAGTAGAGGACTGCTGGGTCTGTGCTCATTCAGAGATGATGCACCTAACTCTCAAGAGATTGGTGGCCCCAGGGAATTTAGAGGTCAGGTGGGGTGTGGGTTGGGGACATCCACATAGAGACAGGGGTAGCAGAGGAGGTATGGGATGTGGAACAGTCAGAAGGTGGACTGGGAGGGGGGAGATAAAATCTGGAGTATAAATAAATAAATATTTAAAAAGGAAAAAAAGAAAAGTGCCTTGAAACTCAGAACCTAAACATGAGCTTTTTGTTCTGTGTTGTTTGTTTTGCTTAGTCCATGCTTATCTATGTGCACCAAATAAAAGTGTAGTCCACATTACCACTACCCCAAATTCTAACACATGTTGTTCTTTTAGAGAGAAAGTCATGTTGCTTTCACAAAGGGACACAAAAGAGCCTTGCTTCTATGACCTAAGTTCTTGCTTAAATCAACTACTACTGACTGTATGGCGCATCATATCAACCTTGATAAATGATCGGTTTTCAGCATATCCCCCCTACTTTACTTGTGGTCAAGTGCTATTCTACAGCTGTCCATATGCTACTTTTACTATTACTAGTTGAAAGGGACATGTCACTATGAAATCACTGGGTGCAGAGCCTCATAGCAATAGAATGTGTGGTGGAGATGCTTCTTTACCTTATTGCAGCTAACGGAGAAAAGGAAACTGGTTTCTCCTTTCCCCTATCCTATGATTACCTGTCCCCATTGCATGTGGAGGTACAACCCACATTAAAGGCAAGGCACAGCTGCTCAGTAAATACTCATTGGACAGTTTACAGAGAATCATGGAGGTATCTCTCAGCAATTTCCTAGGATATCATAATCCAGTTAAAGTAACCATGAACATTAATCATCACAACCATGAATCACTGGCATGGCTCTGTCTCACCTGTTGTCTTCCTCATGGTCACTTGATCTTTGACAAATGAGTGAAAACCATCTAGTGGGAAAAAAAAGACATTTTTAAAGAAATGGTGCTGGTTTAACTGGAAGTCAGCATGTAGAAGAATGCAAATGAATCCACTCTCATTGTACAAAGCTAAGTCCAAGAGGATCAAGGACCTCTACATAAAACTAGACACACTGAAACTAATAGAAGAGAAAGTGGGGAAGAGCCCTGAACACATGGGTATAGGGGAAATTTTCCTGAACAGAACATCAATGGCTTATGCTCTAAAATTAACATTTGACAAATGGGTCCTCATAAAATTGGAAAGCTTCTGTAAGAAATCTAAACTCTTAAAGTGAGTTCATACCATGTGTGTCTTTCTGAGTCTGAGTTATAAAACTAAGGGTGATATTTTTTTAGTTCCATCCATTTATTTGTAAAATTTATGATTTCATTGTTTTTAATAGCTAAGTAGAATTTCATTGCATAAATGAACCAAGTTTTGGGTTTTTGTTTTTTTGTCGATTTTTCAATTGAGGGACATCTAGGTTGCTTCCAGTTTTTAGCTATTATGAATAAAGCTGCTATGAACATAGTTGAACAAGTGTGTTTGTGATATAGTGGAGTATCTTTTGTGTATATTTCCAAGAATAGTATAGCTGGGTCTTGAGGTAGAACTATTCCCAGTCTTCATGTACTCACTTATAAACAGATGTTAACCATAAAGTACAGGATGACTACACTACAAACCACAGACTGAAAGATGAAAGATGCTAAGTAACAAGGAGGGTCCAAAGGAAGATGCTTGGATCTCACTCAAAAGAGGAAATAAAATAGATATCTGAAATAATTGAAGGGACAGAACTGGGTGAGAAAGGGGCAGGGAGGGGAACAGGAGTAGAAAAGTGGGAGGGAAGAGATCAGAAATCAATGGGGAGTCCTCTCTGGGACAGGGGAAGCTTCTGGGAGTCTGTGGGGATGACTCTAGCCTCTATCAGCAGGAGATAGGGAGCCTGAATGGGTCACCTCCTGTAGCTTGGTGAGACGTCCAGTGAAGGGATGAGGACACAAACCTACCTACAAAATTTCAGACCCAAATTCTGTTCTGTCTACAAGAAGTGCAGGAATAAAGATGGAACAGAGATCTAGGGAATGCCCAACCAGTGACTGGCCCAACTTGAGTCACATCCCATGAGAGAGAGAACCAACTCTTGACATCATTAATGATACTCTGCTATGATTGCAGCCAGGAATCCAGCATAACTGTCTTCTGAGAGGCTTCATCCAGAAGCTGATGGAAGCAGATGCAGAGACCCACAGCCAAACAAACAATGGCAGAGCTCAGAGAGTCTTGTGCAAGAGTGGGGTGAAGGACTAAGGGAGCCAGAAAGATCAAGGACACCAAAAGAAAACCTACAGAGGAAATTAGCTAGGGCCCATGTGGGCTCGCTGAAACTGAACCACCAATCACAGAGCATGCATGGGATGGAGTTAGGCCCTCTACACAGATGTACCAGATGTGTAGACTGTTATTCATATGGGTCCCCTAACAATTAGAGTGGGGGAGGGTGTTTGTCTCTGACTGTCACCTACCTTTGGATTCCTTTCCCATAACTGGGATGCGTAGTCTGACCTCAGGGGTGAAGATGGATTTAGTCCTGCTGAAACTTGATATACCAGGGTGGGTTAATACCTATGGGGGGGCCTCCCCTTCTCTGAGGAAAGAATATAGGGGTATTGGGAGAGGTGTGAAGGTGGAGCTGGATGGAGAGGAGGGAGGGGATCTGTTATCAGGCTGTAAAGTGAATAAATAAAATAATGAGGAAATAAAAGAAATCTAAACTGTTGAGTGCCACCAGACTAATGTCACCAAGTCTCCATTGAGAAAGTACCCATAAGTGTATTGCACAAATTTCCAAGGCTCCAACTTCTAATCTTATATTCTTCCACTCTGTACCATCCAAAATTGCCTTCACATTTTCCATAGAAACTGGTACTTGATTCAGATTAAAGAAAAATAATGAATTATTCCTTAGATTATCTGGCTGGCTCTTCCAAATTTATGTACAAAAATGTAATTGGTGGATGCAATGACTATGTACTAGGTTTGCTTTGGCAGCAAACTGACATTTGCTGGTACCTGCCCTGTGCCCACAGGAGAAATAAGAACAAAACATTGTCTTGCTAACAAAAGCCTGTAATATGCATGGAGAGAATAAACAAAATCAGGGGACAGGGAGAGCATTGTCTATGTAGAGTCAGGGAGGAGGGAAGAAGAACTCTTAGGATATTTGAAGCTATATATTTGATATATATTTTAAATGAAGTAGACCACTTTGGATGATAATGTTCTCCCAAAAGAAAATGATTATCTAACAAAAACTCCAGTACCATATGTAAGAAGACACCTTTTGAGTAGTTGGGAAGTAGAATCCAGGCATCACCCAAAATAGTATAGTCTATTCCTATTGCCCTGGTTGCCTCCCAGAATTTAAAGGCAAGTTAATATTGTCGAAACATACAGTTCAGACACAGGATCTGGAGGCATCCAACTGTATCTGACATTAAAGCCTCCTTCGTGAAGCCTAATTTTCATAGTACCAGAAGGTGATATACAGCCTGCCAATGAAGAAAAGCAATCAAAATCTTTCCCACTGTGATACCTGTGAAACAAAGCAAGGAACAGCATGACAAGTCAATCCTAAAAGTATAATAGTAGCATTTATTTCTCGGCCATATCCAATACTGTAATTGGACACAAGGCACTCTCATTAGTGCATAATTCATGCTTGGTAGTGTAAACCTAGCCAACCAACTGTGGAGACGTGTCACACACACTAGGATAGAACCTTTTTCTGCTATTTTCCCAAACTAATATAGAGTCTAACTGTATTCTTTAATAACTATTTTTATGTCCACAGAGAAGTGTAACTCTTGCCCCATATCAAAGAAGCTCTTGTTGTGGCAGAGAGATTATTACCAAAGCCACAACTGATCAAAATACAGAGACCAATTGGCTGTGAAGTGCTCAGTCATAATGAATGCTGCTACAATCCCACACCTAAGCCTCCAGGAACATTAAGAAAGAAGGTGTGGCCGGGCATGGTGGCGCACACCTGTAATCCCAGCACTTGGGAGGCAGAGGCAGGCGGATTTCTGAGTTCGAGGCCAGCCTGGTCTACAGAGTGAGTTCCAGGACAGCCAGGACTACACAGAGAAACCCTGTCTCGAAAAAAACAAAACAAAACAAAACAAAACAAAACAAAACAAAAAAACCAAGAAAGAAGGTGTGAAAAACTTATGACCCAGAGGACGAAGATGTCTACTGTAATATTGCTACTTCTATAGATGACAGGGAAGCTGTACCTACAAAACCCCAAGAATAAGGTTATTTAAACAAGACCTGAGCAATGACAACTCCAGCTGACACATAACATAGACGGTGGTCATCTGAGGAGTGACAGGCAGTTAGTGACTGCTGAGAGGGAGAATCAGTCTTCTCCATGGACTGGCCCATTGATTGGTTGTCCAATACTAAGTGCTTAGTTCTAAATGCATCTAAAAATCAGAAACATTATAACACAAGTTGTATTTATACATTTATGTACATCTATACAATGATGATAAAAACAAGGAAAACAAAGTCATGAGGTTGAAGAGGGCACAGAAAGGGTTGAAGGGATGAGGGCAGATTGATATAAATATTATACACATATATGATTACAGACAAATCCACAACAAAATTCCAGAAAAAGCCCAAAAGTAATTAATTAAATTACTATTGAAAGAGGAATAAAAATGAACATTAAACGGAACAGGGGTCAACCAGGAAGAGGAAGAGAGGTCAACAGAACCACAGAGTTTAGCATATGGACCTGAGGCAGCCCAGCCTAGAAGAGAGGATTTGGATGGGCCATCATAGGTTTCTGAAGAACTGAACAGCTCCTGCGGGACAACAGCTGTATTCCCTCTCACAGTCCCTTTCTGGCAACATCCTCTAAAACAACATGGTCCCAAGAACACAGCAGCACTGCTCCATTACTTCATGGTGGGAATTATAAGACCCTGACACCAAGAAGTCTCAGCTATCTAGCAAACTTCTGTTGACTCCCTCCAGAATGTGATCCACTTATGCCAGGGAAGCTGCAGATTAGCATTACTTATTCAGAGTGGGCAGCATGGAAGGCAAAGGTGGGCCATAATTCATCACACATGCCCACAGCATGGCAGGATCCAGCACCAGAAATCTCTTTCAAAGTTACTAGAATGTGGAAGAAAAAATATTTTTTTAAAAAGATATTCTACTTACAAGACAGAACAATTGTCCTAAAATCTCCAGACTGCTTTTCATCCCCAGGTCTCCTACCTACAAGTCATCCACAACCAAGACTGAGTAGCCTTATGGATAAAATGACAATATGGGTACAAAGAAGTGTCTATGCAGTGGCTCCTACACTGCTGCAAGCAGAGAGAGCTAGGAATATGCCACACCCATATTTGATGCTTCCCGAGGATTTGCTTAATAGCCACATGGTCCCAGGGCTTCCCTCTGAAGGGACGCAGTCCAACACTTGTCTCTTATGGTTCAACTAGGTGTGTTCTCAGAAAAAGGAACAGAGGCCTCTACCTAACCTGTGATCTCTCAGTCCAGCAGGCTGAATGCAGTGGTGATGGCAAAGACTCAGCAGTAGGACAGAAGTTTCCGGAGTGCAACTTTGACATCCTTGTTCCTCAGAGTGTAGATGAGGGGGTTCAAGGTGGGTGCCACCGAGGTGTAGATGATGGACACCACCTTGTCCTTGTTCAGAGAGTAGCTGGACGAAGGGCGAATGTAGGTGTAGATGATAGTGGAGTAGTACATAGTGACCACAATGAGGTGTGCAGAGCAGGTGGAAAAGGCCCGTTTCTTGCCCTCAGCTGAGCGTATCTTCAGGATACTGGCCACAATAAAGCCATAGGAGAGGATGATCACAGAGAAGTTTGCTACAGCAAAGAACACATCTGCGGCAAAGGCCATGGCCTCATTCAATTGGGTTGGAGCACAGGAGAGCTTCAACAATGGTGGAATCTCACAGAAGAAGTGCTCTATCACATTGGAGCTGCAGAATGGTAGACGTAGTACCAGGCTTGTGTTTATGATGGTGTTAAACAGGCTGATGCTCCAGTCAATGCCAGCCAGGAATGCACACACCCTGGGGCCCATCCAGGTACTATAATGCAGAGGGCGGCAAATGGCCACAAAGCGGTCAAAGGCCATAGCTGAGAAGAGCAGAAGCTCTACCCCCATGGACCCTGTGAAGAGGAAGACCTGGGCCATGCAGCCCCCATAAGAGATGGTTCTTCCCCAGAGCATAGTGTCCAGTAGCTTGGGTAGGATGGTGGAGGTGCAGAGGATGTCCACCACGGCCAAGTTGACCAGGAAGAAGTACATGGGGGTATGCAGAGCTGGGCTGGCACTGATTGTCACGATAATGAGCAGGTTTCCTGAGATTGCAGCCATGTATAGGAAGAGGAAGCCGAGGAGAAGTGGTACCCGAAGGTGAGGCATTTCTGAGAATCCCAGGATGAGGAACTCAGTGACCAGTGTCCCGTTCATTACAGAGCTTGGGAGACCTCAGGATCCAGAGGTAGTGGGTTTTCTTTGGCAGCCTTTAAAGGAAATACCAGTTTCAGTTTGTGCTAACAACCCAACCTAGATGTAGCAAGACTCACCTAGAGCACAAACTTCAGTGTTACATGGAGGTAAGAATAGAACTCTGTGCAAGAAAATGCTGTAGACATCATTCTAGTTGCAGGACTTCTAGGAGATTGATGTAGCCACTCATAAACCTTAGAGATGCAGGATCTTTCTACACTGGGAGATTTGTTTCCCTAGATTTCAGTCAGTATGGAGCAGGAACAGGAATATTTCATGGAGTGAAAGTCTGTGTGTCCTGGTAACAGGGATGGTTGTGATTACCTTCTATTCAAGATGTCAGTCAGTGGGTGGGAACAGTGAAGAAAGGAAGAAGATGACAAAATGTCCCTCACCTGGCCATATAGAACAGTATCAACCACCATCACAGGTGACTGGTGCATTCACCTCTACAAACTATAGTCGCTCATGTGTGTGTCATTGAAGCTGTGGGATTGAAAGCTTTAAAGTAGGATGTTTAAATAAGGGCACTAGGCAAGACTGAGCCCTGTCTCACCCCTGTAGCCATGCAGTGTTGTATTTGTGTCAGAGTTAAAAGTCTGCAGCTGAATTTAAAACCAACTATGCTAAGATTCGTAAGAGCCACCCTCCAAGTGATAATGTAAGGACAGACTATATAAACTATTGATTAAGTTTCCAAGTACTAGAGCTCAAAGGTTATATTTGCAAACACTTTACTATATTCTATTTGTTTAAGAAAGATTTTTACGATGTTCATGCACCTGTATAAAGCTAGCATCATAGAAATGCTTTACTGATTTGGGCTTGGGCCCCAATACTCCTATCTGCCTCAAAAAATGTCTAAGAGGTGAATGAATATTTAAAAGTCCTGTCCCTGTAGAGGCAGCCAGATAGTAGTAGACCCCATCCACCATGGCAGGTGCTTTCTCCCTGCAGAGGTGATGCTATATATTTCAATGTGAAATCTGAAAATGGGGTACAAGGGACAAAAGAAAAACAGGAGAGGATAGAAAGACACAGAGATAGGAGGACAGAGACAGAAGGACAAGGACAGAAAGCAAAGCGAGACAAAATTAAGGAGAAACAGAAGTAGATATGAGCCCTGCCCTCCTGACCCCAGCCACAGACAGTGATAGACAGATATAGAAGCAAAGAAACACAGAGAGAGATCAGGAAGACACAGTGGAACAAAGACTGCAAGACAAAAGGAAAAAGAAAACAGAAACAGAGTCAGAGAAACATATAGAAAGACAGAGAGACAGAGACAGGGAAAGGCAGAGAGAGAGAGAGACAGAGAAGGTCAGAGAGACATAGAAATTAGGGAGCTACAGTGATGCTCCAAGAGAAGATTATGCTATGATTTGTGCAAGTTGTTCCAATTTTTCAGATGCTTACAAAATTTTCTTGAAAATGCCAGCCTAAGTGATCCCATATACCTGTTCACACAGTAAAAGTCAATAACCCAAACCTACAACAAAAACTTTGTCATTATAATTAACACATGTAAATTCACAGTCAATACAAAACTCACGGGGTAATCCAATTACAAGAATCTTCCAAGATGCCCTCTCCAGAAACTTGTTCCTCAGCACCCCACAGACAGACAGACAGGCAAATCACATATGTGTACATGTGCATGTGTGCAAGTGAGCACACATTCCCACATAAACACAGAGAGACTTAACCATCAGCATTCATTAGAAAACAGAATCAGATCAAATGAAAAACTTTTAAAGAGCAAATGGTAACATTTCTAAGTACAGAGGGTACATTAAGATGAGTCTGAGGACCAGAGGCCCTGTATCATCTATTATAGGAAAGACAAGTACTCACAGGGAGAGGCCAGGCCCTGAGAGACCAATTAGGCAAATCCACACTGGCTTCCTGAGCAGGACTGGCTGGAGAGATGACCAAGCCTCTTCTCAGGCAACACAACACACACTTGTAGGACTGTTGACCCAAGAGCAGATTGTCTATCCTGTTACCCAAAGACTCAATGTTTACCAATATCACCAGTGGCAGCTGAGGGTAGAGGGCAGATCAGGGGACAATGTTTGTGCCTTGGCCAATGAACTCCCCAAACCACAATTTCTCCCAGTCTCAAAGATCCCCTCATTCCAGATAGAAACTCTTGAGAGGTCAAGGTCAGAGCTCTTTCCCCAGCCCTGTCTGCTGTCTTCTGGCACAGATTGTCACCAGTCACCATGCAGTTTCATCTCCTCTAAGTGGATAATGTCCCTGGGCTCTGCAGCTGTCAAAATTCATGTCCACTTTCCTCACCCAGTGAGTAAGAACAAACTTCACCTAAGCATGATAACATCCCAGCCCAGACCTGAAATGGCCTACCCTTAGCAAATGGTATTAATAGTGCTGGTCTGGGTCCAGGAAGCTGCTCTCTCCCCAGAAAGGTTACAGAATTGCTGTGGCCTTCAGGGGCATGAACCATTTTATGTTGCAATATGGCTAGCTGGTTCTTTTATTGTCACAGCAAACTCTAGGCCTTGTCTGACACCTGGGCTCTGGCCAGGGCACCTCTCCAGGCTGAGGCTGGACCTTGACATAAACTCCCCTTGCCTCAGTAATCAGATTCATGACTTAATCATCTTCCTGGATCCAGAGACCCAATCACATATCACTGAGCTGCTTGAAGGAACAAGGACTAGTGTATTGTCCACCGTCTTCCTCCAGCCCTTCCCTGCTTCTGTCTACTGCACATTCTCTACACTACCAACATCTCTGACATGTGTACATTGAATCCTGTGCCCAGTGCACATGACTTCAGCCCATGGTCCAGCCATCCATGTGGTTGATCAAAATTTGTCTGTCACAGTCATGAACCAGATCCCAAAGCAACCTCTGGAAACACTGCAGGGATCACGTCTCTAGGACCCTCTCTACAGTCTAGCATGAAGTATGGCCAGAACAGCCTGCGAGAGGCTACATTAGTGGTGCAAGAGCTTTAGCCATCTCTTCCAAATGCTCAGCTTCCTCCTATATCTGTGAACAAGTGTAGGTCTTCAATTCCCAATATGACATAATGACACGGAGAAAAAAGGATATGTTCTCAGCACCTAACCACATCATAAAAGCAGGTACCAAGACCCCAGTGCACAAGCCTCTGGGGTGAACAATGTCTCTTCTTTCTGGTTAGAGGAAATAATTTGTGCATTGGCAAATGACGTGTTCATGAGACCAAAGACACGAGACAAAGTGTTCAGAGTTAGCCCTAATTAGTGTGAGATGAATCAGAAATTAACCTGCCTCTTCTCCTCAGGTCTTTGCCCTGGATGCACTGTCCTGGAATGGCTGGAGATGCTTACAAATCCACAGTTCAATCAAAATCAAATACAGTAAAAAATGAAGTCTACCTCTAGGAAGAGCCATGCCCTTGTTACCTCCATTGAGTGGGCAAGAGGTCAAGGACCAGACTGAGTGATGATGGATGAGAGGGAATAGGAGCAGGTGGAGGTGTCAACCTTAAAAAGGTGGGATAGCCTTAAGATAATGGACTTTTCCTTCCTAGGTCCCCTTCCCACTTGCATAGTCTTTGGGAGCTGCCATGAGTTTTGGCTGGGTCTGCCAGCTTTCCTGAGGCCTAACTGGAGGACAGGAAGATGAAGTTTTCTTTCAAATGCTGGACAGAGCATAAGCATGTCCTTGAGCTCCCTAACACTACAATGCTTCCTCACTACTTCCCCACACTCCCCTCTCCACACTGGGGCTATCTGTTGCATGTGACAGATCCTCCTTCAGGGTGATTTTACAATATGGTTTTACCCTTCTTTTTTTCATCCCTTTCCTCCAAAGCAGTTGCATGATGCACAGCTTGCTTACCCTGATTTTTTTTAATTTCCTAACAAGTTAGGCCTTCTTTCTTTTTTTCTAAAGCAGTCCCCCAGCCATGTGACTGACCTCCATGGTTGTTCATTTCCTTTCTTGCTTACTTCTTTTATTTCAGAAAGAATGTCCTGCCTTCTTGCCTCCATTCTTTTACTCTAAGAAGATGTAAGATTTACAGCTCCCCTGAACCCCTGGCTTTTTCTTTCATCTGAAATAAGTTGTCCTTGCCCTCCCATTTGAGTTATTTCCTAAATTAACACATCCATATCACTTAGAACCCAAAGAGACCCTAACTTTCTTGATACTATATATTGGCTATACCCAAATTCCCTACAATTTCCAGTAAATGTCTTCCCTTAATTTTAATTATTTAGTCAGTGGAGAGAATGAGCTCATTGCTGTATGCCGAGTCATCAAGCTTTTCATAAAACTTAGAATCTGAAGAAGAAAAATACCCTCAAAACTCACATTATATTCTTCTTGAACATTTTATTTATCTAGAATATACTTTGATTCTTGAATAAATTCCTCACCTAACTCACAGTGACATAAAGGTCATTGCTTATCCTCTGAATCAGATCACAATTCCTGAAGTTGGAGATGCCATGTGAGAGAAAGCAATATGGCTTCCTCTTGCATAGCTTGATACATCTATTTTTCCCTGACACACAGTGGCTTCAATGGTTTATAGGATAGCTTGGTCTACAGTAATGGTAATGAATTGAGCAAAGTGATGAAGCATGGAGCTAGAACGGTGGTAATGATAATTGGGTTCTTGTCCCCTGGAAAAGGACACAGGGTGCTCTCCTGCAAATCCAATTGCCAGTCTTTTCCGTACATACAAATCTTAGAGATGCTAAGGTATACAGATACACCCATAAAATTATTTATTTACCATGCTTGTCTTTGACAGAATCTTTCTTTGATCTGTCAGTCCCTTGAGTGTTTGGAGTAAGTAGATGATACTTTAACAGTCCTTCCTGTTATAACATGTCTCCTGTAGCAAATATTCAGTCTAGTCTACTGCCATAGTGCCCTCAATGCACTTAAACTTGTCTGGTCTCAGAAGCTAAAAAGATCCGGCCTGGTTAGAACTCAAAGTGGGAGAATCTAAGTTGAGCAACTCCATAATCAAGTAACTGCATGTCTTAAGATTATTATAATGCAAGAAGACACCCAGAGGCCAACACACTGTGTGGCCCATCCACCTTGGCAGCTACTATAATGTATGTGGTGCAGCAATGAGAGAAAAAGAGAAGCAGAATATTTTGAGCATTATGAGGAAAGGCAGACCTGGGGATGAGAGGGTAGTAAGGAAGAGTCTGATATGCATAGCCTTCCCTGCCACATGAAGCCATGGTGCAATCTCTGTCTGAGTCTGTGGCCATGTGACAGCAGGGGGGCTAAAGTCACATCAGTGACCTTTACTGAAGGCCATGGTGATGTTCTTGATCTGGGTAGCTCCCTTGGATCTTACCTTGGCAGCACAGTTAATCTGGCCCTGCTGGTAGACATACTGGTGAACTGACCTGGAGGATATAAACATGGAAGAGCTGTTACCTCCCTCTTGTCTGTCTGCTGTGCAGTGAGATTGGTAAGGGAAAGATGCCCAGCCAATTCCTGTCCTCTTGCCACTTCTAGTAGGCCAGAAAGGTGGCCCCGAGGTCATGAAAGCAGCAGAAATGGCACTGCCACTTCTCAGGTGAGCCAGGGAAGATGGTGCTGGAGAGCTGCCCCTGGTAGTATGGGTATGGGAGAACCCAACTCAGCTACCACCCAAACCCAGATCCAGGGTGTTAAGTTGGCCCATCCCAACATCTACCCCATCTATGAACTTCTGTAGGGGATTGTTTCTGCAGATCCATTACATAGGTGAACAACAGGATCTCTGAGAGGAGTCCCAGGGAAGATTCAGTATTGATAGTGTAACAGAAGCCAGAGGGTTTAAAGAGACAAATGAGTCAGTGCAATGAACATTTGCAAATAAAGATATCTGGACAAAAGGGTATACTAAGTGACACAATGCGACATACTGCAGTTTCCATGAGGACACTTTTTTCTTCCTTATTTTTATTTTTTATTTTCTTTGTGTGTATTTGTGTGTGTGGGGGTGGGGTGTTGCAAGAGTGGAGGGCAGATACAAAAGGATGGGGAAATGAGTTAGACTGAAATGCATGGTGTGAAATTCATGAAATATCAATTAAATATTTAAACATTATTACTTTACATATAATATCCAGAAGAAAGAAAAAGTAAGGTTCCTTACTATGATAAATGATAATAAGAAAAAAAAGCAACAACTTGTGAATACTGAAAAATTCAGTTTCTAAACACCGAAATTACCTTTAATATTTGAAGGTGAAATAACCATATTAAATAAAGTCAGAATATCTAAATTAACTATTGCAGTTTTTGATCATCAGAATAAAGCATAACCTTACTATATGATGGCCACAAAAATATATACTTTAAATATAGATACAATAAAAAATTCAAGGAAATACAATCAAACAGGGAGAAGTCTTTAAAGAGGAAAAAAATAAATCCTTTAATGGTATGCAGAAAAATACAATAAAACAGGTGAACAAAATAAATAAAAATGTATAAAATGTGAAGATGGAAATAAAGCAATAAAAAAACACAAACTAAGGGAATCCAGGGGATGGAGAATCTAGGGAATGGAACAGTAACATCAGATGAAAGTATTACCAACAGAATACAGGATATGGAAGAGAGAATTCCAGCTGTAGAAGATGAAACAGCAGAAATTCAGTCAAAGAAAATGTTAAAGCTAAAAAATTCCTGACACAAAATATACAGGAAATCTGGAATATCATAAAAAGATATAATCTAAGATCACAGAAATAGAAGGTGAAAATTCCAGCTCCAAGACCCAGAATATATTTTCACCAAAATCATAAAAGAATACTTGTCCAACCTATAGAAAGGGGTGCCTATAAACATATGAGAAGCTTATAGAATACCAATTAGGCTGGACCACATGATAATCAAAACACAAAAATCTATAGAACAAGGAAAGAATATTAAATGCAGCAATGAGAAAAAGGTCAGGTAACATACAAAGGCAGACCTATCAGAATTGCACATGACTTCTCAACAGAGACTAATAGCTAGAAAGGCCTAGATAGGTATCTTTCAACCTCTAAAAAACTACAGAAGTCAACCTAGACTACTATAACCAGCAAAACTCTCAATCGCCATAAATGGAGAAAACAAGAACTTTCAAGACAAATCCAAATTCAAACAATATTTATCCACAAATGTAGCCCTACAGAAAATTCTAGAAGTAAAACTCCAAACCAATGAAGATAATTACATCCAAGAAAACACAGGAAATGAATAATGTGATACCAGAAAAAGAAAGGGAGACACACACACACACACACACACACACACACAACTAATATAAAAATAACAGGAAATAACAATCACTGGCCAGTATTTCTCAACATCAATGGACTAAATTCCTCAATAAAACAACACAGGCTAACAGAATGGATGGGAAAACAGGATCCATCATTCTGCTACATACAAGAAACACATCTCAGCATTGAAAGATACATTACCTCAGAATTTTCCAAACAAACAGACCTAAGAAACTAGCTGGAGTAGCCATTCTAACACCTAATAAAATAGACTTTCAACCAAAATGAATCAAAACAGACAAGGAAGGTATTTCATCCTCATCAGAGGAAAAAAATCTATCAAGATATCTCAGTTTTGAACATCTATGTCCCAAACACAAGGGCATCTCCACATTTGTAAAAGAAACATTGCTAATGCTTAAATTGTACATAGAACCCCACACATTAATAGTGGGAGACTTCAACACCCCACTCTCACCAATTGATGGATCATCTAGACAAAGACTAAACAGAGAAATAATGAAACTAACAGACATTATAAATAAAATAAAAATGAACCTATCAGATATCTATAGAATATTTCACCCAAACACAAAAGAATATATCTTCTTCTCGGCACCTCATGGAGCCTTCTCCAAGATTATGGTCACAAAGCAAGCCTCAACAGATCCAAGAAAATTGACATAACACCTTGTGTCTTATCAAACCACCATGGACTTCAACAACAGTAGAAACACCAGAAAGCCTGCATACTTATGGAAATGGATCAACTCTCTACACAATGATCTCTGGCCCAGGGAAAAAATAAAGAAAGAAACTAAAGACTTTCCAGATTTCAATAAAAATGAAGGTATAACATACCCAAATTTATGGGATACAATGAAAGCAGTGCTAAGAGGAAAGTTCATAGCACTAAGGGTCTCCATAAAGAAATAGAAAGTTCTCATACCAGTAATTTAAAAGTATGCCTGAAAGCTCTAGAAAAAGAAGCAAACTTTATGAGGTCTCATTTGTCAATTCTTGATCTTAGAGCATAAGCTATTGGTGTTCTGTTCAGGAACTTTCCCCCTGTGCCCATGTCCTCCAGGGTCTTCCCAAGTTTCTTTTCTAATAGTTTCAGTGTGTCTGGTTTTATGTGGAGGTCCTTGATCCACTTGGAGTTGATCTTAGTACAAGGAGATAAGAGTGGGTCGATTCGCATTCTTCTGCATGTTGACCTCTAGTTGAACCAGCACCATTTGTTGAAAAGGCTATCTTTTTTCCACTGGATGGTTGTGGCTGCTTTATCAAAGATCAAGTGACCATAAGTCTGTGGGTTAATTTCTGGGTCTTCAATCCTATTCCATTGATTTACTTGCCTGTTGCTGTACCAATATCATGCAGTTTTTAACACAATTGCTCTGTAGTACTGCTTGAGGTCATAGATATTGAGGCAAAGGACACTGTCAGAAGGACAAAAATTCAGATGGCCTAGAAACACCTTAAGAGATGCTCAACATTATTATCCATCAGGGAAATGCAAATCAAAACTACCCTGAGATTCCATCTCACACCAGTCAGAATGGCTAAGATTAAAAACTCAAGCGACAATAGGTGCTGGTGAGGATGTGGAGAAAGAGGAACACTCCTCCACTCTTGGTGGGATTGCAAAATGGTAAAACCGCTCTGGAAATCAGTTTGGCGGTTCCTCAGAAAATTGGGCATGTCATTTCCAGAGGACCCTGGCATACAACTCCGGGGCATATATGGTGGGGAAGGAACTGGGAAAGGGGAAAGCCTTTGGAATGTAAACAAATATAGAAAATAAAATTTAAAAAAAAGAAAAAGAAGCAAAGACATCAAAGAGGAGTGGAAAGCAGGAAATAATCAAAATCAGTATTGAAATCAGTCAGTTAGAAACAAATAAAATGATACAAAGAATCTATGAAAACAAGAGCTAGTCCTTTGAGAAAATCAATAAGACAGACAACGCCCTTAACCAAACTAACCAAAAGACAGGCAGAACATATCCAAATAAACAAAATCAGAAATGAACAGAAACACAGAATGACAGGTACCGAAGAAATTCAAAGAATCATCAAAAGCTTATATTCCACAAAATTAAAAAATATCAATGAAATGGACAATTTTCTTCTTTTTTTGACATAGGTAATTTTATTTAGTAAAGCTTATACATAACCCATCATATTTTTAGCTTTTAAAGAACACAAAGAAAATACTTGTTTTTGTCAGTTGGTTAACATTGTTAGTTTATTTATCTTATTACATATATTCTTTATTTACATTTCAATTGATTTCTCCTTTCCTGGTCCCACTACACCCTATGAAAGACCCATAAGCCATCTCCCTTCCCTTGTTCCCCAGACAACCCCCTCCCACTTTTCTGTCCTGGTATTCCCCTACACTGCTCCTTTGAACCTTTCCAGGAACAGGGGCCTCTCCTCCCTTTGGTGTCCAAAAAAAGCCATCCTCTGCTACCTATGTGTCTGGAGCCATGGGTAACACCACGAGTAGTATTTGATTGATGTTTTTGTCCCTGGGAGCTCTGGGAGTGCTGGGTGACTCATATTGTTCCTGCTATGGTGCTGTAAACCCCTTCAGCTCCTTGGATCCTTTCTCTAGTTCCCCCATTGGGGACCCCATGCTCATTTCATTGGCTGGCAGAGAGTGTCCCCCTCTCTATTTGTCATGTACTAACAGAGCCTCCCAGGTGACAACTATATCTGGTTCCAGGAAGCAACTACTTGTGGGCATCGATAATAGTGTCTGGGTTTTGTAACTGTATATGGGATGGATCACTAGGTGGGGTAGTCTCTGGATGGTCATTCCCTCAGTCTCTGCTCCACACTTAGTCTCTGTATTTCCTTCTGTGGGTATATTGTCCCCCCTTCTAAGAAGGACCAGAGTATCTATACTTTGCTCTTCCTTCTTCTTGGGCATCATGTGATATATGAATTGTGTCTTGGGTATTTGGAGTTTCTGAGCTAATATCCACTTATCAGTGAGTGCGTACCATGTGTGCTCTTTTGTGATTGGGTTACCTCACTTAGGATGACCCCAGAAAACCAAATAACCCTATCCAAAAATGGGGTACAGAGCTAAACAGAGACTTTTCACCTGAAGAAATTCGGGTGGCTGAGAAACACCTTAAAAATGTTCAACATCATTAGTCATTAGGGAAATGCAAATTAAAACAACCCTGAGATTTCACCTCACACCAGTCAGAATGGCTAAGATTAAAAACTCAGAAGACATCAGGTGTTGGCGAGGATGTGGAGAAAGAGGAACACTCCTCCACTGCTGGTGGGAATGCAAGCTGGTACAACCACTCTGGAAATCAGTATGGCGGTTCCTCAGAAAACTGGATGTGATACTTCCAGAGGACCCAGCCATACCACTCCTGGGAATATACCCAGAAGATTCCCCAGCATGTAATAAGGATACATGCTCCACTATGTTCATAGCAGCCTTATATATAATAGCCAGAAGCTGGAAAGAACCCAGATGTCCCTCAACAGAGGAATGGATACAAAAAATGTGGTATATATACACAATGGAGTACTATTCAGCCATTAGAAACAATGAATTCATGAAATTCTTAGAGAAATGGATGGAGCTGGAGAATGTCATACTAAGTGAGGTGACCCAGTCTCAAAAGAATACCCATGGTATACAGTCACTGATAAGTGGATATTAGCCTAGAAGCTTGGAACACCAAAGACATAAATCACATATCAAGTGATGTCTCACAAGAAGAAAGGAGTGGACACTGGTGCTAGAATGGACCAAAACATCATTGTGGGGGAGTACAAGAACAGTGAGGGGGGAGGGGATGGATGAGGTAGCAGGGGGAGGGAAAAGGACATGTGGGACCTTTGGGGGGTGGGGAACCAGAAAAAGGGAAATGAATTATAAATATAGAATATATCCAATAAAAAAAGAAAAAATTAAAAAAAGAATATATCCAATAAAATCTGGGGGAAATGAACAATTTCCTAGACAGATATCAAATACCAAAATTAAATCAGGATCAAATAGATCATCTAAACAGTCCCATAACCCCCAAAGAAATAGAAGGGGCCATAGAAAGTCTTCCAACCAAAAAAAAAAAAAAGCACAGGAGCAGATGGTTTTAGTGCAGGATTCTATCACACCTTCAAAGAAGACCTAATACCAATACTCTTCAAACTATTCCACAAAATAGAAACAGAAGGAACACTACCCAACTCATTCTATGAAGCCACAATTATGCTGATACCAAAACCACACAGAGATCCAACTAAGAAAGAGAACTTCAACAAACTCAAAGAAAAAAAACCACATGGTCATCTCATTGGATGCTAAAAAAGCATTTGACAAAATTCAGTATCCTTTCATGCTAAAAGTCTTGGAAAGAACAGGAATTCAAGGCCCATACCTAAACATAGTAAAAGCAATTTACAGCAGACCGGTAGCCAACATCAAAGTAAATGCAGAGAAACTTGAAGCAATCCCACTAAAATCAGGGACTAGACAAGGCTGCTCCCTCTCACCATATCTTTTCAATATAGTACTTGAGGTACTAGCTAGAACAATTCGACAACATAAGGAAGTCAAAGGGATAAAAATTGGAAAGAAGCCAAACTATCACTATTCACAGATGATATGATAGTATACTTAATTGACCCAAAAAACTCCAGCAGAGAACTCCTACATCTGATAAACAACTTCAGCAAATTGGTTGGTTATAAAATCAACTCAAGCAAATCAGTAGCCTTCCTATACTCAAAGGAGGCTGAGAAAGAAATTAGGGAAATGACACCCTTCACAATAGCCACAAACAATATATTTTGGTGTGACTCTAACCAAACAAGTAAAAGATTAGTATGACAAGAACTTCATGTCTCTGAAGAAGGAGATAGAAGAAGACCTCAGAAAATGGAAAAATCTTCCATGCTCGTGGGTTGGCAGTATTAATATAGTTAAAATGGCAATCTTGCCAAAAGCAATACACAGATTCAACGCAATCCCCATCAAAATCCCAACTCAGTTCTTCATAGAGTTAGAAAGAGCAATTCTCAAATTCTTCTGGAATAACAAAAAACCCAGGATAGCTAAAACTATTATCAACAGTAAAAGAACTTCTGGGAGAATCAGTATCCTGGACCTCAAACAATATTACAGAGCAGTAGTGTTAAAAACTGCATGGTATTGGAACAGTGACAGGAAGGTGGGTCAATGGAATAGGATTGAAGACCCAGAATTGAACCCACACATCTATGGCCAATTGATCTTTGACAAAGGAGCTGAAAACATCCAGTGGAAAAAAGATAGCCTTTTCAACAAATGGTGCTGGCTCAACTGGAGGTCAACATGCAGAAGAATGAGAATTGATCTACTCTTATCTCCTTATACTAAGCTCAACTCCAAGTGGATCAAGGACCTCCACATAAAACCAGATACACTAATAGAACTAATAGAAAACAAACTAGGGAAGACCCTTGAGTACATGGGCACAGGGGGAAGTTCCTGAACAGAACACCAATAGCTTATGCTCTAAGATCAAGAATAGACAAATGGGACCTCATAAAATTACAGTTTCTGTAAGGCAAAAGACATTGTCAAAAGGACAAATCGGCAACCAACAAATTGGGAAAAGATCTTCACCAACCCTAAATCTGACAGAGGGCTAATATCCAATATGTACAAAGAACTTAAGAAGTTAGACACCAGAAAACCAAATAACCTCATCCAAAAAATAGGGTACAGAACTAAACAAAGACTTTTTACCTGAAGAAATTCGGATGGCTGAGAAACACCTTAAAAATGTTCAGCATCATTAGTCATTAGGGAAATGCAAATCAAAACAACCCTGAGATTTTACCTCACACCAGTCAGAATAGTTAAGATTAAAATCTCAGGAAACAGCAGGTGTTGGCAAGGATGTGGAGAAAGAGGAACACTCCTCCACTGATGGTGGGATTGCAAGCTGGTACAACCACTCTAGAAATCAGTCTGGCGCTTCCTCAGTAAACTGGCCAGGATACTTCCGGAGGACCCTGCCATACCACTCCTGGGCATATACCCAGAAGATTCCCTAGCATGCAATAAGGATACATGCTCCACTATATTCATAGCAGCCTTGTTTATAATAGCCAGAAGCTGGAAAGAACCCAGATGTTCCTCAACGGAGCAATGGATACAGAAAATGTGGTATGTATACACAATGGAGTACTATTCAGCCATTAGAAACAATGAATTCATGAAATTCTTAGAGAAATGGATGGAGCTGGAGAACATCATACTAAGTGAGGTAACCCAGTCTCAAAAGAATACCCATGGTATGCAGTCACTGATAAGTGGATATTAGCCTAAAATCTTGGAACTGGGTAACTTTCAACCTGCTAATCAAAGTCACAGGAAGGAAAAAGGGACAATTTAAAAAGTGATTTTTAGCATTTATTTCTAAGTTGTAGAAGTTGCCTATGAAAGCTATGGAGGGGGGGGGCAAAATGCTTGAAAAAGGGGATAAGGGAGAATTTTTCACCTCAGTACTTATAAATTTTTTCCAGAATACATGTCACAAGGTAAGAATGGATATATGTTCAAAGTCCTTATTCATTAGGGAAATGCAAATCAAAACAACCCTGGCCCACTATAAAAAGGGCTGCTCAGCCCCTCCTCTCTCTCTTACCTCTTGCTCTCTCTTTCTCTTACTCTCCTCTTGGCTCTCTTGGACTCTCCTCCCCTCTGCTCTCTCTCCACGTGGTCATGGCCAGCCTCTATTTCTCTACTCTCTACTCTACTCTCTCTGCCTTTCTCTGCCTCCACTACCCCATTAATTCCCATCCTCTGCCCTGAATAAACTCTACTCTATACCACGTCTGTGTGTGTCTAGTCCCTTGGGGGAAGGGATGCCCACTAGGGCACCCCTTCCCCAACACTGCTGTATACCACATTCTCTAAAACCCATTTCTCATTTGATGATCACAACATTGGTGTTGAAACCATAACACCCATAAAATCTTTGACCCCAAATTTCTCATGCCTATAAGAATTGCAGGGCTAAAGATGGAACAGAGACTGAGGGAATGGCCAACCAATGACTAGCCCTACTTGAGAGCCATGCCATGGGCAAGAACCAATCCATGACAATACTAATGATGCTCTGTTATACTTACAGATGAGAGCTTAGTATAACTGTCCTCTAAGAGGCTATAGCCAGAAGCTCACTGAAAGAGATGCAGAGACTCACAGCCAAACATTAGACTGAGCTCAAGGAGTCTTGTAGAAGAATTGGAGTAAGGATTGAGGGACTCAGATGGAATAGGAACCCCACAGGAAAACCAACAGAATCAACTGGCCTGAACCCTTAGTGTCTCCCAGAGATTGAACCACCATGGGATGTCTCCTCCCCCCAAACCCTCCTCCCCCCAACACATATGTAGCAGATGTTCAGTTCAGTTTTCATCCGGGGGTGGGGGTGGGGAGGGGAGGTGTCCCAACAACTAGAGCAGGAGCTGTCCCTAAATCTGTGACCTATATTTGAATACTGTTCCCCTAACTAGGCTGCCTTGTCTGGCCTCAGGGGGAAAGGATACACCTAGTCCTGTAGTATTTTAGGATTTTCATTTCTGTTGTTAACTTGTAGGAGATCTCTCCAACTTTTTTTTTATTTTATAATCTACAATTTCATTTTTTATTTTTTTACTTAAATTTTTATTTTCTATATTCTATGTTTACATTCCAAAGGCTTTTCCCTTTCCCAGTCCCCCCCACCATACATCCCATGATTCCTCTCCCCCCCAACTATTCCCCAATCATCCCCCCCCATGATTTCTCTGTTCTGGGTCTACAAAACTGGATCCAATCTTTTCAGGCCCAGGGTCCTCTCCTTTCTTCTTCTTGGGAATCATTTGACTTGCTAATTATGCCTTGAGAATTTAGGGCTTCTGGGCTCATTAATATCCACTTATCAGTGATTGCATTTCATGTGTATTCTTTTGTGATTGGGTTAACTCACTTAGGAAGATATTTTCAGATCTAACCATGTACCTAAAAATTGCATGAATTCTTTATTTTTCATTGCTGAGTAGTATTCCGTTGTATAAACATACCACATTTTTTCTGTATCCATTCCTCCTTTGAGGGATTATTTGGGCTCCTTCCAATTTCTGGCTATTATAAACAAGGTTGCTATAAACAGAGTGGAGCATGTGTCTTTATCTTATGGAGAGGAATCCTCTGGGTATATGCCCAGGAGTGGTATGCCAGGGTCCTCTGGAAGTGACATGCCCAATTTTCTGAGGAACCACCAAACTGATTTCCAGAGCAGTTTTACCATTTTGCAATCCCACCAAAAGTGGAGGAGTGTTCCTCTTTCTCCACATCCTCGCCAGCACTTGTTGTCTCTTGAGTTTTTCATCATAGTCATTTTGACTGGTGTGAGGTGGAATCTCAGGGTTGTTTTGATTTGCATTTCCCTGATGACTAATGATGTTGAACATCTTTTAATGTGTTTCTCGGCCATCCGAATTTCTTCTGGTGAAAATTCTTTGTTTAGCTCTGTACCCCATTTTTTGATAGGGTTATTTGGGGCCTAACTTCTTGAGTTCTTTGTATATATTGGATATTAGCCCTCTGTCGGATGTGGGGTTGGTGAAGAACTTTTCCCACTTTGTTGGTTGCTGTTTTGTCCTTCTGACAGTGTCCTTTGCCTTACAGAAACTTTGTAATTTTATGAGGTCCCATTTGTCAATTCTTGATCTTAGAGCATAAGCTATTGGTGTTCTGTTCAGGAACCTTGGCCCTGTGCCCATTTCCTCCAGGGTCTTCCTCAGTTTCTTTTCTAATAGTTTCAGTGTGTCTGGTTTTATGTGGAGGTCCTTGATCCACTTGGAGTTGATCTTAGTACAAGGAGATAAGAGTGGGTTGATTCGCATTCTTCTGCATGTTGACCTCCAGTTGAACCAGCACCATTTGTTGAAAAGGCTATCTTTTTTCCACTGGATGGTTGTGGCTCCTTTATCAAAGATCAAGTGATCATAAGTCTGTGGGTTAATTTCTGGGTCTTCAATCCTATTCCATTGATCTACTTGCCTGTTGCTATACCAATACCATGCAGTTTTTAACACAGTTGCTCTGTAGTACTGCTTGAGGTCAGGGATATTGATTCCCCCAGAAGTCCTTTTATTGTTGAGAATAGTTTTAGCTATCCTGGGATTTGTGTTACTCCAGATGAATTTGAGAATTGCTCTTTCTAGATCTATGAAGAATTGAGTTGGGATTTTGATGGGGATTGCATTGAATCTGTAGATTGCTTTTGGCAAAATGGCCATTTTTACTATGTTGATCCTGCCAATCCAGGAGCAAGAAATATTTTTCCATCTTCTGAGGTCTTCTTCGATTTCTTTCTTCAAGGGCTTGAAGTTCCTGTCATACAGATCTTTTGCTTGTTTGGTTAGAGTTACGCCAAGGTACTTTATGTTGTTTGTAGCTATTGTGAAGGGTGTTATTTCCCTAACTTCTTTCTCAGCCTGCTTGTCCTTTGAGTACAAGAAGGCTACTGATTTGCTTGAGTTAATTTTATAACCAGCCACTTTGCTGAAGTTGTTTATCAGCTGTAGAAGTTCTCTGGTAGAGTTTTTTGGGTCGCTTAAGTAAACTATCATATCATCTGCAAATAATGATACTTTGACTTCTTCCTTTCCAATTTGTATCCCTTTGACTTCTTTATGTTGTCTAATTGCTCTCGCTCGAACTTCAAGTACTATATTGAAAAGATATGGAGAGAGAGGGCAGCCTTGTCTAGTCCCTGATTTTAGTGGGATTCCTTCAAGTTTCTCTCCATTTATTTTGATGTTGGCTACTAGTTTGCTGTAGATTGCTTTTACTATGTTTAGGTATGGGCCTTGAATTCCTGCTCTTTCCAAGACTTTTAGCATGAAAGGATGCTGAATTTTGTCAAATGCTTTTTCAGCATCTAATGAGATGACCATGTGGTTTTTTTCTTTTAGTTTGTTTATATAGTGGATTACATTGATGGATTTCCATATATTGAACCATCCCTGCATCCTTGGGATGAAGCTTACTTGATCATGGTGAATGATCGTTTTGATGTGTTCTTGGATTTGGTTGGCAAGAATTTTATTGAGTACTTTTGCATCGATATTCATAAGGGAAATTGGCCTGTAGTTCTCTTTCTTCGTTGGATCTTTTTGTGGTTTAGGTATCAGCGTAATTGTGGCTTCAAAGAATGAGTTGGGCAGTGTCCCTTCTGTCTTTATTTTGTGTAATAGTTTGAAGAGTATTGGTGTTAAGTCTTCTTTGAAGGTCTGGTAGAATTCTGCACTAAAACCATCTGGTCCCGTACTTTTTTTGGTTGGAAGGCTTTCTATAACCCCTTCTACTTCTTTAGGGGTTATGGGACTATTTAGCTGATCTACTTGATGCTGATTTAATTTTGGTATTTGGTATCTTTCTAGGAAATTGTCCATTTCCTCCAGATTCTCCAGTTGTGTTGAGTATAGACCTTTGTAGTAGGATCTGATGATCTTTTGAATTTCCTCAGTTTCTGTTGTTATGTCCCCCTTTTCATTTCTAATTTTGTTAATTTGTATACTGTCTCTGTGTCCTTTGGTTAGTCTGGCTAAGGGTTTATCTATCTTGTTGATTATCTCAAAGAATCTGCTTCTGGTTTTGTTGATTCTTTGTATAGTTTTCTTTCTTTCCACTTGATTGATTTCAGCCCTGAGTTTGATGATTTCCTGTCTTCTACTCCTCCTGGGTGAATTAACTTCTATTTCTTCCAGGGCTTTAAGGTGTGCCATTACGCTGCTAGTGTATGCTATCTCCAGTTTCTTTTTGGACCTCCAGGAGCTTTGGGGTATTGGGCACTCATCAGACTCTTGCTATAAAAGACTAGCTACTCCTAAATATGCTTCCACATACCTTCAAATAGACTCATCTCATCAAAAGTTTTTTTCAGCATCTAAGGAGAAGGCCATTTCTTTTTTTTCTTCAGTTTGTTCATAGGGTGGATTATGTTGATTGATTTTCTGTATCATCTGACTCGAGAGGTCAGAGGCTAAGTTATAACCTGGGACATCTGTCCAACATTTGTATACAGAAAATCATGTTGTCTACAAGATAATACTGATTCCCACTCTTCTAATGTTAAAGGAGGGTTCAGCCATTTCTACTTCATATATATAAGAGTTCAATGCTCACTGCTATTGAAGACCACTCTTACTCCATGGTGATCTTATAGGAGGCATGGGATTAGTTTGATCTTTGTATATTTGTTGAAGTCTGTCTTGTGACCAATTATATGGTTGATTTTGGAGAAGGTACCATGAGGTGCTGAGAAAAATGTATAGTCTTTTGCTTTAGCATCAAAGGTTCTATATATATCTGTTAAATCCAATTGGTCCAAAGTTTCAATGAATTTCCTTGTGTCCCTGTTTAGTTTCTGTTTTCCTGATCGGTCCATTGAGGATAGTGGAGTGTTGAGGTCCCTCACAATTATTGTGTTAGGTCCAATGTGTTCTTTGACCTTTAATAAAGTTTCTTTTATGAATGAGGGTGCCCTTGCATTTGGAGCATAGATGTTTAGAATTGTGAGTTCTTCTTGGTGGATTTTTCCTTTGACCAGCAAAAAGTGATCTTCTGTGTCTCTTTTGATGACTTTAAGTTGAAAGTCAATTTTATCTGATATTAGTATAGCTATTCCAACTTTCTTCCTGCGACCATTTGCTTGCAAAATTGTCTTCCAGCCTTTTACTCTAAGGTAGTGTTTGTCTTTGACCCTGAGGTGTGTTTCCTGTATGCAGCAAAATGTAGGGTCCTGTTTCCATATTTCAGTCTGTTAGTCTATGCCTTTTTATTTGGGAATTGAGTCCATTAATGTTAAGAAATATTTAGGAATAGTGATTATTTCTTCCTGCCATTTTTGATGTTATTTTTGTTTTTGAGTGGTTATCTTCTTTTGAGTTTGATGGAAGAAGGTTGCTATCTTGTTTTTTCTAGGGTGCAGTTTCCCTCCTTGTATTGGAGTTTTCCTCCAATTATCCTTTGTAGAGCTGGGTTATTGGGAAGATATTGTTTAAATTTGGTCTTGTTGTGGAATATTTTGATTTCTCCATCTATGTCGATTGAGGATTGAGAGTTTTGCTGGGTATAGTAGTCTTGGCTGACAATTGTGTTCTCTTAGAGTCTGCGTGAGATATGCCCAGTATCTTCTAGCTTTCATGGTTTCTGGAGAGAAATCTGATGTGATTCTGATAGGTCTTCCTTTATATGTTACTTGGCCTTTTTCTCTTACTGCCTTTAATATTCTTTCTTTGTTTAGTACATTTGGGGTTTTGCTTATTATGTGATTGGAGGTATGTCTGTTCTGGTACAGTCTGTTTGGAGTTCTGTAAGCTTCTTTTATATTCATGGGCATCTCTCTCTTTAAGTTAGGGAAGTTTTCTTCCATAATTTTGTTGAAGACATTTGCTGGCCCTTTAAATTGTAGATCTTCACTCTCATCTATCCCTAAAATCCTTAGATTTGGTCTTCTCATTGTGTCCTGGATTTCCTGGATGTTTTGGGTTACAAGCCTTTTGCATTTGGTATTTTCTTTGACTATGGTGTCAATGGTTACTATGGTATCTTCAGCATCTGAGATTCTTACTTCTATATCTTGTATTCTGTTGTTGATATTTGTATCTACGGCCCCTGATTTCTTCCCAAGGGTTTTTTCTCCAAAATTGTCTCCCTTTGTGATTTCTTAGTTGTTTCTACCTCTGTGTTCAGATCTTGGATGGTTTTGCTCAGTTCCTTCACTTGTTTGTGTTTTCTTGCAATTCTTTAAGAGATTTTTGTGTTTCCTCTTTCATGACTTCTGCCTGTTGATTCAATTTCTACTGCATTTCTTTAAGTGATTTTTCTCATTTCCTCCTTATTGACTTGTGTCTGTTGATCCATGTTCTCTTGGAATTCTTTAAGTGATGTTTGTGTTTGCATTGTAAGAGCTTCTACCCTATTCATGTTCTCCTGCATCTCTTTAAGAGATTTGTTTATGTCTTTTTTGTGTTCCTCTAGCTGCATCATGACCATTTCTTTTAAATCCAACTCTTGTTTTTCTGGTGTGTTGGGGTATCCAGTACTTGCTGTGGTTGGTGAATTGGGTTCCGATGCTGCCATATTGCCTTGATTTCTGTTAGTAACATTCCTATGTTTGCCTTTTGCCATCTCTTTATCTCTGGAGTTATTTGGTCTTATTGCTAATTGTTGGAGTTTGATGCTCCTGTGAGCCTGGCCTTTGGCGCTGCTATAAAGGGGGCGTCTGTGCTCCCGAGGTGGAGACCGGGAGGTTTCAGTTACTGGGCTCCGAATTACCTCCTCAGCTCTGTTGGGCCAGACCCAAGTCTTCCCCAGGCTTGTTGCTAAACCTGCAATTGGCCTCCCGCAATCTCCTCCTGGCCGGTCTAGTTGCCAGTTCTTAAGTATCAGATCTTTTTTTTCCCCACCTATCTGGGCTTGTCTGTTAGATCTTTATGGTGACCTGGGCTCCTCTGTTGGTTTTCTATGGTGACCTGTTCAGGCCACCAGCTCCAAGATGGTGGCGGGTCTCAGGGCTCTGTCTAACCACGGGATTCCGTGCAGGACCGGAGGTTCCCTGTTTGGACTGTTGGAACCTAGATGGTGGCACTTTCAGTCCACAGGGCTCTGTCTGGTTAGCTGTCTGTGGTGTCTTGAGGCAAGACATTGGCCTCTGGCTGTACTCTAGGCACAGACCCATGAGCAGGTTGTTGCCCACACTGGTCAGTGCAGAGATCACCCACCAAACTGATCTGGCTCTGGGTACATCTGAGGCAAGATGGTGGCCTCGCTGCAAACCCTGTGAGCCAGTCCCATCAGTCTGCAACTGCCGAGCTGTAGGTGCACAGACCTCCCGCCGAGCTCCTCTGGCTTTGTGCGCAGGCAAGAGCCTGATAGGGTAGTCTATTTTAGGCTAGGTCTCTGTCCACGCACCTGACCCCAGCAGCCAGCAGTCCGCAGTGACATTGTACTACTTTTTGACCTTAATTTCTGCATGTAATTAAACTGGTATAAAAGGGGATTGAAAATTATTAAACCCAACTGCTCTAACAGAAAAAGAAACTACAAATGCTATGTTTATTTTCTATAATTGTATAGTTATTGCCTACATTATTGTATAAGCTTGGTGTTCCAACTTAAATTAAAATAATAAAACAATATCTTCTTGGAAGAGAGAAGAGAAGGGAAATTGTATCCCCATGCATATTATTTAAATTATGCTTGTATGTTTTTTTAATAAAAAGTTTTTAAAATTTGGATGCCAAAAACTCCTTGCTGAGTGTGTATGGCATCCTGTATCTAAGCATACTGATGCCTGGGTGAAATGAAGGAATTCACTTACTGATATATGCCATGATCCTGATTTAATATTGGGGAAGAAGGCATGTCTATGTTTTCCACAGAATGCTGCAGAAGCATGCTAGCTGCCAGAGTGATTGGTGTGGCATGCTGAAGATATGCTGACTGTGGTCTTGCTGATTGCCCAGACAATGGTAACATAAGAGCTATATTAAGTATATGTTCTTGACTTATTTTAATTGTCAAATGTCCCAGATTAGATAAATTGCCTTGCTTCAAGCTTTTAGACATTGTGGGACAGAACATGGAGACTGTTAAACTAGTTTAGAAAAAATTAATATAAAGAGTTGTTCTAATGACTCTACTCTTTCCTTTAATGTGATCAGCTGACTCAGTCATAAACTGGTCTAGAAATAAATTCAATATTGGAGATTCCAAGTATGAAGATGGCTAAGAATGATCTTCAACCAGCTGAGTTAATTTAAAATATAGTCTCCACTTTTGCTGAGAAGTAACAGTTTATCTCTTGATACACAAAGCTACCTCCCTCACACCACAGGCCAGGCTTTGTGACTTTTAAGTTGCTATTTTGCAATTGAATTGGATGGCTCAGGGACATCCACAGACAAGTTAATCCTGTTCCACTTTTAACACTTCACCTTGTTTGTTAAGCAGACTGGCTGTCTCCACTCAGGCTCACATGGATAGGAAGATTGAGTGTCTGTTACACTTGCAGACCCCCTGACTTCAAAACTTATTCAAGTGGATCTCCAAAAAGGGAGCCACATAGAACTCAGATATATGTGTGTTTGCTAATCAAGCAAACATGGGCACCAGTGACAGGTGCAAGGCAAAGCACTGCATGGGGAATTGAATTTCTGCCTTTGAGTCCCCAGAAAGTACACCTAATTGCATAGGGGTCAACGTCAAGAGGCTGTCCTTAAAATAATAAGGGAGCCTATTACCCTTCCTCTGCAAAAGACGTCATACAATATTTAAGAGGAATTACGGTCAATGATTTTTCTGCCTGGTTAAGACCCACCATCCTATGATGGATGTTTATCCACTTGTTTTCTACCTCCTCATTTTCAAATTAATAAAAAGGGAGAAAATGTACAGAGCCATAATGGACTGTTATACCACATGGTAGGAACTTGACATTGATCAAGGTGAACTTTCTCTCCCAGCATTTGTTTAGCAGGCACTCCTGTGCTATTCAGGAATCCTGCTCCATCTAGGGTGGAGTGTTTAACATGAAGGCGGAAGTTCCTCCAGATCTACGAATTCGTGAATTAAGCAGGTGACCCGCCCAGCTGCCTGAGCAGTGGAGCCAACACCCAAGGAACAGCCAGATCAGTTCTCAACTCACACAGGAGTTCCTGGGGAGGAGGGACTCGCCCAAACTGTTTAATTGTCAGACCTCCATTAAGCATTGCCCTTGATTGGTAAACAATCATCCTGGCCCTCGTTCTTTTCACCCTTCCTCATCCATCCCTCAGCTTCCATTCCAGGAACCCAGTTCACAGTAGCTGTAGGCAGCAACACTCAACAATAGCTTGGTCAAGGAAGAAATAAAGAAAGAAATTAAAGACTTTTTAAAATTTAATGAAAATGAAGACACATCATACCAGAATTTATGGAACGCAATGAAAGCAGTGCTAAGAGGAAAACTCATAGCTCTGAGTGCCTCCAAAAAGAGAATGGAGAGAGCTTACACTAACAACTTGACAGTACACTTGAAAGCTCTAGAACAAAAGGAAGCAAATACCCCCAAGAGGAGTAGATGGCAGGAAATAATCAAATTTAGGGCCAAAATCAACCAAACAGAAACAAAAAGAACTATACAAAGAATCAATAAAAGAAGGAGCTGGTTCTTTGAAGAGAGATAAACCCTTAGCCAGACTAACCAGAGGGCACAGAGACAGTATCCAAAGGAATAAAATCAGAAATGAGAAGGAAAACATAACAGCAGAAACTGTGGAAATTAAAAAAAAATCATTGGATCTTACTACAAGAGCTTATACTCAACAAGGTTTGAAAACCTGGATGAAATGGACAACTTTCTAGATACATACCAGGTGCCAACGTTAAAACAGGATCAGATAAATCATTTAAATAGTCCCATAAGTCCTGAGGAAATAGAAGCAGTTGTTAATAGTCTCCCATCAAAAAAAAAAAAAAAAATCCCAGGACCAGATGGGTTTAGTAGGAAATTCTATCAGATCTTCAAAGAAGAGTTAATACTTACTGATACACTTCAAACTTTTTGATGAAATAGAAACTAAAGGAACACTACCCAACTAAATCTATGAAGGCAGAATAATGCTCATACCTAAATCAAACAAAGACCAAACAAGGAAGGAGAATTTCAGACCAATATTCCTCATGAACATTGATGCAAAAATATTGAACAAAATCCCGGCCAACCAAATCCAAGAATGCATCAAAACTATAATTCATCATCATCAGGTAGGCTTCATCCCAGGGATGCAGGGATGGTTCAATATATGCAAATCTGTCAATGTAATCCACTACATAAACAAACTAAAGCAAAAACAACAGCAACAACAACAACAACAAAACACCACATGGTCATTTCATTAGATGCTGAAAAGGCTTTTTGACAAAATCCAGCATTCCTTCATGATAAAAGTCTTGGACAGATTAGGAATCCAAGTCCCATACCTAAACATAGTGAAAGCAATATACTGCAAACTGGTAGCCAACATCAAGTTAAATGGAGAGAAACTTGAAGCAATCCCACTAAAATCAGGGGACAAGGCTGTCCACTCTCTCCCTATCTATTCAATATATTCAATATAGTACTTGAAGTCCTAGCCAGAGCAATCAGGAAGCAAAAGGAGGTCAAAGGTATACAAATTGGAAAGGAAGAAGTCAAAATATCACTATTTGCAGATGATATGATAGTATACTTAAGTGACCCAAGACTTCTACCAGAGAACTCCTAAAGCTGATAAACAACTTCAGCAAAGTGACTGGATATTTAACATAAGGAAATCAATAGCCTTCCTCTACTCAAAGGATAAACAGGAGGAAAAGAAATTAGGGAAATGACACCCTTCACAATAGTCCTAAATATGTCATATCTAGGTGTGACCCTAATGAAGCCAGTGAAAGAACTTTAAGTCTCTAAAGAAAGAAATCAATGAAAGTCTAGAAGGTGGAAAGATCTCCCATGTTCATGGATTGGTAGAATCAATATAGTAAAAATGACTATCTTGCTGAAAGCAATCTACAGATTCAATGCAATCCCCATCAAAATCCCAAATCAATTCTTCATAGATATAGAAAGAGCAATTCTCAAATTCATCTGGAATAACAAAAAACCTAGGATAGCAAAAACTATTCTCCACAACAAAAGATCTTCTGGGGGAATCACCATCCCTGACCTCAAGCTCTACTACAGAGCATACACACATGGAGGCAGGGGGAAGGAGGAAGGGGAGGGGTTTGGGGTCTTAGGGTAGGGGGGGATATCAGGAAAGGTTTTACCATAGACAATGTAAATGAAGATGATATTCAATAAAAATAAATAAATTTTAAAAAAACAAGGAGTTTAAGTATGACCCCACAGATAATGGGAGACAAGCACTGAGCCTTGGTTTGGCTTGCTCTGCACATCATTCTTTGCTAATGTCTCACATGTATTGGCTCATCCTACATAGTATTGTTGAGCTCAACTTGTGATAATACAATCATTGAGAGAAACTCAACCAAGAACAGCTCGTGAGGTTCCTATGGCAGCTTGCCACTTCCACGGCCTTGCATCAGGAGGTTTCTTCAGGATTGAATTATAGCTGCCTGTTGTCTGCTTGCTGAAAGGTCTGAATTGTAGCTGCTGATTCATGTATGGTATTTTCCTGCCTAGAGGACTGGTCTGAAGCTGTGTATTTGTTGTTTGAACTGCTGCCAAAGGAGATCAAACTCACCCCCAACAAACTATGGCTGAACAGGTCCACTTCCCCCATATCCTAATAACTTCTCTCTTCTACTACTCTCATCCATCTGTGTTGGATGGTGGGCTAGAGGAGAGGTTGAACTCTTATTAAAAGGGTTTTGCAAAATATTTATGCCTACATATGAGTAGTCCAGCATATCCAGAAAATAATGAGTCAAAGTACTTTGTTCTAAGTTTATGGCCTTGGATTTTGTCCATGGAAAGCAGGTGGTTTGGCATTTTGCTCTCTGGACTGCTGTATTCTTAGTGATGAGGTATGTAAGGGGTTCTGTCAAGATAGAATGGGATGCTCTTGTTTCTATTGGAAAGTTAATGGGTTTTCCCTATGCTCACTGCCATCCTGGGCACCCAGTGACTAGGTTGTATTAAGCTCCAGCACTTTCAGTGCTCAGCTACAGAATAGAGTGGCTCTCCATTTCTTTTCAGGTAGGACATTTTTTCTTCCAGTGACCCTTCTTCTTACAATATGCACATTTATCCTTTACTAGACATTTCTTTCTCTTTCTCCTGGTCTATTTCCTCTATTTCCATTCTTGTTCATTTTCCTAAGGGCAGTGATCAACACATGGGAGAGATTTTTTTCCATATTTGTCTTATGATGAATCTCAATTGCTGTCAACTTTCTAAGCAATTTACAAAAGTTGAGATCTAGTCATCCATTCAAAATTAATTTTTGGACCTTTCTTAAGTCTGGAGTTGACTGCACCACAAAGGCAATATTAGTGGCTCACTGGTTTAAATATCATAACTCACTTTGAAAAAGTTGGTAGGTTTTCTGGCTGCTATTTTTTATTTTTTATTTTTTGGATATTATCTTTATTTCTCTTTCTAATGTTATCCCCTTTCCTGGATTCCCACACACACCAGAATCCCCCTTTCCCATTCCCCATCCCCTTGCTTCTATGAGGGTGTTCCCCCACCCATTCCTGCCTTCCTACCCTAGCATTCACCTATACTAAGGCACCAAGCCTTCACAGGACCAAGGCCTTCTCCCCCCCATTGATGTCTGACAAGGCCATCCTCTGCTACATATGCAGTTGGAGCCATGGGTTTCTGCATGTATACTCTTTACTTGGTGGTTTAGTTCCTGGGAGCTATGGGGCATCTGGTAGTTTGATATTGTTGTTCTTCCTATGGGTTACAAACCCCTTCAACTCCTACAGTCCTTTCTCTAACTCCTCCATTGGGGACCCCGTGCTCAGTCCAATGGGTGGCTACAAACATCCACCTCTGTATTTGTCAGGCACTGGGAAAACCTCTCAGGAGACAGCTATATCAGGCTCCTGTCAGCAAGCACTTCTTGGCATCCACAATAGTGTCTCGGTTTGCTGTCTGTCTATGGGATGGATACCCAGGTGGGGCAGTCTCTGGATGGCCTTTCCTTCAGTCTCTGCTCCATACTTTGTCTATATATTTGCTTCTGCAAGTATTTTGTTCCCCGTCAAAGAAGGACTGAAGCATCACCACTTTGGTCTTCCTTCTTCTTCTTCTTCTTTTTTTTTTTTAATTTTTATTTTCTATATTCTATGTTTACATTCCAAAGGCTTTCCCCTTTCCCAGTTCCGACCCACCATACTTCCCATAGTTCCTCTCCCCCCCAACTATTCCCCAATAATTCCCCCCCCTCGGTTACTTTACTAAACTGGATGCATTCTTTACAGGCCCAGGGTCCTCTCCTTTCTTATTCTTGGGAATCATTTGACTTGCTATTTGTGTCTTGAGTATTTAGGGCTTCTGGGCTCATTAATATCCACTTATCGGTGATTGCATTTCATGTGTATTCATTGTGATTGGGTTAACTCACTCAGAATGATATTTTCCAGGTCTAACGATTTACCTACAAATTGCATGAATTCATTATTTTTAATTGCTGAGTAGTATTCCATTGTATAAATATTCCACATTTTCTGTATCCATTCCTCCTTTGAGGGATATTTGGGCTCCTTCCAATTTCTGGCTATTATAAACAAGGCTGCTATAAACATAGTGGAGCATGTGTCTTTATTGCATGTAGGGGAATCCTCTGGGTATATGCCCAGGAGTGGTATGCCAGGGTCCTCTGGAAGTGACGTGCCCAATTTTCTGAGGAACCGCCAAACTGATTTCCAGAGCGGTTTTACCATTTTGCAATCCCACCAACAGTGGAGGAGTGTTCCTCTTTCTCCACATCCTCGCCAGCACTTGTTGTCTCTTGAGTTTTTAATCTTAGCCATTCTGACTGGTGTGAGGTGGAATCTCAGGGTTGTTTTGATTTGCATTTCCCTGATGACTAATGATGTTGAACATCTCTTAAGGTGTTTCTCGGCCATCCGAATTTCTTCTGGTGAAAATTCTTTGTTTAGCTCTGTGCCCCATTTTTTGATAGGGTTATTTGTTTCTTTGCGGTCTAACTTCTTGAGTTCTTTGTATATATTGGATATTAGCCCTCTGTCGGATGTGGGGTTGGTAAAGATCTTTTCCCACTTTGTTGGTTGCCGTTTTGTCCTTCGGACAGTGTCCTTTGCTTTGCAGAAACTTTGTAATTTTATGAGGTCCCATTTGTCGATTCTTGATCTTAGTGCGTACGCTATTGGTGTTCTGTTCAGGAACTTTTCCCCTGTGCCCAAGTCCTCCAGGGTCTTCCCAAGTTTCTTTTCTAATAGTTTCAGTGTGTCTGGTTTTATGTGGAGGTCCTTGATCCACTTGGAGTTGATCTTAGAGCAAAGAGATAAGAGTGGGTCAATTCGCATTCTTCTGCATGTTGACCTCCAGTTGAACCAGCACCATTTGTTGAAAAGGCTATCTTTATTCCATCGGATGGTTGTGGCTCCTTTATCAAAGATCAAGTGACCATAAGTCTGTGGGTTAATTTCAGGGTCTTCAATCCTGTTCCATTGATCTGTTTGCCTGTTGCTATACCAATACCATGCAGTTTTTAACACAATTGCTCTGTAGTACTGCTTGAAGTCAGGGATATTGATTCCCCCAGAAGTCCTTTTATTGTTGAGAATAGTTTTAGCTATCCTGGGTTTTTTGTTGCTCCAGATGAATTTGAGAATTGCTCTTTCTAGATCTATGAAGAATTGAGTTGGGATTTTGATGGGGATTGCATTGAATCTGTATATTGCTTTTGGCAAGATGGCCATTTTTACTATATTGATCCTGCCAATCCAGGAGCAAGAAATATTTTTCCATCTTCTGAGGTCTTCTTCGATTTCTTTCTTCAGGGACTTGAAGTTCCTGTTGTACAGATCTTTCGCTTGTTTGGTTAGAGTTACGCCAAGATACTTTATGTTGTTTGTGGCTATTGTGAAGGGTGTTCTTTCCCTAATTTCTTTCTCTGCCTGCTTGTCCTTTGAGTACAAGAAGGCCACTGACTTGCTTGAGTTAATTTTATAACCTGCCACTTTGCTGAAGTTGTTTATCAGCTGTAGAAGTTCTCTGGTGGAGTTTTTTGGGTCGCTTAGGTAAACTATCATATCGTCTGCAAATAATGATAGTTTCACTTCTTCCTTTCCAATTTGTATCCCTTTGACTTCCTTATGTTGTCTAATTGCTCTTGCTAGAACTTCAAGTACTATATTGAAAAGATATGGAGAGAGAGGGCAGCCTTGTCTAGTCCCTGATTTTAGTGGGAATGCTTCAAGTTTCTCTCCATTTATTTTGATGTTGGCTACTGGTTTGCTGTAGATTGCTTTTACTCTGTTTAGGTATGGGCCTTGAATTCCTGCTCTTTCCAAGACTTTTAGCATGAAAGAATGCTGAATTTTGTTGAATGCTTTTTCAGCATCTAATGAGATGACCAGGTCGTTTTTTTCTTTCAGTTTGTTTATGTAGTGGATTACATTGATGGATTTCTGTATATTGAACCATCCCTGCATCCCTGGGATGAAGCCTACTTGATCATGGTGAATGATCATTTTGATGTGCTCTTGGATTCGGTTAGCAAGAATTTTATTTACTATTTTTGCATCTATATTCATAAGAGAAATTGGCCTGTAGTTCTCTTTCTTTGTTGGATCTTTTTGTGGTCTAGGTATTAGCGTAATTGTGGCTTCAAAGAATGAGTTGGGCAGTGTCCCTTCTGTCTCAACTTTGTGGAATAGTTTGAAAAGTATTGGTGTTAAGTCTTCTTTGAATGTCTGGTAGAATTCTGCACTAAAACCATCTGGTCCCGTACTTTTTTTGGTTGGGAGGCTTTCTATAACACCTTCTATTTCTTTAGGGGTTATGGGACTATTTAGCTGATCTACTTGATGCTGATTTAATTTTGGTATTTGATATCTGTCTAGGAAATTGTTCATTTCCCCCAGATTCTCCAGTTGTGTTGAGTATAGACCTTTGTAGTAGGATCTGATGATCTTTTGAATTTCCTCAGTTTCTGTTGTTATGTCTCCCTTTTCATTTCTAATTTTGTTAATTTGTATACTGTCTCTGTGTCCTTTGGTTAGTCTGGCTAAGGGTTTATCTATCTTGTTGATTTTCTCAAAGAACCAGCTCCTGGTCTTGTTGATTCTTTGTATGGTTCTCTTTGTTTCTACTTGATTGATTTCAGCCCTGAGTTTGGTGATTTCTTGTCTTCTACTCCTCCTGGGTGAATTAACTTCGTTTTCTTCCAGGGCTTTTAGGTGTGCCGTTAAGTTGCTAGTGTATGCTCTCTCCAGTTTCTTTTTGGATGCACTTAGAGCTATGAGTTTCCCTCTTAGCACTGCTTTCATTGTGTCCCATAGATTTGGGTAGGTTGTACCTTCATTTTCATTGAATTCCAAAAAGTCTTTGATTTCTTTTTTTATTTCTTCCTTGACCAAGGTGTCATTGAGTAGAGTATTGTTCAGTTTCCATGTGTATGTGGGCTTTCTGTTGTTTTTGTTGCTATTGAAGACCACTCTTCCTCCATCGTGGTCTGATAGGAGGCATGGGATTAGCTCGATCTTCTTGTATTTGTTGACATCTGCCTTGTGATCAATTATATGATCTATTTTGGAGAAGGTACCATGCGGTGCTGAGAAAAAGGTATATTCTTTAGCTTTAGGATGATATGTTCTATATATATCTGTTAAATCCAATTGGTCCAAAGTTTCAATTAGTTTCACTGTGTCCCTGTTTAGTTTCTGCTTTACTGATCGGTCCATTGAGGAGAGTGGAGTGTTGAGGTCACCCACAATTATTGTGTTAGGTTTAATGTGTGCTTTTAGCTTTAGTAAGGTTTCTTTTACGAAGGAGGGTGCCCTTGTATTTGGAGCATAAATGTTCAGTATTGAGAGCTCTTCTTGGTGGATTTTCCCTTTGGCCAGCAAGAAGTGACCTTCTGAGTCTCTTTTGATGACTTTAGGTTGGAAGTCAATTTTATCCGATATTAGAATGGCTACTCCGGCTTGTTTCCTGAGACCATTTGCTTATAAAATTGTCTTCCATCCTTTTACTCCAAGGCAGTGTTTGTCTTTAACACTGAGATGTGTTTCCTGTATGCAGCAAAATGTAGGGTCCTGTTTCCATAATCCAGTCTGTTAATCTATGTCTTTTTATTGGGGAATTGAGTCCATTGATGTTAAGAGATATTAAGGAATGGTAATTATTTCCTCCAGACATTTTTGAAATTATTTTTATTTATTTATTTATATTTATTTATTTATTTATTTATTTATTTATATTTGAGAGGTTATCTTCTTTTGGGTTTGATGAGAGGAGGTTTCTATCTTGCTTCTTCCCGGGTGTAGTTTCCGTCCTTGTCTTGGTGTTTTCCCCCTATTATCCTTTGTAGGGCTGGATTTATGGAAAGATATCTTGCAAATTTGGTTTTGTCATGGAATACCTTGATGTCTCCATCTATGGCGATTGAGAGTTTTGCTGGGTAAAGTAGTTTTGGCTGAAGTTTGTGTTCTCTTAGAGTTTGCATGATATCTGCCCAGGATCTTCTAGCTTTCATGGTCTCAGGTGGGAAGTCTGGTGTTATTCTGATAGGTCTTCCTTTATATGTTACTTGGCCTTTTTCTCTTGCTGCCTTTAGTATTCTTTCTTTGTTTATTACATTTGGAGTTTTGATTATTATGTGACGGGATGTATTTCTGTTCTGGTCCAGTCTGTTTGGGGTTCTATAGGCTTCTTGTATATTCATGGGCATCTCTCTCCTTAGGCTGGGGAAGTTTTCTTCCATAATTTTATAGAAGATATTAGCTGGCCCTTTAACTTGTAAATCTTCACTCTCATCTATACCTATAATCCTTAGGTTTGGTCTTCTCATAGTGTCTTGGATTTCCTGGATGTTTTGGGTTACCACCTTTTTGCATTTAGTATTTTCTTTGACTGTTGAATCAATGGTTCCTATGGTATCTTCGCCTTCTGAGATTCTGTCTTCTATCTCTTGTATTCTATTGTTGATACTTGCATCTATGGCCCCTGATTTCTTCCCAAGGTTTTCTATCTCCAATGTTGTCTCCCTCTGTGATTTCTTAGTTGTTTCTACTTCTGTTTTTAGTATCTGGATGGATGTGCTCAGATCTTTCGCTTGCTTGATTGTGTTATCATGTATTTCTTTAATAGATTTTTGTGCTTCCTCTTTCATAGCTTCTACTTGTTTGCCCCCGTTCTTCTGTAGTTCTTTAAGTGATTTTTGTCTTTCTTCCTTATTGTCTTCTTCTTTTTGATCTTTCTTCTCCTGAATTTCTTGAAGTGATTTTTGTATTTTCCTTGTAAAGGCTTCTAACTTTTGATCCATTTTCTCCTCTGTTTCTTTACGAGATTTTTCTATGTGTTCAGCTACCAGCATCCTGACCAGTGATTTTATATCCAAGTCTTGTTTTTCTGGTGTTTTGGGGTATCCAGGGCTTCCTGTTGTTGGAGAACTGGGTTCAGATGCTGTCATGTTGCCTTGATTTCTGTTAGTAACGTTCCTTCGTTTTCCTTTTGCCATCTGGTTATTTCTGGTGTTAGTTGGCCTTGTTGTCAGTGGCTGGTGTTTGAATCTCCCATGAGGCTGGGCTCACCTGTTGTTTCTCTACTGGTGAATATGCGTGACTGCTGCTTTAAGGGATATAAGCTGGCTGCCACCCATGCGATTGTAGCCCCTGATGGAGTCTGTCTACCTGGGCTTCTCCAGCTGTGTCCTGGTTGCAATATAGAGGCCTGCTGATATCGCTCGTCCAGGGGCCGGCGAGCTGGTTGCTGCCCACCGCCTCGGTGCATGGCCAGAGGGCGTGGGGAAGTCCCGCAGAGCCTAGGCGGAACTCGACCTGCCTGGCAGCAAGAGCCTAGCAAATCCCCCCATGAGGGTAGCCCTGGAAGGAGTGTCTACCTGGGCCTTTCCAGCTGTGTCCTAGTTGCAATATGGAGGCCTGCCGCTATTGGTGGTCTAGGGGCCGGCGAGCTGGTTGCAGACCGCTGCCTCGGTGCACGGCCAGAGGGCACGGGGAAGTCCCGCAGAACCTAGGAGGAACTCGGCCTGCTTGGCAGCGAGAGCCTAGCAGATCCCCCCGTGAGGGTAGCCCTGGGAGGAGTGTCTACCTGGGCCTTTTCAGCTGTGTCCTGGTTGCAATATGGAGGCCTGCCGCTATCCGGTCTTCCTTCTTCTTGAGCTTCATGTGGTCTGTGAATTGTATCTTGGGTATTCTGAGCTTTTGGGATAATATCTACTTATGAGTGAGGGCATTTCATGTGTGTTCTTTTGTAATTGGGTTACCTCATTTAGGATGGTTCTTTCTAATTGGTATTCCACCCTTTTGCCTAAGAATTTCATGAATTCATTGTTTTTAATAGCTGAGTAGTACTCCATTGTGTAAATGTACGACATTTTCTATATTCCTACCTCTGTCAAAGAACATCTGGGTTCTTTTCACCTTCTGGTTATTATAAATAAGGCTGCTATGAACATAGTGGAGCATGTGTCCTTGTTATATGATGGAGCATCTTCTGGTTATACGCTCAAGAGTGGTATAGCTGGTTCTCCTGTAGGACTATGTCTAATTTTCTAAGGGACCACCAGACTGATTTTCAGAATGGTTGTACCACTTTGCAATCCCACCAACAAGGGAGAAGTGTTCCTCTTTCTCTTCATCTTAGACAGCACCTGCTGGTCACCAGAGTTTTTGATCTTTGCCATTCTGACTGGTTTGAGGTGGAATCTCAGGGATGTTTTGATTTGTATTTCCCTGATGACAAAGGATGTTGAGCATTTCTTTAGGTGCTTCTCAGCCATCCCACATTCCTCAGTTGTGAATTATTTGTTTAGTTCTGTACCCCAGTTTTAAAAAGTGTTATTTCATCATCTGGAGTTCTTTTTTTATATTGGATATTAGCCCTCTATCAGATGTAGAGTTGGTAAAGATATTTCCCAATCTATTGGATGCCATTTTGTCCTATTGAGAGTAACCTTTGTCCAACTCAATTCTTTATAGTTAGTAAGAGCAGTTTGCAAATTCATTTGGAAAAATGAAAAAACCTAGGAAAAGAAAACTATTCTCAACAATAAAAAAACTTCTGGGGAATCACCATTCCTGACCTCAAGCTATACTACAGAGCAGTAGTGATAACAACTGCATGGTATTGCTACAGTGACAGGAAGGTAGATCAATGGAATAGAATTGAAGACCCAGAAATAAACCTACACATGTATGGTCACTTGATCTTTGACAAAGGAGCAAAAACTATCTAGTGGAAAAAAGGCAACATTTTTACAAATGGTTCTGGGTCAACTGGAGGTCATCATGTAGAAGAATGCAAATGGATCCATTCTTATCTCATTGTAGAAAGCTAAGTCCAAGTGGATCAAGGACCTCTACATAAAACCAGATACACTGAAACTAATAGAAGAGAAAGTGGGGAAGAACTGTGAACACATGAATACAGGGGGGAAATTCCTTGAAGAGAACACCAATGGCTTATGCTCTAAGATCAACATTTGACAAATGGGACCTCATAAAATTAGAAAGCTTCTGTAAGAAGTCTAAACTCTTATAGTGAGTTCATACCTTGCCTGTCTTTCTGGGTCTGAGTTACCTAACTCAGGATGATATTTTTTAGTTCCATTCATTTGTTTGTAAAATTCATGATTTCATTATTTTTAATAGCTAAGTAGAATTCCATTGTATAAATGGACCAAGTTTTGTTTTATCCATTTTCCAATTGAGGGGCATCTAGGTTGTTTCCTGTTTTTAGCTATTATGAATAAAGCTGCTATGAACATAGTTGAATAAGTATCTTTGTAATATGGTGGAGTGTCTTTTGTGTATATTCCCAAGAATAGTATAGCTGGGTCTTGAGGTAGAACTATTCCCAATTTTCATGTACTCATTTATAAACAGGAATTAGCCATAAAGTACAGGATGAACAGGCTACAAACCACAGACTGGAAAGACGCTAAGTAACAAGGAGGATCCAAAGGAAGATGCTTGGATCTCACTCAAAAAGGGAAATAAAATAGTTATCTGAAATAATTGAAGGGACAGAATTGGGTGAGAAAAGGGCAGGGAGGGGAACATGAACAGAAAGATGGGAGGAAACAGATTCAAAATCAATGGGGAGTCCTCCTTAGGACAGTAGAGGGTTCTGGGAGTATATAGGGGTAGCCGTAGCCTCTACCAGCAGGAGATATGGAACCTGAATATATCACTTCCTGTGGCACTCCCAGTGAAGGGAAGAGGATACAAACCTACCTACAAAACATTGGAACCAAATTCTGTTCTGTCTAAAAGAAGTACAGGGATAAAGATGAAGCAGAGATCTAGGGAATGGCCAACCAATGACTGGCCCAACTTGAGTCCCACCCCAGAGAGAGAGAGAGACAACTTTTTAAAAAAGATATATTTTGTTTATATGAGTACCCTGTAGCTGTCTTCAGACATACCAGAAGAGGGCATTGTATCCCATTACAGATGGATGTGAGCCACCATGTGGTTGCTGGGAATTGAACTCAGGACTTCTGGAAGATCAGCCAGTGCTCTTACCCTCTGAGCCATCTCTGCAGCCCCGAGAGCCAACTCTTGACATCATTAATTATACTGTGCTTACACGTAGGAACCCAGCATAACTATCTTCTGAGAGGCTTCATCCAGCAGCAGATAGAAACAGATGTAGAAACCCACAGCAAAAGAAACAATAGCAGAGCTCAGGAGTCTTCTGGAAGAGTTGGGGTAAGGATTAATGGGGCCAGAGAGATCAAGGACACCACAAGACCACCTACAAAGTAAATTAACCTGGGCCCATGGGGGCTTACTGAAACTAAACCACAAATCAAAGAGCACGCATGGAGGACCTACACCCTCTACACAAATGTACCAGATGTTGAGTCTGTTATTCATATGGGTCCCATAACAATTTGAGCAATGGGTGGGGAGCTGTCTCTGACTCTGTTGACTGCTTTTAGATTCCTTTCCCATAACTGGGCTCTCTTGTCTGGCCTCAGTGGGAGAAGATGGACTTAATCCTGCTGAGACTTAATGTACCAGGGTGGATTATTACCTATGGGGGGCCTCCACTTTTCTGAGGAAAGGTATAGAGGAATGGGGAGGGGTGTGAAGATGGGGCTAGGAGGAGAGGAGGGAAGGGATCTGTTATCAGGCTGTAAAGTGAATAAATAAATTAATGAGGAAATAAACCCTTGAGTGCCAGCAGATTAATCTCACCAGGTCTCTATGGACAAAGTACCCATAAGTGTGTTGCACAAATTTCTGAAGCTCCATGTTCTAATCTCACATTCTTGCACTCTGCATCATCAAAAATGCCATCATACTTTGCAAAGGAACTGGTACTTGATTCAGATTAAAGAAAAATAATAAATTGTTCTTTTGATTATTTGGCTGGCTCTACCAAATTTATGTACAAAGATGTAATTGATGGATGCAGTGACTATGTCCTCTGTTTGCTTTGGCAGCTTACTAACATTTACTGGTACTTGTCCTGTGCCCACAGGAGAAATAAGAACAAAACATTGTCTTGCTCACAAAAGCCTGCAATATGCATGAAGAGAATAAACAAAATCATGGGACAGGGAATTTATTGCCTAGGTAGAGTCAAAGAGGAGAGACAAAGAACACTTAGGATATTTGAAGCTGTATATTTGATATATATTTTAAATGAAGTTAGACCACTTTGGATGATAATGTCCTCCCAAAAGGAAATGATTATCTAACAAAAACTCCAGTACCATGTGTAAGAAGACTCCTTTTGAGCAGTTGACAAGTAGAATCCAGGCACTTCCAAAATAGTATAGACTATTCCTATTGTCCTGATTGCCTCCCAGAATTTGAGGGTAAGTTCATATTGCTGAAACATACAGTTCAGACACTGGATCTGGAGGGATCCAACTGTATCTGACACAGAAGTCTCCTTCCTGAGGGCTAATTTTCATAGTACCAGAAGGTGATATATGGGCTGCCAAAGAAGAAAAGCAATCAATATCTTTCCCACTGTGATACCTGTGAATCAAAACAAGGAGCAGCATGACAAGTTAATCCTAAAGGTACAACAGTAGCACATATATCTTGGCCATAACCAACAGCTGTGTAATTGAACATAAGGAGCCATCATTAGTGCATAATTCATGCTTGGTAGTGTAAACCTAGGCAACTACCTCTGGTGGACATGCCATAGGCAATAGTATAGAATATATTACTTATGTTTTCCCAAACAAATAGAGTCTAACTGTATTCTTCATAATTAACTTTATGTCCACAGAGAAGTGAAGCTCTTGTCCCATGTCAAAGAAGCACTTATTATAGCAGAGAGATTATTACCAAAGCCACAACTGATCAAAATACAGAGACCAATTGACTGTGAGGTGCTCAGTCATAATGGATGCTGCTATAACCCAATGTCCCACCTAAGCCTCCAGGAATATCAAGGAAGAAGGAGTGAAAAAATTATGACCCAGAGGACAAAGATGTGCATTGTAATATTGTGACTTCTATATATGACAGGGAAGCTGTGCTTACAAAACCCCAAGAGTAAGGTTAATTAAACAAGACCTGAGCAATGACAACTCCAGTTGACACACTAACATGAATGGTGGACACCTGAGGAGTGACAGGCAATTAGTGACTGCTGAGAGGAAGAATCAGTCTTCTGCATGGACTGGCCCTCTGATTGGTTGTCCAATACTAAGTGGTGAGTTCTAAATGCGTCTAAAAATCAAAACATTATACCACAACAAGTTGTATTTATACATTTATTCACATCTATACAATAATGATGAAAACAAAGTCATGAAGTTGAAGAGGGCACAGAAAGTGCTGAAGTGATGAGGCTAGATTGATATAAATATTATACACATGCATGACATTTAAAACAAAATTCCAGAAAAATACCAAAAGTAATTAATTAAATTACTATTAAAAGAGGAATAAAACTGAACCTTAAATCGAACAGGGGTCAACCAGTAAGAGGAAGAGAGGTCAACAGGAAAACAGATTTAGCATATGGACCTGAGGCAGCCCAGCCTAGAAGAGAGGATTTGGGTGGGGTATCATAGGTTTCTGAAGAACTGAAGAACTCCAGCGGGATAACAGCTATATTCCCTCTCACAGTCCCTTTCTGGCCACTCCTCTAAAACAACATGGTACCAAGCACACAGCAGCCCTGCTGCATTACTTCATGGTGGGAATTATAAGGCCCTGGCACCAAGAATTCTCAGGTATTTAGCAAACTATTGCTGATACCCTCCAGGGTGAGAGCCACTTATGCCAGGGAAGCTACAAATTAGCATTGTTCACTCAGAGTGGGCAGCATGGAAGGCAAAGGTGGGCCATATTTCACCACACATGCACACAGCATGACAAGAGCCTGTACCAGAAATCTCTTTCAAAGTTACTGAAACATGGAAGCAAAATTTTTTTTCAAAAGATATTCTACTTACAAGACAAAACCATTGTCCTAAAATCTCCAGACTGCTTTTCATCCCCAGGTCTCCTACCTACAAGTAAGCCACAACCAAGACTGAGTAGCCTTTATGGATAAAATGACAATATGGGTACAAAGAAGTATCTATGCAGTGGCTCCTACACTGCTGTAAGCAGAGAGGGCGAGGAATATGCGACACCTGTATTTGATGCTTCCTGAGGATTTGCTTAACAGCCACATGGTCCCAGAGCTTCCCCATGATGGGCACCAGTCTACTGCTTGTCTCTTATGGTTCAACTAGGTGTGTTCTCAGAAAAAGGAACAGAGACTTCTACCTAACCTGTGATCCCTCAGTCCAGCAGGCTGAATGCAGTGGTGATGGCAAAGACTCAGCAGTAGGACAGAAGTCTCCGGAGTGCAACTTTGACATCCTTGTTCCTCAGAGTGTAGATGAGGGGGTTCAAGGTGGGTGCCACCGAGGTGTAGATGATGGACACCACCTTGTCCTTGTTCAGAGAGTAGCTGGACGAAGGGCGAATGTAGGTGTAGATGATAGTGGAGTAGTACATAGTGACCACAATGAGGTGTGCAGAGCAGGTGGAAAAGGCCCGTTTCTTGCCCTCAGCTGAGCGTATCTTCAGGATACTGGCCACAATAAAGCCATAGGAGAGGATGATTACAGAGAAGTTTGCTACAGCAAAGAACACATCTGCGGCAAAGGCCATGGCCTCATTCAATTGGGTTGGAGCACAGGAGAGCTTCAACAATGGGGGAATCTCACAGAAGAAGTGCTCTATCACATTGGAGCTGCAGAATGGTAGACGTAGTAGTAGGCTTGTGTTTATGGTGGTGTTAAGCAGGCTTATGGCCCAGTCAATGCCAGCCAGGAATGCACACACCCTAGGGCCCATCCAGGTACTATAATGCAGAGGGCGGCAAATGGCCACAAAGCGGTCAAATGCCATAGCTGAGAAGAGCAGAAGCTCTACCCCCTGTGGCAAGGAAGACCTGGGTCATGCAGCCCCCATAAGAAATGGTACTTCCCCACAGCATAGTGTCCAATAGCTTGGGTAGGATGGTGGAGGTGCAGAGGATGTCCACCACGGCCAAGTTGACCAGGAAGAAGTACATGGGGGTATGCAGGGCTTGACTGGCACTGATTGTCACGATCAGCAGGTTTCCTGAGATTGCAGCCATGTATAGGAAGAGGAAGCCGAGGAGAAGTGGTACCCGAAGGTGATGCATTTCTGAGAATCCCAGGATGAGGAACTCAGTGACCAGCGTCCCATTCATCACAGTGCTTGGGAGACCTCAGGATCCAAAGGTAGTGGATTTTCTTTGGTAGCTCTTAAAGGAAAGACATACTCCAGTTCCAGTTTGTGCTAACAACCCAACCTAGATGTAGCAAGACTCACCTAGAGCACAAACCTCAGTGTTACATGGGGGTAAGAATAGAACTCTGTGCCAGCCAATGCTGTAGACATCATTCTAGTTGCAGGACTTCTAGGAGACTCATGTAGCTGCTCATAGACGACCTTACATAGACAGGATCTTTCTACATCTGGAGGTTTCTGTCCCCAGATTTCAGTGTGTATGGAGCAGGAACAGGAATATTCCCTAGATTGAAAGTCTGTGTGTCCTGGTAACAGGGATTGTTTTGATTACCTTCTATTCAAGAGTTCAGACAGTGGGTGAGAACAGGCAAGAAAGGAAGAAGATGACAAAATGTCCCTCACCTGGCCATATAGAACAACATCAACCACCATCACAGGTGACTGGTGCACTCACCTATACAAACTATAGTCATTCATGTGTGTGTTATTGAAGCTGTGGGATTGAAAGCTTTAAATTAGGATCCACCAGGGAAGGGCACCAGGCAAGACTGTGACCTGTCTCACACATGTAGCCATGCAGCCATGTATTTGTGCCAGAGTTAAAAGTCTGCAGCTGAATCTAGAAAGCCTTAAACCGAGTATGCTATGATTCGTAAGAGCCACCCTCCAAGTGATGAGGTAAGGAAAGACTATATGAACTATTGATTAAGTTTCCAAGTACTAGAGCTCACAGTATATATTTGCAAACAGTTCACTATACTCTATTTGTTTAAGAAAGATTTTTATGGTTCTCATGCACCTGTATAAAGAAATCATAGAAATACTTTACTGATTTGGGCTTGGGCCTCAACACTCCTATCCGCCTCAGAAAATGTCTGAGAGGTGAATGAATATTTCAAAGTCTTGTCCCTGTAGAGGCAGCCAGATAATAGTAGACCCCATCCACCATGGCAGGTCCTTGCTCCCTGCAGAGGTGATGCTATATATTTCAATGTGAGATTTGAAAATGGGGTACAAGGGACAAAAGAAAAACAGGAGAGGATAGAAAGATGCGGAGATATAGGAGGACAGAGACAGAAGTACAGGGACAGAAAGAAAGGTGAGACAAAGTTAAGGAGTTACAGAAGTAGATATGAGCCTTACCCACCCCACCACACCCACAGATAGTGATAGACACATATAGAAGCAAAGAAACACACAGAGATATCGGGAAGACACAGTGGAACAAAGACTGCAAGACAAAAGGAAAAAGAAAACAGAGACAGTGTTAGAGACACATACAGAAAGAGTGACAGATACAGGGAAAGGCAGAGAGAGAGAGAGAGAGAGAGAGAGAGAGAGAGAGAGAGAGAGAGAGAGAGAGAGAGAAAGAGAGAGAGAAAGACAGAAAAGAGCAGAGAGACATAGAAATTAGGGAGCTAGAGGGATGCTCTAAGAAATTATGCTATGATTTGTGCAAGTTGTTCCAATTTTTCAGATGCTTACAGAATTTTCTTGAAAATGTCAGCTTAAGTGATCCCATATACCTGGTCACACAGTGAAAGTCAATAACCCAAACCTATGACAAAAACTTTGTCATTATAATTAACACATGTAAATTCATAGTCAATACAAAACTCACTGGGTAATCTGATGGCAAGAATCTTCCAAGGTGTCCTCTCCAGAAATTTGTTTCTCAGCACCACACAGACAGACAGACAGACAGACAGACAAATCACACGTTCACACATGTGCATGTGTGCATGAGCACACACACTCACACACAAACACAGAGAGAGTTAAACATCAGCATTCATTAGAAAACAGAATCAGATCAAATGAAAAACTTCTAAAGAGCAAATGGTGACATTTCTAAGTACAGAGGGTACATTAAGATGACCGTGAGGACCAGAGGCCCTGTATAACCTATTATAGGAAAGACAAGTACTCATGGAGAGAAGCCAGGCCCTGAGAGACCAATTAGGCAAATCCACACTGGCTTCCTGAGCAGGACTGGCTGGAGAGATGACCAAGCCTCTTCTCAGGCAACACAACACATACTTGTAGGACTGATGACACAAGAGCAGATTGTTAGTCCTGTTACCCAAAGACTTGCTGTCTACCAATATCACCAGTGGCAGTGGAGGGTAGAGAGCAGATCAGCGGACCCAAAAACCACAGTTTCTCTCAGTCTCAAAGAGCCCCTCATTCAAGATAGAAGCACTTGAGAGTACAAGGTCAGAGCTCTTTCCCCAGCCCTGTCTGCTGTCCTCTGGCACAGATTGTCATCAGTCACCATGCAGTTTCATCTCCTCTAAGTGGATGATGTCCTTGGTCTCTGCAGCTGTCAAAATTCATGTCCACTTTCCTCACCCAGTGAGCAAGAACAAACTTCACCTAAGCATGATAACATCCCAGCCCAGACCTGAAGTGTCCTACCCTTTGCAAATGATGCTAATAGTCCTGATATGGATTCAGGAAGCTGCTCTCTCTCCCCAGAAAGGTTACATTACTGCTGTGGCCTTCAGGGGCATGAACCATTTTATGCTGCAACATGATTAACTGGTTCTTCTATGGTCATGGCAAACTCTAGGCCTTGTCTGACACCTGGGATCTGGCCAGGGCACCTCTCCATGCTGACATAAACTCCCCTTGCCTCAGCAATTTGATTAATGCCTTAATCATCTTCCTGGATTCAGAGGCCCAACCACATCTCACTGAGCTGCTTAAAGGAGTAAGGACTACTGTATTGTCCACCATCTTCCTCCAGCCTTTCCCTGCTTCTGTCTGCTGCACATACTGTACACTACCAACAATCTCTGACATGTATACATTGAATTCTGTGCCCCAGTGCACATGATTTCAGCCTGTGGTCCAGCCATTCATGTGGTTGATCACCATTTGTTGGTCACAGCCATGAACCAGTTCCCAAAGCAACCTCTGAGAACAGTGCTGGGATCGCATCTCTAGGACCCTCTCTACTGTACAATCTAGCATGAAGCATGGCCAACACAGTGTGGGAGAGGTTGCCTTAGTGGTACAGGAGCTTTAGCCATCTCTTCCAAATGTCAGTGTCCTCCTATATCTGTGATCAAGTATAGGTCTTGAACTCCCCAAATGACATAATTACATGGAGAATCAAGGATATGTTCTCAGTACCTAACCACATCATAAAGGCAGGTACCAAGACCACAGTGCACAAGCCTCTGGGGTGAACAATGTCTTTCCTTTTTGGTTAGAGGAAATAATTTGTGCATTGGCAAATGACGTGTTCATGAGACAGAAGGCACCAGAAAAAGTGTTCAGAGTTAGCCCTAATTAATGTGAGATGAATCATTAATTAACCTGCCTCTTCTCCGCAGGTCTTTGCCCTGGAAGCACTGTCCTGGAATGGCTGAAGATGCTTACAAATCCACAGTTCAAACAAAACCAATTACAGTAAAAAATGAAGTCTATTAAGCCAGGCGTGGTGGCGCACGCCTGTAATCCCAGCACTTGGGAGGCAGAGGCAGGCGGATTTCTGAGTTCGAGGCCAGCCTGGTCTACAGAGTGAGTTACAGGACAGCCAGAACTACACAGAGAAACCCTGTCTAGGAAAAACAAAAACAAAAACAAAAACAAAAAAAGAAAAAAGAAATGATTTTTGGAATGTAAACATAGAATATAGAAAATAAAAATTTAAATAAAAAAATGAAGTCTATTTCTAGGAAAAGCCATGCCCTTTTTACCTCCATTGAGTGGGCAAGAGGACAAGGACCAGACTGAGTGAGGATGGATCCGAGGGAAGAGGAGCAAGTGGAGGTGTCAACCTAAAAAAGGTGGGATAGCCTTAAGATAATGGACTTTTCCTTCCTAGGTTCCCCCTCCCACTTGCATAGTCTATGGGAGCTGCCATGAAGTTCGGCTGAGTCTGCCAGGTTTCCTGAGGCCTAACTCAGGACAGGAAGATGCCTTTTGCTTTCAGATGCTGGATAGAGCATAAGCATGCCCTTGAGCTCCCTAACACTATAGTGCTTCCTCACCTCTTTCCCACACTCACCCCTCGACACTGGGGCTATCTGTTGCATGTGACAGATCCTCCTTCAGTGTGATTTTATAATATGGTTTCCCCCTTCTTTCTTTTCATCCCTTTCCTCCAAAGCAGTTGCATGATGCACAGCTTGCTTACCCTGATTTTCTTTTTTAAATTCCCTAACAAGTTAGGCCTTCTTTCTTTTTCTTTTCTAAAGCAATCCCCCAGCCATGTGACTGACCTCCATGGTTGTTCATTTCCTTTCTTGCTTACTTCTTTTATTTCAGAAAGAATGTTCCCTTGTCCTGCCTTCTTGCCTTCATTCTTTTACTCTAAGAAGCTGTAAGATTTACAGCTCCCCTGAACCCCTGGCTTTTTCTTTCATCTGAAATAAGTTGTCCTTGCCCTCCAATTTGAGTTATTTCCTAAATTAACACATCCACATCACTTAGAACCCAAGAAGAGACCCTAACTTTCTTGATACTATATATTGGCTATACCCAAATTCCCTACAATTTCCAGTAAATGTCTTCCCTTAATTTTAATTATTTAGTCAGAGGAGAAAATGAGCTCATTGCTGTATGCTTAGAGTCATCAAGCCTTTCATAAATTTTAGAATCTGAAGTAGAATAATACCCCAAAAACTCACATTATCATCTTCTTGAACATTTTATTTATTTAGAATATACTTTGCTTCTTGAATAAATTCCTCACCTAACCCACAGTGACATAAAGGTCATTATTTGTCCTCTGAATCAGATCACAATTGCTGAAGTTGGAGATGCCATGTGAGAGAAAGCAATATGGCCTCCTCTTGTATAGCTTGATACATCTATTTTACCCTGATACACAGTGGCTTCAATGGTTTGTAGGATAGCTTGGTCTACAGTAATGGCAATGATTTGAGCAAAGTGATGGAGCATGGAGCTAGAACTGTGGTAATGGTAATTGGGTTGTTGTCCCCTGGAAAAGGACACAGGGTGCTCTTCTGGAAATCCAATTGCCAATATTTCCAGTATATATAAATCTTATAGATGCTAAGGTGTGCAGATACCAAAATTCACTAGGGATGGAACTTTTGATTAACACAGCTGCCCATAAAATCATTTATTTACCAAGCTTGTTTTTGACAGAGGGGATGAGGGCAGATTGATATAAATACTATACACATACATAACATTTAAAACAAAATTCCAGAAAAATCCCAAAAGTAATTAATTAAATTATTATTGAAAGAGGAATAAAAACCAACATTAAATAGAACAGGAGTCAACCAGGAAGAGGAAGAGAGGTCAACAGGACACCAGAGTTTAGCATATGGACCTGAAACAGCCCAGCCTAGAAGAGAGGATTTGAATGGGCCATCATAGGTTTCTGAAGAACTGAACAGCTCCTGCGGGACAACAGCTGTATTCCCTCTCACAGTCCCTTTCTGGCTACATCCTCTAAAGCAACATGGTCCCAAGCACACAGAAGCCCTGTTGCATTACTTCATGGTGGGAATTACAAGGCCCTGGAACAAAGAACTCTCAGGCATCTAGCAAACTTCTGCTGACACACTCCAGGCTGAGAGACACTTATACCAGGGAAGCTACAGATTAGCATTGCTCACTCAGAGTGGACAGAATGGAAGGCAAAGGTGGGCCATATTTCATCACACATGCCCACAGCACGGCAAGCGCCTACACATGAAATCTCTTTGAAAGGCACAAAAAAAATTGGAAGGAATCTTTTTTAAAAGATATTCTATTTACAAGACAGAACAATTGTCATAAAACCTCCAGACTGCTTTAGATCCCCAGGTCTCCTACCTGCATGCCAGCCACAACCAAGACTGAGTAGCCTTTGTGTATGAAGTGACAATATGGGCACAAAGCAGTGCCTATCCAGAGTTCCTGGTTCCTATTACTGAGATAGATAGATAGATAGATAGATAGATAGATAGAGAGAGAGAGAGAGCTAGGGATATGCCCCCCCCCACACACACATTTGATGCTTCCTGGGGATTTGCTTAACAGCCACACGGTCCCAGGGCTTCTCTGTGAAGAGCAGCAGTCCAACAGTTATCTCTTATGGTTCAACTGAGTGTATCCTCAGAAGAAGGAACAGAGACCTCTACCTAACTCGTGATCCCCCATTCAAGTAGGCTGAAGGCAGTGATGCTGGCACAGGCTCAGCAGCAGGACAGAAGTCTCCTGAGTGCAACTTTGACATCCTTGTTCCTCAGAGTGTAGATGAGGGGGTTCAAGGTGGGTGCCACCGAGGTGTAGATGATGGACACCACCTTGTCCTTGTTCAGAGAGTAGCTGGATGCAGGGCGAATGTAGGTATAGATGACAGTGGAGTAGTACATGGAGACCACGATGAGGTGTGCAGAGCAGGTGGAAAAGGCCCGTTGCTTGCCCTCAGCTGAGCGAATCTTCAGGATACTGGCCACAATAAAGCCATAGGAGAGGATGATCACAGAGAAGTTACCTACAGCCAGGAACACATCTGCAGCAAAAGCCATGGCCTCGTTCAATTGGGTTGGAGCACAGGAGAGCTTCAATAGTGGGGGAATCTCACAGAAGAAGTGCTCTATCACATTGGAGCTGCAGAATGGTAGACGCAACACCAGGCTTGTGTTTATGCTGGTGTTAGTCAGGCTGATGGCCCAGACAATGCCAGCCAGGAATGCACACACCCTGGGGCCCATCCAGGTACTATAATGCAGAGGGCAGCAGATGGCCACGAAGCGGTCATAGGCCATAGCTGAGAACAGCAGAAGCTCTGCCCCCAGTGACCATGTAAAGAAGAAGAGCTGGGCCATGCAGCCCCCATACGAGATGGTCCTTCCCCCCACCATGGTGTCCAGTAACTTGGGTAGGATGGTGGAGGTGCAGAGGATGTCCACCACGGCCAAGTTGACCAGGAAGAAGTACATGGGAGTATGCAGGGCCGGGCTGGCACTGATTGTCACGATAATGAGTAGGTTTCCTGAGATTGCAGCCATATATAGGCTGAGGAAGCTAATGAGAAGTGGTACCCGAAGGTGAGGCATTTCTGAGAATCCCACGATGAGGAACTCAGTGACCAGTGTCCCATTCATCACAGAGCTGGGGAGCCCTCAGGATCCAGGTGCAGTGGGTTTTCTGTGGCAGCTCTGATAGGATCTGAAGACAAAAGACATGCTCCAGTTCCAGTTTTTGCTAACAACCCAACCCAGATGTGGCAAGACTCACCTAGAGCCCAAACCTCAGTGTTTTATGGGGGTAAGAATAGAACTCTGTGTCAGAAAATGCTGTAGACATCATTCTAGTTGCAGAACTTCTAGGAGATTGATGTAGCCGCTCATAAACCTTAGAGATGCAGGATCTTTCTACACCTGGAGGTTTCTTTCCCCAGACTTCAGTGAGTATGCAGCAGGAACAGGAATATTCCATGGAGTGAAAGTCTGTGTGTCCTGGTAACAGGGATAGTTATGACTAACATCTATTCAGGAGCTCAGACAGTGGGTGGGAAAAGGAAAGAAAGGAAGAAGATGACAAAATGTCCCTCACCTGGCCATATAGAACAGCATCAACCATCATCACAGGTGACTGGTACACTCACCTATACAAACTATAGTCATGCATGTGTGTGTTATTGAAGCTGTGGGATTGAAAGCTTTAAAGTAGGATGCTTAAGTAAGGGCACCAGGCAAGACTGAGCCCTGTCTCACCCCTGTAGCCATGCAGCCATATATTTGTTTCAGAGTTAAAAGTCTGCAGCTGGATTTAGAAAGCCTTAAAATGAGTATGCTAAGATATGTAAAAGCCACCCTCCAAGTGATAAGGTAAGGACAGACTATATAAACTATTGATTAAGTTTCTAAATACTGGAGCTCAAAGGTTATATTTGCAAACAGTTCACTAGATTCTATTTGTTTTGAAATTTGTTTCATAAACAAATTTCATAAAACATTTTCATAAAACAAAATTATTTGTTTTATGATTTTCATGCACTTGTATAAAGCCAGCATCATACAAATACTTTGGGCTTGGGCCTCAACACTCCTATCTGCCTCAGAAAATGTCTGAGAGGTGAATGAATATTTCAAGGTTGTGTCCCTGTAGGGGTGGCCAGAAAGTAGTAGACCCCATGCACCATGGATGCTGCTCCCTGCATAGGAGATCCTCTATATTTCAATGTGAGATAAGAAATTCACAAGGTACAAGGGAACAAAGAAAAAGAGGTGAGGATAGAAAAACACAGAGAGATAGGAAGACAGAGACAGATGCACAGAGACAGAAAGGCAGACAAGACAAAAGTAAGGAGAAACATAAGTAGATATGAGCCCTGCCCACCCCTCTCCACCCACAGGACACTGATAGATATATATAGTAGCAAAGAAAGACACAGAGAGATCGGGAAGACACAGAGGAAGAAAGAGTATGAGACAAAAAAAAAAGAAAGAAAACAGAGTCAGAGAATCGTACAGAAAGATAGAGAGACAGAGACAGGGAAAGGCAGAGAGAGACAGAGAGAAAGAGAGAGACACACAGAGAGAGACAGAGACAGAGAGAGAGACAGACAGAGAGACAGAGAAGGGCAGAGAGACACAGAGATAGGGACCTGCAGGGAAGCTCCAAGAGAAAATTATGCTATGATTTGTCCATGTTTAATTTTTCCAGATGCTTAAAGAATTTTATTGAATATGCCAGCTTACGTGATCCCATACACCTGGTTACATAGCAAAATTCAATAACCCAAACCTACAAGAAAATCTTTGTTATTATAATTAACACATGTAAATTAACAGCCAATACAAAACTCACAGGGTAGTCCGATGGCAAGAATCTTCCAAGGTGTCTTTTCCAGAAACTTGTTACTCAACACCACACAGGCATACAGACAGACAGACAGATAAATTACACATGTGCACACACTCACACACACAGAGAGTTAACCATCAGCATTCATTAGAAAACAATCAGATTAAACTAAAAAGTTCTAAAGAGCAAATGGTGACATTTCTAAGTACAGAAGGTACATTAAGATGAGTGTAAGGACCAGAGGGCCTGTATCATCTATTATAGGAAAGACAAGTACTCATGGGGAGAAGCCAGACCCTGAGAGACCAATTAGGGAAAACTACACTGGCTTCCTGAGCAGGACTGGCTGGGGAGATGACCAAACCTCTTCTCAGACAACACAACACACACTTGTAAGACTGGTGTCCCAAGAGCAGCCCTTGTCTGTCATGCTACCCAAAGATTTGCTGTCTACCAATATCTCCAGTGGTAGCAGACTGTAGAGGAAGCACTCAGGCAGAGCAGGGGATGACATTTTTGCCTTGGCCACTTAACTCCCCAATCCACAATTTCTTTTAGCCCCAAAGAGCCTCTCATTGCAGATAGAAATACTTGAGAGGCCAAGGTCAGAGCTCTTTCCTCAGCCCTGATGTTCTGGCACAGACTGTCACAGGTCACCATGCAGTTTCATCTCCTTTAAGTGGATAATGTCCTTGGGCTTTGCAGCTGTCAAAATTCATGTTCACTTTCCTCACCCAGTGAGAAAGAACAAACTTCACCTAAGCACTATAACATCACATCCCAGACCTGAAGTGACCTGCCCTTAGCAAATGGTGCTAAAGTGCTGGTCTGGGTCCAGGATGCTGCTCTCTCCCCAGAAAGGTTACATGACTGCTGTGGCTTTCAGGGGGCATGGACCATTTTCTGTTGCAACATGGCTAGCTGGTTCTTTCATGGTCATGGCAAACTCTAGTCCTTGTCTGACACCTGGGCTCCAGCCAGGGCACCTCTCCATGCTGAGGCTGGACCTTGACACAAACTCCCCTTGCCTCAGTACTCAGATTCATGCCTTAATCATCTTCCTGGATCCAGAGGCCCAATCACATCTCACTGAGTGGCTTAAAGGAACAAGAACTAGTGTATTGTCCAGCGTCTTCCTCCAGCCCTTCCCTGCTCTGTCTACTGCACATTCTCTACAGTACCAATAATCTCTGACATGTGTACATTGAATCCTGTGCCCAGTGCACATGATTTCAGCCCGTGGTCCAGCCATCCATGCGGTTAGTCACAATTTGTTGGTCACAACACGAGCCAGGTCCCAAAGCAACCTCTGGGAACACTGCTGGGATTGCCTCACTAGGACCCTCCCTACTCTACAAACTATCATGAGGCTTGGCCAGCACAGTCTGGGAGAGGCTGCATTAGTAGTACAGGAGCTTTAGCTATTCCTTCCAAATGCTCAGCATCCTCCTATATCTGTGATCAGGAGTAGGTCTTCAACTCCCAATATGACATAATTACATGTAGAGACAAGGACATGTTCTTAAGCTCTAACCACTTCATAAAAGCAAGTACCAAGTCTCCAGTGCACAAGCCTCTGGGGTGGATAATGTCTGCCCTTTCTGGTTAGAGGAAACCATTTGTGCATTGGCAAAAGACATGGCTGCATTCATGAGACAGAAGACATGAGATAAAGTGTTTAGAGTTAGCCCTAATCAGTGTGAGGAGATAAATCAGAAATTAACCTGTCTCTTCTCCTGAGCTCTGTGCTCTGTATTCAGTGTCCTGGAATGGCTGAAGATGCTTTCAAATACACAATTCTAGCAAAGCCAATTTCAGTAAAAAAAATATGTACTCTACCTCTAGGAAGAGCCATGCCCTTGTAACCTCCCTTGAGTGGGCAAGAGGTCAAGGACCGGACTTAGTGGGGATGGTGGAGTGGGAAGTGGAGCAGGTGGAGTTGTAAACCTTGAAAAGGTGAGTTAGCCTTAAGGTAATGGACTAATCCTTCCTAGGTCTCCCTCCCACTTGCACATTTTATGGGAGCTGCCATGAGGCCCAGCTGGGTCTGCCAGCTTTCCTGAGGCCTAACTCGAGGACAGGAAGATGTCTTTTTATTTCAGATGCTGGACAGAGCAGAAGCATGCCTTTGAGCCCTCTAACAGTCTTGCTTCCTCACTCTCTCCCACACTCAGCTCCCCACCCCTGGGCTATCTGTTGCATGTGACAGATCCTCCTTCAGGTTGATTTTAAAACATGGATTCCCCATTCATTTTTCATCCTGTTCCTCCAAGGCAGTTGCATGATATACAGCTTGCTTACCCTGATTAATTTTTTAACTTCTTAACATGTTAGGCCTTCTTTCTTTTTTTTCTAAAGCAACCTCCCAACCACGTGACTGACCTTCATGGTTGTTTATTTGCTTTCTTGCTTACTTGTTTTATTTTGGACACAATGTTCCCTTACCCTGCCTTCTCATCTCCATTCTTTTACTCTAAGAAGCTGTAAGATTTACAGCTTGCCTGAACCCCTGGCTTTTCTTTTCATCTGTAATGAGTTGTCCTTGCACTTCCACATGAGTTATATCTTTTTTAAAAGACTATTTATTATATGTAAGTACACTGTAGCTGTCTTCAGACACTCCAGAAGAGGGAGTCAGATCTAGTTATGGATGGTTGTGAGCCACCATGTGGTTGCTGGGATTTGAACTCAAGACCTTCGGAAGAGCAGTCAGTGCTCTTAAACACTGAGCCATCTCTCTAGCCTCCGTGAGTTATTTCTTAAATTAACACATCTATAACACTTAGAATCCAAGAAGAGACCCCAAGTTTCTTAACATTATATACCGGCTATACCCAAATTCCCTATACTTTTCAGTAAATGTCTTCCCTTACTTTTAATTATTTAGTCAGTGGAGAGAATGAGCCCATTGCTGTATGCCCAGAGTCATCAAGCCTTTCATACACTTTAGAACCTGAAAAATAATAATACCACTAAAACTCACAATACAGTCTTCTTGAATATTTTATTTATCTAGAATATACTTTGCTTCTTGAATAAAATTCTCACCTAACCCAGTGAGATGTAAAGGTTATTACTTAGCCTCTGAATCAGATCATAATTGCTGAAGTTGGAGATGCTATGTGAGAGAAAACAATATAAAGCTTGATACATCTATTGCTACCTTGAAGAACAGTGGCTTCGATGGAGAGCATGGTCTACAGCAATAGCAATGAACTGAGCAAAGTAATAGAGCATGGAGCTAGATCTGTGGTAATGGTAATTGGGTTGTTGGCATGCTCCCCAGGAAAAAGTCACAGGGTGCTCTCCTGGGAATCCAATTGCCAGACTTTCATGTATATACAAATCTTAGAGATGCGAAGGTATACACGGATACAAAAATTAACTAGGGGTGGAACTTTTGATTATCACAGATGCCCATAAAATCATTTAGTCACCAAGCTAGTGTTGACAGACTCTCTCTTTGGCCTGTCAGTCCCTTGAATATTTGGAGTAAGTAGATGATGCTTTAACAGTCCCTCCTGTTATAACATGTCTCTTGTGGCAAATATTCAGTCCAGTTTACTGCCATAGCACCCTCAATGCACTCAAAGTTGTGTGGTCTCAGAAGCTATAAAGATCAGGCTTGGTTAGTACTCAGTGTGGGAGAACCTAAGTTGAGCAATAACATAATCAAGTCACTGCATGTCTTAAGATTATTATGATGCAAGAAGACATCCAGAGGGCCACCCATTGTGTCGCCCATCCACATTGGCAGCCACCTCAATGTATGTGGTGCAGGGATGGGAGAGAGAGAGAAAGAGAGAGAGAGAGAGAGAGAGAGAGAGAGAGAGAGAGAGAGAGAGAGAGAAGCATAATGTTTTGAGCATTATGAGGAAAGGCGGAACTGGGGATGAGAAGGTAATGAGGAAGAGTCAGATATGCATAGCCTTCCCTGCCACCTGAGGCCATGGTGAAGTCCATGTCTGGGTCTGTGGCCATGCAAGCGCAGAGGGCCTAAATTGTTATCATTAACCCATACCAAAGACCATGGTGATGTTCCTGAGCTGCCTGGGACCTTGCCTGGCTGCACGGTGAATCTGGCCCTGCTGACAGACATACAGGTGGACTTACCTGGAAGATATGAACATGGAAGAGTTGTACCTCCATCTTGTCTGTCTGCTGTGCAGTGGTGTGGGCAAGGGAAAGATGCCCTCCCAATTCCTGGCCTCTTGCCACTTCTGGTAGGCAGGAAAGTTGGCCCTGAGATCATGAAAACAGGATAAATGGCACTACCTCTTCTTAGCTGAGCCAGGGAAGATGGTGCTGGAAAGCTGCCCCTGGTAGTGTGGGTGTTGGAGAGCCCAACTCAGCTACCACCCAAACCCACATCCAGGGCTTTAAGTTGGCTCACCCCAACATCTACCCCATCTATAAACTACTGTAGGGGATTGGTTCTGTAGATCCATTACACAGGTTAACAACAGGATATCTGATAGGCATCCCAGTGAAGATTCAGTAGTGATACTGTAACAGAAACCAGAGGGCTCAAATGAAAAAAAGGACTCAGTGCAATGAACATTTGCAAATAAAGATATCTGGACAAAAGGGTATACTGTGTGACACATTGTGACACACTGAAGTTTCCAAGAAGATACTTTTTGTCTTCTTTATTTTTATTTTTTATTTTATTTTATTTTTTTGTGAGTGGGGGCATTGTAAGAGTGGAGGACAGATACAAAGGGATGGGGAAATGAGTTGGAATGAAATGAATATTGATGTGAAATTCATGAAATAGCAATAATTTTTAAAAAAATATTATATTACATATCATATACAGAAGAACAAAGAAAAAATAAGGTTTCTTACTATGAGAAATGATAGAAAAAGAGCAACAACTTTTTTTTTTTGGTAAATGTTTACCTGTATTTTTATTACTATGTATGTTTTACATGATGTAATTATGTGCATACACTGAAATGATAGAGGAATACACCAAAATGCAGTGGCTTGTGACACATGAGACATTATGGATAACATTTTTTAATACCATTTGGACAATGAACCCTGCTACCATTATGAGGTTTTTTTTTTTTAATTTTTATTTTCTATATTCTATGTTTACATTCCAAGGGCTTTCCCCTTTACCAGTTCCCACCCACCATAGTTCCCATAGTTCCTCTCCCCCCCAACTATTCCCCAATCATTCCCCCTCCCCCCTCAGTTTCTTTACTAAACTGGATGCAATCTTTACATGCCCAGGGTCCTCTCCTTTCTTCTTCTTGGGAATCATTCAGGAGCAACAACTTTTGAGTACTGAAAAACTCAGTCTCTAAACATAGAAATTACCTTTAATATATGAAGGTGAATTAACCATATTAAATACAGTCAGAGTATCTAAATTAAGTAGTACATAGTATTCAATTTTGAGAATAAAGTATAACCTTACCATATGATGGCTACAAAAATATATACTTTAAATATAGAGATAAAAAGGTATACAAGAAAATACAATCAAACAGGTAAAGGTCTTTAAAGAGGAAACAAACAGATCCCTAATGATTTGCAGGAAAATGCAATTAAGTAGGTGAAGGAAATAAATAAAACTATACAAGATGTGAAGGCAGAAATAAAAGCAACAAAGAAAACACAAACTAAGGGAATCCTGGAGATGGAAAACCTAGGAAAGAAAACAGGAACAACAGATGAAAGCATTGCCAACACAATACAGGATATGGAAGAGAGAATCTCAGCTGTAGATGATACAATAGAAGAAATTTATTCAAAGAAATGTTTAAGCTACAAAATTCCTGACAGAAAATATACAAGAAATCTGGGATATCATGAAAAGATCTAATCTAAGAACAACAGAAATAGAAGGTGAAAAGTTCCAGCTCCAAGACCAGAATACAATTCTATGAAATCATAGAAGAAAACTTGTCCAACCTATAGAAAGGGATGCCTAAAAACATATGAGAGGACTTCCTGCTCTGGCCTCAATAAGAGAAGATATCCTTGAGAGACTTGAGGACCCAGGGAGTGGGGAGGCCTGGAAGGGTGGAGGTTGGGTGGAAGTAAGGGGTGGGAGATTAGAAGGGTGGAGACATCCTCTTGGAGACAGGGGGAGGAGGAATTGGATCTGGAAGGCAGACCAGGAGGGGGATTAACAACTGAACTAGAAAAAAAGATAAGTAATTATATTTCTGAAAAAATCAAATTAAATTAAAAAAAGGTGGGGCTAGAGCGATGGCTCAGTGGGTAAGAGCACTGACTGCTCTTCCAAAGGGCCTGAGTTCAAATCTCAGCACCCACATGGTGGCTCACAACCATCCGTAAAGAGTTTGACATATCTGATGCCCTCTTCTGGTGCATCTAATATAATAATAAATAAATCTTAAAAAAATGGTTATGAAGGTCTTGCTGGATCATTGGTTCTAAGACCTAATAGGAACATTTAGAGATGAGCCAAGCAAGGATGAACAATTGACTCGGGTTACTAATTTGCTGAGAGCCCTGGGCATTGAAAGAACTAGATCTCCTTATTAGAGTATGGGGAGATGCTAGATGCCAATAATTAAATCAGAATTTCTGTCCATCACCTCTCTGTACTGAAACCACAACTCCTACCAATCCCAGTCACTCAGTTATGTCACAATGTGTTTGTTGCATTAGATATTAACTACTTGCTGAAGCTATGTTTCCTTTTTCTTGATATAGTACATGAGTTAGCAGAAAAATTCAGAAATGAGGGGGAGAAGAAAGGGAGAAAATACAGTCTTCACATTATTCTTAAAAGTTACTTTTTAAAAGAGACTGTGAGAAAATCAGAAAATGAATATAAATAATTTTATAATTTTAGCTGTGAAAAATAGATGTATAAAGGTGGCCTTGAGTTGTTTCACAGAATGTGTGAACTGTAGGAAAGGGAGAGAGGAAGAGAGAGAGAGAGAGAGAGAGAGAGAGAGAGAGAGAGAGAGAGAGAGAGACCTTAGTCATTAGAGAAATGCAAATTAAAACAACTCTGAGACTCCATCTTACACTGGTCAAAATGGTTAAGTGTTGGGAGCCTCCTGGCTTGGAGCCAGTTGACAGGGGACAGAGTAGGACTCTGGTGTGACTTTAAAGACTGATGGTCTCCAAGACTGTTTTATCCTAATTCTGAGAGTTAAAAGCCACTGGTTTAGGGGATTAACACCCATAGCCTAACAGCATGCAGTGGGAGGGTTGGTGAGGTGGGGAGGAATTAAGTAGCCTTTGTTCTCTCAGCAGGAACTGGGCAACTCTGACTTTCAGCCTGCTAGTCAAAGTCACAGGAAGAAAAAGGAACACATTGTAAAGTGATTTTTGGCATTTATTTCTTTATTATTATTATTATTATTATTATTATTATTATTATTATTTATTTTCTATATTTTCTATATTCTTTGTTTCCTGTCTCTGTTGTTATATCTCCCTTTTCATTTCTAATTTTATTAATTTGAAGACTGTCTCTGTGCCCTTTGGTTAGTCTGGCTAAGGGTTTATCTATCTTGTTGATTTTCTCAAAGAACCAGCTCCTGGTTTTGCTGATTCTTTGTATGGTTCTCTTTGTTTCTATTTGATTGATTTCAGCCTTTAGTTTGATGATTTCCCCCTTCTACTCCTCCTGGGTGAATTAGCTTCTTTTTGTTCCAGGGCTTTCAGGTGTGCTGTTAATCTGCTAGTGTATTCTCTCTCCTGTTGCTTTTTGGAGGCACTCAGGGCTATGAGTTTTCCTTTTAGCACTGCTTTCATTGTGTCCCAAAGATTTGGGTAAGTTGTACCTTCATTTTCATTGAATTCTAAAAAGTCTTTGATTTCTTTCTTTATTTCTTCCTTGACCAAGGTGTCATTAAGTAGAGTATTGTTCAGTTTCCATGTGTATGTGGGCTTTCTGTTGTTTTTCTTGCTGTTGAAGACCACTTTTACTCCATAGTGATCTGATATGAGGCAAGGGATTAGTTCGATCTTCTTGTATTTGTTGACATTTGTCTTGTGACCAATTATCTGATCGATTTTGGAGAAGGTACCGTGCGGTGCTGAGAAAAAGGTATATTCTTTTGCTTTAGGATGAAATGTTCTATATATATCTGTTAAATCCAATTGGTCCAAAGCTTCAATTAGTTTCACTGTGTCCCTGTTTAGTTTCTGTTTTCCTGATCGGTCCATTGAGGATAGTGGAGTGTTGAAGTCACCCACAATTATTGTGTTAGGTGCAATGTGTGCTTTAAGCTTTAGTAAAGTTTCTTTCACAAATGAGGGTGCCCTTGCATTTGGAGCAAAGATGTTCAGTATTGAGAGTTCTTTGTGGATTTTCCCTTTGACCAGCAAGAAGTGACCTTCTGGGTCTCTTTTGATGATTTTAGGTTGAAAGTCAATTTTATCTGATATTAGAATGGCTACTCCAGCTTGTTTCCTGAGATCATTTGCTTGTAAAATTGTCTTCCAGCCTTTTACTCTAAGGTATTGTTTGTCTTTGACACTGAGATGTGTTTCCTGTATGCAGCAAATTGTAGGGTCCTGTTTCCGTATCCAGTCTGTTAGTCTATGTCTTTTTATTGGTGAACTGAGTCCATTGATGTTAAGAGATATTAAGGAATAGTAACTATTACTTCCTGACATTTTTGAAATTATTTTTTATATTTGAGTGGTTATCTTCTTTTGTTTTTGATGAGAAGAGGTTTCTATCTTGCTTCTTCTGGGGTATAGTTTCCCTCCTTGTGTTGGTGTTTTCCCCTATTATCCTTTGTAGGACTGGGTTTGTGGAAAGATATCATGCAAATTTGGTTTTGTCATGGAATACCTTTGTTTCCCCATTTATGATGATTGAGAGTTTTGTTGGGTATAGTAGTTTTGGCAGAAATTTGTGTTCTCTTAGAATCTGCATAATATCTGCCTAGGATCTTCTAGCTTTCATGGTCTCTGGTGAGAAGTCTGGTGTAATTCTGATAGGCATTCCTTTATATGTTACTTGGTCTTTTTCTCTTACTGCCTTTAATATTCTTTCTTTGTTTAGTACATTTGGGGTTTTGATTATTATGTGATGGGAGGTATTTCTGTTCTGGTCTAGTCTGTTTGGAGTTCTGTAGGCTTCTTGTATATTCATGGGCATCTCTCTCTTTAGGTTGGGGAAGTTTTCTTCCATAATTTTATAGAAGATATTTGCTGGCCCTTTAAGTTGTAAATCTTCCCTCTCATCTATACCTATAATCCTTAGGTTTGATCTTCTCATTTTGTCCTGGATTTCTTGGATGTTTTGGGTTATAAGCTTTTTGCATTTTGCATTATCTTTGATTGTTGAGTCCATGGTTCCTCTGGTATTTTCGGCATCTGAGATTCTTTCTTCTATCTCTTTTATTCTATTGTTGATACTTGCATCTATGGCCCCTGATTTCTTCCCAAGGTTTTCTATCTCCAAAGTTGTCTCCCTTTGAGATTTTTTTAGTTTTTTCTACTTCTGTTTTTAAATCCTGGATGGTTTTGCTCGGATCTTTCACTTGCTTGTTTGTGATTTTATGTAATTCTTTAAGAGATTTTTGTGTTTCCTCTTTCATGACTAATACTTGTTGACCCATGTTCTCCTGTATTTCTTTATGTGATTTTTGTATTTCCCCATTATTGGCTTCAGCTTTTTGATCCCTATTCTCCTGAATTTCTTTAAGTGATTTTTGTGTTTGCCTTGTAAAGTCTTCAAACTTTTGATCAATTTTCTCCTGTATTTATTTAAGAGCTTTATCCATGTGTTGTGCTATCAGCATCCTCACCAGTGATTTTAGATTTGTATCTTGATTTTCTGGTGTGTTGGGGTATCTAGGGCTTTCTGTTGTCGTGGAACTGGGTTCGGATACTACCATATTGCCTTGATTTCTGCTAGTAACATTCCTACGTTTGCCTTTTGCCATTTGTTTATTTCTGGACTTAGTTGGTCTTGTTATTACTGGTTGGTGTTTAAAGCTCCTGAGAGCCTGGTGTTTGGTGCTACTGTCTCAGAGGGTATCTGTGCTCCCAAGGCGGAGACTGGAAGGTTTCCACCACTGGGCTCCGAATTACCTCCTCAGCTCTGCTGGGCTGGATTCCAGTCTCCTCCCTGCTTGCCTCTGGATACTTAACTAGCCTCCAGTGGTCTCCTCCTGGTTTACCTGGTTAGTCTACTTGCTCCAAGATCGTGGCAGTTCTCAGGGCTCTGTCTAACCGCAGGATTCCCTGCAGGCCTGGGGCTTCCTGGCTGGGCTGCTGAAGCATAGGCAGTGGCTCTTCCAGTTGGCAGGGCACTGTCTGGTTGAGCTGTTCTCTCCAGGATAGTGTCAGACCGCGGAGCAGAGCTCTGTCTACCCTCAGGTTCTCTGTGGCTCTGGAGCTTCCCTGGTTGGGCTGTAGGGTCCAAGATGGTGCGGATCCCGGTCCTTGGGTCTCAGTCTATCTACGGGACCTCCTGCAGGTCAGATGTTCTCCAGCCTGCCCAGGCAGCCATAATGCTGCCTGGCTCCCTGGTGTGGAAGGCACCCAGGCAGGTTATACCCTGGGAAATCCTTCGCTCTGGTGCCCACTGTACCTTGCTCGGTTACCTGCTCCAAGATGGTGGCTGGTCTCAGGGCTCTGTCTAACCGCAGGATTCCCTGCAAGCCTGGGGCTTCCTGGCAGGGCTGCTGAAGCCTAGGCAGTGGCTCTCCCAGTAGGCAGGGCTCTGTCTGGTTGAGGTGTTCTCCCCAGGATAGTATTGGACAGCAGAGTGGAGCTCTATCTACCCGCGGGCTCTCTGTGGATCTGGAGCTCCCCCGTTGGGCTGTAGGGTCCAAGATGGTTGGCATTTATTTCTAAGTTGTAAAAGTTGCCTATGAAAGCTAAGAAAAGTGGGAAAAACAGAATGAATGAAAAAGGGGATAAGGGAAAATTCTTCACCCTCTTTTTTTTATCCTCAGTATTTATACATTTTTTCAGAATAAATGTCACATGGTAAAATGTTCATCACAAGCTTATACATAAATACAAATCATAAATCAAATAAGTTTATAACAGCAAATATCCATTAGGAGCATTTATCTGGCTAAACATTTATCACTTGTCACAGCTCCATAGGTTCATTGAGAGTTCAAAACCAAAACTAAATTATTAGTGAAGTTTTGTATAGGTAACTCAGTCATTATTATATTTTTTGTTCTAGCACTTATAATAAATCATTCGTTCCATTTTTATGACCTTTGGTTAATGGATTTACAACATCTTGGAATGTGCTCTGATTAGTAGAAAGTCTAGTTACAATCTAGAAGAAATTAACTGGTGACATATGGGAGACTGGAAGAGTTCTCATTGCAGTTTTGACTATCAGAAGACCTAATAGCAGTCCCACTGTAAAAAAAACTCAATAAATACTGATATAATTTTAAAAATTCTTATAGGATCATCGTAAAGAGTTGAAAAACACCTATTTGTGTATATCATATCACTACAAAATAATACATATTCATAGTTCTGCAGAGTTCTGCTCAAAAGAGTGGGATAATATTTAGTGGTTGTCATATATGTTTAATAATAACAGAAAATCATATCAATAGCAGTAATCTTTCATAAAATGATTTTCTTCTGGGCCTTGCCCATAGGAGTAAATCTGTTATGGATTATTATAATCTGAGGCAGGCCATCTCAACAAGATCACCTGTTAGTTATTAGCTTGTTGACTCCTAACAGTTAAGACAATTTAATTATTAGCACATGCTAACACTCCTCCATTACTGGTGTGTGATTGTTTGCATATGCTCCACCAAGGGATTGTCACTGCTAGAAGTATGGCCCTATTGGAGTAGGTATGTCACTGTGGGTGTGGGCAATAAGACTCTCATCCTAGCTGCCTGGAAGTCAGTATTCTGCTAGAAGCCTTTAGATGAAGATGTAGAATTCTCAGTTACTCTTGTACCATGCCTGTCTGGATGCTGCCATGCTTCCTACCTTGATAATTATGAACTGAACCTCTGAACCTGTAAGCCAGCCTCCATTAAATGTCATTTATAAGTGTTGCCTTGGTCATAGTATTTGTTCACAACAGTAAAACCCCAACTAGGATATGGTGGGAGTACAAATTTATACAAATACTTTGGAAATTAATTTTTACATATACACATACACATACAATACACATACACATACACATACACATGTATATAGTCAGTGAGAAATAAAACCAAACAAGGAGGGAGGGGTCTCAGCAAGACTGAGTGTGAGACAAGTTCACTACAATCAGACTTTGTATACCCCTATCAGAAACAGACTATAATGGCAGTTGCCCAGGATACATACAATTGTAGTTGCCAGGATACAGAGTATGCTATACAGAGTATGCAATGTCCCAACCAGCAGGACAGTCAACAGGGTAACTGGACCACCTAGGAGAAGGCGAGAGACAAGAGACGTGAGAGATGGATAGCAAGACAGTATTCTGATGAAGCTGTCAAATTTTATTTTTTACACACGGCAATTTAAAGGGAAGCAAGCTAGGTGTAGTGAGGGGTAAAGGGGGCAAGTCATTGTATTTGGGGAACAATCTCAGGCAGCTAGTATTATTTCTCAAGAATAGTTTCTTAGGATTGTCTCTCAGAATCTCAGGGAAAAGATGGCTATTGCTGCAGGAACTTGGCACAATAAATTGATCATGAGGAGGTGAAGTAGAAAGGAGTTGCTATGGTAACCTAACCACAGGTGAGCTCTGTTTGTTCTAGCCAACTCAGGTGAGCTCTGTATGTACTGACCATCTAGCTTACTTGTCTAATCTTTAAGCTAGTACATTTCCTTCTAAAAGCAGGCTAGAAAAAGCAGGCTATAAATGGCTGAAAGGAGGGCGTTTTGAGATCTATGTGAGAATGGCTCCTGGCAATGCAATATTATTGTCTCAGAGTAATTGTCCTGTCAATCTTCTATATGCTTTGCTGACTTCTAGGGAACACAGAGCCTGAATGCTTCACTTCCTCAGGGAATGCCTCAGTTTCTCCAGAACTGAAAGGCACAGGGTTCCCCGGAGCCACAGACTCTAAGGAAGCCAGACCAGACAAAATCCATGATTCCTGCAATCAATGACAAAACCATCTGGGAAATGTCTAATTTCCCATTTATTTATTTATTTATTTATTTATTTATTTATTTTCTATATTCTTTGTTTACATTCCAAATGATTTTACCTTTCCCAGTTCCCCACTCTAATTCCCATTTTAAATGTATTTAAAAATTTAAAAATTAAGTATGCTTTCCTAACTTACGCATCAAATAAAGAATCAACAGGGGTGTTAATGAGCATTGGGGCAGACAAATGTGTGAAGCAGTAGTTGGGAAATTTGTAGGGCTGCTCCTCTGCAGTAAAGAAAACCTGTGCAGGCTAACCCAGATGCCTCTGTTACTCCAGGAGCAGCAGGGAGCATCTCAGGAGCCTAGGAGGTAGGAATGATTAATTAGACTTCAATTCTGAGCCTTTTTCTATCAATGAATGTAGGTGGTGGTAAAAGCCAGAAGAAATCCCATTCACTGTGGCTGAGAGTGTAAAAGGTAAAACCCTGATAAAAACTATGTTACAAAATTCCACTTCCACATACCCTGAGACCCAGTAAAGCCATTCACTGTAACTTACTACAGAAAAAGAAAAGCATGAAAGAGGATTTGTATGATTATTTCTGGAAGCTGGATAATATAGTGTGTTATAGCTACAGAACCTAATGTTCACCAAAATAGGAAAGAAGACAATACTGGTTACACAAGAGAACAAGAATGAATCTTTTTTTTTCTTTTTTTTTATATATTTTTTTATTTTCTATATTCTTTGTTTACATTCCAAAGGCTTTCCCCTTTCCCAGGTACCCCCCACCATATGTCCCATAATTCCTCTCCCCCCCATGCTATTCCCCACTCTTTCTCCCCCCCCCGCACGATTTCTCTGTTCTGGGTCTACAATACTGGATCCAATCTTTACAGGCCCAGGGTCCTCTCCTTTTTTTCTTCTTGAGAGTCATTTGACTTGCTAATTGTGCCTTGAGTATTTAGGGCTTCTGGGCTCATTAATATCCACTTATCAGTGATTGCATTTCGTGTGTATTCTTTTGTGATTGGGTTAGCTCACTTAGGATGATAGTTTCCAGATCTAACCATTTACCTACAAATTGCATGAATTCATTATTTTTAATTGCTGAGTAGTACTCCATTGTATAAATATACCACATTTTCTGTATCCATTCCTCCTTTGAGGGATATCTGGGCTCCTTCCAATTTCTGGCTATTATAAACAAGGCTGCTATAAACATAGTGGAGCATGTGTCTTTGTTGTATGCAGGGGAATCCTCTGGGTATATGCCCAGGAGTGGTATGCCAGGGTCCTCTGGGAGTGGCATGCCCAATTTTCTGAGGAACCGCCACACTGATTTCCAGAGTGGTTTTACCATTTTGCAATCCCACCAACAGTGGAGGAGTGTTCCTCTTTCTCCACATCCTCGCCAGCACTTGTTGTCTCTCGAGTTTTTAATCTTAGCCATTCTGACTGGAGTGAGGTGGAATCTCAGGGTTGTTTTGATTTGCATTTCCCTGATGACTAATGATGTTGAACATCTCTTAAGGTGTTTCTCGGCCATCCGAATTTCTTCTGGTGAAAATTCTTTGTTTAGCTCTGTACCCCATTTTTGATAGGGTTATTTGGTTCTTTGGGGTCTAACTTCTTGAGTTCTTTGTATATATTGGATATTAGCCCTCTGTCAGATGTGGGGTTGGTGAAGATCATTTCCCACGTTGTTGGTTGCCGTTTTGTCTTTCTGACAGTGTCCTTTGCCTTACAGAAACTTTGTAATTTTATGAGGTCCCATTTGTCAATTCTTGATCTTAGAGCATAAGCTATTGGTGTTCTGTTCAGGAACTTTACCCCTGTGCCCATGTCCTCCAGGGTCTTCCCAAGTTTCTTTTCTAATAGTTTCAGTGTGTCTGGTTTTATGTGGAGGTCCTTGATCCACTTGGAGTTGATCTTAGTACAAGGAGATAAGAGTGGGTCAATTCGCATTCTTCTGCATGTTGACCTCCAGTTGAACCAGCACCATTTGTTGAAAAGGCTATCTTTTTTCCACCGGATGGTTGTGGCTCCTTTATCAAAGATCAAGTGACCATAAGTCTGTGGGTTAATTTCTGGGTCTTCAATCCTATTCCATTGATCTACCTGCCTGTTGCTGTACCAATACCATGCAGTTTTTAACACAATTGCTCTGTAGTACTGCTTGAGGTCAGGGATATTGATTCCCCCAGAAGTCCTTTTATTGTTGAGAATAGTTTTAGCTATCCTGGGTTTTTTGTTGCTCCAGATGAATTTGAGAATTGCTCTTTCTAGATCTATGAAGAATTGATTTGGGATTTTGATGGGGATTGCATTGAATCTGTAGATTGCTTTTGGCAAGATGGCCATTTTTACTATATTGATCCTGCCAATCCAGGAGCAAGAAATATTTTTCCATCTCCTGAGGTCTTCTTCGATTTCTTTCTTCAGAGACTTGAAGTTCCTGTCATACAGATCTTTCACTTGTTTGGTTAGAGTTACGCCAAGGTACTTTATGTTGTTTGTGGCTATTGTGAAGGGTGTTATTTCCCTAACTTCTTTCTCAGCCTTCTTGTCCTTTGAGTACAAGAAGGCTACTGATTTGCTTGAGTTAATTTTATAACCAGCCACATTGCTGAAGTTGTTTATCAGCTGTAGAAGTTCTCTGGTGGAGTTTTTTGGATCGCTTAAGTAGACTATCATATCATCTGCAAATAATGATACTTTGACTTCTTCCTTTCCAATTTGTATCCCTTTGACTTCCTTATGTTGTCTGATTGCTCTCGCTAGAACTTCAAGTACTATATTGAAAAGATATGGAGAGAGAGGACAGCCTTGTCTAGTCCCTGATTTTAGTGGAATTGCTTCAAGTTTCTCTCCATTTATTTTGATGTTGGCTACTGGTTTGCTGTAGATTGCTTTTACTATGTTTAGGTATGGGCCTTGAATTCCTGCTCTTTCCAAGACTTTTAGCATGAAAGGATGCTGAATTTTGTCAAATGCTTTTTCAGCATCTAATGAGATGACCATGTGGTTTTTTTCTTTTAGTTTGTTTATGTAGTGGATTACATTGATGGATTTCCGTATATTGAACCATCCCTGCATTCCTGGAATGAAGCCTACTTGATCATGGTGAATGATCGTTTTGATATGCTCTTGGATTCGGTTGGCAAGAATTTTATTTAGTATTTTTGCATCTATATTCATAAGAGAAATTGGCCTGTAGTTCTCTTTCTTTGTTGGATCTTTTTGTGGTTTAGGTATCAGCGTAATTGTGGCTTCGAAGAACGAGTTGGGCAGTGTCCCTTCTGTCTCTATTTTGTGGAATAGTTTGAAGAGTATTGGTGTTAAGTCTTCTTTGAAGGTCTGGTAGAATTCTGCACTAAAACCATCTGGTCCCGTACTTTTTTTGGTTGGGAGGCTTTCTATAACCCCTTCTATTTCTTTAAGGGTTATGGGACTGTTTAGCTGGTCTACTTGATGCTGATTTAATTTTGGTATTTGGTATCTGTCTAGGAAATTGTCCATTTCCTCCAGATTCTCCAGTTGTTTTGAGTATAGGCCTTTGTAGTAGGATCTGATGATCTTTTGAATTTCCTCTGTTTCTGTTGTTATATCCCCCTTTTCATTTTTAATTTTGTTAATTTGGATACTATCTCTGTGCCCTTTGGTTAGTCTAGCTAAGGGTTTATCTATCTTGTTGATTTTCTCGAAGAACCAGCTCTTGGTTTTGTTGATTCTTTGTATGGTTCTCTTTGTTTCTGCTTGATTGATTTCAGCCCTTAGTTTGATGATTTCCTCTCTTCTACTCCTCCTGGGTGAGTTAGCTTCTTTTTGTTCCAGCGCCTTCAGGTGTGCTGTTAAGTTGCTAGTGTATGCTCTTTCCAGTTTCTTTTTGGAGGCACTCAGGGCTATGAGTTTTCCTCTTAGCACTGCTTTCATTGTATCCCAGAGATTTGGGTAGGTCGTACCTTCATTTTCATTGAAGTCTAAAAAGTCTTTGATTTCTTTCTTTATTTCTTCCTTGACCAGGGTGTCATTGAGTAGAGTATTGTTCAGTTTCCATGTGTATGTGGGCTTTCTGTTGTTGTTCTTGCTATTGAAGACCACTTTTACTCCATAGTGATCCGATAGGAGACATGGGATTAGTTCGGTCTTCTTGTATTTGTTGAGGTCTGTCTTGTGACCAATTATATGATCAATTTTTGAGAAGGTACCGTGCGGTGCTGAGAAAAAGGTATACTCTTTTGTTTTAGGATGGAATGTTCTATATATATCTGTTAAATCCAATTGGTCCAAAGCTTCAATTAGTTTCACTGTGTCCCTGTTTAGTTTCTGCTTTCCTGATCGGTCCATTGAGGAGAGTGGAGTGTTGAAGTCACCTACAATCATTGTGTTAGGTGCGATGTGTGCTTTAAGCTTTAGTAAAGTTTCTTTTACGAATGAGGGTGCCCTTGCATTTGGTGCATAGATGTTCAGTATTGAGAATTCTTCTTGGTGGATTTTCCCTTTGACAAGCAGGAAGTGACCTTCTGTGTCTCTTTTGATGACTTTAGGTTGAAAGTCGATTTTATCTGATATTAGAATGGCTACTCCAGCTTGTTTCCTGGGACCATTTGCTTGTAGAACTGTCTTCCAGCCTTTTACTCTAAGGTGGTGTTTGTCTTTGACACTGAGATGTGTTTCCTGTATGCAGCAAAATGTAGGGTCCTGTTTCCGTATCCAGTCTGTTAGTCTGTGTCTTTTGATTGGGGAATTGAGTCCATTGATATTAAGAGATATTAAGGAATAGTAATTATTACTTCCTGACATTTTGGGAATTATTATTATTTGTATTTGAGTGGTTCTCTTCTTTTGGGTTGGATGAGATGGGGTTTCTATCTTGTTTCTTCTGGGGTGTTGTTTCCCCCCTTGTGTTGGTATTTTTCCCCTATTATCCTTTGTAGGGCTGGGTTTGTAGATAAGTATCTTGCAAATTTGTTTTTGTCGTGGAATATCTTGGTTTCCCCATCTATGGCAATTGAGAGTTTTGCTGGGTATAGTAGTCTTGGCTGAAGTTTGTGTTCTCTTAGGGTCTGCATGAGGTCTGCCCAGGATCTTCTAGCTTTCATGGTCTCAGGTGAGAAGTCTGGTGTAATTCTGATAGGTCTTCCTTTATATGTTACTTGTCCTTTTTCTCTTACTGCCTTTAATATTCTTTCTTTGTTTAGTACATTTGGGGTTTTGATTATTATGTGATGGGAAGTATTTCTGTTCTGGTCCAGTCTATTTGGGGTTCTATAGGCTTCTTGTATATTCATGGGCATCTCTCTCTTTAGGTTGGGGAAATTTTCTTCCATAATTTTGTAGAAGATATTTGCTGGCCCTTTAAGTTGTAGATCTTCATTCTCATCTATCCCTATAATCCTTAGGTTTGGTCTTCTCATTGTGTCCTGGATTTCCTGAATGTTTTGGGTTACCAGCTTTTTGCATTTTGCATTTTCTTTAATTGTTGAATCCATGGTTCCTATGTTATCTTCAGCATCTGAGATTCTGTCTTCTATCTCTTGTATTCTATTGTTGATATTTGCATCTATGACTCCTGATTTCTTCCCAAGGTTTTCTATCTCCAACATTGTCTCCCTTTGCGATTGCTTAGTTGTTTCTACTTCTGTTTTTAGATTTTGTATGGTTTTGCTCAGATCTTTCAGTTGCTTGTTTGTGTTTTCCTGTAATTCTTTAAGGGATTTTTGTGTTTCCTCCTTTATGACTTCTACTCGTTGACCCATGTTCTCTTGTATTTCTTTGGGTGATTTTTGTTTCTCCCCCTTATTGGGATTCATTTTTTGCTCTATATTCTCCTGGATTTCTTTAAGTGATTTTTGTGTCTGCCTTGTATGGGCTTCTAGTTTTTGATCTATTTTCTCCTCTATTACTTTAAGAAATTTATCTAAGTGATCCTCAATCTGCATCTTCACCAGTGATTTTAGATCTGAGTCTTGTTTTTCTGGTGTGTTGAGATATCTGGGATTTAATTGTGTTTGTCTTGCAATGGCTTCTAGCTTTTGATCTATTTTCTCATGTATTACTTTAAGAGATTTATCTAAGTGTTCCTCTATCAGCATCCTGACCAGTGATTTTAGATCTGAGTCTTGTTTTTCTGGTGTTTCGGGGTATCCAATATTTATTGCTGTTGGGGAACTGGGTTCGGATGCCGCCATATTGCCTTGATTTTTGTTAGTAGCGATCTTACGTTTGCCTTTTGCCATCTGGTTAACTCTGGTGTTAGTTGGTCCTGTAGATACTAGCTGGTGCTTGACCCTCCTGTGGGGTTGTAAGGCTATTTCCCAGCGACTGGGATACCTGAATCACTGTCCTATGGGGGTCTTGCTCACAGATTGCTGACAGGTGGCCTGAGTCCCCCGAGGTCTTAACCTCAGGATATCCCAGGTATTTGGTTCCGCCTGTTGGGCGGCTGCTCTGCACTGCTCCTGCTCAGGGTTCGCTGTCTGATATCCTGTTTCCCCAGGGGTCTTAAAGTTGGGATATCTCAGTTATCTGGTTCCGCCTGCTGGTCCCAAGCTGCTGGGAAGCTGGCTGGGTCCGGTTTCCAGCTTCCCTGCCACTGGCTGGATGGGAGGCTGGTTTGGCCTCCGGCTGGGTCTGGGCACCTGGCACACTGGCTGACTCCGGCTTCCTCACCACCAGCTGGACGGGAAGCTGCAGGCAATATGGCAGCTGCCTGCAGGGAGCTCGGGGTCCACCCCGCGAGTGCAGAGTGCACCCGCTATTCTGTGCCCAACTCCCACTCCAGGCCTGAGTCCCCGAAGGTCTTAAGCTTGGGCTGTCTCGGGTACCTGGTTCTGCCGCCACCGCCGGATGGTTCTGAGCACCTGGTATGCTGGGTGACCCTCCGGCTTCCCCACCACCAGCTGGGCGGGAAGCTGCAGGCAATATGGCAGCTGCCTGCAGGGAGCTCGGGGTCCGCCCCGCGAGTGCAGAGTGCACCCGCTATTCTGTGCCCAACTCCCACTCCAGGCCTGAGTCCCCGAAGGTCTTAAGCTCGGGCTGTCTTGGGTACCTGGTTTTGCCGCCGCCGGATGGTTCTGAGCACCTGGCACACTGGGTGACACTCAGGCTTCCCCACCACCAGCTGGGCGGGAAGCTGCAGGCAATATGCAAGAATGAATCTTAAATATTGTTGTAGGGCTAGAAAGATGGATCATCAGTTAAGAACACTTACTGTTCATACACATGACCTGGGCTCTATTTGTCCACCCACATGTTCCTGTATAGCCATCTGTCACTTCATTCCAGGATATCCAACAACCGCTCCTGACCCCTAAGGCCACCAGGCATCCTTGTAGTACATATGCATACATCCAGTCTAAACATGCATACATATAAATAAAATGAAAAACTAAAAACCACTAAGCTATGACAGAGCACTCATGTCAGAAAGTGTGCTGTGTGATGCCAAGGGTACAAAGTTCTACAACACAAAACCAGCCTGCAGCTGAAATATCAGAACAATAATGACTACCAGAAAGGGCACTAATGACCTCAGGCCTGACAGGTAGAGCAGCCCTGGCTAAAACATCCTACATTAAAGGCTACCATCTCCACTCTGTGGTGACTTGCATTATATAGCTGTGTGAATTTGCCTAAACTCAATAAATGGTATCCTGACTCACCCATTTCACTGTCAGATTTTTTTCCTTAAGAGCCCCAGGCCAGAAAAACCTATAAACAAATTATTTTCTCTAGTATGCACATGAAACTATTTAAGGATGAGTGAATTAATAATTGCAGTTTGTTTTGAAATGAGTAATGTAGAAGGGCACATGAATAAATAAATTAGAAAATGGATATAGAGCAAGAACTCAACGGCAGAACAGTGGAGACAAGATCACAACTGTCCTGCTAAATCCTGTCCAATTCACTATGCTTGAGCTCTTTCAATAAAACACAGTTGACATTAAAAGCCTGCATGCAGTATAGAAAACACATCTCAAGACCAAATGTGTATGACCAATGAGATGGTTCAGCTAATAAAGGTGCTTGCTGGCAAGCCTGATAACTTGTGTTGACTTCTAAGAGTCTGCTTGGTAGGGAAAAAAGAGCTAGATCCAATTTAGTTCCATTCCTCATTTTGTTGAGTTGTTTGTTTTCTTATTGTTTAATTTTAAAATTTATATATTCTAGATATTAACCCTCTGTCAGATGCATAATCTGAAAAGACTTTTGGCCATTCTGCAGGCTTCTCTTAACACAAATTGTGCCCTTTATTGCACAGACATTTTATACTCATATGTGAGTCCATTTATCACTTATTGATTTTAATGCTTGTGTTACCATGGCACCATTCAGAAAGTTCTTTCCTTTGACAAGGAGTTCAAGCATATTCCATATTTTCTTTTATATCATTTCAGGGTGTTGGGTCTTAGGTTGAGATCTTGATCCACTTGGAGTTGAATTTTGTCAGAGATAAGGATACAGTTTCATTTTTCTACATGTAGCTTTCCAATTTGACCAGGATCACTCAGTGAAGATATTGTGTTAGGGTTTTCATTGCTATGGTGAAACACTGTGACAAAAACAACTTGGGAAGGAAAGGGTTTCATTGGCTTAAATTTTTATATTATTGTTCAGCATCAAAGAATGTCAGTACAGGAACTCAAGGAGGGTAGGAACATGGAGACAAAGCTGATGCAGAGGCCATGTAGGAATATTACTTACTGACTTGCTCTCCAATGTTTTTCCTCAGCCTGCATTCCTCTAGAACCCAGGACTACAAGCCCAGGGATGGCAGCATGTGACATAAATTGGGCCTTCCCCTATCAATCACTAATTAAGGAAATGTTTTACAGCTGGAGCGTTCCTCCCCTCCTCCACCTTTCCCTTTCTTCTTAATAATTTTTAAATTTTACTTTACAAATCTCAGCTTCCCCTCCCTTCTCCACTCCTCCCAGTCCCTCAGACTCACCTGACCTCTCCCTGTCTCTCCATCCCTTTTTCCTCAGAAAAGGAAGGCTTATGAATATCCACCTACCTTGGCATATCAAGTTGCAGTAGGACTAGGCACATCTTCTCCTCTTGAGGCTGGACAAGGCAGTCCAGTTAGGGAAAGGGGATCTAAAGGCAGGCAACAGGAGTCAGTGACAGCCCTGCTCTAGCTTTCCTATGTGAAGACTAGTCTGTAAATCTACTATGTAGGAAGCCTAGATCTGTCTCATGCATGCTCTCTGGTTGGTAGTTCAGTCTCCATGAGCCCCTATGAGCCCAGGTTAGTTGTTTCTGTAGAGTTGTTTGTGGTGTCCTTGATCTCTCTGGCTCCTTCAATCCCTTCCTCTTTCACAAGACTCCCCAAACTCTTCTTGATGTTTGGCTGTGGGTCGCCGCATGTTTCTATCAGCCACTGTGTGAAACTTCTTAGAGCAAGTTATGCTAGAGACTACAGCTGGATCTTACGGAGGCATTTTCTCAACTGAGTTTTCCTCCTGTCTAATGACTACAGCTTGAGTCAAGTTGACATAAGACTAGCCAGCAGAGATGCTGTCTCTCCTCTAACTTCTGTGCCTCCTTTTTTCTTTGTAATATATCATGTGTCTGAACATGGGTGGACATATTTGTGGGTCCTTAAATCATGAGATTTAATATGTTTCTGTCATTTCCTTTGATGTGTATCATTTAAAAATGTGTAACCTATTTTCCATACAATTAGAATTGTATAGATGTGGTATTGGTATGGTGATAATTCTATCACATAGTAAACTTTTTGGACAGATTTCAATTTTTCTCACTTAGCCTAGAGTAATTTTTTATCAACATTTCCTATATTGAGAGGCAGGTGAACCCTGGGTGTGGGGGTTATTATCACCTATGGATTATTCATACTATCAGAAGAGTATTTTAAATTTCAGGTATAGTTTAATTAGCTAGCCAGCTAGAGAAGCTCCAAACCATTAAAGTAATTCTGTTTTTGTAGAGCCACTTGCTTTGCTAAATATTCATTAGGTTCTATAGTAGAATAGAAAAAGAGAAATGAGATGTAGAAGGGAGAGAAACATGGCCTGATATAACACTGTCACATGGTGGTAGAGTGTAAATATAGTATATGAGTATTATAGTGTGAAATGGAGACAGCTATGTTTAAAACTCAACACTGACTACTAAGTTGTGGAGAAAGTATGCTCTGAATGATGAAAAAATATGTAAAAGAAAATATAATCAAGGAAAATATAGTGGATACTGGTATAGGAAGAAGTGGGAAAATGGCGAGAATTGCTTTATTGGGTACAATCTCACCTTTTTTTTAACCTTGGGCACTTAAAGAGAAGTACAAAGCAAATAATATTTCCACATAAGTAGCACTGCATAAGACTGCCACACGCAGGCTTATATATAGTGGTAGAATTTGTTCACATATGAACTTATGAAGAGAACTAAAGAGAAAACAAGTGAGTGGTGTCTGATTGGTATTTTATGTCAAGCTATTGAGCTGGACAAGCTGAAAGATTGGGAGAGTCGTGGTGGGCATGGACTCAGGACCAAAGGGACAGATAACATAAGGTTCACAATCTGCACTCCTTGATGATGGAGAGAGAAACTGAAAATGTTGGCAAGGAGCCACAAACCAGGAAACAACTAAAGACACTGGGAACAGGAGTTATAATGTCTGGAAATATATAGTTGCAGGCTTTCAGGACTTCTTGGATGAGACACATAAGAGAATGGAGAACACCCTTCTTGCCTTGTAAAAGAAGAACCTTCTAATTATCTATCAAGAGCATAGGCATAAAGTGAGTCAGAGAGATGAAGCTGTGCTACATAGAACACATGTTGTGAAACACTAGACAGCTGAGGGTGAGCTTACTCAAAAGGCCATTAATGCCTCACAGAAAAACCTGAGGAGAATGGGAGCGAATTCAGTAGTTGGAATTATGGCTTTGATAGAACTGTGGTTCATGAAGATATAAAAGACACAGAAGTACTTTGAATGTATAGACTTGGGTTTGACAAATGATCTCTGGGGCAATAGATTTGAGGCAAGTTAGATTCAGGATAATATCAACAACCAAAGGAGTCACAGATTACAGTAAGTTAAATTCAGATAAGGCATGCCTACTTGGCTATGGAGGATGTAAATCATAATGATGAGATTGGTAGTAGAGTCCCCAATCCTAATAACAGAGAAGCCAAAGTGACTGAGAAGTCAGGTCAGATGATAAAACAGGGTATAAAAATCATGTCAGTGTGTATCCATCCAAAAGTTGCCATCATGTGGAGAATACCTGCTGTGGACACAAGGAGTAAACAGCTAGGCCTCTAATCACTGTCAGATGATCCAGTGCTTGGCGGTGATGGAGAAGGGATGCACAGGCAGGCCCTGAGTGAGAGATACTCCATTCAATCTATGTGTTCAAGAAGACAAGGAAAGACAAGATATCTTGCTTGATCCAAATCAGTACAGTGACAGATTTGAGGTAGAAAATTAAAAGTAAATGAAATGTATGTGGTTTACAAAAAGGGTGGTACAGACAAATATGAGACAAAAAAATAATTCCCAAAGGAAATACATTTACTCCCTTTCTTTCTAACAGCAGAGAATTTTGAGATGATCAAGTTTGAAAATCAGATATCGTAGTGGTAAACTGTGATATTTTGCCAGAAGTTGATAAACACAGCAAACAGTGGACCTGATACTCTCCATTATAAAGTCAAGGCCCAACTAGACAAAAATGAAAGAGTTTGTTCTTCAAGGGTTCTCAGAGCACCCTAGTCTAAAAATCTTCCTGACAGGTGGCTTCCTGTTTCTCTGAACAATGATTTTAATGGGCAACATTCTGATCACTGCTGTGGTCACCTTCAGTGCTGGGCCCCACAATCCCATGTATTTTTTCCTGTGCAACCTGGCCACCATGGATATTATCTGCACCTCTGTGCTTCCCATGGCACTGGTTAATCTACGGTCTGAGGAAAACACCATTTCCTTCAAGGGGTACAAGTCATAGCTCTTCTTCTTTGTGGGCTCCTTGTCTTCAGAGCTGCCGTTGTTGACAGTCATGGTCTATGACCGCTATGTGGCCATCTGCTTTCTCCTCCACTACAGCTCTAGGATGAGCCCACAGCTATATGAGGCCCTGGCCATGGGTTTATGGTCATCTGTGCTCTGAATGCATCTATCAACACTAGTCTGATGACATGGCTGTCATTCTGTTCACCCAAGGTCATCACTTCTTCTGTGAGATTCCCCCACTCCTCCTGCTCTCCTGTAGCCCCACATATGTAAACAGTGTTATGATTCTATGGCAGATGTCTTTTATGGAGGCATCAATTTTGTACTTACCTTGCTATCCTATGGCTGCATCATTGCCAGCATCCTCTGTATGCGTTCTGCTGAGGGCAAGAGGAAGGCCTTTTCTACCTGCTCATCCCACCTCATTGTGGTCTCTGTGTACTACTCATCTGTGTTCTGTGCCTATATCAGTCCCACTTCCAGCTACAGCCCAGAAAGAAGCAAATCTACCCCAATGCTATACACACTCCTCAGCCCAACCCTGAAGCCCCTCATCTACACACTGAGGAACAAGGATGTCAAGCTAGCCTTGGGCAGGCTCTTACCCTCTTTCTCACACTAAGTGGAGATGTGTAGAACATTCTCCTAGACTGGGCTGTTGCTAAACATGCTTTCCTGAGAGGAACTTCATGGAGCAAAGTGTACCCATTGCTGCTTCAGAAAAATATTTTCTGATGCATGTACTGGACAAGTCCACTTATTGTAACTTCCCAAACAACAGAATTCTTAGAGGCAATGTAAACAAACTCAAGCTTTTTTTTCCTGATAAATACACATTATTTTTAAAATAACTAAAAATTTATCTAAATGGAGATTCCATATTACTGAACCAGAATATTTTCAGTGGGTAACAATGATATTTGTCACAAAATAAAGCCCTTTCACCCAGTGCCTGCCTATAAACATCAATGACCCTCATTTCAGAACTACAGCTAATCTAAACTTCATAAGGAGCTTGACAGGCCAGCATGGCCACAGTGTCTTGGGAAGACCAATGTTGAGAGAAATGGGCTTTCTTCCTTCTTAGCTGTGCAGTCAAAGTTGGAGATTTTAGCATGGAGAGAGAACCAATTCATGGAGCAGAGATGAAGCATAAGTTTAAAAAATGAACTCATATTTTTCCTGCTGATTTTCCCAAGGATGAGACAATTAAACTGATGGGAAAGACTAATAATTTTTTTTATCAGTTTAGGGAGAAGTAGATAAATGAATACATACAAAGCATGAAGTGGATGCTTTCAGCATCCCATCATCAATGACCATAAGTAAAGAAGCAAATGCTAAACTCTCTTTTTTATAAAATATATGTTGATTATATTTGTTCCCCTTTCTCTACTCCTCCAAGACTCTCTTCACCTTTCTACCCATCCAATGTTATTCTCTCTCTCTCTCTCTCTCTCTCTCTCTCTCTCTCTCTCTCTCTCTCTCTCTCTCTCCCTATCTCCACCTCTCTCTTCATCCTTGTGACTGAAATACTTTTTGAAAACATTTTTTTTATCTCTTGGTTTCAGAAGCTTGAGTCCATGGCTATTTGGCTTTTTGTTTTGGTCTATGGTCAAGCAGGACCTCAAAGCAGTGGGCTTAGGTGGTAGAGAAACTTCCTCCCATCATGGTAGCCCAGAACACATAGAAGAAAAACACCTGTGCTCAAATGATTTTCTCCTTTTCCCTTTAGTCATGATTTCCAGTCCCCAGTTCCTAGGGTGGTGATGCCTACATGGAGAGTGGATCCCTTGCTTCAGTGAATCATTTCTGGAAACACTGTCACCTGCATGGACAGAGGTGTCCCTCAGTGATCTTCTAAATGGCCTTCAGTTGTCAATAAAGATTAACAACTATAAATCATTGGACTGACATGTTTTGAGTGTTAGCTTCTTTCACATTGTTTCTTTCATCTTGAAGTCAATTTTGTGCTATTTTTTTGTTTTTAGTCTCATGACTGATATTTAAGATATAGAACAATGGATAATCATACAAACATTGAGTATACAAATGGTCACACACACATGCATTCATCTCATAAATACATTATCTGGGGATTCTTTGATGGAGCATGCCTCATGTCATGTTAACATTAACTACATGGAAGATAATATAGCAATAATTTTTCAGAAGTCAGGTCAAAGAGAACACAGCAGATACTGGGGCCTAAGTCAGAACTGTGACCAAGCAAGCCTCTGATGTGGCATTGTGTCTACAAAAGGGCTACTATGGTGGTATCTGGCTCTGGTCTGACCTCCCTATGCTGAAATCAGGGGTAGTTCAGTAGGCATCAGAGGTTGTCAAGTCTAATCACCTAATCTCTCCTGTAATGTTGTCCTTCCCTCAACCTAAGATATAAGCTGTGCTTTAATGGATGTTATAAAATAATAATAGGAAAGAAGTAAAGAATCAAACCAGGGCTACAAAATCCAACAGGAGGCATGCACCGAGAGTAGAGATTTCTCATCTCTATAACAATATCATAGTGTCTGTTGGGACACACATTCTAGGAATTTAATTACAGCTCACTAAAGAACTTACACTCCAGGATTAATTAGCAGTGTAGTTTGGTTCATGTAGAGGAATTTTAATCCAGAACCATGCTTGCTCTGGCAAGGGATCACATGCAAAGTCATTCTAGGTTCATGTAATCCAGCTGGAATGCCATACACCTTTAGTTCTTCTGGTTGGAATACAGATATGCCTTTAGTGCACACCGTTAATCCAAAACAATGACATGTAGGTAACTGCAGTTCAGTTGAGTTCAGACAAAGCAGTAGAATTCATTTGAGTTCTGTTCTGGAAACTTTGGTACAGTTCAATTGAATGCAGTTGAGTTCTGATGAGTTTATGCAGTTCAGTGCAGGTCAGCAGAGGCAAATAAGCCAGAGAATAAAAAAGAGCAAGGTTAGTTTGAGGCCAAGCTCAGAAATTCACTGAAAATCCAAGAGAAGCCAGCCTGAATCAGCTTGAATAGGAGTTTGAGACAGAACAGCTGAATTGAACCAGCCAGTCAGAGTTCATGAAGAGCTCGAAAGGACGAACTTATGCAGCAGTAAGTCTCTAAGATGATAATAACACCTGGCACTTACAGGTTTGGAAAGTCACAGAAGTAACTTAATGTTTAAGAGCACTGTACTTACACCCAAACACATTTGAATGCATTAGGTATTTAAAAATGCATAAGAGTTACTAAAATAATTAAAAGGTTAACAAATTCCATACATAGGCTTCAATAGGTGGTCTGAGGTAACATCTTAGCCTTCATTTTCAATAGTATGGGGATGTGTAAATGAAGTCTCCTCTCTGCTGTTTCCCCTCTAATCTTACAGAATTTCTCTTTAATGCTCAAGTCTTCAAATGGAAAATAATTTTTTGAAGGATGCTTTGAGTCCCATGTGGTATGAATGAGGGGGTTGAGAGATGGGGGCCACAGTGCTTGTAGTGGCTATTCCTGGTTGTCAACTTGACTATATGTGGAATGAACTGCAATCTAGAATTGGAAGGCTCACCTATGATCCTAATTTGGAGGCTCAGAGATATAAGTTTCTGACCTGGACTTAGCATGGAGATCTTGAAGCATGGATTCCAGTTCAAGGTCATCTGGGATTAAAGGTGTGGAGACATACACCTTTAATCCCAGATTTCAAGTTCATCTGGGATTAAAGGTGTACACCTTTAATCTGGGCTACACCTTCTACTGGAGACATATATAAGGACATTGAAAGAAGGAAGACTCATTCTTCCTTGCCGGCTTGCTTCGTGGGACTGAGCAACTGCAAGATCCTTGGACTTCTATCCACAGCTGCTGCTGACTACTGTTGGGGAGTTGAACTACAGACTGTGGAAGGACTTTGGAACTTTGGATTAGATGGTCCATTCAGTGTTGAGACCTCTGTGAGATGTGTAGGAGCTTGGAAGATTATGTTGAGAACAGTGGAGAAGATGGAGGCCTGGCTTGTGAAGTTTCAGAGGGAAAATTAAAGACTCTTATCAGGGCCATGAAGATTCTGTGGTTTTGGTTAGCTGGGGCTGAAGAATCAGCTGTGAGTAACAAGATACCAAAACCATTAAAGTCAACCTTTGTGTTACTGGGACTATTGATGCTGGTTAGCTGGAGCTAAGAAATTAGTGGTGATTAAGAAAAAACCAGCATCACTGAGGTGAAGTCTTCTGGGAAGTGTTTTCTGAGAGCACAGAGGGTGTGTTCCAGATAGCCAAGGTTGTGCCTCGTGCTGTAGCAGGACTTGGTACTGTGTAAGAGTCACCAAGGTGGTACTGCTTTTGAAGGCATGAAGGCATCATGAAGAACAGCTGAGGCTTGGTACAGTGAGAGGCCATGGAAGGTCATTGGTGAAAGTGTACCCTAAGTTGTAATTGATGGCCCAGGACTGAAGGAGTCATGCAAAAGAGTTGAGGCTTGGAGATGCCAGTACTATGCGATGACCACCAAGGACAGCAGCAGCAGTGGAGTACAGGCAGCTGGAGCCTAGAAGACAAGGTGTGTGCTACAAAGGGCAGAGCTGGAGAAGTGACTCAAGCCCTTGGAGGAGCCCAGAAGATCGTGAGTTGGATCCCAGACATTGAACCATTGGAGTTTGAATTTTGCTTTTGATTGTGACTGTGCCCTGATATTTTTCCCTCTTGAAAGAAGGTATTTTAGTGGAGCCCACAGTTCAGAGACTTGAATTTTTAAAAAACTTTGAATTTTAAGATATTGGACATTTTAAAAGGATTGAACTTTTTTTTTTGAGAACCTGTCTTGTGCATTGTTTAAAATACGCTATTCTTATATACTGTTTATTACTTAAATTTTTATGCTCATAAAATTTAATTACACGTTTATAAAGCTCAAAATGATCTAAGGTAACTATAGTTTAGAGAAAGTGTTAGTTCTAGATGCACAGTTTCAAGAGGTTGACTATGTATGCTATGTATGTATTTTATATTTTGTATGTAAAACATTATGGATATTTTATTTCATCTAAGCTGTCTTTTAACTACAAGTGTTTACTGTTTTGTAACATATTAAGATGATAATGGCATTCATTTAGAAAACTTCATTTTGTATAATACATATTTCACTCTACTATTTTTGGACTGGATATTACTTACAAAAATTACAAAGAAAGGTTACAGTGAGTGTTTTAGAACTAACAGATACTATAAACTGTATTTTGGCGTAGTTGGCTCCTGTGAGGATTTTATTGAATAAATAGTTTAAGTCACAGGGTTAGTAGACAGATAGTAAGCAGACCAATAATCAGGTGCTTCACGCTGAGCCTTCTGCTACCTAGACTTGAGTTTTGAAGAAGGGTTATGATCCACATTGTGTTGCAGCTCTGTTCCTGGATTTGTTACAAAGCATGTATCAGCCACATGTTGCATTCTTCATGGTGTGTGTGTGTGTGTGTGTGTGTGTGTGTGTCTGTGTCTGTGTGTGTGTGTGTGTGTGTGTCTGTGTCTGTGTGTGGTATGTTTGTGTGTAGAATCTTTTGCAATTAGAGATTTATTGGACTTGATTACTATTTATATGAAAAGAAGTGAAATATTTAAATAGTAATTTCTTTTTTTTATTTTCTATATTCTATGTTTACATTCCAAAGTAATGTAAACCCTTTCCCAGTTCCCACCCACCATAGTTCCCATAGTTCCTCTCCCCCCCCAACTATTCCCCAATCATTCCCCCTCCCCCCTCGGTTTCTTTACTAAACTGGATGCAATCTTTACAGGCCCAGGGTCCTCTCCTTTCTTCTTCTTGGGTATCACTTGACTAGCTATTTGTGTCTTGAGTATTTAGGGCTTCTGGGCTCATTAATATCCACTTATCAGTGATTGCATTTCATGTGCATTCTTTTGTGATTGGGTTAATTCACTCAGGATGATATTTTCCAGGTCTAACCATTTACCTACAAATTGCATGAATTCATTATTTTTAATTGCTGAGTAGTATTCCATTGTATAAATATACCACATTTTCTGTATCCATTCCTCCTTTGAGGGATATTTGGGCTCCTTCCAATTTCTGGCTATTATAAACAAGGCTGCTATAAACATAGTGGAGCATGTGTCCTTATTGAATGCAGGGAAATCCTCTGGGTATATGCCCAGGAGTGGTATGCCAGGGTCCTCTGGAAGTGACATGCCCAGTTTTCTGAGGAACCGCCAAACTGATTTCCAGAGCAGTTTTACCATTTTGCAATCCCACCAACAGTGGAGGAGTGTTCCTCTTTCTCCACATCCTCGCCAGGACTTGTTGTCTCTTGAGTTTTTAATCTTAGCCATTCTGACTGGTGTGAGGTGGAATCTCAGGGTTGTTTTGATTTGCATTTCCCTGATGACTAATGATGTTGAACAACTTTTAAGGTGTTTCTCGGCCATCTGAATTTCTTCTGGTGAAAATTCTTTGTTTAGCTCTGTGCCCCATTTTTTGATAGGGTTATTTGTTTCTTTGCGGTGTAACTTCTTGAGTTCTTTGTATATATTGGATATTAGCCCTCTATCGGGTGTGGAGTTGGTGAAGATCTTTTCCCACTTTGTTGGTTGCCGTTTTGTCCTTCTGACAGTGTCCTTTGCTTTGCAGAAACTTTGTAATTTTATGAGGTCCCATTTGTCAATTCTTGATCTTAGTGTTTAAGCTATTGGTGTTCTGTTCAGGAACTTTTCCCCTGTGCCCATGTCCTCCAGGGTCTTCCCAAGTTTCTTTTCTAATAGTTTCAGTGTGTCTGGTTTTATGTGGAGGTCCTTGATCCACTTGGAGTTGATCTTAGTGCAAAGAGATAAGAGTGGGTCAATTCGCATTCTTCTGCATGTTGACCTCCAGTTGAACCAGCACCATTTGTTGAAAAGGCTATCATTATTCCACCGGATGGTTGTGGCTCCTTTATCAAAGATCAAGTGACCATAAGTCTGTGGGTTAATTTCTGGGTCTTCAATCCTGTTCCATTGATCTGCTTGCCTGTTGCTATACCAATACCATGCAGTTTTTTTTAACACAATTGCTCTGTAGTACTGCTTGAGGTCAGGGATATTGATTCCCCCAGAAGTCCTTTTATTGTTGAGAATAATTTTAGCTATCCTGGGTTTTTTGTTGCTCCAGATGAATTTGAGAATTGCTCTTTCTAGATCTATGAAGAATTGAGTTGGGATTTTAATGGGGATTGCATTGAATCTGTATATTGCTTTTGGCAAGATGGCCATTTTTACTATATTGATCCTGCCAATTCAGGAGCAAGAAATATTTTTCCATCTTCTGAGGTCTTCTTCGATTTCTTTCTTCAAGGACTTGAAGTTCCTGTTGTACAGATCTTTTGCTTGTTTGGTTAGAGTTATGCCAAGATACTTTATGTTGTTTGTGGCTATTGTGAAGGGTGTTATTTCCCTAATTTCTTTCTCAGCCTGCTTGTCCTTTGAGTACAAGAAGGCCACTGAGTTGCTTGAGTTAATTTTATAACCTGCCACTTTGCTGAAGTTGTTTATCAGCTGTAGAAGTTCTCTGGTGGAGTTTTTTGGGTCGCTTAGGTAAACTATCATATCGTCTGCAAATAATGATAGTTTCACTTCTTCCTTTCCAATTTGTATCCCTTTGACTTCCTTATGTTGTCTAATTGCTCTTGCTAGAACTTCAGGTACTATATTGAAAAGATATGGAGAGAGAGGGCAGCCTTGTCTAGTCCCTGATTTTAGTGGGATTGCTTCAAGTTTCTCTCCATTTATTTTGATGTTGGCTACTGGTTTGCTGTAGATTGCTTTTACTACGTTTAGGTATGGGCCTTGAATTCCTGCTCTTTCCAAGACTTTTAGCATGAAAGGATGCTGAATTTTGTCGAATGCTTTTTCAGCATCTAATGAGATGACCATGTGGTTTTTTTCTTTCAGTTTGTTTATGTAGTGGATTACATTGATGGATTTCCGTATATTGAACCATCCCTGCATCACTGGGATGAAGCCTACTTGATCATGGTGGATGATTGTTTTGATGTGCTCTTGGATTCGCTTAGCAAGAATTTTATTTAGTATTTTTGCATCTATATTCATAAGAGAAATTGGCCTGTAGTTCTCTTTCTTTGTTGGATCTTTTTGTGGTTTAGGTATCAGCGTAATTGTGGCTTTGAAGAATGAGTTGGGCAGTGTCTCTTCTGTCTCTATTTTGTGGAATAGTTTGAAAAATATTGTTGTTAAGTCTTCTTTGAAGGTCTGGTAGAATTCTGCACTAAAACCATCTGGTCCCGTACTTTTTTTGGTTGGGAGGCTTTCTATAACCCCTTCTATTTCTTTAGGGGTTGTGGGACTATTTAGCTGGTCTACTTGATGCTGATTTAATTTTGGTATTTGATATCTGCCTAGGAAATTGTCCATTTCCTCCAGATTCTCCAGTTGTTCTGAATATAGACCTTTGTAGTAGGATCTGATGATCTTTTGAATTTCCTCAGTTTCTGTTGTTATGTCTCCCTTTTCATTTCTAATTTTGTTAATTTGCATACGGTCTCTGTGTCCTTTGGTTAGTCTGGCTAAGGGTTTATCTATCTTGTTGATTTTCTCAAAGAACCAGCTCCTGGTCTTGTTGATTCTTTGTATGGTTCTCTTTGTTTCTATTTGATTGATTTCAGCCCTGAGTTTGATGATTTCTTGTCTTCTCCTCCTCCTGGGTGAATTAACTTGTTTTTCTTCCAGGGCTTTAAGGTGTGCCATTAAGCTGCTAGTGTATGCTCTCTCCAGTTTCTTTTTGGATGCACTTAGAGCTATGAGTTTTCCTCTTAGCACTGCTTTCATTGTGACCCATAGATTTGGGTAGGTTGTACCTTCATTTTCATTGAATTCTAAAAAGTCTTTGATTTCTTTTTTTATTTCTTCCTTGACCAAGGTGTCATTGAGTAGAGTATTGTTCAGTTTCCATGTGTATGTGGGCTTTCTGTTGTTTTTGTTGCTATTGAAGACCACTCTTACTCCATGGTGATCTGATAGGAGGCATGGGATTAGCTCGATCTTCTTGTATTTGTTGACATCTGTCTTGTGACCAATTATATGGTCTATTTTGGAGAAGGGACCATGTGGAGCTGAGAAAAAGGTATATTCTTTAGCTTTAGGAAGAAATGTTCTATATATATATATCTGTTAAATCCAATTGGTCCAGAGTTTCAATTAGTTTCACTGTGTCCCTGTTTAGTTTCTGCTTTCCTGATCGGTCCATTGAGGAGAGTGGAGTGTTGAAGTCACCCACAATTATTGTGTTAGGTGTAATGTGTGCGTTAAGCTTTAGTAAGGTTTCTTTTGCGAATGAGGGTGCCCTTGCATTTGGAGCATAGATGTTCAGTATTGAGAGCTCTTCTTGGTGGATTTTCCCTTTGGCCAGCAAGAAGTGACCTTCTGAGTCTCTTTTGATGATTTTAGGTTGGAAGTCAATTTTATCTGATATTAGAATGGCTACTCCAGCTTGTTTCCTGAGATCATTTGCTTGTAAAATTGTCTTCCAGCCTTTTACTCTAAGGCAGTGTTTGTCTTTAACACTGAGATGTGTTTCCTGTATGCAGCAAAATGTAGGGTCCTGTTTCCATATCCAGTCTGTTAATCTATGTCTTTTTATTGGGGAATTGAGTCCATTGATGTTAAGAGATATTAAGGAATAGTAATTATTACCTCCAGACATTTTTGAAATTATATTTATTTATCTTATTTATTTTTTATATTCGAGAGGTTATCTTCTTTTGGGTTTGATGAGAGGAGGTTTCTATCTTGCTTCTTCCAGGGTGTAGTTTCCGTCCTTGTCTTGGTGTTTTCCCCCTATTATCCTTTGTAGGGCTGGATTTGTTGAAAGATATCTTGCAAATTTGGTTTTGTCATGAAATACCTTGATGTCTCCATCAATGGCAATTGAGAGTTTTGCTGGGTAAAGTTGTTTTTGGCTGAAGTTTGTGTTCTCTTAGAGTTTGCATGATATCTGCCCAGGATCTTCTAGCTTTCATGGTCTCAGGTGAGAAGTCTGGTGTTATTCTGATAGGTCTTCCTTTATATGTTACTTGGCCTTTTTCTCTTGCTGCCTTTAGTATTCTTTCTTTGTTTATTACATTTGGAGTTTTGATTATTATGTGACGGGATGTATTTCTGTTCTGGTTCAGTCTGTTTGGGGTTCTATTGGCTTCTTGTATATTCATGGGCATCTCTCTCCTTAGGTTGGGGAAGTTTTCTTCCATAATTTTATAGAAGATATTAGCTGGCCCTTTAACTTGTAAATCTTCACTCTCGTCTATACCTATAATCCTTAGGTTTGGTCTTCTCATAATGTCTTGGATTTCCTGGATGTTTTGGGTTACCACCTTTTTGCATTTAGTATTTTCTTTGACTGTTGAATCAATGGTTCCTATGTTATCTTCGGCTTCTGAGATTCTGTCTTCTATCTCTTGTATTCTATTGTTGATACTTGCATCTATGGCCCCTGATTTCTATCTCCAATGTTGTCTCCCTCTGTGATTTCTCAGTTGTTTCTACTTCTGTTTTTAGTACCTGGATGGATGTGCTCAGATCTTTCGCTTGCTTGATTGTGTTTTCATGTATTTCTTTAATAGATTTTTGTGTTTCCTCTTTCATAGCTTCTACTTGTTGGCCCATGTTCTTCTGTAGTTCTTTAAGTGACTTTTGTCTTTCTTCCTTATTGTCTTCTCCTTTTTGATCCATCTTCTCCTGAATTTCTTGAAGTGATTTTTGTATTTGCCTCTTAAAGGCTTCTAACTTTTGATCCATTTTCTCCTCTATTTCTTTAAGAGATTTTTCTATGTGTTCAGCTACCAGCATCCTGACCAGTGATTTTATATCCAAGTCTTGTTTTTCTGGTGTTTTGGGGTATCCAGGGATTCCTGTTGTTGGAGAACTGGGTTCAGATGCTGTCATGTTGCCTTGATTTTTGTTAGTAACGTTCCTTCGTTTTCCTTTTGCCATCTGGTTATTTCTGGTTTTAGTTGGCCTTGTTGTCAGTGGCTGGTGTTTGAATCTCCTGTGAGGCTGGGCTCACCTGTTGTTTCTCTACTGGTGAATATGTGTGACTGCTGCTTTAAGGGATCATATGCTGGCTGCCACCCATGCGATTGTAGCCCCTGTTGGAGTCTGTCTACCTGGGCTTCTCCAGCTGTGTCCTGGTTGCAAGGAACTCGGCCTGCTTGGCTCCGAATGCCTAGCAGTTCCCCCGTGAGGGTAGCCCTGGAAGGGGTGTCTACCTGGGTCTTTCCAGCTGTGTCCTGGTTGCAATATGGAGGCCCACCGCTATCGCTGGTCCAGGGGCCGGTGAGCTGGTTGCAGAACGCAGCCTCGGTGCTCGGCCAGAGGGCACGGGGATGTCCCACAGAGCCTGGGCCTTTCCAGCTGTGTCCTGGTTGCAATATGGAGGCCCGCTGCTATCGCTGGTGGATTGAACTTTTAATATGTAAAGACTATGGGACTTTTAACTTTATTTAGATCTTGGGGATGAATAAGAAAGTAAGGGTTGAGGCTTAATAGTGATATGTTGTTGTGTCAAGTTGACAAGGGGTCAATTGTACTGGCTAATTTTGTGTGTCAACTTGACACAGGCTGGAGTTATCATAGGAAAAGGAGCTTCAGTTGGGGAAGTGCCTCCATGAGATCCAGCTGTGGGGCATTTTCTCAATTAGTGATCAACTGGGGAAGGCCCCTTGTGGGTCGTACCATCTCTGGGCTGGTATTCTTGGGTTCTATAAGAGAGCAGGCTGAGCAAGCCACGGGAAGCAAGCCAGTAAGGAACATTCCCCCCATGGCCTCTGCATCAGCTCCTGCTTCTGACCTGCTTGAGTTCCAGTCCTGACTTCCTTTGGTGATGAACAGCTGTGTGGAAGTGTAAGCTCAATAAACCCTTTCCTCCCCAACTTGCTTCTTGGTCATGATGTTTGTGCAGGAATAGAAACCCTGACTAAGACAGTGCTATATCAAATCATTTTGGCCTTTTCCAGGAGCCAAGCAGATCTCACAGTGGGCTGAACATAGATGTAGATACTGTGGAAAAATACAGGATGACTACTACTGGGTGAACAGAACAAGTAGAGAATGGGCATCTTGCCCTCAACAGAGCAAATGAGCAGGATGCTGGCAATTATGAAGCCAAAAGAAAGCGTGGTCAATAAGAAGTATAGGTCACTCAGAAACACGTCTGCAAGGACTCTTATGATATTACTGATGAAGGTGAGAGTACAACATAGCAATGATATTAATGGAATCTTTTGGAAGAACTGTGATATCAGACTGGAGCTACAAAAGGACAGTGAGACATGGTGAGCACTAAGTATTTTACTCCACCTAGGATCTACAGAAAAGTTTCCAAGGCCACAGGGAACCTGTATTGTATTCATAATGGTGCCCTAGTGCAAAGCTGGCAGATGGCCAGGATATATGCCATGCAAAGAAGAAAAATAGCTCAGTACTCCAGACCCAAGTAAAGACAATCACTTGGGTGAGGCAGTCCTGGCTACAAGGTTCTTCAAGACTATGGGTAGGATGGTTGCCATGCAGTTCACATCCAGCAGAGCTATGTTGAAGTAGGAGAAATACATGAGAATGTGGCAGCTGTATCTGAACCTCCCCTTTAGTTTATATTCTCTTGTCTCACAATTTGAATGAAAGAGCATGTTAGGGATATACCCATGAAAATAGTCTATAAACATGGTTTGACATTGTGTGTCAAGTCCATGATCAAACTGTTATATCCACCAATGGTCACTCTACATGCAGACATAGATGGCCATGCCTGCTAATCTGACCATGTGGAAATACTAACAATAGAAATAAAACTCAACACCCCTACCTAGAAACCATTTACAGGAGCTTGCCTGTAACTGCCTGTAGTTACATCGAATGGGTTACCTGGAAGGGAAGCTGGGGATGTAAGGGAAGGTGGCCAAAAGAGATGGAGACCAAGACAACACCTGCTATTCAAGGTCTCAAAGTTTAATGGAAAACTCCAAATATATAGGCGGGGAAAACCCTTCCCCCCAAAGGCTCCAAATTTCTCCACAGAACCTGTTCAGTTGCTCTGCAGGAGACTAGTGTTTCTCAGGAACCTGCAGGTCCTTGAAGAACAATGGGTTTCACCTTAGTCTAAGCACTCGACTCCAGGTGGAGAAGATTATGCCTAGCACAGGAGGTCCCGCTCAAAGGCTGGGAGTGGAACTTCACATTGGTCAATGTCAAGTTCCTGCCAGGTTGCATGACACCCAAATAAGGCTCTCTACACTTGCCCACCCTCTCTGACTCCATTTCATGGAGAGTGAAGATCCTTGAGGGAGACCCAGCCTTTGTCTTTTACACCATCCCTTTGTGTCAGCCTCCAATACCTGGAGGCCCAGTGTAACTGCAAACCCACTGGCTACACTGGCCTGGGTATCACGTAGATGATCTGAACATTCTTTCCTGTACTTCTTTGCAAATTCCTCAGTTTCATCCTTAGCCCTTTAGCAGACCACTTGCAGAGTTCTGGCTTCCCTCTCAGATTGAACTCCCTAGGCACTGCACCAACCTCAAAATAGACCTCCTCCCATTTACTCTCCCCATTGGACTCTTCCAGCTCTCTCTCTTCTAGCCAATCCCTATTCCTTCCCTAATACCTATAAACATGCTCTACTCATGACCCCCAGTGGCCACACCTGGCAGCAACTCAAGAGCAGGCTACTCATGGCCACCTCATGTGCCTGGTGGCGGAAGTGAGTAGCATCTGAGAAGATATGAGGGAGGGAAAACCTTGATCACAATATACTCTATGTAAAACATGTCTCTCAGTACCTAAATGTATAGACTGAAAGGTTCAGGGAAGAAAATGAAAAATATATTAAGTATCTGTCATTGTCAAAATGATGTGGTACAGACTGTGAGGATAAATAATCTCAAATGAGAGAAACACATGTACTCTTTGTATTTCTGACAGCAGGACAATTTTCATAGTGATCAGGTATGAAAACCAAACTTTGAAATTAGGACCAGTGATCTTTTCTCAGATTCTTACAATTGGATACAGTTTATATTGGTTTTGAACTCTGCCCAGACATTGGTGTAGAGTTCCTACTATAGGGATTCTCAGAGTGCCCCAGTATGTCACTTCTCCTGACCAGCTATTTCTTATTCTTGTATACTGTATACTTAAGGGAACTGTGGTTTAGTCAACCCCAACATGGCGCTCCATAGCCGCATGTCCATTTTTCTTTGTCTTCATCTCTTCTGTGCTGCCAAAGATGCTAGGACCAGGAAGACCACACCAATTGATTGGTTGCCCAGTGCCAGAGTTAATCTTGAAAGAATGTATACATTTTTGCTCCTGTGACTGTTTAAAGGTGCAGACAGGTATGCAGGGATTACCAGAGTAGATCACTTGGGACAAGCCTCACCAGGACTCCACCTCCACCCAGGATCTCGGCAGCACTACAGCCAGCTGGGCACCCACTTTGCCAGGGATCATCTGCCCTGCAGGAAGGTGGTTAGAGGGAATCCCGCCTTTGAGGTGAGACACAGACAACTTTGCTCCTGTGACTGTGTAGAGGAGCAGACAGGTATGCAGGGATCACCTGAGTAGAAGCACTCATGGGACAAGGCCTGCCAGGGTCCTACCTGCACCCAGCAGCTGGGAAGCACCATCACAGCAGTCTGTGCACCTAGTCTGGTAGGGGATATCTGCTCTGTATTGAACCCCACAATTAGAGGTAAGGCCAACATCTCTCCTGTGACTGAGTGGGCTGTTGCAGCCAGGAATGCAGAGAACACCCAAGTGTAAGATCACTTGGGACTCGGTCTGCCAGGGCCCAACCTGCACCCAGGAGTTGGGCAGCCCCATAGCAATCCATGCCAAGGGAAACCAGTCACCCAGGGGTGCTGAGAAAGGCTTGCAGGCACACAGGAGGGACAAGCACCAGCCAGTGACAGCAGGACCAACTAACACCAGAGATAACCAGATGGCAAAAGGCAAATGTAGAAATGTTATTGATAGAAATCAAGGCAATATGCCACCATCCGAACCCAATTCTCCCACAACAGAAAGTCCTGGATACCCCAACACACCAGAAAAGCAAGATTTGGATTTAAAATTGCAGCTCATGATGCTGATGGAGGGCTTCAAGAAGGACATAAATAACTCCTTTAAAGAAATACAGGAGAACATAAGTAAAGAAGCCCTTGAAGAACTAAGGGAAAACACAACAAAACAGGTGAAGGACTTGAACAAAGCCATCCAGGATCTAAAGATGGAGGTAGAAACAATAAAAAAATCATAAAGGGAAACAACTTGGCACATAGAAAACCTAGGAAAGCTACACCACTCCTGGGTATATGCCCAGAGTATTCCTTGGCATGCAATAAGGAGACATGCTCCACTATGTTCACAGCAGCCTCACTTATAATAGCCAGAAGCTGGAAAGAACCCAGATGTCCCTCAATAGAGGAATGGATACAGAAAATGTGGTATATTTACACAATGGAATACTACTCAGAAATTAAAAACAATGAATTCATGAAATTTTTAGGCAAATGGTTGGAACTGGAAAATATCATCCTAAGTAAGGTAACCCATTCACAAAAGAACACACATGAAATGCAGTCACTGATAAGTGGATATGAGCCCAGAAGCTCTGAATACCCAAGACACAATTCACATATCAAATCATTCCCAAGAAGAAGGAAGGAGAGGGCCCTGATCCTGGAAAGGTTTGATGCAGCAATGTAGGGGATTACCAGGACAGAGAAGTGGGAGGGGGTTGATTGGGGAATGGGCAGAGGGAAGAGGGCTTATGGGACTTATGGGGAGGAGGAAGCAGGAAAGGAGAAATCATTTGGAATGTAAACAAAGAATATAGAAAATTAAAAGAAAAGAAAAGAAAACCTAGTAAAGAAGTCAGGAGTCATGGATCCAAGCATCAACAACAGGATACAAGAGACAGAAGAGAGACTCTCAGATGCAGACGATACCATAGTTAGCATTGATACAACAGTGGAAGAAAATGAAAAATGCAAAAATCTCCTGACCCAAAACATCCAGAAAATCCAGGACAAAATGAGAAGTACAAATCTAAAAATTAGAGTTTTGGAATAGAGTGAAGATTTCCATCTTAAAGGGCTAGTAAATGTCTTCAACAAAATTATAGAAGAAAATATCCCTATCCTAAAGAAAGAGATGCCCATGAACATACAGAAAGCCTATAGCACTACAAATAGATTTGACCAGAAAAGAAATTCCTCCTGCAACATAATAATTAAAACACCAAATTCACTAAACAAAGAAAGAATATTAAAAGCAGTAAGGGAAAAAGGTCAAGTAACATATAATGGTAGACCTATCAGAATTACACGGACTACTCACCAGAGACAATGAAAGCCAGAAGAGCCTGAACAGATGTCACACAGACCCTAAGGGAACACAAATGCCAACCCAGACTGCTATATCCAGCAAATCTCTCAATTACCATAGATGGAGAAACCAAGGTAATTCATGACAAAAACAAATTTATACAATATGTTTCCACAAATCCAGCCCTTTAAAGTATAAGGAATGGAAAACACCAACAAAAGGATGGAAAGTACACACTAGAAAAATCAAGAAATTAATATCCTTTCAACAAACCCAAAAGAAGATAACCACACAAACATAAAAATTACATAAAAATAGCAGCAAGCGCCGGGCGTGGTGGTGCACGCCTGTAATCCCAGCACTTGGGAGGCAGAGGCAGGCAGATTTCTGAGTTTGAGGCCAGCCTGGTCTACAGAGTGAGTTCCAGGACAACCAGGACTACACAGAGAAATGCTGTCTCGACCCCCTCCCCCAAAATAGCAGCAAGCAACCATCACTATTCCTTAATATCTCTTAATATCAATGGACTTCAGTTCCCCAATAAAAAGACATAGACTAACAGACTGGATGCATATTCAGGACCCAACATTTTGCTGCATACAGGAAACAAATCTCAGAGCAAAAGGCTGGAAAACAGTTTTCCAAGCAAATGGTTCCAGGAAAGAAGATGGACTACCCATTCTAATATACAATAAAATAGACTTTCAACGAAAAGTCATCAAAAAAGACACAGACACTTTATGCCCATCATAGGAAAAATCTACCAGAAAGAACTCTCAATTATGAATATATATGCTCCAAATACAAGGGCACCCTCATTCATAAAAGAAACTTTACTGCAGCTTAAAGCACACATCACACCCCACACAATAATTGTAGGTGACTTCAACACCCCACTTTCGTCAATGGACAGATCAGGGAAATACAAACTAAACAGAGACACAGTGAAACTAACAGAACCTTTGGACCAAATGGATTTAATAGATATCTATGGAACATTTTATCCTAAATTGAAAGAATATACCTTCTCAGCACCTCATGGTACCTTCTCCAAAATTGACCATATAATTGGTCACAAAACAGACCTCAACAGATATAAGAAGATGGAACTAATCCCAAGCCTCCTATCAGACCACTATGGAGTAAGGGTGGTCTTTTTTTATTTGATATATTCTTTATTTATATTTCAGATGATTTCCCCTTTCCTGGCTCCCCACCCCCCAAAAGTCCCATATGCCATTTTCCTTCCCCATGTTCCCCCATCCATCCCTTCCCACTTCCCTGTTCTGGTATTCCCCTACACTGATGCATTGAGTCTTTCCAGAACCATGGGCCATTCCTTCCTTCTTCTCAGACATCATTTGGTATGTAGATTCTGCCTTGGGTATTCCAAGATTCTAGGCTAATATCCAATTATCGGTGAGTGCATACCATGGGTATTCTTTTGAGACTGGGTTACCTCACTTAGTATGATGTTCTCCAGCTCCATCAATTTGTCTAAGAATTTCATGAATTCATTGTTTCTAATGGCTGAATAGTACTCCATTGTGCATATATACCACATTTTTTTTTTATCCATTCCTCTGTTGAGGGACATCTGGGTTCTTTCCAACTTCTGGCTATTATAAATAGGGCTGCTATAGTAAAGCATGTATTCTTATTAAATGCTGAAGAATCCTCTGGGTATATGCCCAGGAGTGGTATGGCAGGGTCCATTGGAAGTGTCATGCCCAGTTTTCTGAGGAACCGCCAGACTGATTTCCAGAGTGGTTGTACCAGCTTGCAATCCTACCAGCAGTGGAGGAGTGTTCCTCTTTCTCCACATCCTTGCCAACACCTGCTGTTTCCTAAGTTTTTAATCTTAGCTATTCTGACTGGTGTGAGGTGAAATCTCAGGGTTGTTTTGATTAGCATTTACCTAATGACTAATGATTTTGAACATTTCTTAACGTGCTTCTCAGCCATCCGAAGTTCTTGAGGTGAAAAGTCTTTGTTTAGCTCTGTACCCCATTTTTGGATAGGGTTATTTGGTTTTCTGGGGTCTAACATTTTTTTCCTTTTTAAAATTATTTTTATTTTATCAAAATACATTACATTTTTTCCAAATGATTTCCTCTTTCCCAATTCCCCCCTCACCATATGACCCATAAGTTCTCTTCCCTCTGCCTATTCCCCAATCACCCCCTTCCCTTTCTCTGTCCTGGTACTCCCCTACAATACTGGGTCAAGCCTTTTCAGGACCAGGGACCTCTCCTTCCTTCTTCTTGGGAACCATTTGATATGCTAATTGTGTCTTGAGTATTCAGAGCTTCTAAGCTGATTAATATCCACTTATTAGTGATTGCATTTCATGTGTATTCTTCTGTGAATGGGTTACCTCACTTAGGATGATATTTTCCAGTTCCAACCATTTGCCTACAAATTTCATGAATTCATTGTTTTTAATTGCTGAATAGTATTCCATTGTACAAATATTCCACATTTTCTGTATCCATTTCTCCATTGAGGGACATCTGGGCTCTTTCCAGCATCTGGCTATTATAAATAAGGCTGCTATGAACATAGTGGAGATGGGTCTTTGTTGCTTGCCAGGGAATGCTCTGGGTATATGCCCAGGAGTGGTATGACCGGGTCCCCCAAAAGTGTCATGCCCACTTTTCTTAGGAACTGCTAGACTGATTTCCAGAGTGGTTGTACCAGCTTGCAGTCCAACCAGCAGTGGAGGAGTGTTCCTCTTTCTACACATCCTCACCAGCATCTGCTGTTTCCTGAGTTTTTAATCTTAGCCATTCTGACTGGTGTGAGGTGAAATCTCAGGGTTGTTTTGATTTGCATTTCCCTGATGACTAGTGTTATTGAACATCTCTTAAGGTGCTTCTCAGCTATCTGAATTTCTTCAGGTGAAAATTCATTGTTTAGCTCTGTACCCCATTTTAATAGGGTTTTTTCATTCTCTGGTGTCTAACTTCTTAAGTTCTTTGTACATATTGGATATTAGTCCTCTGTCAGATGTAGGGTTGGTGAAGATCTTTTCCCAATTAGTTGGTTGCTGTTTTGTCCTTCTGATGGTTTCCTTTGCCTTACAGAAACTTTGTAATATTATGAGGTCCCATTTGTCAAATCTTGATCTCAGAGCATAAGCTATTGGTGTTCTGTTCAGGAACTTCCCCCCCTGTGCCCATGTCCTCAAGGATCTTCCCCAGTTTCTTTTCTATTAGTTTCAGTGTTTCTGGTTTTAGGTGAAGATCCTTGATCCACTTGGAGTTGAGCTTAGTACGAGTAGATAAGAGTGGATCAATTCTCATTTTTCTGCATGCTGACCTCCAGTTGAGCCAGCACCATTTGTTGAAAAGGCTATCTTTTTCCCACTGGATGTTTCCAGATCCTTTGTCAAAGATCAATTGGCCATAGATGTGTGGGTTTAGTTCTGAGTCTTCAATCCTATTCCATTGATCCACCTGCTTGTCACTGTACCAATACCATGCAGTTTTTAACACTACTGCTCTGTTGTATTGCTTGAGGTCCGGGATACTGATTCCCCCAGAAGTTCTTTCATTGTTGAAAATAATTTTTGCTATCCTGGGATTTTTGTTATTCCAGATGAATTTGAGAATTGCTCTTTCCAATTCTATGAAGAACTGAGTTGGGATTTTGGTGGGGATTGCATTGAATCTGTATATTACTTTTGGCAAGATGACCATTTTAACTATATTAATCCTGCCAACCCATGAACATGGGAGATTTTTCCATTTTCTGAGATCTTCTTCCATTTCCTTCTTCAGAGACCTGAAGTTCTTTTCATACAAATCTATCTCTTGTGTGGTTAGAGTCACACCAAGATACTTTATATTGTTTGTGGCTATTGTGAAGGGTGTCATTTCCCTAGTTTCTTTCTCGGCCTGCTTATCCTTTGAGTATACAAAGGCTACTGATCTGCTTGAGTTGATTTTATAACCAGCCACTTTGCTGAAGTTGTTTATCAGCTGTAGTAGGTGGAGTTTTTTGGGTCACTTAAGTATACTATCATATCATCTGCAAATAGTGATAGTTTGACTTCTTCCTTTCCAATTTGTATCCCTTTGACTTTCTTATGTTGTCGAATTGCTCTAGCTAGTACCTCAAGTACTATATTGAAAAGATATGGTGAGAGGGGGCATCCTTGTCTAGTCCCTGATTTTAGTGGGATTGTGTCACTTCTAACTCTGACCCCCCAAAAAGAGTGAAGACACGGCGTTCTTCTCAAAGTGGTTTATTCAGGATCCTTACAGCATGAATGCAGGAAAAAAGGTTTTTCTCACCCCCCAAGCACAGTTCTTTTATCTCCTCTAGCTCCACCCCATCAGTCCACTTTATGTAGTCTCTGTGGATAGGTCCACGTAACATGGCCTGATACTGCATCATCAGGTGCACCTGCGCAGCTCATCTGGAAAGGTGTGGCAATCTTGGGAGCAGGAGGAAATCAGGTGTTAGTCATGAGACTTAGCCAGAGTCCCAAGCACCATCTTGGGACTGTTGCCACACCTGCTCTCCACAGGATTGCTTCAAGTTTCTCTCCATTTAGTTTGATGTTTGCTACCGGCTTGCTGTATATTGCTTTCATTATGTTTAGGTATGGGCCTTGAATTCCTGTTCTTTCCAAGACTCTTAGCATGAAAGGATGCTGAATTTTGTCAAATGCTTTTTCAGCATCTAATGAAATGACCATGTGGGTTTTTTCTTTGAGTTTGTTTATGTAGTGGATTACGTTGATGGATTTCTGTATATTGAACCATCCCTGCATCCCTGGGATGAAGCCAGCTTGTATTTTTTTTACAATACAACCTTCATATATAAGTCTCAAGAACATCAGAGAAGGACTGGCAAAATTATGACTCAGAGGACCAAGATGTCTGCTGCCACATTGTGTGTTTAACATGGGTTAAGGAAGCTGTATCCATGGAACCTCAATAATATAGAAGATTAAACAGACTTGAACAATGACAACTCCAGTTGGCAAGCTAACGTGGATGGTGGAAATCTGAGTAGCTATAGACAATTAATGACTGCAGACAAAGAGAATCAGTCTTCTCCATGGACTAGCCCCCTAACTGGTTGTCCAGTACCAAGTGGTCAACTCAAAATGCATATAAATATGAATAACTCTTAATGGACTTAGCATGTGTTATTTGTATATTTATTTATTTATTCATATATATGTAAAGGCAGCACTAATAAAGAAAAAGAATCCATGGTGTTGAAAGGAAGAAGTCATAGGAAATAGGAATAGTTGAAAGGAAGAGGGGACATGATAAAAATACTATACACATATGTAAAATTAAAAATAATTTTTAAATGCAGTAATTATTTAGTTAATTCAACAAATATTGAGAGGAGACAAAAATCAATATTGAGGGTAACAAGAGTCAACCAAGAGGAGGCAAAGAGGTCAAAAGGCCATCATAGTTTAGCCCATGACCTTCAGACAGCCAGAGCAGAAGTGAGGATTTGGATTGGTCACTGACAGTTTTTGAATGTTCCAAGAAGTGAACAGCTCCTGAAGAACAGAACATGTGTTCCCTCCCACATTCCTGGCCACATCCTCCAAAACAACACGCCCCAAGCACACAGCACTCCTGTTGCATTACTTCACAGTGGAAATTATAAGGCCCTGACAACAAGAACTCTCAAGCATCTAGCAAACGTCTGCTGACACCATACTGGTTGAGAGCCAGTTTTGCCAGGGAAGCTGCTTCGAAGCATTGTTGGTTCATATTGGACAGGATGGAAGGCAAAGGCAGGGCTTATCTTATCACACACTGTCACAGCATGCCCACAGCATGGTAAGCATCTTCCTGGAAAAAAAATCTCTTTCAGAGATATACTAAAATGTGAAAGGAAATAAAAATTTTCAGATATTTCACAATATATACAGATTGTCCTAAACTCCCAGAACCCTTTATACCCCCCAGGTCCTCTACCTACATGCCAGACACAACCAAGGCTGAGTAACCTGTGTGAGTAATAAGGGAACACAGGCATAAGGCCGTGTCTACCCAGAGCTCCTGGTTCATGTGACTGCTGTAGGCAGAGAGGGCTAGGAATAGACCACACCCATACTTGAATTGTTGGGGAAGTCATTTGACAACTGAGATCCATAACCACCTGGATACCCCATGACCCTACAATGTATCAAGTGCTTCTTCAAGCCTTCTCCTCCCTGAAGGGAAGTAGTTGAACACTTGTCCCTTGTAGTTCAACAAAATATGTCCTCAGAAAAGGAACAGAGACTTCTACCTAACATGTGATCCCCCAGTCCAGCAAGCTGAAGGCAGTGGTGCTGGCACAGGCTCAGCAGCAGGACAGAAGTCTCCGGAGTACAATTTTGACATCCTTGTTCCTCAGAGTGTAGATGAGGGGATTCAAGGTGGGTGCCACCGAGGTGTAGATGATGGACACCACCTTGTCCTTGTTCAGAGAGTAGCTGGATGCAGGGCGAATGTAGGTGTAGATGACAGTGGAGTAGTACATGGAGACCACGATGAGGTGTGCAGAACAGGTGGAAAAGGCCCGTTGCTTGCCCTCAGCTGACCGTATCTTCAGGATACTGGCCACAATAAAGCCATAGGATAGGATGATCACAGAGAAGTTCCCTATACCCAGGAACATATCAGCAGCAAAAGCCATGCCCTCGTTCAATTGGGTTGGAGCACAGGAGAGCTTCAAAAGTGGGGGAATCTCGCAGAAGAAGTGTTCTATCACATTCGAGCTGCAGAATGGTAGATTCAGCACCAGGCCTGTGTGCACACTGGTATTAGTCAGGCTGATGGCCCACACAGTGCCAGCCAGGAATCCACATACCCTGGGGCCCATCCAAGCACTGTAGTGCAGGGGACAGCAGATAGCCACAAATCGGTCATAAGCCATAGCTGAGAAAAGCATAAGCTCTGCCCCCAGGGACCATGTGAAGAAGAAGACCTGGGCCATGCAGCCCCCATAAGAGATGGTCCTTCCTGTCATCATACTGTCCAGTAGCTTGGGTAGGATGGTGGAGGTACACAGGATGTCCACCACGGCCAAGTTGATCAGGAAGAAGTACATGGGGGTATGCAGGGATGGACTGGCACTGATTGTCATGATAATGAGCAGGTTTCCTGAGACTGCAGCCATATACAGACAGAGGAAGCCGAGGAGTAGTGGTATCCGAAGGTGAGGCATTTCTGAGAATCCCAGGATGAGGAACTCAGTTACCAGTGTTCCATTCATCATAAAGTTGGAGAGGCCTTAGGATCCAGGGGCAATGGGTTTTCTGTGGCAGCTCTGATAGGATCTGAGGATGAAAGACATGCTCCAGGTCCAGTTTGTGCTAACAACCCAACCCAGATGTAGTGAGACCCACAAAGAACCTTGGAATTACATGGAAACTCTGATCCAGCCAAGGCTGCAGGCCTCATTCTAGTTGCAGGACTTCCAGGAGACTGATGTAGCTGCTCATAAACCTTAGAGATGCAGGGTCTTTCTATACCAGGAGGTTTCTTTCCCCAGACTTCAGTGAGTGTGCAGCAGGAACAGGAATATTCCATGGAATGAAAGTCTGTGTGTCCTGGTAACAGGGATAGTTGTGATTAACTTCTATTCAAGCACTCAGACAGTGGGTGGGAACAGGAAAGAAAGGAAGAAGATAGCAAAATGTCCCTCACCTGGCCATATAGAACAACATCAATCATTATCACAGGTGACTGGTGCATTCACCTATACAAACTATAGTCATTCATGTGTGTGTTATTGAAGCTGTGGGATTGAAAGCTTTAAAGTAGGATGCTTAAGTAAGGGCACCAGGCAAGACTGAGCCCTGTCTCACCCATGTTGCCATGCAGCCACATATTTTTGTCAGTGTTAAATGTCTGAAGCTGAATTTAGAAAGCCTTAAACTGAGTATGCTAAGATATGTAAAAGCCACCCTCCAAGTGATAAGGTAGCTTATCAATATGAACTATTGATTAAGTTTCCAAGTACTAGAGCTCAAAGATATATTTGCAAATAGTTCACTAGATTCTATTTGTTTATGAAAGATTTTTTTCGATTTTCATGCACCTGTATAAACCCCGCATCATACAAATACTTTACTGATTTGGGCTTGGACCTCAACACTCCTATCTGCCTCAGAAGATGTCTGAGAGGTGAATGAATATTTCAAGGTTGTGTCCCTGTAGGGGTGGCCAGAAAGTAGTAGAGCCCATCCACCATGGGGGTGCTCCCTGCACAGGATATGCTATATATTTCAATGTGAGATCTGAGAATTGGGTACAAGGGAAGAAAGAAAAAGAGGTGAGGATAGAAAAACACAGAGAGATAGGAGGACAGAGGCAGAAGCACAGACATAAAGTCAGACAAGACAAAAATAAGGATATATCAGCCCTGCCCACCCCACCCCACCCACAGGGCAGTGATAGACAGATATAGAAGCAAAGAAAGACACAGAGAGATCAGAAAGACACAGATGAACAAAGACTGTGAGACCAAAAAATAGAAAACAGAGACAGAGTCAGAAACATACAGAAAGACAGAGAGACAGAGGCATGGAAAGGCAGAGAGAGAGAGAGAGAGAGAGAGAGAGAGAGAGAGAGAGAGAGAGAGAGAGAGAGAAGGGCACAGAGGCACAGGAATTAGGGACCTACAGGGAGGCTCTTAGAGGAGATTATGCTATGATTTATACAAGCTGTTCAATTGTTTTCAGATGCTTACAGAATTTTCTTGAAAATGCCAGCTTAAATGATCCCATACACTTGGTCACACAGTAAAATTCAAGAACCCAAACCTACTACAAAAACTGTCATTATAATTGACATGTGAAAATTCACAGTCAATACAAAACTCACATGGTAAGCCTATGTCAACAATCTTCCAAAGTGTCCTTTCCAGAAACTTGTTTCTAAGCACCATACAGACAGACAGACCAACAGACAGACAGAAAGAAAAACAGAGAAATCATACATGCACACATGTGCATGGGTGCATGCGCACACACACTCTCACACAGAGAGAGTTAACCATTAGCATTCATTAGAAAATAATCAGATTAAACTAAAAAGTTGTAAAGAGCAAATGGTGACATTTCTAAGTACAGAGGGTACATTAAGATGACTGTGTGAGGACCAGAGGCCCTGTATCATCTATTATAGAAAAGGCAAGTACTCACAGGGAGAAGCCAGGCCCTGAGAGACCAATTAGGGAAAACCACACTGGATTCCTGAACAGGAGTGCCCGGGGAGATGACCAAACCTTTTCTCAGGCAACACAACACACACTTGTAGGACTAGGGACCCAAGAGCAGCTTGTCTGTCCTGCTACCCAAAGACTTACTGTCTACCTAAATCACCAGTGACAGTGGAGGGTAGAGGGAGCACTCATGTACATCAGGGAACAACATTTGTGCCTTGGCCAATTAACTCCCCAAACCACAATTTCTCCTAGCCCCAAAGAGCCCCTCATTCCAGATAGAAACACTTGTGTGGCCAAGGTAAAATCTCTTTCTCCAGCCCTGTCTGTTGTCCTCTAGCTCAGACTGTCACTGGTCACCATGCAGTTTCATCTCCTCTAAGTGGATAATGTCCTAGGGCTCTGCAGCTGTCAAAATTCATCACCCAGTGAGAAAGAACAAACTTCACCTAAGCATGACACCATCCCATCCCATTCCAGACCTGAAGTGGCCTGCCCTTAGCAAATGGTTCTAGACTAGCTCTGGTCTGGGTCCAGGACCATGCTCTCTTCCCAGAAAGATCATATGACTGCTGTGGACATCAGGGGCATGAACCACTTTATGTTACAACATGGCAACCTGGTTCTTCTATGGTCATGGCAAACTACATACCTTGTCCCACACCTGGGCTCTGTCCTGGGCACCTATCCATGCTGAGGCTGGACCTTGACAAATACTCCTTGTTTTAGTTAGGGTTTTACTGCTGTTCATAGACACCATGACCAATTCATTTTGCAAATGCAAAAGACAACATTTAATTGGGGCTGGCTTACAGGCTCAGAGGTTCAGTCTATTGTCATCAAGGCAGAAACATGGCAGCATTCAGGCAGGCATGGTGCAGGAGGAGCTGAGAATTCTACATATTCATCTGAAGGCTGCTAGTGGAAGACTTACTTCCAGGAAACTAAGGTGAGGGTCTTATAGCCCACACCCACAGTGACACACCCACTCCAACAAGGCCAGACCTCCTAATAGGATCCCTCCCTGAACCGATCATATACAAACCATCACATTCCACTCCCTGGCCCCCATAGGTTTGTTCAAACACGAGTCTATGGGGGCCATACCTAAAGATAGCATAATGCATGGAAGATTTTTCCATTTTCTGATGTCTTCTTCAATTTCCTTCTTCAGAGACCTGAAGATTTTGTCATATAAATCTTTCACTTGTTTGGTTAGAGTCAAACCAAGATACTTTATATTGTTTGTGGCTATTGTGAAGGGTGTCATTTCCCGAATTTCTATCTCGGCCTGCTTATCCTTTGCGTATATGAAGGCTACTGATTTGCTTGAGTTGATTTTATAACCAGCCACTTTGTTGAAGTTGTTTATCAGCTGTAGAAGTTCTCTGGTGGAGTTTTTTTGGTTACTTAAGTATACTATCATATCATCTGCAAATAGTGATAGTTTGACTTCTTCCTTTCCAATTTGTATCCCTTTGACTTCCTTATGCTGTCGAATTGCTCTAGCTAGTACCTCAAGTACTATATTGAAGAGATATGGTGAGAGGGGGCAGCCTTGTCTAGTCCCTGATTTTAGTGGGATTGCTTCAAGTTTCTCTCTGTTTACCTTGATGTTGGCTATCAGTCTGCTGTAAATTGCTTTTACTATGTTTAGATATGGGCCTTGAATTCCTGTTCTTTCCAAGACTTTTAGCATGAAAGGATGCTGAATTTTGTCAAATGCCTTTTTAGCATCCAATGGGATGAACATGTGGTTTTTTTCTTTGAGTTTGTTTATGTAGTGGATTACGTTGATGGATTTCCATATATTGAACCATCCCTGCATCCCTGGGATGAAGCCAGCTTGATCATGGTTAATGATTGTTTTGATGTGTTCTTGAATTTGGTTGGCAAGTATTTTATTTAGTATTTTTGCATCAATATTCATAAGAGAAATTGGCCTGTAGTTCTCTTTCTTAGTTGGATCTTTGTGTGGTTTTGGTATCAGGATAATTGTGGCTTCATAGAATGAGTTGGGTAGTGTTCCTTCAGTTTCTATTTTGTGGAATAGTTTGAAGAGTATTGGTGTTAGGTCTTCTTTGAGGGTCTGATAGAATTCTGCACTAAAACCATCTGGTCCTGTGCTTTTTTTTTTTTTTTGGAAGACTTTCTATGACCCCTTCTATTTCTTTGGGGGTTATGGGTCTGTTTAGATGATCTATTTGATCCTGGTTTAATTTTGGAACTTGGTATCTGTCTAGGAAATTGTCCATTTCCTCCAGATTCTCCAGTTGTGTTGAGTATAGGCTTTTGTAGTAGGATCTGATGATTTTTTGAATTTCCTCAGTTTCTGTTGTCGTATCTCCCTTTTCATTTCTAATTTTGTTAATTTGAATACTGTCTCTGTGCCCCTTGGTAAGTCTGGCTAGGGGTTTATCTATCTTGTTGATTATCTCAAAGAACCAGCTCCTGGTTTTGTTGATTCTTTGTATGGTTCCCTTTGTTTCAACTTGATTGATTTCAGCCCTGAGTTTGATGATTTCCTGTCTTCTACTCCTCCTGGGTGAAATAGCTTCTTTTTGTTCTAGAGCTTTCAGGTGCGCCATTAAGTTGCTAGCATATGCTCTCTCCTGTTTCTTTTTGGAGACAGGGCTATGAGTTTTCCTCTTAGCACTGCTTTCATTGTGTCCCATAGATTTGGGTATGTTGTGCCTTCATTTTCATTAAATTCTAAAAAATCTTTGATTTCTTTCTTTATTTCTTCCTTGACTAAGGTATCATTGAGTAGAATATTGTTCAGCCTCCACGTGTATGAGGATTTTCTGTTGTTTTTGTTGCTATTGAAGAACACTCTTACTCCATGGTGATCCGATAGGAGGCATGGGATTAGTTCGATCTTTTTATATTTGTTGAGATCTGTCTTGTGACCAATTATATGGTCGATTTTGGAGAAGGTACCATGAGGTGCTGAGAAAAAGGTATAGTCTTTTGCTTTAGGATGAAATGTTATATATATATGTTATATAACATATATATATATATATATATATATATATATATATATATATATGTTATATAACATATATATATATATATATATATATATATATATATATGTTAAATCCAATTGGTCCAATGTTTCAATGAGTTTCCCCATGTCCCTGTTTAGTTTCTGTTTTCCTGATTGGTCCATTGAGGATAGTGGAGTGTTGAGGTCCCCCACAATTATTGTTTTAGGTGCAATGTGTGCTTTGAGCTTTAGTAAAGTTTCTTTTACAAATGAGGGTGCTCTTGCATTTGGAGCTTAGATGTTTAGAATTATGAGTTCTTCTTGGTGGATTCTTCCTTTGACTAGCAAGAAGTGACCTTCTGTGTCTCTTTTGATGACTTTGGGTTGAAAGTCAATTTTATTTGATATTAGAATGGCTATTCCAACTTGCTTCCTGCAACCATTTGCTTGCAAAATTGTCTTCCAGCCTTTTACTCTAAGGTAGTGTTTGTCTTTGACTCTGAGGTGTGTTTCTTGTATGCAGCAAAATGTAGGGTCCTGTTTCTGTATCCAGTATGTTAGTCTTTGTCTTTTTATTGGGGGAATTGAGTCCATTGATGTTAAGAGATATTAAGGAATAGTGATTATTTCTTCCTGTCATTTTTGATGTTATTTTTGTTTTTGAGTAGTCACCTTCCTTTGAGTTTGATGGAAGAAGGTTACTATCTTGCTTTTTCTTGGGTGCAGTTTCTCTCCTTGTATTGGAGTTTTCCCCCTATTATCTTTTGTAGAGCTGGGTTAGTGGAAAGATATTGTGTAAATTTAGTCCTGTCATGGAATATTTTGATTTCGCCATCTATGTTGATTGAGAGTTTTGCTGGGTATAGTACTCTTGGCTGACATTTGTGTTCTCTTAAGGTCTGCATGAGGTCCACCCTGGATCTTCAAGCTTTCATGGTTTCTGGAGAGAAGTCTGGTGTGATTCTGATAGGTCTTCCTTTATATGTTACTTGGCTTTTTTCTCTTACTGCCTTTAATATTCTTTCTTTGTTTAGTACATTTGGGGTTTTGATTATTATGTCATGGGAGGTATTTCTGTTCTGGTCCAGTCTGTTTGGAGTTCTGTAGGCTTCTTGTATATTCATGGGCACCTCTCTCTTTAGGTTGGAGAAGTTTTATTCCATAATTTTGTTGAAGATATTTGCTGCCCCTTTAAGTTGTAGATCTTCACTCTCATCTATACCTATAATCCTTAGGATTGGTCTTCTCATTGTGTCCTATATTTACTGGATGTTTTGGGTTATAAGCCTTTTGCATTTTGCATTTTCTTTGACTGTGGAGTCAATGGTTACTCTGGTATCTTCAGCATCTGAGATTCTTACCTCTATCTCTTGTATTCTGTTGTTGATATTTGCATCTACGACCCCTGATTTCTTCCCAAGGTTTTCTATCTCCAAAGTTGCCTCCTTTTGTGATTTCTTAGTTGTTTCTACCTCTGTGTTCAGCTCTTGGATGGTTTTGCTCAGTTCCTTCATTTGTTTGTTTGTGTTTTCTTGCAATTCTTTAAGAGATTTTTGCGTTTCTTCTTTCATGACTTCTGCCTGTTGGTTCAAGTTCTCCTGCATTTCTATAAGTGATTTTCTCATTTCCCCTTTATTGGCTTCTGTCTGTTGGTCCATATTCTCCTGGAGTTCTTTAAGTGATTTTTGTGTTTGCATTTTAAGAGCTTCTACCCTATTGATGTTCCCCTGCATTTCTTTAAGAGATTTGTTTATGTCTTTTTTGTGTTCCTCTAGCAGCATCATGACCAGTGCTTTTATATCCAACTCTTGTTTTTCTGGTGTGTTGGGGTATCCAGGACTTGCTGTGGTTGGCGAATTGGGTTCAGATGGTGCCATATTGCCTTGATTTCTGTTAGTAACATTCCTACGTTTGCCTTCTGCCATCTGTTTATCTCTGGAGTTAGTTGGTCTTATTGTTACTGGTTGGAGTTTGAAGCTCCTGCGAGCCTAGCCTTTGGTGCTGCTGTAGTAGAGGGCATCTGTGCTCCTGACCCCAGCTGCCAGTGGTCAGCAGTGACCTGAGGCAAGATGACAGCCTCGCTGACCCCAGCAGTCCACAGTGTCCCAAGGCAAGATGGCAGCCTCACTACAAGTCCAGCGAGCCAGTCTCCAGCGGTCAGCAACCAGCCGCTGAGCTGTAGGTGCACAGATCTCCTGCCGAGGTCCTCTGGCTCTGGGCACCGGCAAGGGCCTGATCTGGTTGTCTATGCTAAGCTAAGCTAGGTCTCTGTCTACGCACCTGACCTCAGTTTCCAGCAGTCCGTGGTGTCCCGAGGCAAGATGGCAGCCTCTCTGCGAGCCAGTGAGCTGGTCTCCAGTGGTCAGCAACTAGCCGCTGTGCTGTAGGTGCACAGATCTCCTGCTGAGATCCTCTGGCTCTGGCCTCCAGTAAGGGCCTGATCTGGTTGTCTATGCTAAGCTAAGTTAGGTCTCTGTCTACGCACCTGACCTCAGTCTCCAGCAGTCCGTGGTGTCCCGCGCAAGATGGCAGCCTCACTGCAAGCCCGGCTAGCAGCGGTCAGCAACCAGCCGGTGAGCTGTAGGTGCACAGATCTCCTGCCGAGGTCCTCTGGCTCTGGGCGCTGGCAAGGGCCTGATCTGGTTGTCTATGCTAAGCTAAGCTAAGTCTCTGTCTACGCACCTGGCCTCAGTCGCCAGCAGTCCACGGTGTCCCGAGGCAAGATGGCCTTTATTTTTATTTTTATTTTCGTTGTGTGTGTAGGGTATTGCAAGAGTGGAAGGCAGATACAAAGGGATGGAGACATGAGTTGCACTGAAATGCATGATGTGAAATTCACAAAATAGCAATAGAATTTTTTTAAAAGATGATTACATTACATGACATATACAGAAGAACAAAGAAAAAGTAAGGCTTCTCACTATGACAAATGATAATAAGAAAAAGAGCAACAACTTGTGAGTACTGAAAAACTCAGTCTCTAAACACAGAAATTATTTTTAATATATGAAGGTAAAATAACCATATTAAATACAGTCAGAGTATCTAAATTTACTACTACATAGTTTTCAAATTTCAGAATAAAGTATATCTTTACTATATGATGGCTACAAAATATATATACTTTAAATATAGAAATAAAAATAAATACAAGAAAATACAATCAAAGAAGTAGAGGTCTTTTTTTGCTCTCCTTACTGAAATTTATTGTTGAAAGGTAAATAAATTTTTTGGGGGGAGGGGAGTTTATAAGCTTACAGATCCAACTTAGTGCAGCAATGGCATCTTACATAGACAAAGCCAGTACAGTATAAGTAGAATCCAAAAATCTATCTTGAACACATTTAAGGAAACTTAAGCTATGAGACTTGCAATATGATTTAATCTAATTGCACACAAAAAACCTGAAACCACAACTCCTCCAGATTTCTAAGAGAAAGGGTATGCATGCCTCCATATTCAACTGTGTGTCATTACAATTAACCATTTTGTGGATTTTACATCATGATGGATCAACTTGGAATCCCATGAAACGCCTCAAGTTATAAAATGAAGTTAATTTTAAAACTTTGTTGAATGCTTTCATGCTGAAGATGTTTTATGGGTAACTTCAACAATTACAATATGCCTACCATACTGGTGCTTATTTTAAAATGTTAGTCACTAAGTGCCAGGATCCTGAAGTGGCTTCTGGCTTCAACACCTACCAAATGACTCTTACAGGTGACAAGCAAAGTGGGGGGCGACTTCCTTCACTAATGTAGTGCCTCTCAGTTGTGTTTCTTGCAAAGAACGAGCTGGGTAACCAACTACCTTCCCAGGGATAAGAACAATGGCAGCAGTGGGCTCGCCCGACTGACTACTACACAATTATGCTAGTGTTTTATTAATTCAAAAGCACTTTACAAGAAAATATAAGTATGGCTTCCAATAGGAATGTTTTTGCCTGGACTTGATACCGAGCTCACAGATTTGAGTGTGCAAGGAAAAACAGGTTTTCAAGTTAAACAACAATTTGTAGCCAAAATTTAATCCCAAGGATTCTCACAAACATATTACAAATGACGGCATGAAAAAAAATCTTGCACAGTAACTGAAAAGTTCAGCTCTACAATGTACCCTTAAACTGATAGGACATTGGTATCTTCGTTTTACATTTCCAAATAAAGAGGTTACAACTGCTTGCTCTACATCCACATGTTGCAACCAGGAAGGAACGGCTTTGCAAACCGCCAGAGTGTGGTTCCTACCCTGTGTCTGTTGGCTTGTGTTCACAGCAGCTCCTAAGCACTGCTTATCAGTCCACCCAGTGCCACACTGTGCCTCAGCTACTAGAGAACCACAGCTTTGTATTTCTGCCAGTTGCTTAATATCATTAGTACATCACACTTAAAACTGGGTAGGATCTAGGTTTGTTTCAGTCTATGAAAAACTAAAATTCAAAGAAAATTCAATCTTGCTTAAGGGAGCATTGTAAAGTAACAATTCTTGATGTCAGAGGTTCCATATGATCCACCTGGAATCATAGAGAATTACATTGTTTTGTGTGTCACTGTTCCAAGAAACAAAACAAATTTGAACAGCTAAAACATCTTAAAAATGCACCAAGCTTATGAAGTCTCAAACAAAACTTTTAATTTCCTGTACATACTCCTGTCAGATGAAGTTATTTCCTGTACACCACTTTTGCAAACTGGTCTTCTAGTTCCTTTCATCTGACCTAGATCAGCTACGAGACCTAGAGAAGAATCGTGACGGCTTGTGATTTCTCTCACGAGACAGAGACCTTTCTCTTCTCCTATCTCTAGAAAGTGACCTGCTCCGGCTTCGGGAAAAGCTTCTCCTTCTTGGGGATCTGCGCCGAGGTGGAGGACTCCTCCTGCAGTAATCATCTCGAGGACGATGACCCCAAGAAGGAGGTGGGCCCTGATTCTGACTTCTCTTCTCACTATTCAACAGTTCCACTCTTACATGGCAGCCACACAGTGTTCTTCCATCTAGCTCGCGGATGGCATCAGCAGCATCTCGGGGATCCTCAAATTGGACGAAAGCAAAGCTAGGAGGGTTCCGAGTAACCCACACGTTTCGGAGTAGTCCATAATAGCCAAAAGCCCCTTCTAATTCAGTCTTGTTGCCATTATTTCCAAGATTACCTACATAAACCTTACAGTCCAAGGGACAGGAATCACGATCCATATCAAGATCCTGGGTTCAAAAGGCCCAAGCTCAAATCCTAATGCTCCGACAGGCCCACCTGCTTCCCTCTGGCTCTGCTCCTACAGATGCTCTCGGTCCCGTGGCGTCCACGAAATGACACGAGGTAGAGGTCTTTAAAGAGGAAACATATAAATCACTGAATGATATGCAGGCAAATACAATTAAACAGGTGAAGGAAATAAATAAAACTGTACAAGACGTGAAGGTGGAAATAAAAGTAATAAAGAAAACACAAACTAGGGGAATCGTGGAGATGGAAACCCTAGGGAAGAGAACGAGAACAACAGATGAAAGCCTTACTATTAATGACACTTTGTTATGCTTGCAGACAGGCGTCTAGCATGACTGTGCTTTGAGAGGCCCAACCCACAAACTGATTCAGACAGAGGCTGATACCCACAACCAAACCATTGAAGCAGCTTGGGAACTCTTATGAAAGAGTAGGAGAAAGGATTACAGCCTCTAAGAAGATAGAAACTCCACTATGTTCATAGCAGCCTTATATGTAATAGCCAAAAGCTGGAAACAACACAGATATCCCTCAAACAAAGAGTGAATATAGAAAATGTGCTACATCTACACAATAAAATACTATTCAGCTATTTAAAATGAGGACATTATGAATTTTGCAGGCAAACAGATGCAACTAGAAAATATCCTCACTGAGGTAACCCAGACTCAAAAGGACATGCATGGTATATACTTGCTGATAATTGAATATTAGTTGAAATATTCAGACCACCTAGGATACAATCTATAGACCTTAAGAAGTGTACCAAGCAGAAATACCCAAGAGAGGATGCTTAAATCCCATTTAGAAGAGAGAACAGAATAATAATGGGAAGCAGAGGGAGGGAGGGCTCTGGGTAGGAGAGGAGAGGGGGTGAGCAAAAGGGGGCAGGGTAAGATATGGGGTGAGATAGGAAAGAAGTCCAGAGGGCCAGGAGAATGAATAGAAATATGCAGCTGCTGTGGGGGAGGGGACCGCTAGAAAGTCCCAGAGACCTGGGATGTGAGAGGCACCCAGGACTCAATGTGGTGACCTTAGCTGAAATGCCCAACACTGGGGAGATGAGGACCTCCAGCACTTAGAAAAGTCCCCAAATAGAGGGGAGGAATCACCAACCCACCTTCAAATTTTTTGATCAAAATTGGTCCTGTCTAAAAGAAAAGCAGGGACAAAAATAGAGCAGAGACTGAAGGAATGGCTGACCAGTGTCTGGCCCAATTTTGGATCCATTCCATGGGTGGGGACCAAACCCTGACACTATTACTGATAGTATGTTGTGCTTGCAGCCTAGTATGTCTATCCTCTGAGAGGCTGTACCAGTAGCAGACTGAGACAGATGCACAGCCAAGTATTGGACTGAGGTTGAGGACCCCTATGGAAGACTTAGGGGAAGGATTGAAAGAACTGAAGGGGATGGCAGCCCCATAGGAAGACCAAAGGCATCCCCTAAGAGCTCCCAGAGACTAAGCTGCCAACCAAAGAGTATGCATGGGTTGGTCCAAGGCCCTTGGCATATATGTAGCAGAGAACTGACTACCTTGTTGGGCCCCAGTGAAAGAGGATTTGCCTAATCCTGTAGAGACTTGATGGCCCAGAGAAGGAGGATGCCTAGGAGTAGCACTCTCTCAGAGGAGAAGAGGAGAGGAGATAGGGTGAAGGATTCTGGAGCAGGGGACTGAAGGGGCAACTTTTGGGATGTAAATAAATATAGAAAATGAATTTAATTAGGCTGAAAGTAAAATAATGAAAAAATATATCATAACAACATTTGAATGAAAGCTGTAGCCTTCATTAAAGCCTTGAGAACTTTAATATCAGACACCTATAAACTCGAGCAGAAGTTAATAGCACAAATAAAGGAAATTATTTATTGATAAAAGGGTTAAAGCTGTCCCTTACAGCGGCGGTCACGGTTGGTCTCCATATTGCCACCAGGACACCGCTAGAGAGGCCCAGGTAGACAGAATCAATCAGGAGCTACCATCTCTCAGGAGGATCCGCCAGGCTCTCACGGGACATCTCCATGCCCTCCGGCCTTGCACCAACTCTGTTGGGAACCGCCTTCCCTGAGGTCCCCTCAGCACTCACAGAGGCAGTCTTTATCTTGCAGCCTGGTCATTAGTAGAGAAACAACAGGTGGGCCCAGCCTCACTGGGGGGGGGGCGGGGATTCAAACACAAGCCAGTCACAACAAGGCCAACTAATGCCACAGATAACCAGATGACAAAAGGAAAATGTAGGAACGTTACTAACAGAAATCAAGGCAGCATGACAGCATCTGAACCCAGTTCGCCAACAACAGGAAGCTCGGGATACCCCAACACACCAGAAAAACAAGATTTGGATCTAAAATCACTGGTCAGGATGCTGGTAGAGGAACACAGATAAATCTCTTAAAGGAATACAGGAGAAAATGTATCAAAAGTTAGAAGCCTTTACAAGGCAAACACAAAAATCACTTAAAGAAATTCAGGGAGAATATGGATCAAAAAACAGAAGCCAATAAGGAGGAAATACAAAAATCACTTAAAGAAATACAGAAGAACATGGATCAACAAGTAGAAGCTATGAAAGAGGAAACACAAAAATCTCTTAAAGAATTACATGAAAACACAATCATGCAAGCAAAAGATCTGAGCATATCTATCCAGGTTCTAAAAACAGAAGTAGAAACAACTAAGAAATCACAAAGGGAGACAACATTGGAGATAGAAAACCTTGGGAAGATATCAGGGGCCATATATGCAAAAATCAACAATAGGATACAAGAAATAGAAGAAAGAATCTCAGATGCTGAAGATACCATAGGAACCATTGATTCAACAGTCAAAGAAAATACTAAATGCAAAAAGGTTGTGACTCAAAACATCCAGGAAATCCAGGACACAATGAGAAGACCAAACCTAAGGATTATAGGTATAGATGAGAGTGAGGATTTACAAGTTAAGGGGCCAGCATATATCTTCTACAAAATTATGAAAGAAAGCTTCCCCAACCTAAAGAGAGAGATGCCAATGAATATACAGGAAGCCTATAGAACTCCAAACAGACTGGACCAGAACAGAAATACATCCCGTCACATAATAATCAAAACCCCAAATGTACTAAATAAAGAAAGAATATTAAAGGCAGTAAGAGAAAAAGGCCAAGTAACATATAAAGGAAGACCTATCAGAATTACACCAGACTTCTCACCTGAGACCATGAAAACTAGAAGATCCTGGGCAGATATCATGCACACTCTAAGAGAACACAAATTTCAGCCAAATTTTTTTACCCAGCAAAACTCTCAATCACCATAGATGGAGACACCAAGTTATTCCATGATAAAACCAAATTTGCATGATATCTTTCCACAAACCCAGCCCTACAAAGGATAATAGGGGGAAACCACCAACACAAGAAAGGAAACTATACCCCAGAAGAAGCAAGATAGAAACCTCCTCTCATCAAACCCAAAAGAAGATAACCTCTCAAATATAAAAAAATAATTTCAAAAATGTCAGGAGGTAATAATTACTATTCCTTAATATCTCTTAACATCAATGGACTCAACTCCCCAATAAAAAGACATAGACTAACAGACTGGATACGGAAACAGGACCCTACATTTTGCTGCACACAGGAAACACATCTCAGTGTTAAAGACAAACACTGCCTTAGAGTAAAAGGCTGGAAGACAATTTTACAAGCAAATGGTCTCAGGAAACAAGCTGGAGTAGCCATTCTAATATCAGATAAAATTGACTTTCAACCTAAAGTCATCAAAGGAAACACGGAAGGTCACTTCTTGCTGGTCAAAGGGAAAATCCACAAAGAAGAACTCTCAATACTGCACATCTATGCTCCAAATGCAAGGGCACCCTTATTCGTGAAAGAAACTTTACTAAAGCTTAAAGGACACATTGCACCTAACACAATAATTGTGAGTGACTTCAACACTCCACTCTCCTCAATGGACAGATCAGGAAACCAGAAACTAAACAGGGACACAGTGAAACTAATTGAAACTTTGGACCAATTGGATTTAACAGATATATATAGAACATTTCATCCTAAAGCAAAAGAATATAACTTTTTCTCATCACAACATGGTACCTTCTCCAAAATCGACCATATAATTGCTCACAAGACAGATGTCAACAAATACAAGAAGATCAAATTAATCCCAGGCTTCCCATCAGATCACTATGGAGTAAAAGTGGTCTTCAATAGCAAGAAAAATAACAGAAAGCCCACATACACATGGAAACTGAACAATACTCTACTTAATGACACCTTGGTCAAGGAAGAAATAAAGAAAGAAATCAAAGACTTTTTAGAATTCAATGAAAATGAAGGTACAACCTACACAAACCTATGGGACACAATGAAAGCAGTGCTAAGAGGAAAACTCATAGCCCTGAGTGCCTCCAAAAAAGAAACTGGAGAAAGCATACACTAGCAGCTTAATGGCACACCTGAAAGTCCTGGAACAAAAAGAAACTAAGTCACCCAGGATCAGTAGAAGACAGGAAACCGTCAAACTAAGGGCTGAAATCACTCAAGTAGAAACAAAGAGAACCATACAAAGAATCAACAAAACCAGGAGCTGGTTCTTTGAGAAAATCAACCAGAAAGACAAACCCTTAGCCAGACTAACCAAAGGGAACAGAGAGAGTATTCAAATTAACAAAATTAGAAATGAAAAGGGGGATATAACAACAGAGACTGAGGAAATTCAAAAGATCATCAGCTCCTACTACAAGTCTATACTCAACACAACTAGAGATTCTGGAGGAAATGCACAATTTCCTAAACAGATACCAAATACCAAAATTAAATCAAGATCAATTAGATCATATAAACAGTCCCATAACACCTAGAGAAATAGAAGGGGTTATAGAAAGCCTCCCAACCAAAAAAAGTACGGGACCAGATGGTTTTAGTGCAGAATTCTATCAGGTCTTCAAAGAAGACCTAACACCAATACTCTTCAAACTATTCCACAAAGTAGAAACAGAAGGGACACTGCCCAACTCTTTCTATGAAGCCACAATTACGCTGATACCAAAACCACACAAAGATCCAACAAAGAAAGAGAACTACAGGACAATTTCCCTTATGAATATTAATGCAAAAATACAAAATAAAATTCTTGCCAACTGAATCCAAGAGCACATCAAAACGATCATTCACCATGTTCAAGTAGGCTTCATCCCAGGGATGCAGGGATGGTTCAATATATGGAAATCCATCAATGTAATCCACTATATAAACAAACTAAAAGAAAAAAAAACACACGGTCATCTCATTAGATGCAGAAAAAGCATTTGACAATATTCAGCATCCTTTCATGCCAAAACTCCTGGAAAGAACAGGAATTCAAGGCCCATGCCTAAACATAGTAAAAGCAATATACAGCAAACCAATAGCCAACATCAAAATAAATGGAGAGAAACTTGAAGCAAACCCACTAAAATCAGGGACTAGACAAGGCTACCCTCTCTCTCCATATCTTTTCAATATAGTACTTGAAGTTCTAGTGAGAGCAATTAGACAACATAAGGAAGTCAAAGGGATACAAATTGGAAAGGAAGAAATCAAACTATCATTATTTGCAGATGATATGATAGTATACTTAAGCGACCCAAAAAAACTCCACCAGAGAACTCCTACAGCTGATAAACAACTTCAGCAAAGTGGCTGGTTATAAAATCAACTCAAGCAAATCAGTAGCCTTCCTGCACTCAAAGGACAAGCAGGCTGAGAAAGAAGTTAGGGAAATAACTCCCTTCACAATAGCCACAAACAATATAAAGTATCTTGGCCTGACTCTAACCAAACAAGTGAAAGATCTATATGATAGGAATTTCAAGTCCTTGAAGAAAGAAATTGAAGAAGACCTCAGGAAATGGAAAAATATTTCATGCTCTTGGATTGGCAGGATCAATATAGTAAAAATGGCCATCTTGCCAAAAGCAATCTACAGATTCAATGCAATCCCCATCAAAATCCCAACTCAATTCTTTATAGATCTAGAATGAGCAATTCTCAAATTCATTTGGAGTAACAAAAACCCAGGATATCTAAAACTATTCTCAACAATAAAAGGACTTCTGGGGGAATCAATATCCCTGACCTCAAGCAGTACTACAGAGCAATTGTGTTAAAAACTGCATGGTATTGGTACAGCAACAGGCAAGTAGAACAGTGGAATAGAATTGAAGACCCAGAAATTAACCCACAGAGATATGGTTACTTGATCTTTGATAAAGGAGCCACAACCATCGAGTGGAAAAAACATAGCCTTTTCAACAAATGGTGCTGGTTCAATTGGAGGTCAACATGCAGAAGAATGCGAATTGACCCACTCTTATCTCCTTTTACTAAGCTCAAGTCCAAGTGGATCAAGGACATCCACATAAAACCAGACACACTGAAACTAATAGAAAAGAAACTGGGGAAGACCCTGGAGGACATGGGCACAGTGGGAAAGTTCCTGAACAGAACACCATGTTATGCTCTAAGATCAAGAATTTACAAATGGGACCTCATAAAATTACAAAGTTTCTTTAAGGCAAAAGACACTGTCAGAAGGACAAAATGGTAACCAACAAATTGGGAAAAGATTTTCACCAACCCCACATATGACAGGGGACTAATATCCAATATATACAAAGAACTCAAGAAATTAGACCCCAAAGAACCAAATAACCCTATTAAAAATAGGATACAGAGCAAAAATAAAAAAAAAAAAAGAATTTTCACCAGAAGAAATTCACATGGCTGAGAAGCACCTTAAGAGATATTCAACATCATTAGTCATCAGGGAAATGCAAATCAAAACAACCCTGAGATTCTACCTCACACCAGTCAGAATGGCTACGTTTAAAAACTCAAGAGACAACAGGTGCTGGTGATGATGTGGAGAAAGAGGAACACTCCTCCATTTTTGGTGGGATTGCAAGATAGTATAACTGCTCTGGAAATCAGTCTGGTGGTTCCTCAGAAAATTGGGCATGGCACTTCCAGAGGACCCTCTCATACCTCTCCTGGGCATATACCTAGAGGATTCCTCTGCATGCAATAAAGACATATGCTTCACTATGTTCATAGCAGCCTTATGTATAATAGCCAGAAGCTGGAAATGACCCAGATGTCCCTCAATGGAGGAATGGATACATGAAATGTGGTATATTTATACAATGGAATACTACTCAGCATTTAAAAATAATGAATTCATGCAATTTGTAGGCAAATGGTTGATCCTCGAAAATACCATTCTAAGTGAGTTAATCCAATCACAAAAGAATACACATGAATTGCAGTCACTGATAAGTGGATATTAATGAGCCCAGAAGCTCTGAATACTTAAGGCAAAATTAGCAAATCAAAAGATTCCGAAGAAAAAGAAAGGAGAGGACCCTGGTCTGGAAAAGATAGATCCAGTTTTGTAGGAGAGTACCAGAACAGAGAAATGGTGGGGGAGGTGATTGGGGAATGGGCAGGGGGAAGAAGTCTTATGGGACATATGGTGAGGGGGGAACTGGGAAAGTAAAAAGCCTTTGGAATGTAAACAAAGAATATAGAAAATAAAAAAAGGCAACTCATAAAAAATGTTAGTAATATGCAGAATTAGCCCTTGAATAAAAAAAAGGAATAGTGATTGTTGCTTCCTGTTATTTTTGATGGTATTTATATGTTTGGTATCTTCTTTTGGGTTTGTTGGAGGAAGATTACTTTCTTGCTTTTTCTAGGGTGTAGTTTCCTTCCTTGTGATGGCATTTTCCATCTATTATCCTTTTTAGAGCTGGATTTGTGGACATATACTGTATAAATTTGGTTTTATCATGGAATATTTTGGTTTCTCCATGTATGATGATTGAGAGTTTTGCTGGGTATAGTAGCCTGGGCTGGCATTTGTGTTGTCTTAGGGTCTGTATGAGGTCTTCCCAGGATCTTCTACCTTTCATCGTGTTTGGTGAGAAGCCCGGTGTAATTCTGATAGGTCTGCCTTTCTAAGTTACTTGCCCCTTTTCCCTTACTGCTTTTAATCTTCTTTCTTTGTTTAGTGAATTTGGTGTTTTGATTATTATGTGCCGGGAGAAATTTCTGTTCTGGTCCAGTCTGTTTGGAGTTCTGAACGCTTCTTGTATGTTCATGGGCATCTCTTTCTCTAGGTTAGGGAAGTTTTCTTCTATAATTTTGTTGAAGATATTCACTGGCTGTTTAAGTTGGAAATCTTTTCTCTCATTTATACCTATAATCCTTAGGTTTGTTCTTCTCATTGTGTCCTGGAGTCCCAGGATGTTTTGGATTACCAGTTTTATGCATTTTGCATTTTCTTTGACTGTTTTTTTAATTTTCTATATTCTTTGTTTACATTCCAAAGGCTTTCCCCTTTCCCAGTCCCCCCCTCACCATATGTCCCATAAGTCCGCTTCCCTCCGCCCATTCCCCAATCACCCCCCCCACACACACACACACCATTTCTCTGTTCTGATACTCTCCTACAAAACTGGATCCAGTCTTTTCAGGACCAGGGTTCTCTCCGGCCTTCATCTTGGGAATCTTTTGATTCGCTAATTGTGCCTTGAGTATTCAGAGCTTTTGGGCTCATTAATATCCACTTATCAGTGATTGCATTTCATGTGTATTCTTTTGTGTTTGGGTTAACTCACTTAGGATGATATTTTCCAGATCCAACAATTTGCCTACAAATTGCATGAGGATTCCCCTGCATACAATAAAGACATATGCTCCACAAGGTTCATAGCAGCCTAATTTTTAATAGCCAGAAGTTGGAAGGAGCCCAGATGTCCCTTAAAGGAGGAATGGATACAGAAAATGTGGTATATTTATACAATGGGATACTACTCAGCAATTAAAAATAATGAATTCTTTGACTGTTGAGTCAATATTTTCTATGGTATCTTCAGCATCTGAGGTTCTTTCTTCTATCTCTTGTATTCTGTTGTTGATGCTTGCATCTATGACTCCTGAATTCTTTCCAAGGTTATCTATCCTCAGAGATGTCTCACTTTGTAATTTCTTTATTGTTTCTACTTCCACTTTTAGATCCTGAATGGTTTTGTTCAGTTCCTTCACTTGAATGTTTGTGCTTTCCTGTAATTCTTTAAGGGATTTTTGTGTTTTTTCTTTAAGGGCTTCTTCCTGTTGATCCATGATCTCCCGTATTTCTTTAAGTGAGCTATTTAAGTCTATCTTGAAGCCCTCTATCAACATCATAAGATACGGTTTTAAATTCAACTCTTGCTTTTCTGGTGTGTTGGGGTATCCAGGATTTGCTGTCGCGGGAGAACTGGGTTCTGTTGTTGCCATGTGGCCTTGGTTTTGGTTTGGTAGGGTTCTTGTGCTTGCCTTCACCATCTGGTCATGTCTGGTGCTAGTTGGTATCTTTGTCTCTGTCTGGAGTTAGTTCCTCCTGTGGGCCTGTAAGCCTGTGTCCTTACTCCTCTGAGCTCAGAAGTGAAAGCACTGCTGCAAAATCACTCTCTCCTGGCGGGGTGTGCACAGAAGGCTGTGTAGTCTCCAGGCTTCCTGGTGCCAATGGTGGTGGAAAGACTTCCCTCCCAGCTGCTCCATTGATCTTAGGCCCTGTGTGCTCCTAGCTGTTCCCCTCCAGAGAGAAGGTGGAGATCTCACCTCTGTGCTCAGAAGTGAAAGTGCTGCTGGGAGATCACTCTCTCCTGGTGGGCTGTGCACAGAAGGCTGTGGAGTCTACTGGCTCCCTGGTGCCAATGGCTGCAGAAAGACTGACTGTGTTGACTTCTAAGACTCCGTTTGGTAGGAATAAAGAGCTAGCTCCTGTTTAGTTCCATTCCTCATTTTGTTGAGTTGTTTGTTTTCTTATTGTTTAATTTTAAAATTTCTATATTGTAGATATTAACCCTCAGTCAGATGCATAATCAGAAAAGACTTTTGGCCATTCTGTAGGCTGCTCTTAAGTCAAATTCTGTTCTTTGTTGTTCAGACATTTTATACTCATTTGTGAGCCCATTTATCACTTATTGATTTTAATGCTTGTGTTAGCATGGCACCATTCCAAAAGTCCTTTCCTTTGACAAGGAGATCTAGCATATTCCATATTTTCTTCTTTATCATTTCAGGGTTTTGGGTCTTAGGTTGAAATTTTGATCCACTTGGAGTTGAGTTTCATCAGTGATAAGGATCCAGTTTTATTTTTCTACATGTAGGTTTCCAGTTTGACCAAAATCATTTGGTGAAGATACTGTGTTAAGGTTTTCATTGATATGGTGAAATACTGTTATAAAAACAACTTGGGGAGGAAAGGGGTTCTTTGACTTATATTTCTATATCATTGTTCAACATCAAAGAATATTAGGACAGGAACTCAATTGGGGTAGGAACCTGGAGACAAAGCTGTTGCAGAGGCCATGGAGGAATGTTACTTACTGACTTGCTCTCCATTGTTTTTCTCAACCTGCATTCTTCTAGAACCCAGGACTACAAGCCCAGGGATGGTAGCATGTGACATGAACTGGGCCTTCCCCTATCAATCACTAATTAAGGAAATGTTTTACAGCTGGATCTTTCCTCCCCTCTTCCTCCTCTTCCTCCTTCTTAATAATTTTTAAATTTAACTTTGCAAATCTCAGCTTCCCCTCCCTTCTTCTCTCTTCCCAGTCCCCCAGACTCACCTGACATACCCCTCCCTTTCTCCACAGAAAATGAAGGCTTCCCATGGATATCCACCTATCTTTCCATATCAAGTTGCAGTAGGACTAGGTACATCTTCTCCTCTTGAGGGTAGACAAAGCAGTTCAGTTAAGGAAAGGGGATCTAAAGGCAGGCAATAGGGTAGACACAGCCCTGCTCTAGTTGTCCTATGTGAAGACTCGGCTGTACATCTACACATATGTGTAGAAAGCCTAGTTCCATCCCATGCATGCTCTCTGGTTGGCAGTACAGTCTCTGTGAGACCCTATGAGCCCAGGTTAGTTCGTTCTATAGAGGCTTTTTGTGGTGTCCTCGACCTCTCTGGCTCCTTCAATCTCTTCCTCTGCCAAAAGATTCCCCATGCTTTGTCGGATGTTTGTTTGTGGGTTGCTGCATGTTTTTATCAGCTACTATGTGAAACCTTTTAGAGGATAGTTATGCTAGAGTCTACATCTGGATCTTATGGAGGCATTTTCTTGATTGAGGTTTCCTCTTGCCTAATGAGTACAGCTTGAGTCAAGTTGCCATGAGACTAGCCAGCAGAGTGCTGCCTTTCCTCTAACTTTTGTGACTCTTTTTTCCTTGTAATATATCTTGTATATGAACATGTGTAAACATATTTGTGGGTCCTTAAATCATGAGATTTAATATGTTTCTCTGTCATTTCCTTTGAGGTGTGTCACTTAAAAATATGTAACCTATTTTCCATATAATTAGAGTTGTATAGATGTGCTATTGGTTTGGTGATAATTCTATCACATAGTACATATTTTTGACAGATTTCAATTTTTCCAGCTCAGCCTAGAGTCAACCTTCATCAACACTTCCTATATTGAGAGGCAGGTGAACTATGGATGTGGGGGTTATTATCACCTATGGATTATTAGTACTCATAGAATAGTATTTCAAATTCAAAGAGTAGTGTAAATTCCTAGCCAGATAGAGAAGCTCTCAAACCATTGAAGTAATTCTGTTTTTTTAGTACCACTTGCTTTGCTATTCATTAAGTTCTCTAGTGGGATAGGAAAAGAGAAGGGAGATGCAGAATGGGGAGAAACATGGTCTGATATAACACTGTCACATGGTTGCAGAGTGGAAATATAGTATATGAGTATTCTAGGTTGAAATGGAGGCAGCTATGTTTAAAACTCAGCACTTCCTACCAAGTTATGGAGAAAATATGTTCTGAAGGATGGACAAGATATGTAAGAGAACATATAATCAAAGAAAATGAAGTGAATAGTGGTGTAGGAAAACGTGGGGAAATGGTGAGAACTGCTTTATTTGGTAAAATCTCTCTTTTCTTTAACCTTGGGCACTGAAGGAAAATTACAAAACAAAGCACATGTCCACAAAAATAGCACTGCATATGACTGCCATATGCAGGCTTATATATAACATTAGAATGTATTCACATATGAACTTACGAAGAAACCTACAGAGAAAACAGGTAGGTAGTATCTCATGGGTCTTTTATGTCAAGTTATTGAGCTTGACAAGCCAAAGGACTGGGAGAATCGTGGTGGACATGGACTCAAGACAAAAGGACAATTAAAGTTCACAATCTGCACTCCCCGAAGGATAAAGGAAGAAACTGAAAATGTTGGCAAGGAGCCAAAAACTGGGCAACAACTGAAGACACTTGTAACAGGAGTTATCATGTCTGGAAATGGATTGCTGCAGGTTTTGAGGACCCATTAGATGAGACATGTAAGAGAATGCAGAACACCATCCTTGCCTTGTAGAACAAGGGCCTTCTAATCATCTATCAAGTGCATAGGCTTAAAGTGAGACTGTGAGTAAGAAAGATGGAGCTGTGCTACATAGAACACATGTCATGAAACACTAGACAGCTGAGGATGCGCTTCCTCAAAAGGCTATTAACACCTCACAGTAAAAGCTGTGGAGAGCGCACACCTGTAATCCCAGCACTTGGGAGGCAGAGGCAGGCAGATTTCTGAGTTCAAGGCCAGCCTGGTCTACAGAGTGAATTCCAGGACAGCCAGGGCTACATAGAGAAACTCTGTCTCAAAAAACAAAAACAAACAAAAAAAAAGCTATGAGAATGGCAGTGAATTCAGCAATTGGAATTATGGCTTTGACTGTGGTTCATGAAGACATAAAAGCCACAAAAGTACTTTGAATGTACCAGCTTGTGTTTGACAAATGATCTCTGGGGCAATAGTTTTGAGACAAGTTAGATTCAGGATAGTAGTAATAACAAAAGAAGTCACAGATTACAGTAAATTAAATTCAGAAAAGGTGTGACTATGTGGCTATGGGAGGAAGTCAATTATAATGTTTAGATTGGTAGTAGAGTCCCCACTCCTAATATCAGAGAAAACAGAGTGACTGAGAAGTCAGGTCAGATGATAAAACAGGGTATAAGATCCATGACAGTGTGTATCCATCCAAAAGTTGCCATCATATACAGAATACCTGCTGTAGAGGCAAGGAGTAAATAGCCGTGCCTCTAATCACTGTCAGATGATCCCAGTGCTTGGCAGTGAAGGAAAAGGGAAGCACAGGCAGGCCCTGAGTGAGAAATGCATTATTCAATCTATGTGTTCAAGAAGACGAGGAAAGGTAAGATATCCTGCTTGATCCAAATCGGTAGAGTGAGAGAATTGAGGTAGAAAATTAAAAGTAAATGAAATATATGTGGTTTCCAAAAAATGTGGTACAGACAAATATAAGATGAAAAAAAAAACCCTGAAGGAAATACATTTACTCCTTTTCTTTCTGACAGCAGAGAATTTTGAGAAGATCAAGATTGAAAATGAGATGTAGTAGTAAATTGTGGTATTTTGTCAGAAGTTGATAAACATAGCAAGCAGTGAACCTGATACTCTCCATTATAATATTAAGGCCCAACTAAACAGAAGTGACAGAGTTTGTTCTGCAAGTGTTCTCAGAGCACCCTAGTCTAAGACTGTTCCTGACAGGCTGCTTCCTGTCCCCTATACAAGGGCTCTAATGGGCAACATTTTGATCACTGCTTTGGTCACTTCAGTGCTGGACTCCACAATCCCATGTACTTTTTCCTGTGCAACCTGGCCACCATGGATATTATCTGTACCTCCTCTGTGCTTCCCAAGGCACTGGTTGGTCTGCTGTCTGAGGAAAGTACCAGCTCCTTCAAGGGAAGCATGGCCCAGTTCTTCTTCCTTCTGTGGTCCTTGTCTTCAGAGCTGCTGCTGCTGACAGTCATGGCCTATGACCGCTATGTGGCCATCTGCTTTCCCCTGCACTATAGCTCTAGGATGAGTCCACAGCTATGTTGGGCCCTGGCCATGGGTTTAGGGTCCATATGTGCTCTGAATGCATCTATCAGCATTGGTCTGATGACATGGCTCTCATTCTGTCTCTACTTGTTCTGCAAGATTCTGCCATTCCTCCTGTTGCCCCACATATGTAAACAGTGTTATGACATTTATGGAGGTTGTCTTTTATGGAGGCATCAATTTTGTATTTACCTTGCTATCCTATGGCTGCATCATTGCCAGAATCCTGCTCATGTGTTCTGCTGAAGGCAAGAGGAAGGCATTTTCTACCTGCTTATCCCACCTCATCGTGTTCTCTGTGTGCCGCCCATCAGTGTTCTGTGCCTATGACAGTCTTGCTACTAGCTCCAGCCCAGAAAGAAGCAAATTTTCCTCAGTGCTGTACTCACTCCTCAACCTGACCCTGAACCCCCTCATCTACACACTGAGGAACAAGTATGTCAAGCTTGCTCTGGGCAGGCTCTTCCCCTCTTTCTCACATTAAGTGGAGATGTATAGTATATTTTCCTAGACAGGGCTGTTCCTAAACATGCTTTCCTGAGAGCGGCTTCAAGGAGCAAAATGTATCTATTGCTGCTTCAGAAAACCGTTTTCTGATGCATGTAATGGACAATTCCACTTACTGTGATTTCCAAGACAACAGAATTCTTAGAGGCAATGTAAAAACACTCACGCATTATGTCCTGATAAATACACATTATTTTTAAAGTAATTAAAAGTTTATCTAAATGGAGATTCCATATTCCTGAACTAGAAGATTTTTAGTGGGTGATAGTGATATTTGTCCCAAAATAAAGACCTTTCATCTAGTGCCTCCCTATAAATATCAATGACCCTTATTTCAGAACTATAGCTAATCTAAGCTTCATAAGGAGCTTGACAGGCCAGCCTGGCCACAGTGTCTTGGGAAGACCAATGTTGAGATAAAAGGGGTTTCTTCCTTCTTAGCTATGGTAGTCAAAGCTAGTCATAGTGTCATGGAGAAAGAACCAATTCATGGAGCACAGATGAAGCACAAGTTTCAAAAATGAACTCACATTAGTCCTGCTGATTTTTCACAAGGATGAGACAATTAAACTGATGGGAAAGACTAATTATTTTTATAAGTTTAGGGAGAAGTAGATAAATGACCACATACAAAGCATGGAGTGGATGCTCCCAGCATGCCACCAACAATAACCATAAGTGAAGAAGCAAATGCTAAACTCTCTACTTCATAAAATATATGCTGATCATATTTGTTCCCTTTTCCCAACTCCTCCAAGACACTCCCAACCTCCCTACACATCCAATGTTATTCTCTTTCTCTCCCTTTCTCCCTCTCACTCTTCATCCTTGTTACTAAAATACTTCCCCAAAACATTTATTTTGTCTCATGGTTTCAGAAGCTCTAGTCCATGGCTCTTTGTTCTGCTCTAATTTCAGGCAGGACTTCAAGTCAGTGGGCTTAGGTGGTAGAGAAGCTTCCTTCCATCATGGTAGCCCAGAACACATAGAAGAAGAACACCTGTGCTCAAGTGATTTTCTCCTTTACCCTTTAGCAATGATTTCCAGTCCCCAGTTCCTGAGATGGTGATGCCTACATGGAGAGTGGATCCCCTGCTTCATTGAATCCTTTCTGGAAACACTGTCACCTGCATGGATAGAGGTGTCCCTCAATGATCTCCTAAATGGCTCTGCCTTCAGTTACGGAAACAATAAAGATTAACAACTATAAATCATTGAACTGACATGTTTTGATGTTAGCTTCTTTCACATTGCTTCTTTCATCTTGAGGTCAAATTTGTGCTATTTCTTCTGTTATTAGTCTCATGACTAATATTTAAGATATAGAACAGATGATATTCATACAAATATTGAGTATACAAATGGTCACACACACATATGCATCCATCTCATAAATACATTATCTGGAGATTTTTTGATGGACCATGCCTTATGTCACATTAACATTTCCTACATGGAACACAATATAGCAGCAATTTTCCAGGAGAAATCAGGTCATACAGAACACAGTAAGTACTGGGGCCTAAGTCAGAACTGTGACCAAACAAGCCTCTGATGTGGTACTGTGTCTAGAAAAGGGCTACTATGCTGGTGTTTGGCTCTGGTCTGACCTCTCTGCATGTTGAAATCAGGGGAAGTTCGGTAGGCATCAGAGGTTGTCAAGTCTAATCACCTATTCTCTCCTGTAATGGTGTCCTTCCCTCAACCTAAGAGGTAAGCTGTGCTTTGATGATGATGTTATGAATTAATAATAGGAAAGAAGTAAAGAATCAAACCAGGGCTGCAAAATCCTACAGGAGGCATGCACCCAGAGTAGAGATTTCTCATCTCTATAACAATATCATAGTGTCTGTTGGGACACACGTCCAAGGATTTTAATTATAGCTCACTAAATAATTTACACTCCAGGATTAATTAGCAGTGAAGTTTGGTTCACGTAGAGAAATTTTAATCCAGAAACATGCTTGCTCTAGCAAGGGATCACATGCAAAGTCCTTCTAGGTCCATGTAATACAGCTGGAATGCCATACACCTTTAATTTTTCTGGTTGGAATACAGATATGCCTTTAGTGCACACTTTTAATCCCAAACAATGACATCTAGGTAACTGCAGTTCAGCTGAGTTCTGACAAAGCAGTGGAATTCATTTGAGTTCTGTTCTGGAAACTTTGGTACAGTTCAATTGAATGCAGTTGAGTTCAGATGAGTTCATGCAGTTCAGTGCAGGTCAGCAGAGGCAATTGAAGCCAGAGAATAAAAAAGAGCAAGGTTAGTTTGAGGCCAAGCTCAGAAATTCACTGAAAATCCAAGAGAAGCCAGATTGAATCAGCTTGGATAGGAGTTTGAGACAGAATAGCTGAATTGAACCAGCCAGCCAGAGTTCAGAAAGAGCTTTAAAGGATGAACTTATTCAGCAATAAGTCTCTAAGATGGCAATTACATCTGGCAAATGAAAGTTACATTAACAGGTTTGGTAAGCCACAGAAGTAACTTAATGTTTAAGAGAACTGTACTTACACTCAAACACATTTGAATGTATTAGGTATGTGAAAATGCATAAGAGTTACTAAAATAATTAAAAGATCAACAAATTCTCTACACAGGCTTGGATAGGAGGTCTGAGGTAACATCTTAGCCTTCATTCTCAATAGTATGGGGATGCATAAATGAAGTCTTCTTTCTGCTGTTTCCTCTCTAATGTTTCATAATTCCTCTTTAATGCTAAACTCTTCAAACGGAAAATATTTTTTGAAGGATGTTTTGAATCCCTTGTTATTCATGGTATGAATTAGGGGGTTGAGAGATGGGGTCACTGTGCTATAAAAAATGGTAATTGCATTTTCCAGGAGCCTAGCAGATCCCACAGTGGGTTGGACATAGATGTAAATCCCCGTAGTAAAATACAGGCTGAACACTACTGGGTGAACAGAACAGGTGGAGAGTGGGCATTCTTGCCCTCAACAGAGCAGATGAGAAGGATGCTGGTGATTATGAAGCCAAAACAAAGCATGGTCAATAAGAAGTTTAGGTCACTTGGAAACATGTCTGCAAGGACTCATATTACTGATGAAGGTAGGAGCACAACATAGCAATGATATTGATAGAATCTTGTGGAAGAACTGTGATATCAGATTGGAGCCACAAAAGGACAGTGAGACATGGTGAGCACTAAGTATTTTAAAGCACCTATGATCTACAGAAAATTTTCCAAGGCCACAGGGAACCTGTATTGTATTCATAATGGTGCCCTAGTGCAAAGCTTGCAGATGGCCATGCAAAGAAGAAAAATATCTCAGTACTCCAGACCCTAGTAAAGACAATCACTTGGGTGAGGCAGTCCTGGCTACAAGGTTCTTCAAGACTATGGGTAGGATGGTTGCCATGCAGTTCACATCCAGCAGAGATATGTTGAAGTAGGAGAAATACATGAGAGTGTGGCAATTGTATCTGAACCTCCCCTTAATTTTTATTCTCTTGTCTCACAATTTGAATGAAAGAGCATGGTTGGGATATAACCATAAAAATAGTCTATAAACATTGTTTGACATTAAGTGTCAAGTCTATGACCAAACTGCTATATCCAGCAATGGTCACTCTGCATGCAGACATAGATGGCCATGCCTGCTAATCTGACCATGTGGAAATACCAACAATAGAAATAAAACTCAACACCCCCTACCTAGAAACCATTTACAGGAGATTGCCTGAAACTACCCGCAGTTACATCAAATGGGTTACCTGGAAGGGAAGCTGGGGATGTATGGGAAGGTGGCCAAAAGAGATGGAGACCAAGACAACACTTATTATTCAAGGTCTCAACGTTTAATGGAGAACTCCAAATATATAGGCAGAAGAAAACCCTTCTCCCAAAGGTACCAAACTTCTTCACAAAACCTGTTCAGTTGCTTTGCAGGTGACTAGTGTTTCTCAGGAACCTGCAGGTCCTTGAAGAACAATGGGCTTCACCTTGTTCTGAGTACACGACTCCAGGTGGAGAAGATTATGGCTAGCATAGTAAGTCCCACTCAAAGGCTGGGAGAGGATCTTCACATTGGTCAATGTCAAGTTCCTGCTGGGTGGTATGGCACTCCAACAAAGCTCTCTACACTTGCCCACCCCTCTCTGCCTCCATTTCATGGAGACTGAAGATCCTTGGGGGAGACCCAGCCTTTGTTTTTTTATACCATCCCTTTGTGTCATCCTCCAATACCTGGAGGCACAGTGTAACTGCAAACCCACTGACTACACTGGCCTGGGAATCAGGTAGATGATCTGAACATTCTTTCCTGCACTTCTTTGCCAATCCCTCAGTTTCATCCTTAGTCTTGTAGCAGACCACTTGCAGAGTTCTGGCTTCCCTTTCAGATTGAAGTCCCTAGGCACTGCACCAAACCTCAAAATAGACCGCCTCCCATTTACTCTTTCCATTGGACTCTTTCAGCCCTCTCTCTTCTAGCCCATTCCTATTCCCTCCATAATACCTATAAACATGCTCTACTCATGACCCCCAGTGGCCACACCTGGCAGCAACTCAAGAGCAGGCAACTCATGGCCACCACATGTGCCTGTTGGGGAGCTGAGGAACATCTGAGAAGATATGAGGGAGGGAAAGCCTTGATCACAATATACTCTATGTTAAACATGTCTATCAGAACCTAAATGTATAGACTGAAAGATTCAGGGAGGAAAATGAAAAATATATTAATTATCTGACATTGTCAAAATGATGTGGTGTAGACTGTGAGGATAAATAATCTCCAATGAGAGAAAAGCATGTACTCCTTGTATTTTTGACAGCAGGGCAACTTTCAAAGTGATCAGGTATGAAAACCAAACTTTGAAATCATGATCTATGACCTTATCTCAGATTCTTGCAATTGGGTACAGTTTATACTGGTATTGAACTTTGCCCAGACACTGGTGTAGGTTTCCTAATTCAGGGATTCTCAAGTTCTGCAGTATGTCACTTCTCCTGACCAGCTGTTTCTTATTCTTGTACACTGTGGCACTTATGGGAACTGTTTTTAGTCAACTACAACATGGGGTTCTTTAGCTGCATGTCCATTCTTCTTTGTGATCTTACCACCATGAACTATGCATCTCCTCTGTGCTGCCCATGATGTTGGGACCAAGAGGACCACACTGATTGGTTGGTTGTCCATTGTTCTATGATACTGTTAGGGAAGAAAGGTAATCAAAGGGCTTACCTAGTTGTGACCCCTGTGATCCACAATTACAAATGTTCATGGGTTTAAAAAATGGAATGAATTTTATAGGAGTAATCAGCCACTTTAGCTTTGTATTTAGGATCCACTCCACAGTATGAACTCATAGCTGACACTGTCAACTGGATCAAAGCCCTGATTTAGGGGAGAATTTAATTTTTTTTTTACTAAACATACCCAGTAATAAGCTGCCCCCTAAGTTCACAGTTTTATATGTAGATTAGAGAATACTTTATCTTCCATCACAGAAGTTCATTTTAGTTGGTGATGTAGAGGCTGACAAAGAAGAAAAGCAATCAGTATCTTTGCCACTGTGATATATGTGAACCACAGCATGTAACAGCATAATAAGATATTCTTAATTATACAACAGAAGCACTTATATCCTGACCATAACTAACTGATGTCTAATTGGACTAAAGGTCCACCCAGTAGGAAAGAATGCCTGGTACTGCAAATCTAGCCAACTACCTCTGGTTAGACAGGTTACAGATATAGAAAAGAACCTACTAATGCTACTTTTCCAAACCAATATAATCTCTTACTGAAGTCATCATAATATCCTTATGCACACAGATAGGAGTAGCTCTCACTCCTCATCAAGGAAGATTCTTTTTGCAGCAGACAGAGACCAATAAGAAAGCTATGTTGTATCAAAATTCAGAGGTCAACTGACTGTTAATTGTCTAGGCCTAATGTATTTGTCTACAACACAACCTTCATATCTAAGCCTCAAGAACATCAGAAAAAGACTGGCAAAATTATGATCCACAGGACCATGATGTCTGCTGCCACACTGTGTGTCTAACATGAATTAAGGAAGCTGCATCCATGGAACGTCAATAACATGGCCACTTAGACAGACTTGAACAATGACAACTCCAGTTGGCAAGCTAATGTAGATGGTGGAAATCTGAGTAGCTATAGACAATTAATGACTGCAGACAAAGAGAATCAGTCTTCCCCATGGACTAGCCCCCTAATTGGTTGTCCAGTACCAAGTGATCAGCTCTAAATGCATATAAATATGAATAACTCTAAATGGACTTAGCATGTGTTATTTGCATATTTATTCATATATATGTAAAGGCAGCACTAATAAAGAAAAAGAAGCCATGGTATTGAAAGGAAAAGTTCATAGGAAGGGTTGAAAGGAGGAGTGGCATAATAAAAATACTATACACATATGTAAAATTAAAAATAATTTTTAAATGCAGCAATTATTTAGTTAATTCAACAAATATTGAGGGGAGGCAAAAACCAATATTGAAAGAAAATTCAACCAGGAGAAGGCAAAGAGGTCAAAAGGCCATCATAGTTTAGCCCATGACCTTCAGACAGCCAGAGCAGAAGTGAAGATTTGGATGGGTCACTGACAGTTTCTGAATGTTCCAAGAAGTGAACAGCTCCTGAAGGATGGCACCTGTGTTCCCTCCCACAGCTCCCTTCATGGTCACATCCTCCAAAACAACATGCCCCAAGCACACAGCACCCCTGCTGCATTACTTCATGGTGTAAGGTATAAGGTTCTGGTACCAAGAACTCTCAAGAACCTAGCAAACTTCTGCTGACACCCTCCTGGGTGAGAGCCAGTTTTGCCAGGGAAGCTGCTTCGAAGCATTGATGGTTAATATTGTACAGGATAGAAGGCAAAGGCAGGGCTTATCACACACTGTCATAGCATGCCCACAGCATGGTAAGCATCTCCCCCCCCCCAAAAAAAATCTCTTTCAGAGATATACCAAAATGTGAAAGGAAATAAAACTTTTCAAATATTTCACTTATGATAATACAAATTGTCCTAAACTCCCAGAACCTTTATACCCCCCAGGTCCTCTACCTACATGCCAGACACAACCAAGGCTGAGTAACCTGTGTGAGTAATAAGAGAACACAGGCATAAGGCCGTGTCTACCCAGAGCTCCTGGCTCATGAGACTGCTGTAGGCAGAGAGGGTTAAGAATAGGTCCCACCCACATTTGAAGTTTTTGGAAAGTCATTTGACCACTGAGATCCATAACCATCTGGATACCCCATGATCCTACAAGGTATCAAGTGCTTCTTCAAGCCTTCTCCTCCCTGAAAGGAAGTAGTTGAACATTTGTCCCTGGCATTTCAACAAAATATGTCCTCAGGAAAGGAACAGAGACTTCTACCTAACCTGTAATCCCTCAGTCCAGTTGGCTGAATGCAGTGGTGCTGGCACAGGCTCAGCAGCAGGACAGAAGTCTCCGGAGTGCAACTTTGACATCCTTGTTCCTCAGAGTGTAGATAAGGGGATTCAAGGTGGGTGCCACCGAGGTGTAGATGATGGACACCACCTTGTCCTTGTTCAGAGAGTAGCTGGACGAAGGGCGAATGTAGGTGTAGATGACAGTGGAGTAGTACATAGTGACCACAATGAGGTGTGCAGAGCAGGTGGAAAATGCTCGTCGCTTGCCCTCAGCTGAACGGATCCTTAGGATACTGGCCACAATAAAACCATAGGAGAGGATTGTCACAGAGAAGTTCCCTACAGCCAGGAACACATCTGCAGCAAAGGCCATGGCCTCATTCAATTGTGTTGGAGCACAGGAGAGCTTCAACAGTGGGGGAATCTCACAGAAGAAGTGCTCTATCACATTGGAGCTGCAGAACGGTAGACACAGCATCAGCCCTGTGTGCACGCTGGTGTTAGTCAGGCTGATGGCCCAGACAATGCCAGCCAGTAATGCACACACCCTGGGGCCCATCCAAGCACTATAGTGCAGGGGACAGCAGATGGCCACAAAACGGTCATAGGCCATAGCTGAGAAGAGCAAAAGCTCTGCCCCAAGGGACCATGTGAAGAAGAAGAGCTGGGCCATGCAGCCCCCATAAGAGATGGTCCTCCCTGCCATCATACTGTCCAGTAGCTTGGGTAGGATGGTGGAGGTGCAGAGGATGTCCACCATGGCCAAGTTGACCAGGAAGAAGTACATGGGGGTATGCAGGGCTGGGCTGGCACTGATTGTCACCATAATGAGCAGGTTTCCAGAGATTGCAGCCATGTATAGGCAGAGGAAACTGAGGAGAAATGGTACCCGAAGGTGAGGCATTTCTGAGAATCCCAGGATGAGGAACTCAGTGACCAGTGTCCCATTCATCATAAAGCTGGAGTGGACTCAGGATCCAGGGGCAGTGGATTTTCTTTGCCAGCTCTGATAGGTTATGAAGACAAAAGAACATGCCGGAGTTCCAATTTGTGCTAATGACCCAGCTCAGATGTGGTGACTCACCTAGAGTCCAAAACTAGGTATTGCATGAGGTAAGAAGAGAACTCTGAGCCAGCCAAGGATGCAGGAATCATTTTAGATGCAGGTCTTTCTAGGGGACTGATGTGACCACTCATAAACCTTAGAGATGCAGGATCTTTCTCCATTGGGAATGTTCTTTCCCCAGACTTCAGGGAGTATGTATCAGGAACAGGAATACTCCTTAGGGTAGAAATCTGTCTGTTCTGGTGCCATGGGAGAGTTGTGGATGCCTTCTATTCCAGAGCTCTCAGACAGTGAGTGGAAACATGGAAGGATTAAGAAAGATGACAAAATATCTCTCACCTGGCCAGATAAAACACCATCAACCAAGTTCTTCCCTGGGTTGGGGGGTGACAGGTGCACTCACTTATACAAACCATACTCATCCATGTGTGTGTCACTAGAACTGGAGATTAAAGGCTTTAAAATATGGCTCTGAAGTAGGGCACCAGCCAGGGCTGAGCCATTTCTCACCCCTATATCCTGACAGTGACACATTGTCTCTGAGCTAAAACTTTATGGCTGAGTTCAAAAGCCTTAAACAGAACATGCTTGAATATGTAAGTGCCAACCTCCAAGCAGTGAGGTAGGAATAGACTGTGCAGACTCTCATATAAACTATGTTTAACTTTAGGAGCACTGGAGCTCAGAGTTTACATTTTCAGTTAGTTCACTAGATTAAATTCACTTTTAAAGATTGTTATCATTTTCATGTACCTATATACAGCTGGCATTATAACAATTTCCTAGTTTGGGCTTAGACCTCAACTCTCATTCTTATTTCAGGCAATGTCTGGAAGGTGGATACCCTTATCTGAATATTACAAGGCTGTGTCACTGTAGGGGTGACTAGAAGATACCAGACCCCATCCCCTGTGGATTGAGCTGCCTGGCACAGGAGATGCTATACATTTCAACATATGATCTGAGAAGGGTAACAAGAAAAGAAAGAAGAGGTAGGGAAAGAAAGAGTTAGAGAGAGACATCAGTATGGAGACAGAAAGACAGTGAGGCAAAGATGAGGAGAAACAGAAATTGATTTTCTTTCTTACTCACCAAAGCAGGGGAGGAAAGAGGGCAGATATAGAGACAGATATAAAGATAGAGACGAAGCAAGAGATAGAGACACCAATAAAGCAAGAAAAAATGAACACACGAAAAGCGAGACAGAAACAGGGAGGCAGAGACACAGAGATACAGGTAGGCTCTGAGAAGGCATGATGCTATGATGTGTCCAAGTGGTTCATTTCTTTTTTCAATTGCTTTCAGAACTATATTTAAATTTACAGCTTAAATGAAGTCATAACCCACACCTATTACCAAACATGGTCATTAATATTCAAATGCAAGTACAATCAACATGAAACTCACATGGTTAGCCTACAGCAAGAATCTTTCCAGGTGTCCTCTCCAGAAATTTTCTTCTCAGCATCACACACACACACACACACACACACACACACACACACTCATCAAATTTCATTAGAGCCAGATTACATTAAAAACATTTAAAGAGTGTATGTGACATCTTTAAGAAAAGGAGTTATTAGGATGTTGGTGTGAAGACCAGGGGCCCTGAATCCTCTGTTATAGTAGAGACAAGTGCTCACAGGGAGAAACCAGTCCCTGAGGGACCAATTAGGCAGAACCACACTAACTTTCTGAGCAAGAGTGGCTAGGGAGGTGACCAAGCCTCCTTTCAGGCAACACAATAGACACTTGTAGGACTGGTGACCCAGGGGCAGCTCGTCTGCCCTGCTACCCAGGGACTTGCTATCTACCAATATCACCAGTGGCAGCAGAGGATAGAGGCAGCACTCAGGCAGATCAGGGAATGATATTTGTGCCTTGAGCCAATTAACTTCCCAGACCATGATTTCTAGCCCCAAAGAGCTCCTCATTCCAGATAGAAACACCTGAGAAGCCAAGATCAGAGCTCTTTCCCCAGCCCTGTCTGTTGTCCTCTGGCACAGATTGTCATCAGTCACCATGCAGTTTCATCTCCTCTAAGTGGATAATGTCTTTGGGATCTTCAGCTGTCAAAATTCATGTCCACTTTCCTCACCCAGTGAGAAAGAACAAACTTCACCTAAGCACTATGACATCCCATCCCAGACCTGAAGTGACCTGACCTTAGCAAATGGTGCTAATAGTGCTTGTCTGGGTCCAGGATGCTGTTCTCTTCCCAGAAAGGTCACATGACTGCTGTGATTTTCAGGGGCATGAACCATTTTATGTTGCAACATGGCTAGCTGGTTCTTCTACGGACATGGCAAACTATACGCCTTGTCTGACACCTGGGATCTGTCCAGGGCACCTCGCCATGCTGAGGTTTGACCTTGACATAACCTCCCCCTTGCCTCACTGATCAGATTCATGCCTTAATCATCTTCCTGGATTCAGAGGCCCAATCACATCTCAATGAGCTGCTTAAAAGAACAAGGACTAGTGTATTGTCCACCATCTTCCTCCAGCCCTTCCCTGCTTCTGTCTACACTACCTGTCTGCATTTTCTACACTACCAACAATCTCTGATGTATGTACATTGAATCCTGTGCCCAGTGCACATGATTTCAGCCTGTGGTCCAGCCATCCATGTGTTTAATCACAATTTGTTGGTCACAACATGAGCCAAGTCCCAAAGCAACCTCTGGGAACACTGCTGGGATTGCCTCACTAGGACCCTCTCTACTCTACAATCTATCATGAGGCTTGGCCAGCACAGTGTGGGAGAGGCTGCATTAGTGGTGCACGAACTTTAGCCATTCCTTCCAAATGCTCAGCTTCCTCCTATATATGTGGTCAAGACTTCAACTCCTAATACCATGTGATTGTATGCTGAGGCAAAGATGCAAAATCAAGATCTAATCACTTCACAAAAGTCCATCTGCTGGTAATCAGACGCCAGTGCATAAACCCATGGGAAATTTTTTCTATTCAAGTGATAGCTTTTTTTCCCTCTGTCCCTTAGACTTAGAAAACATCAGATAGGCACTGGCCTTCCATGGCATGGCAGTGTTAAGGAGAGCGAAGACATGAGATGAAGTGTTCAGTTAGCTCTAATCAATGTGAAGTCATGAATCAGAACTCAGCCTGCCCTGTTCTCAGCTCTCTTGGTCCAGGATGCACCATCCTGGAGTGACTGGAGATGCTTTAGGATCCACAGTACTTGACCCCTTCCTTGATGGTCACAACAGTTGAGCAAGCCTGGGAGGGGTGTGGGAAGGGGAAGTGGAGCATGTGAGGGGGGAGGGTCACTGTAAGACAAGTGGGTTAGTCTTAAAAGAATATACTTTTCCTTCCTAGAATTCCCTCCACTTACAAAGTTCATGAAAGCTGCCATGAGGCTTCAGCTTTTCTGAGCCCTGACTAGGAGGGACAGGCCTATGTCTTTTTCTTTCAGATGCTGGACATAGTATAAGCAAGTCTTTGAGCTCCCTAACACTGTCAGGCTATCACCACCACCATCACTTCTCTCTCTCTCTCTCTCTCTCTCTCTCTCTCTCTCTCTCTCTCTCTCTCTCTCTCTCTCCTCCTCCTACTCCTCCTCCCCTACCCCTACTCCTCCCCTCCTCTCTCTCTCTCTCTCTCTCTCTCTCTCTCTCTCTCTCTCTCTCTCTCACTCACACACACACATATTGTGCTCTGCATCACTGGCTATCTGCTGCCATGTGACACTTCTTCAGGCTGATTTCATACATGAATCCCCATTCTTTTTATGATTATTTTCCTCCAAGACAGTAGCAAGGTGTACAGCTTTCTTTACCCTGGATTTCTTTTATTCCCAAACACTTTAGGCCTTATTACTTTTTTCTAATGGAATCCCTTAGCCACCCAATCCCACCTTCGCATCCCCAGACTTCTCCTCTGGGAAGCTAGAAGATTTACAGCTTGCCTGAACCTGAAGCTTTTCCTTTCATCTGTAATAAGTTGCCTTTGCACTTCCTTGTGATTTATGTCTTAAGTTAATGTATACATAACACTTAGAACCCAACGAGGAACCCCAACCTTCCCTGTGTTATATGATGTTATATGGCATTATATGACTCCCCACAGACTTCCCATGATTTCCAGTATCACTTTGCTCCTGTCCATTAATGATGTAGTCAGTGGAGAAAATGAGCCTGTTGCTCTATACTCAGAAGGCATCAAGCCATTCACATACTTCAGAACCTGAAGAATAGGAATACCCCAAAACTCACAAAATCCTATGTGAGAATATTTTATTTATCTAGAATATACTTTGATTCTTGAATAAAGTCCTCACTTAACCCAATGAGATGGTAAAGGCCACTACATAGGCTCTAAATCACACAACAAGTGCTGTAGTTGGAGATGCCAAGTGAGAGAAAGCAATATAGCCTCCTTTTGGATAGTTTGATACATCTGTTGCCACCCTGAAGCACAGTGGCTTCAATGGCCCATAAGAGGGCTTGGTTTACAATAACAGCAATAAACTAAGCAAAGTGATAGAACATGGAGCTACATCTGTGGTAATGGTTATAGGGTTGTTGGCATGCTCCCATAGAGAAGATCACAGGGTGGTCTCCTGGGAATCTAATCACCAGTCTTTCCTATCTATCTATACAAATCTTAGAGATGCTAAGGTATACAGATACCAAACTTAACTAGGGGTGGGACTTTTTTAATTAATGCGGCTGCCCATAAAATCATTTATTCACCAACCTTGTCTTGATAGACTCTTTCTTTGGTATGTCAGCCCCTTGAGTATTTGAAGTAAGCAGAAGATGCTTTAACAGTCTCTCTTTTTTATTGGATATATTCTTTATTTGCATTTCATTTCCCTTTTTCTGGTTCTCCGCCCCACAAAGGTCCCATATGCCATTTTCCCTCCCCTTGTTACCCCATCCACCCCTTCCCACTTCCCTGTTCTGGTATTTCCCAACACTGATGCATTGAGCCTTTCCAGAATCAGGATCCACTTCTTCCTTCTTCTCAGACATCATTTGGTATATGGATTGTGTCTTTGATGTTCCAAGATTCTAGGCTAATATCCACTTATCAGTGAGTGCATACCATAGGTATTCTTTTAAGACTGGGTTACCTCACTTAGTATGATGTTCTCCAGCTCCATCCATTTGTCTAAGAATTTCACTACTGCTCTGTAGTGTTGCTTGAGGTCTGGGATACTGATTCCCCCAGAAGTTCTGTTACTGCTGATAACAGTTTTAGGAATCCTGGGTTATTCCAGATGAATTTGAGAATTGCTCTTTCTAACTCTATGAAGAACTGAGTTGGGATTTTAATGCGGATTGTGTTGAATCTGTATATTGCTTTTGGCAAGATTGCCATTTTAACTATATTAATCCTGCCAACCCACGAGCATAAAGATTTTTCCATTTTCTGAGGTCTTCTTCCATTTCCTTCTCCAGAGACCTGAAGTTCTTGTCATACAAATCTTTCACTTGTTTGATTAGAGTCACACCAAGACACTTTATATTGTTTGTGGCTATTGTGAAGGGTGTCATTTCCCTAATTTCTTTCTCAGCCTGCTTATCCTTTGAGTATAGGAAGGCTGCTGATTTGCTTGAGTTGAGTTTATAACCAGCCACTTTGCTGAAGTTGTTTATCAGCTGTAGGAGTTCTCTGGTGGAGTTTTTTGGGTCACTTAAGTATACTATCTTATCATCTGTGAATAGTGATAGTTTGACTTCTTCCTTTCCAATTTGTATCCCTTTGACTTCCTTATGTTGTCGAATTGCTCTCGCTAGAACTTCCAGTACTATATTGAAAAGATATGGTGAGAGGGGACAGCCTAGTCTAGTCCCTGATTTTAGTGGGATTGCTTCAAATTTCTCTCCATTTACTTTGATGTTGTCTACCGGTCTGCTGTAAATTGCTGTTACTATGTTTAGGTATGGGCCTTGAATTCCTGTTCATTCCAAGACTTTTAGCATGAAAGGATGCTGAATTTTTTCAAATGCGTTTTCAGCATCCAATGAGATGACCATGTGTTTTTTTTTTTCTTTGAGTTTGTTTATGTAGTTTATTACATTGATGGATTTCCATATATTGAACCATCCCTGCATCTCTGGGATGAAGCCTACTTGATCATGATAAATGATCATTTTGATGTGTTCTTGGATTCGGTTGGCAAGAATTTAATTGATTATTTTTGCATCGATGTTCATAAGGGAAATTGGTCTGACGTTCTCTTTCTTAGTTGGATCTTTGTGTGGTTTTGGTATCAGCGTAATTCTGACTTTGTAGAATGAATTGGGTAGTGTTCCTTCTGTTTCTATTTTGTGGAATAGTTGGAAGAGTGTTGGTATTAGGTCTTCTTTGAAGGTCTAATAGAATTCTGCACAAAAACTGTCTGGTCCTATGCTTTTTTTTTTTTATTGGAAGACTTTCTATGACCCCTTCTATTTCTTTGGGGGTTATGGGACTGTTTAGATGATCTATTTGATCCTGATTTAATTTTGGCAATTGGTATCTGTTTAGGAAATTGTCCATTTCCTCCAGATTCTCCAGTTGTGTTGAGTTAGGCTTTTGTAGTAGGATTTGATGATTTTTAAAATTTCCTGTTTCTTTTGTTATATCTCCCCTTTCATTTCTAATTTTGTTAATTTGGACACTGTCTCTGTGCCCTTTGGTTAGTCTGGCTAAGGGTTTATCTACCTTGTTGATTTTTTCAAAGAACCAGCTCCTGGGCTTGTTGATTAATTTTATGGTTCTCTTTGTTTTTACTTGATTGATTTCAGCCCTGAGTTTGATGATTTCCTGAATTCTGCTCCTCCTGGATGAATTAGCTTCTTTTTGATCCAGGGCTTTCAGGGCTGCCATTAAGCTGCAAGTGTATGCTCTCTCCAGTTTCTTTTTGGAGGCACTCAGGGCTATGAGTTTTCCTCTTAGAACTGCTTTCATTGTGTCCCATAAATTTGGGTAAGTTGTACCTTCATTTTCATTAAATTCTAAAAAGTCTTTGATTTCTTTCTTTATTTCTTCCTCGACCAAGATATCATTGAGTAGAGTATTGTTCAGTTTCCATGTGTATGTGGGCCTTCTGTTTTTGTTGTTATTGAAGACCACTTTTACTCCATAGTGATCTGATAGAAGGCATAGGATTAGTTTGATCTTCTTATATTTGTTGAGGTCTGTCTTGTGACCAATTATATGGTCGATTTTGGAGAATGTACCATGAGGTGCTGAGAAAAAGGTATATTCTTTTGCTTTAGGATGAAATAAATGTTCTATATATGTCTGTTAAATCTAATTGGTCCAAAGCATCAATTAGTTTCACTGTGTCCCTGTTAATTTTCTGTTTTCCTGATCAGTCCATTGAGGAGAGTGGAGAGTTGAAGTCACCCACAATTATTGTGTTAGGGGCAATGTGTACTTTGAGCTTTAGTAAAGATTCTTTTATGAATGAGGTTGGCCTTGCATTTGGAGCATAGATGTTCAGTATTGAGAGTTCTTCTTGGTGGATTTTTCCTTTGACCAGCAAGAAGTGCCCTTTCGTGTCTCTTTTGGATGACTTTAGGTTGAAAGTCAATTTTATCCAATAATAGAATGGCTACTCTGGCTTGTTTCCTGAGACCATTTGCTTGTAAAATTGTCTTCCAGCCTTTTACTCTAAGGTAGTGTTTGTCTTTTACACTGAGATGTGTTTCCTGTGTGCAGCAAAATATAGGGTCCTGTTTCCATACCCAGTCTTTTAGTCTATGTTTTTTATTGGGAATTGAGTCAACTGATGTTAAGAGATATTAAGGAATAGTAAATATTACTTCCTGCCATTTTTAAGTTAATTTTTATATTTGAGTGGTTATCTTCTTTTGGGTTTGATGAGAGAAGTTTGCTATTTTGCTTCTTCCAGGGTGTAGTTTCCCTCTTTGTATTGGAGTTTTCCCCCTATTATCCTTTGTAGGGCTGGGTTTGTGGAAAGATATTGTGCAAATTTGGTTTTGTCATGGAATATCTTGGTTTCTCCATCTATGGTGATTGAGAGTTTTCCTCGGTATAATAGTTTTGACTGAAATTTGTGTTCTCTTAGAGTCTGCATGATATCTGCCCAGGATCTTCTAGCTTTCATGGTCTCTGGTGAGAAGTCTGGGGTAATTCTTATAGGTCTTCCTTTATATGTTACTTGACCTTTTTATCTTACTGCCGTTAATATTCTTTCTTTGTTTAGTACATTTTGGGTTTTGATTATTATGTGATGGGAGGTATTTCTGTTCTTGTCCAGTCTGTTTTGAGTTCTGTAGGCTTCTTGTATATTCATGAGCATCTCTCTCTTTAGGTTAGGGAAGTTTTTGTCCATAATTTTTTGAAGATATTTGCTGGCCCTTTATGTTGTAAATCTTCACTCTCTTCTATACCTATAATCCTTAAGTTTGGTCTTCTCATTGTGTCCTGGATTTCCTGGATGTTTTTGGTTACAAACTTTTTGCATTTTGCATTTTCTTTGACTGTTGAGTCCATGGTTCCTATGGTATCTTCAGCATCTGAGATTCTTTCTTCTATCTCTTGTATTCTGCTGTTGATATTTGCATCTATGGCTCCTGATTTCTTCCCAAGGTTTTCTATCTCCAAAGTTGTCTCCCTTTGTGATTTCTTGGTTGTTTCTACTTCTGTTTTTAGATCCTGGATGGATTTGATCAGTTCCTTCACATGCTTGTTTGTGTTTTCATGTAACTCTTTGAGAGGTTTTTGTGTTTCCTCTTTCATGACTTTTACATGTTGACCCACATTCTCTTGTATTTTTTAAGTGATTTTAGCATTTCCTCCCTATTGGCTTCTATCTTTTGACCCATTTTCTCCTGAATTTCTCTAAATGATTTTTGTGTTTCCCTTCTAAGGGCTTCTGCCTTTTGATCTATTTCCTCCTGTATTTCTTTAAGAGATTTATTTATGTCCTTCTTGTTTTCCTCTAACAGCATCATGACCAGTGATTTTAACTCCAAGTCTTGTTTTTCTGGTGTGCTGGGGTATCTAGGACTTTCTGTTGTTGGAGAATTGGGTTTGGATGCTGCAATCTTGCCTTGATTTCTGTTAGTAACATTCCTATGTTTCCCTTTTGCCATCTGGCTATCTCTGGTGTTAGTTGGTATTGTTGTCACAGACTGGTGTTTGAACTTCCTGCAAGCCTATAAGGCTGGTTGTCTGGGTTCCCTCTTGCTCTGGTTGCACCCTCCTTTTGCGTGCTCTTGGAGTCCTAATGTGTCCTGTCCCAAGGAATGCTATACTTGGGTTGTCTCTTTGATCCTGGTGTTGCTTGTCTGCTCCTTCAGGGAGCACAGCTGGTGAATGCTGCAGGGACCTTATCCAAGTGCTGATCACTCTGTAGAGCAGATGACCCCCGACTGGGTTGGTGCATGAACGGGTTGGCTTACAGATGGCCTGCCAAGCCGCAAAGGTTCTGGGTACAGGCAAAATCCTGTCAGGATAGGACTCAAGTGATGTTAGCCTCAGACTCTGTCAGCGTACCTAGCTTTAGCTGTTAGCTGTCTGTGGTGCCCTGAGGCAAGATGGTGGCCTCTGCTATAAGTCGGGCAGAGACCCCCCCCCCCAGCAGGTTGGTGTATGGCCGGGTCGGTGTACAGATAGCCCGCTGAGCATCTTTGGCCCTGGGTGCACACAAAAGCCTGACAGGATAGGACCCGAGTGATAATAGCCTCGGACTCTTTCAGTGTACCTGGCTTTAGCTGTTAACTGTCTGTGGTGCCCCGAGGCAAGATGGCCGCCTCTGCTGTAAGCTGAGCAGAGACCCAAACTATTAGTACATATTCTAAGGAAATGTTTATGATACTGTTACTTTTTCAACTCTGGCTTTTCTAGCTTTGAGCTCCTCTTTTCTAATTATTTGTAAGGGATGACTGTGGGGTGTCTTCCACCATGCAGAGCCCTGGAACTTATTCTTTCTAAATGTACTTGGATATCATTCCTATATTCCTCAGCATTTCTTTATCTTTGCCAATCTTCAAGTCTATTAATCATTACCATACTAAGATAGAGTTTTCTGGTTTCTACATTTAAGTGATAAATATAGTATTTCTCTTCTGTACCTGGATTGGATTTCCTCACATATTATTCTCCATTCCCATTAATTTTCCATTTCTCATAGGGTATCATGTTATTCTGGTTGAATAACATTGTGCATAAATGCTACTTTTTCCTCATGCCCTCATACCCTAACAAATACCTATACTTAGCATGGATCTTGCCACAGTCTCCTGGCCTTGTTAACAGTTCCAGATAATAATTCCATCTAGAGAAGTGGGTCTTGAATTCAGTGAGAATGTATTTGCTTATCCCATAGCATCCATGTCACTGTCCCATCAGTGGCCATGTCTTACAAGCCTGTAATTGTTGCTGTGGCTCATAGGGTTCAGAACTGGGTGAAATTGGTGATGGTTTTTTCCTCCCCAAGAAGTCTGCACAACATCTTTCAGAGTTGTGAAAGCAAGGAAGTAGTGGTGAAGCTTGATGGTCTGTACCTACTTGCTTTCTCCATGTTAATGGTTCAAGTAGGTGATGTCTCTGGCAATAAGGTCCTACCATCACATTCTGGATGATAACTAAAAGGAATAGCAAGAGCTTGTAATGTCTGAGTCAACAGTGTCCAGCAGTTAACATCTCTTAAAGTGTTGATCTATTACTGATCCAGGAATTTTATTTAGTAGCATATGGTATCTAGTTGAGCTGTTGCCCTCCATTATATAGTAATCCCATATACATATTTTTATAACTGTATCTGAATATATTTTAGAAAGCTTCTACTACAGCAGATATCCATAGAAATTTTTCAAAAGGCTTCAGTGTTACATGACCTTCTGCATAATACCTCTTCTACACTCTGTTCCATTCCCCACATTATTTCATTTGTCCTATTTAATGATCTCCTTCCCATCTATGAAACATTATATGTCATCTCTCCTTCTACCTCCACATGTTGCCTTACTAGATGTTATCCTCTGTGAATATTCCAAAGGAAGCCACATATTTAAAGCTTATAAGGTAATAGCCACATGTGAGAGAAAGCAGGTGACATTTCTCTTTCTGGGTCAGGGCCACTTCACTCAGGATAATTGCTTCCAGCTCTGCCCATTTTCCTAAATTTTCATAATTTTATTTGTCTTAACAGCTGAGTGATGTTACATTTTGCAAATACCATGTGTTCACTCCATGTTCACCATAAACATTTATGTCACTTCCATTTCCAGGCTATTGTTAATAGATCAGCAATGAGCATGTAAGAACAAATGTTGCTTTATTAAGGTATGTAGTCCTTTGGGTTTATGCTTAAGAATGGTATGCCTTGGTTAGCTCACTCAGGATGATATTTTCCAGGTCTAACCATTTACCTACAAATTGCATGAATTCATTATTTTTAATTGCTGAGTAGTATTCCATTGAGCTAACCCAATCACAAAAGAATGCACATGAAATGCAATCACTGATAAGTGGATATTAATGAGCCCAGAAGCACTAAATACTCAAGACACAAATAGCAAGTCAAATGATTCCCAAGAAGAAGAAAGGAGAGGACCCTGGGCATGTAAAGATTGCATCCAGTTTAGTAAAGAAACCGAGGGGGGAGGGGGAATGATTGGGGAATAGTTGGGGGGGAGAAGAACTATGGGAACTATGGTGGGTGGAAACTGGGAAAGGGGAAAGCCTTTGAAATGTAAACATAGAATATAGAAAATAAAAATAACTAAAATAAAAAAAGAATGGTATGCCTTAAGTATTTACTGTATCTGTTTCCATCTTTAATTACCTGCCATACTGACTTCCATAGTAGCTGTACCAGTTTACATTCCCACTAGCTCTAAATAAGTGTTCTTTCCCCACATATTTGCTAGCATTGCCTGTTTTTCCTCCTTGTTCATTCTGACTGGAGTAACATTTACACTCAATAGTTTAAAATTATTTCTCTGATGATTTCGCATGTTGAATACTTTTTATTACTTTTTTAAAATATATTTTAGCTATTGCCCACCTCCCAGTCCTCCTCCCCATGGTTCCTTATCTCATTCCTCTCCCTTGCCTCCAAGAGAATGTCCCCACCCTACCAGGCCTCCCCAATTACTAGGACTGCAATCTCTCAAGGGTTAGGTTTGTCTTCTCCCACTGAAGTCAGGCCAGGCAGTCTTTGACGTCTATGTGTCTGTCAACCTCCAGTTCCCTGGAACAAAAGTTGGGTTGTTTGTTTTCTTATTTAAAGTTTTTAATTATTTCTATATTCTAGATATTAACTCTGTCACATGTCTAAATGGTGAAGCTTTTGCCACTATATAGGACACCTCTTAACTCAAATGATGGTGTTCTCTGCTATACAGAAGCATTTCAGTTACAAGTGAGCTTGATTGTCAATTATTAATCTCAATGCCTATGGTTCTGTTCAGAAAGACCTTTCCAGTGACAATGAGCTTTCTCCTTGGTCATTTTCTGGGTGTTGGGCCTTAAGTTGAGATCTTGATTCACTAGAAGTCTAATTTTTTAAAGGTTAACAATAAGGATCTAGCATAATTCTTTTATTTATTTATTTATTTATTTATTTATTTTATTTATTTATTCACTTTACATCCCAATCGCTGCCTCCCTCCCAGTCTCCCCTCACAGAGTTCCTCACCCCTCACTCCTCTTCTTCTGCTCTGAGAGGGTGGAGGCCCACCTTGAGTATTCCTCTTGGATGTTTTGGGTTATAAGCGTTTTGCATTTTCCATTTCCTTTTACTGTTGAGTCCATGGTTTCTGTGGTATCTTCGGCATCTGAGATTTTTTCTTCTATCTCTTGTATTCTATTGTTGATCTTTGCATCTATGGCCCCTGATTTCTTCTCAAGGTTTTCTATCTCCAAAGTTGTCTCCCTTTGCGATTTCTTGGTTGTTTCTACTTCTGTTTTTAGATCCTGGATAGTTTTGCTCAGATCTTTCACTTGCTTGTTTGTGTTTTCATGTAATTCTTTAAGAGATTTTTGTATTTCCTCTTTCATGACTTCTGCCTGTTGACCCATGTTCTCCGGTATTTCTTTAAGTGATTTTTGCATTTCCTCATTATTGACTTCTATCTTTTGATCATTATTCTCCTGAATTTGTTTAAATGATTTTTGTGTTTGCCTTGTAAGAGCTTCTAACTTTTGATCCATTTTCTCCTATATTTCTTTAAGAGATTTATTTATGTCCTTCTTGTTTTCCTCTAACAGCATCATGACCAGTGATTTTAGATCTAAATCTTGTTTTTCTGGTGTGTTGGGGTATCCAGGACTTACTGCTATGGGAGAATTGGGTTCGGATTCTGCCATATTGCCTTGATTTCTGTTAGTAACGTTCCTATGTTTGCCTTCTGCCATCTGGTTACCTCTGGCGTTAGTTGGTCCTGTAGTCACTGGCTGGTGCTCGAACCCCCTGTGGGCCTGTAAGGATGTTTCCTCACCACTGGATGACTGGGTTTCCCCTGGCACAGATTGCTGATGTGCTGCCCTCCTCTTGGGTGCTGTTTGACCCCTGGTGTATCTTGCTCCAAACAATGTTATACTTGGTTGTCTCTGTGGACCTGATGTTGCTTGTCCATTCTGTCAGGGAGCAAAGATGGTGGCCGGAAGCCTCTCCAAGTGCTGACCACCCTGCAGGGTACAAGAACCAGGCCTGGCTGACACACAGATGAACCACATTTCTGCCAGATCCTGTGAGCAGGTTGCAGTCTGGCAGCCTGTGTCCCCAGAGATCTTAAACTCGGGATATCTCGGGTACCTGGGTCCATTTGTCCCATCCAAGCAGAAGCAGAGATGGAGGCAGGAAGTGCAGCACAACCCACAGGGCACAGAACCTATGCCTGGCTGGCACACAGGAACCACTGCTCTGCCTAGCTCCTGTGTGCAGGTCGCTGCCTGGTGGCCTGCATCCCCAGAGATCTTAATCTTGGGACATCTCGGGTACCTGGGTCCACTTGTCCAGTCCAAGCAGCAGCAAAGATGGTGGCGGGGAGTGCAGGATACCCTACAGGGCACAGAACCCATGCCTGGCTGTCACACAGGAACCACTGCTCAAGAACAAACCATTTCAAAAGTAAAGTTTATCTAAATAGAGATTCCATGTTCCCAGGCTGAAAGATTTTTTTTTTGTGGATGATATTGGTGATAGTCAAAAAACAGCCTTTGAGGCTTTATCCCAGGGATGCAGGGATGGTTCAACATATGAAAATCTATCACTGTAACCCACTACATAAACAAACTCAAACAAACAAACAAACAAACAAAAAAACCCACACATACATAGTCATTTCATTAGATGCTCAAAAAGCATTTGACAAAATTCAGCATCCTTTCATGTCCCAGCATGCCCTCCCTCTCCATATCTCTTCACATAGTACTTGAAATTCTAGCTAGAGAAATTAGACAACAAAAGGAGGTCAAAGGGATACAAATTAGAATGGAAGAAGTCAAACTATCACTATTTGCAGATGCTATGATTATATACTTAAGTTACTCCAAAAACTCCAGCAGAGAACTCCTACAGTTCTACAGTTTACAACTGATTAAACAACTTCAGAAAAGTGGCAGGATATTAACTCAAACAAATCAGTAGCCTTCCTCTACTCAAAGGATAAAGAGCCTGAGAAAGAAATTAGTGAAAGGACACCCTTCACAATAGTCACAAATGATACACAGTATCTTGGTGTGACTCTACCCAAACAAGTGAAAGATCTGTATGACAAGAGCATCAAGTGCCTGAAGAAAGGAAGACTTCAGAAGATGGAAAGATTTCCCATGCTCGTGGATTGGCACAATTAATATAGTAAAAATGATTATCTTACCAAAAGCAATCTACAGATTTAATGCAATCCTCATCAAAATTCCAACTCAATTCTTCATAGAGTTAAAAAGAGCAATTCTCAAATTCATCTGGAATAACAAAAACCCAGGATGGGCAAAACTATTCTCAAGAATAAGAGAACTTCTAGGGGTATCAGTTTCCCAGACCTCAAGCATAACTACAGAGCAATAGTGATAAAAAATGCATGGTATTGGTACAATGACAGGCAAGTAGATCAATGGAATAACATTGAAGACCCAGAAATGAACCCTCACACCTATGGTCAAAGGATCTTTGACAAAGGAGCTAAAACCTCCAGTGGGAGAAAATATAGCCTTTTCAATAAATGGTGCTGGTTCAAATGGCAGTTAGCATGCAGAGGAATGCAAATCTCCTCATACAAAGCACAAGTCCAAGTGAACCAAGGTCCTCCACATAAACCGGAAACTAATAGAAAAGAAAGTGTGGAAAAGCCTCAGCACATGGGCTCACGTGAAAATTTCCTAAACAGAACATCAAGAGCTTATGCTCTAATATCAAGAATTGACAAATGGGACCTCACAAAATTACAAAGTTTCTGTCACGCAAAGGACACTGTCAATAAGGCAAAACAGCAACCAACAAATTGGAAAAATATCTTTACCACCCCTATATCCAAGAGAGGACTATTATCCAATATATACAAAAACTAAAAAAGATCGACTCCCAAGAACCAAAAATCCTATTAAAAATGGGGTATAGGGATAAACAAAGAATTCTCAACTGAGGAATACTGAATGGTGGAGAAGCACCTAATGAAATATTCAATATCCTTAGTCATCAGGGAAAAGCAAATCAAAGCAACCCTGAGATTCTACCTCATACCAGTCAGAATGGCTAAGACGAAAAACTCAGGTGACAGTAGGTGCTGGTGAGGATATGGAAAAATAGGCATTCCCCTCCACTCCTTGTGGGATTGCAACCACTCTGGAAATCAGTTTGGCAGTGTCTGAGAAAATTGGACATTGTAGCACTGGAGGATCCAGATATACCACTCCTAGGCATATACCCAGAAGATTCTCCAACATGTAATAAGGATACATGTTCCACTATGTTCATAGCAGCCTTATTTATAATAGCCTGAAACTGGAAAGAACCAAGATATCCTTCAGCAGAGGAATGTATACAGAAATCATGGTACATTTACACAATTGAATACTACTCAGCTATTACAAAACAATGAATTCACGAAATTCTTAGGCAAATTGGCAGAACTAGAAAATATCATCTTGACTGAGGTAACCCAATCACAAAAGAACACACACAATATGCACTGACTGATAAGTGGATATTAACCCAGAAGCTTGGAATACCCAAGATATAATTCACAGACTAAACAAAGCTCAAGAAGAAGGAAGACCAAAGTATGGATCCTTTGTCCTTCTTCGAAGGGGGAACAAAATACCCATGAGAGGAGATACAAAGACAAAGTGTTAAGCAGAGACTGCCCCACCTGGGAATTTGTCCCATATACTGTCACGAAACCCAGACACTAAAGTAGATGCCAACAAGTGCTTGCTGACAGGAGTCTGATATAGCTCTCTTCTGAGAGCCTCTGTCAGTACCTGACAAATACAGAGGTGGGTGCTCTCAGTCAAGCATTGAACTGAGCACAAGGTCCCCAGTGGAGAAGCTAGAGAAAGGACCTAGAGAGCTGAAGGAGTCTTCAACCCCATAGCAGGAACAACAATATGAGCCAACCAGTACCCCCAGAGCTCCCAGGGACTAAACCACCAACCAAAGAGTACACATGGAGGGATCCATGTCTCCAGCTGAATATCTATCAAAGGGAGGAGAGGCCCTTGGCCCTGAGAAGGCTCCATGCCCTAGAATTCGGGAATACCATACAGGGTAGCGGGGGTGGGGGGTGGGTTTGTGAGCACGGGGAGGAGGGGATGAGATTAAGATGTTTTCAGATGGGAAACCAGGAAAGGGGATAACATTTGAACTGCAAATAAATAAAATATCTAATAAAATTTTTTTTAAAAATTGAAAAGAGGAAAAAAAACGTAGCCTTTCATCAGTGCTACCCTATGAATACTACAGAGCCTTACTTAAGATCTACCAAGCTAATGAATCTAAATTTCAGAAGGAAACTTGAGGCTCCAGAACTGCTTCAGTATCTTGGGAAGAATAAATAGAATGATTCAGGTTCAAAATTTCACAGTGCCCTGCTGTGCCTTGAACATCAAAGCCTGTGAAACTGGTTTGAGGAGAGATGCAATCAGTGGAACAGAGATGAAGATTATGATTCAACAATTAACTCACACATGTGATTCCAGCTTATTTGTGATAATAAAAATAATCAAATGCACAGGAAAGATTAATTATTGCCGACAAAAAGTTTTGGGGAAACTAGATGAATGTCTACACAGGAAACTGAAACTCCTACTTCATATTTAAATAAAAGTCAACAAAAAATGGATCATAGATAAATTTTCCCTATAACATATTTTATTGATATTCTTTCCTCTCCCACAATTCTGCCCTCATTCAACAACTCTGTCTCTCAATCTCTCATCCTCTCTATCTCCATACCTGCTCTGCTCTTTCCCCCTCTCAAAATAAACCCAATCCAATAAGATGGAATAATGCCAAAACAAAACAAACATGCGCACAAGAGATAGAGTACATTTTGTGTTGACAAACCACTCCTGGCTAAAACATTGTGAGAACAGAAAGGAAGAAATAGGAGGAAGGAGAGGAAGGAGAAGTGCACTTGTGCCCACTGCTGAGATATTGGTAGGAAGATGTCTTAGTAAGGGATTCTATTCCTGGACAAAACATCATGACCAAGAAGCAAGTTGGGGAGGAAAGGGTTTATTCAGCTTACACTTCCACATTGCTGTTCATCATCAAAGGAGGTCAGGACTGGAATTCAAGCAGGTCAGGAAGCAGGAGCTGATGCAGAGGCTCTGGAGAGATGTTTCTTACTGGCTTGCTCTCCTGGCTTGCTCTGCTTGCTTGCTTATAGAATCCAGGACTACCAGTCCAGGGATGGTACCACCCACAAGGGGCCCTCCCCAATTAATCACTAATTGAGAAAATGCCTTATAGCTGGATCTCACAGAAACATTTTCTCACCTGAAGCTCCTTTCTCTGTGATAACTCCAGCTTGTGTCAAGTTGACACAAAACCAGCCAGTACCGAAGATAACACAGCAGATAAAGGGCAGCATCTACAGCAGCTGCTGCTGAGATGCTGCATCCTTTTCAGACTACACCCATTCTTCATCAGTCTATTGCCCTCTCCTTCCTAAATGCTGCATCACACCAGAAGGTGTTACTTAAATTATGTATGGTGCAGTAATTCATCTTTGTAATCCAAATACATTTTCCAAATATTGATTTTTGTCCCATGGTTCCAGAAGCTTCGATCCACTTAACTGTTTTGGCCGATTGTGTGGCAGGGCCTCATGGCAATGGGCTTATGTAGCAGAGACGCTTCTTCCCACCATGGCAGCCTAATAGAGAAGCTTCCTCCCACCATAGCAGCCCAGAACCCATAGAAGAGGAGGAGTTTTCAACTGAATTTCTCCTTTTCCCTTCAGCTCATGTTTCCTAGTCCCCATCCCTGGGATGGTGTTACCCACATAGACAGTAGATCCCAACTTCAGTGTTTCCTTTCTGGAAACACTCTAACATGCATGGATTCAAGTATCCCTCCTAGATCTCCTAGGTGATTTTTAATTCAGTTATGGTGACAATAATGAGTAACATCTGCCAATTACTTGTTTGACCTGCATCACCTGTTGTTTTCATTCTATTTGCTTCATATTAAAACCATGTTTTGTGTCACTTTTTCTGTTATTAGTCTCATGACTGTAACCTATATAACAACTGATAATCAACCAAACACTAAGTATACAAACAGTCACATACTCACACACACACACACACACACACACACACACACACACACACATATACATACATGCATACATCTCATAAGTACATTATTTGGGAATTCCTATGATAGTGATATAATGGTTAAAGAAACTCTTATTTTTGCTAGGCATCCATCTTGGTACCTAATAGTCATTTGTCTCTGTTTTACTTCATGGAAGACAAGTTCCCAGTAACTCTGACTCCTTTTGACCCACTCAGAAATGTACAGCTTCTCCACCTGTATCCTGGCCAGAAGCCATTCGTTGTGATGCTTATTCGTTGTAATAAGCATCATCCTTATTATAATTTTTAGGAGTTCTTATTGATGGCTTCCCTTTTAGGCTCTTCCTTTAGGGAGGGTGTCTGGGGTAGGGTAGGAGTTGTAAGGTAAGCCTTCCATGTTCCTTTTTCTCAATTGTGCATCTTTAGTCATCGATATCAATGGCAAAGTAGCTTCTTTGCTCTTTACACTTAGCTGGAGCTTGGACCATGTTTGTCCATGTGGTTTCTGGAGACAATACAGACCATGAATATGGCCCCTGTCTGCAGTAGGGACAAGGACCCTAACAAGGCCCTCAAAGCCAGCCCTGGACCACAAACATTAACATGGCCTCAAGTGGCAGCACAGACCACTCATGCCATAACCCCCTGGTGTCACCACAGACCTTGGACATTTGTAAGACTTCAAGGTACAGCATAGACCATGGATATCATCATGGCCTTTGGTGGTTAACATAGACCCTGGCTACTGTAGGACTGTGACCTAGACTTGGCTATCAACAGCAGTACAGCCCAGATATCACCATAGCCTTCGATCAGCTTGGCCTCTAGTGATAGCACATCAGTATGACTTCAGGTGGCAGCATAGACCATAGACATCCAAATGACCTCCTATGGTAATAGGGGCCATGGACTTCAACACAGACCTCAGCTGGAGTAGGACCTTAAACCCAGACATTGCCCTTGCCAGTAGCAGAGACCAGTGCAGTCATAGCCTCAGATGATGGTATAAGTCACTCACATACATATGCCCCCCACCTTGCAGGGGCAGCAAGGCTCACACAGATCAATATGCCTTCAAGCCTAAGCATAGATCACAGCCATTCATATGGTGGTCCTTCAGAAGTGTCTAATCCAGAGAGTGAAACATTCAGTCCTGCATCTAGGCAGCATGTTGAGTTGTGTGGGCTCAGGGTGGTTCTGCCTCTACATGGACTCCAGTTTGCTGCTCTTGAACACACTGGGCAACAATCTATCCTATTGTCCAAGTCATCAAGTCCCAAGCTCTGCCCTCACCAAACCACAAGCACTGCTCTGCTCTTCCATCTTCCCCACCTCTCCATCACACACATCCATTCTTCTTAGTGGCACCAGGTGCCTAGTGAATCCTCACAATATGGAGACTGGGCAGCCTTCAGCCACTCCAGCATCCTGATTGATTCTTCCCTTATTATGCAAAAAATTTTCAGTATCCATGAATGGTAGTCTTGTTGGGGAAATGTAGTGCCACCATCATTTTCAGTAAGATAAAAGTCACTGAGGACCTAAGGAGTCCATATCTGGCCAGCCCAGGAACTTGCCCCTTATCAGAAGAATATAAAACAGCACAGCAGAGGGCTAAGGAACTTGAAGAGAGTGACCCCTTCTAACAGAATTAATGTTAAATTTCTCTGGAGTGTTAGCAGAGATCAATATCCCTAGACTGTCCTCACATCTGCTACCAATTATTGTTCACCTCTTGAACTCAGCCTTGCCTCGAGGTAAAGTGGTACACAATCTTGAGAAAAGCTGAAGCAACCATTAGAATGCACATGAGCCACCATAGAGACACAGGAATGTTGGTCCCCTGCAACTCATCTTGGAACATTACTTCCTGTTATTAAGCCAGGCACCAAAGTTTATCGTCCTGTTCAGGACTTGTGGGAAAGAAATGCAAAATTGGAAATTGGGTGCTTAAGTATAAGAATCCCTTATATTTTGTTCAGACTATTGGACCAGGAAAACTGTATATAATGTCTACGACCTGACAGGATGCCTTTTATCTCTGCCTCTAGTGCCAGTGGGCCATCCTATAGTTAGTTGCCTTTGGAAGAACAAACCCCAATTCAGCATTCCCATGACCTGTACTCAACTCACCCAGTGCATCACTGTTTGATGAAGGTTTTACTCATACCTGCTTGAGTATGTCCAATGGCACCTGATTGTCACTCCCTTGCAGTATGTGGATGATCTTATCCTGGCATCATAGACCCCCAAAAGAGTGTCCACAATCCACAGAGTAGTGACATGAAACTCTTCAGCAAATGGTATACCACATGCTTTCTATAAAGGCCCTACTGTGTTCCCAGAAGGTACCTTTTCTATGGTATTGCTTAGTGTAGAGTAGCAGCAGGACCCTGCCTTTAAGCAGGATCCAAACTATCTTTGACTAATCCTGGGCCACAGTATAAAAGGCCAATGAGTACAGTTGGGTCCAGTTGGATACTGCAGACTATGGATACCCAACTTTGCTGAAATAGCAATGCCATCATACCAGAGACTAGAAAGAAATGACCCCCCTGAACTAGGAGGGCAAAGAAAATGGAGCATTCCAAAAGCTCAATGAAGTCTTTATGTCAGTCTCAGCACTCAGATTACTGACATTGCTAAACTTTGCCACTTGTTTGTAGATGAATGATAGAGGGTGGCAAAGGATGTACTGGCAAACTTTGGAAGTAAGAAAAGTCTTGTGGCCTATTTGTCTTAGGACCTACACCCTGTTGCAGCAGGACAGCCAACTGTACCTAGGCCATTTGTACTACAGCTACAATTTCTTTCTTTTATGAAAGAAAACTGATAAAGTGACCATGAGACAGGGGTTGGTTGTCATTACTCCATACTCCACTGAGATACTTCTTCAGGGAGTGACTGAGCACTGAATGTCAATCACAGACATCAACTATTACCCATTACTTTTGATGAACTGAGGATTAGATTCTCACCCTGTGCATTATTAAACCCATCATGACTCCTAGTTGATTTTGTAGAACAGCCAGTTTATAACTATGCCCAAGTCATCAGCCACCCCCAAAATAAATGACTAGATGTCCAAGACAACCCTCTCAGGATGGCAGGATGCAGTGACCCCTATTAACCAATGGAAGGAGTTATGGATAGGAAGGGCTCCCATATGCAGCAGCAGCAGCTGTGGTGATACTTACTAAGATAATCTGGGCTCAATCTAGGCTTCAACGGACACCAGTCCAAAAGACAGAACTTACAGCAGTGACTCAGGTACAATGCGAGAATCACCAGGTAGTTAACACCTATACATTATGCCTTTACCACTGCACATTCCATACTACTGTGTACCAGGAGCAGAGTATCCTGCCTTACTCAGGAAAGGGGATAAAAAAGAAGAGATCTCTGTCCTAGAAACAATGATTTCTCTGCAGGAAATGCTTACTACTATCCATTGTCCAGGACATCCAAAAAGGATCTCAGTTGAAGCCTGAGGTAACAGACTGGCTGGAACCACAGAAAAATAGCAGCCACATGGCCAGTGGGGTCACTGCAAACATTAGGCCCAACCTCAATTCTCAACCTCCTGCCTGAGCCAGAACTACTACAGCATCTCATGACCATGAGACAGAGGTTGGTTGTCATCACTTGACACTCCTCTGAAATACCCCTTCAGAGAGTGAGATACACCAGTGAGGAAGGAAATTGGACCAGACAGCAGAACACCAAGAGAGAGGACATCCCATCCTACAAAAGGTCCTGGGATCATCCCTCTTCTCTCAAGTTCACCAAAGTATACACATGGAATTAACCAGATTGAAATAGTTAATCATAAACATACCAGATGAAACCAGATGAAAGTTTGCAATTGAATGAATTACCCACTGCTTTGCTGTCTGTGTCCAAGTGAACCCTAGAAAAGGAAAAACAGCACATATTGGTGGCCAGCAAAAGGAATTCAGTCCCAGGGAACACTGGGAGTTGGGCTCTCACAAGAAATAGCTCTCACAAGATTTGACTACCAACATTTGCTAGGCTTTGGAAATATTATTTCAAAGTGGGTAGAAGTTTTTCCTCTTCAAAAAACTCCAAAGTAGTTACTAAAATGTTACTGATTTTTTTGCCCACCCCCACTTATCCCTGCAAGGAAAGAACACAGACTATTGCAATGTATAAGTATTCCTTCCTCAAGTCCTTACAAGCATTGTAGCAGGTTACCTGTGGCAGCCAGTCATCTATCACCCCCACTGCCTGCTCTGCTTTTGGCTGAACCAGCACACACTGAAACTGGGAACATAGAGTGGGTCTCATCTCTAAAAGGACCATGAGACCTTCCTGAAACATATATTCTATGATCTTAACTTAACCCATGGTCAACAAGAGAGCAGGGATCACAATGTACATTCATGATTTCCATCTAAGGATGGATATGACCAGCCAAGCAAAGTTATGAAAATGGAAAGTATCTGAAATTCTCAGCGCCCCCCTAAAAAGGGGACTCCTCCATACCTCAGACTCAAATTGACACTAGTGTTGAAAATCTTGACACGTGTCTCTTACCTTTGACTAGATGAAAATATTGAGATTCAGGATTGTGAATTGTCAAAAGAATCATGCTCCTTTTAGCCATGGTCAACTATTAAAAAATAATAATGAACTTTTCTGAAATGTCTATGTTTAGAATTGATTTATGTGATTTCTTCAAAAATCAACCAGACCTGGCTGACTCACAAGATTAGAAGCAATCACTTGCAAAATGTGGTTTCAAGGAGGTGGGGTCATTTCCAGGAAGTGATAGAAATGTACTGAATGAAACTTTTTCTGTATATGTCCAGCTGATGGGCCAGCTCACTGCCATCAGCAGAAAGGAGATTATCATAGCTCTGCCCCACATTGTGAAACAGAGTTTATCCAAGAAGGGTATATCAAGCATCTAGAATATAGATCAGTGGTTCTCAACTTTCCTAATGTTGGTACCCTTTAAGATCATTCTCAGGTTGTGGTGACCCCAAACATAAAATTATTTTTGTTGCAACTTTATGACTGTGATTTTGCTAGTGGTATGAATTACAATGTACATATCAGATATGTCAAAGTCATTCAACTTCCAAATGGGTTACTACCCGCAGGTTGAGAACCACTGATCTAAACCCACATATGTTCCTGAAGTGAAAACCCTAGGCCTCCTTGCTACAGAGTGCTGGGGATCTATCTCTCCACCACCCCAACTACTGTAATACCAGAAAATTCAAGCTGTGGACCTGAAGAAACTTAATCTCAACTTTTAATGACTCAGATTCTATATATGGTCAATTCTGTAGTGCTCACATGTACATCAATAAGACTGAACACATTAGAATAGGGACATAGTGGGCCTGTACATTTGACCATGCTAGATGTGTAATAGGTGAACATCTAGAAATTGAAACACCCTATGTGTCTGAAAATGCATGAATAGATAAAAATAGTGATAAATTTATACAATGAAATATTTCAGGTGTTAATAACTATGAAATTATGAAATTTGAAAGAGAAAGGTGGCCGGGCAGTGGTGGTGCATGCCTTAACCCCAGCACCTGGGAGGCAAAGGCAGAGGCAGATGTATTTCTGAGTTTGAGGCCAGCCTGGTCTACAGAGTTCTAGGGAATTCAGGGCTATACAGAGAAACCCTGTTTCTAAAACAGAAAAAATGAAAAATGTAAAAAGCAAGAGGATTTTATTTAATCCAGCATGCTGGTGTCATCCTGCACATGGGGAGAGAATGACCAGCCAATCACTATATTATTGGAGTTAAGGCTTACTTTATGAAATAAACCCATTCCTGACACTGCTCATATGCCCAAGAACCTGCAACTAAACAGGCCATGGACCAAGGAGAGCACCAAACACTACAGTTCTACTGAATGTAAGTAGCAACAAAGTGACTCCTGAGAACATTTTGCTATTTTGCTACATTGTTTCATTTGGGCATCATCAATGATGCTTTCTCCTGAAGTACATAGGAACAACCAAAAACCCATAACTGGACAATGTGCAATTAGCAAGAGACCTTAGAATTCTCATGAATAATCCATTCTGACCAATGGGAGTATCAACAAGCATATAAACCCCACTTACTGGTAGACCCCATGACAAGCAGTAAATTGTGGAAATCATGAACTCAATAGAATTGTAGTTGACTTTGTCTCTCATCTTTCTTTGGTTTACTATGTATTCTCTGACTGGCCTTTCACTTGTATATTATAGCTTCTGGGTTTTTATGGATTTGGGTTAATTTTCTAAAGAGAGAGAGAGAGGAAGAAATGTCATGAGGTTGTGTGGATAAGAAGGATCTAGAAGAAGTTTGGAAAAGGGAAACAGCAATCAGAATACATTGTGTGCAAAAAATATTGTTCAATTATAAGTTTTACTTAAATTGAAAAGAAAGATTTTTCTTTATAAAGGACTGATGACACATAGAGCATTAAGTAACATTTTGTTTTTTTAAACTTGTTGAGAATATACTTTGATTTTAACTTTTATACTGTCCCCTTACCCCTTGAAATCCTACCATATGTTCCTATCTGCTTCTCCTCCAAATTCATGACTTCTTTTTATTTATTTATTGTCACTGAAGATATATGAGTATATGGATATACAAGTATATTCCTAAATATAACTTGTTAGGTCTGTAAAGTATTTTCTGTATATATAGTCTCACGCCCGAATGAATGTTTTAAATTATTAGAAAGGGAAGAAGCAGAATGGAATGGCTGACAGAACATTAATTAATAAAAATATACAGAATATTTTAAAAAGAGGAAGGAATCATGTATACATACAGCATACTTTAAAAATCACATACCATGTGTTTAAAAATAAAGATGAAGTACTCTCATCAGAATACAGAGGAGTCAATTTGTACCATGGTGAGATCTTCCATACAGGGTATGAAAATGCCAAAGACATTCTGAGACATAAATGAAGAGGACAGGCAGAGAGAGGTACAGAGGGGGAACTGCTCCTTCCAACTGCATGAAACTCCCCTGACCATTGTCCTTCATACCAGACTACAGGGAGCTTGGGCCCTGCAGCCATGAGTTCCCTTTAATTGATCCTAAGAGCTTTCTCCTTGAGTTTCTATCCCAGGAGGCACCAGAACAAGCACCTGTCCCTAGGCTCAGAAATGGCAGGCATTTCTAAAGGCCAATGGCCTATACTCAAATGAAGACAGAGTTTCAGAGGGACACTAAAGACTTGCTGCTTGCAGGAAAGGAAAGTCTGTGCTCAGTACAGTGTGCACTTTGTGGAAGCTATCTGTCACCTGGATTCACTGTGACAGGGAAAGGTGAGCAAAAAGAAAAATTTTATTATTGTGATTATTGTAGCTAACAATGAAGCTGCAAAGCAAAAGTGTCGTTTTATAAGTAACATTTGTGCCATTGATTGGATGTCAGCATGGGGGGACATCGGCTAACAATTTCAATGAGTCTTAACTCTAATAAATACTCTTAGGGCAAAAAACAGACGATAATAGAAATATTTGTTTTTCTGCTCCACTGTATAAACAAGATGTCTAGCTTCTAATCATGATCAATTTTTCATGTCTGATATTGTTGCCTTACGTTCATAGACAGTCTTACTCATTCCCCACCCACACTGTTCACACTAGTTTTGAAATTAAACCAACATATTTACATGAGTCTAAGTTATATTCAGATGACTATATAGGGGTTGAATAATGTATTGTCTTGATTTACCATCCAGAGAAGATGATAAGAAAATGTCAGAGAAGAGAATCCTTTACCCCATTGTTAAGAGTCCACTGTTAAGTTACAGAAAATGACCTTCACTGTCCGTGAAGTTAAAACACCAGCAAAGCACTGGTGGTGATAGTCTTGCCCTGTCTGCTGCAGATCAGGGATGGCATGACTGGGAGTCACCTAAAGAAACAATTACAGATGCCTGTGTTAGTATCAAGAAAATTGCCAGATAAAGAGGAGGCTGTGATAACAGGGCTGGTGGTGTAGATGCCTCATCCTTTTTCCCTTGCCAGGCCATGGCATCTACAGACACTCTAGTTCACGACTCTGGTGAGGATCCTGAGCAGCTCTGCTCCTTGTTGGGGCTCAGCTTCTGAAGGTTTTCAAGTCAGCCTTACTGAGATTTGGCTTGAATGTAACTATGAGAGGCTGTTGTGAATTTTTTCCCACAACCCTACCCCACCCCTACCTGTATACTAGATTTTTTTCATGTCCTCTTAGGAAGAAATAGGTACACTAGCAATCAAAATTAAATTCACGAAGAGTAGAATTGAACTATGGACAAAGAACTCAAATCCACGCGGATCATCTGACTACTTCAAAGTATGCATGGGTGAGCATTTGTAAAAATTTTATTTTTTTCTTCTACATAACAGTATCACTGCTGAGTAAGATGATATTACTTATATCTGCTAGACTCTTAGAAATGACAGTTATCAAAATAATGCTTGCTAAACACAGTATGTATGAAGAGATAAGTATTGCTTTGTGGTTTTCTATAAGTGCTATTCTATTCTCTGTCATGCATTCAAAGTATGGGGGGGGGCGGACCCTGTGCATTAGCCTGTTGGATATGACAGTTTCTGGGATGCCTCTGGTGACCAATGCAGGCAAAATGGCAATCATTGACCACCAAAGTTAGTTTTCTCCAACCACTTTTATTTGTAGTTTATCTTCTGTGATAGTACAAACACGAAGGTTCCTCCATGATACTATGCTGGGGGGTGGACATGGGGTTCCTTGTTTAATCCTGACTAGAAGCAACAGCCAGTAACACTAGGGTAAGTACACAGGGTGATATTATACTTTTCCTAAGAAGCTAGCACATACTCTGTAGGGAGCTGAGGCTATATGAATGTTGTGTGTAATAATTCAGCCTTTGTCCTTCAACAGATTAACAGTCATGGTGATTTTCTAATATCCTTCTCTCTATTCTTCAAGAAAAAAACCCTCTCCAGTTTGCTAGTCAGTCTCAATGTGGACTTGGAAATATTCCAATCTAGTGCCTGTCTGATTTCATCAATTATTCCTGTCCTAGGAGCTTCAGGGTTCACAAACCAAAGCCCTGCATGATATCCCAGTCTCTTCCACTGATCTTTCTAATTCATCAAGATACTAAAGAATCTTATAGGTTGTCACTACAGTATCAAAGCTTTAGCCCTGAACAAGCTCTTAATCCATTATCAGGCTTCAATATGTGTTATAGTTGTTCTATTCTTGTTTTTAAGTGTTTGTAGTGTGTTGAGGTAGAATGTCTTACTTATCAATGTGTTTAATGTAGATTTGATCAGAAATGTTGGCACACATGCTGTGGATTCATTGATGTTTTCTTGTGTTCATTCAGTTCAGTTTGGTTCTGGACAAACACTTACATTCCATCTCTCCCTGTGGTGGAGTGAATGCACAAGTGTAGGAGTAGCCATGGGATATATGGAGTGGCAAAGCATCACATAATGGTGTTCAAAAGAGAGTCTCCATGTGATCTCTCCAGTAATGATGGAATTTCATAGATGGCTCACCCTCCATTTCTTTTTTTTTTTTTTAATTTTTATTTTCTATGTTCTATGTTTACATTCAAAAGGCTTTCCCCTTTCCCAGTTCCCACCCACCATAGTTCCCATAGTTCCTCTCCCCCCCAACTGTTCCCCAATCATTCCCCCTCCCCCCTCGGTTTCTTTACTAAACTGGATGCAATCTTTACAGGCCCAGGGTCCTCTCCTTTCTTCTTCTTGGGAATCATTTGACTTGCTATTTGTGTCTTGAGTATTTAGTGCTTCTGGGCTCATTAATATCCACTTATCAGTGATTGCATTTCATGTGCATTCTTTTGTGATTGGGTTAATTCACTCAGGATGATATTTTCCAGGTCTAACCATTTACCTACAAATTGCATGAATTCATTATTTTTAATTGCTGAGTAGTATTCCATTGTATAAATATACCACATTTTCTGTATCCATTCCTCCTTTGAGGGATATTTGGGCTCCTTCCAATTTCTGGCTATTATAAACAAGGCTGCTATAAACATAGTGGAGCATGTGTCCTTATTGCATGCAGGGGAATCCTCTGGGTATATGCCCAGGAGTGGTATGCCAGGGTCCTCTGGAAGTGGCATGCCCAATTTTCTGAGGAACCGCCAAACTGATTTCCAGAGTGGTTTTACCATTTTGCAATCCCACCAACAGTGGAGGAGTGTTCCTCTTTCTCCACATCCTCGCCAGCACTTGTTGTCTCTTGAGTTTTTAATCTTAGCCATTCTGACTGGTGTGAGGTGGAATCTCAGGGTTGTTTTGATTTGCATTTCCCTGATGACTAATGATGTTGAACATCTTTTAAGGTGTTTCTCAGCCATCCGAATTTCTTCTGGTGAAAATTCTTTGTTTAGCTCTGTGCCCCATTTTTTGATAGGGTTATTTGGTTCTTTGCGGTCTAACTTCTTGAGTTCTTTGTATATATTGGATATTAGCCCTCTGTCGGATGTGGAGTTGGTGAAGATCTTTTCCCACTTTGTTGGTTGCCGTTTTGTCCTTCTGACAGTGTCCTTTGCTTTGCAGAAACTTTGTAATTTTATGAGGTCCCATTTGTCGATTCTTGATCTTAGAGCATAAGCTGTTGGTGTTCTGTTCAGGAACTTTTCCCCTGTGCCCAAGTCCTCCAGGGTCTTCCCAAGTTTCTTTTCTAGTAGTTTCAGTGTGTCTGGTTTTATGTGGAGGTCCTTGATCCACTTGGAGTTGATCTTAGTGCAAAGAGATAAGAGTGGGTCAATTCGCATTTTTCTGCATGTTGACCTCCAGTTGAACCAGCACCATTTGTTGAAAAGGCTATCTTTATTCCACCGGATGGTTGTGGCTCCTTTATCAAAGATCAAGTGACCATAAGTCTGTGGGTTAATTTCTGGGTCTTCAATCCTGTTCCATTGATCTGCTTGCCTGTTGCTATACCAATACCATGCAGTTTTTAACACAATTGCTCTGTAGTACTGCTTGAGGTCAGGGATATTGATTCCCCCAGAAGTCCTTTTATTGTTGAGAATAGTTTTTGCTATCCTGGGTTTTTTGTTGCTCCAGATGAATTTGAGAATTGCTCTTTCTAGATCTATGAAGAATTGAGTTGGGATTTTGATGGGGATCGCATTGAATCTGTATATTGCTTTTGGCAAGATGGCCATTTTTACTATATTGATTCTGCCAATCCAGGAGCAAGAGATATTTTTCCATCTTCTGAGGTCTTCTTCAATTTCTTTCTTCAAGGACTTGAAGTTCCTGTTGTACAGATCTTTCGCTTGTTTGATTAGAGTTATGCCAAGGTACTTTATGTTGTTTGTGGCTATTGTGAAGGGTGTTATTTCCCTAATTTCTTTCTCAGCCTGCTTGTCCTTTGAGTACAGGAAGGCCACTGACTTGCTTGAGTTAATTTTATAACCTGCCACTTTGCTGAAGCTGTTTATCAGCTGTAGAAGTTCTCTGGTGGAGTTTTTTGGGTCGCTTAGGTAAACTATCATATCATCTGCAAATAATGATAGTTTCACTTCTTCCTTTCCAATTTGTATCCCTTTGACTTCCTTATGTTGTCTAATTGCTCTTGCTAGAACTTCAAGTACTATATTGAAAAGATATGGAGATAGAGGGCAGCCTTGTCTAGTCCCTGATTTTAGTGGGAATGCTTCAAGTTTCTCTCCATTTATTTTGATGTTGGCTACTGGTTTGCTGTAGATTGCTTTTACTATGTTTAGGTATGGGCCTTGAATTCCTGCTCTTTCCAAGACTTTTAGCATGAAAGGATGCTGAACTTTGTCGAATGCTTTTTCAGCATCTAATGAGATGACCATGTGGTTTTTTTCTTTCAGTTTGTTTATGTAGTGGATTACATTGATGGATTTCCGTATATTGAACCATCCCTGCATCCCTGGGATGAAGCCTACTTGATCATGGTGGATGATCGTTTTAATGTGCTCTTGGATTCGGTTAGCAAGAATTTTATTTAGTATTTTTGCATCTATATTCATAAGAGAAATTGGCCTGTAGTTCTCTTTCTTTGTTGGATCTTTTTGTGGTTTAGGTATTAGCGTAATTGTGGCTTCGAAGAATGAGTTGGGCAGTGTCCCTTCTGTCTCTATTTTGTGGAATAGTTTGAAAAGTATTGGTGTTAAGTCTTCTTTGAAGGTCTGGTAGAATTCTGCACTAAAACCATCTGGTCCCGTACTTTTTTTGGTTGGGAGGCTTTCTATAACCCCTTCTATTTCTTTAGGGGTTATGGGACTATTTAGCTGATCTACTTGATGCTGATTTAGTTTTGGTATTTGATATCTGTCTAGGAAATTGTCCATTTCCTCCAGATTCTCCAGTTGTTTTGAGTATAGACCTTTGTAGTAGGATCTGATGATCTTTTGAATTTCCTCAGTTTCTGTTGTTATGTCTCCCTTTTCATTTCTAATTTTGTTAATTTGAATACTGTCTCTGTGTCCTTTGGTTAGTCTGGCTAAGGGTTTATCTATCTTGTTGATTTTCTCAAAGAACCAGCTCCTGGTCTTGTTGATTCTTTGTATGGTTCTCTTTGTTTCTATTTGATTGATTTCAGCCCTGAGTTTGATGATTTCTTGTCTTCTACTCCTCCTGGGTGAATTAACTTGTTTTTCTTCCAGGGCCTTAAGGTTTGCCATTAAGTTGCTAGTGTATGCTCTCTCCAGTTTCTTTTTGGATGCACTTAGAGCTATGAGTTTTCCTCTTAGCACTGCTTTCATTGTGTCCCATAGATTTGGGTAGGTTGTACCTTCATTTTCATTGAATTCTAAAAAGTCTTTGATTTCTTTTTTTATTTCTTCCTTGACCGAGGTGTCATTGAGTAGAGTATGTTCAATTTCCATGTGTATGTGGGCTTTCTGTTGTTTTTGTTGTTATTGAAGACCACTCTTACTCCCTGGTGATCTGATAGGAGGCATGGGATTAGCTCGATCTTCTTGTATTTGTTGACATCTGTCTTGTGACCAATTATATGGTCTATTTTGGAGAAGGTACCATGTGGAGCTGAGAAAAAAGTATATTCTTTAGCTTTAGGATGAAATGTTCTATATATATCTGTTAAATCCAGTTGGTCCAGAGTTTCAATTAGTTTCACTGTGTCCCTGTTTAGTTTCTGCTTTCCTGATCTGTCCATTGAGGAGAGTGGAGTGTTGAAGTCACCCACAATTATTGTGTTAGGTGTAATGTGTTCTTTAAGCTTTAGTAAGGTTTCTTTTACGAATGAGGGTGCCCTTGCATTTGGAGCATAGATGTTCAGTATTGAGAGCTCTTCTTGGTGGATTTTCCCTTTGGCCAGCAAGAAGTGACCTTCTGAGTCTCTTTTGATGATTTTAGGTTGGAAGTCAATTTTATCTGATATTAGAATGGCTACTCCAGCTTGTTTCCTGAGACCATTTGCTTGTAAAATTGTCTTCCAGCCTTTTACTCTAAGGCAGTGTTTGTCTTTAACACTGAGATGGGTTTCCTGTATGCAGCAAAATGTAGGGTCCTGTTTCCGTATCCAGTCTGTTAATCTATGTCTTTTTATTGGGGAATTGAGTCCATTGATGTTAAGAGATATTAAGGAATAGTAATTATTTCCTCCAGACATTTTTGAAATTATATTTATTTATTTTATTTATTTTTTTAATATTCGAGAGGTTACCTTCTTTTAGGTTTGATGAGAGGAGGTTTCTATCTTGTTTCTTCCCGGGTGTAGTTTCCGTCCTTGTCTTGGTGTTTTCCCCCTATTATCCTTTGTAGGGCTGGATTTGTGGAAAGATATCGTGCAAATTTGGTTTTGTCATGGAATACCTTGATGTCTCCATCTATGGCGATTGAGAGCTTTGCTGGGTAAAGTAGTTTTGCCTGGAGTTTGTGTTCTCTTAGAGTTTGCATTATATCTGCCCAGGATCTTCTAGCTTTCATGGTCTCAGGTGAGAAGTCTGGTGTTATTCTGATAGGTCTTCCTTTATAAGTTACTTGGCCTTTTTCTCTTGCTGCCTTTAATATTCTTTCTTTGTTTAGTACATTTGGAGTTTTGATTATTATGTGACGGGATGTGTTTCTGTTCTGATCCAGTCTGTTTGGGGTTCTATAGGCTTCTTGTATATTCATGGGCATCTCTCTCTTTAGGTTGGGGAAGTTTTCTTCCATAATTTTGTAGAAGATATTTGCTGGCCCTTTAACTTGTACGTCTTCATTCTCGTCTATACCTATGATCCTTAGGTTTGGTCTTCTCATTGTGTCCTGGATTTCCTGGATGTTTTGGGTTACAGCCTTTTTGCATTTAGTATTTTCTTTGACTGTTGAATCAATGGTTCCTATGGTATCTTCGGCTTCTGATATTCTGTCTTCTATCTCTTGTATTCTATTGTTGATATTTGCATCTATGGCCCCTGATTTCTTCCCAAGGTTTTCTATCTCCAATGTTGTCTCCCTCTGCGATTTCTTAGTTGTTTCTACTTCTGTTTTTAGTACCTGGATGGATGTGCTCAGATCTTTCGCTTGCTTGATTGTGTTTTCATGTATTTCTTTAATAGATTTTTGTGTTTCCTCTTTCATAGCTTCTACTTGTTGGCCCACGTTCTTCTGTATTTCTTTAAGTGATTTTTGTCTTTCTTCCTTATTGTCTTCTTCTTTTTGATCCATCTTCTCCTGCATTTCTTGAAGTGATTTTTGTATTTGCCTTGTAAAGGCTTCTAACTTTTGATCCATTTTCTCCTCTATTTCTTTACGAGATTTTTCTATGTGTTCAGCTACCAGCATCCTGACCAGTGATTTTATATCCAAGTCTTGTTTTTCTGGTGTTTTGGGGTATCCAGGGCTTCCTGTTGTTGGCGAACTGGGTTCAGATGCTGTCATGTTGCCTTGATTTCTGTTAGTGACATTCCTTCGTTTACCTTTTGCCATCTGGTTATTTCTGGTGTTAGTTGACCTTGTTGTCACTGGCTGGTGTTTGAATCTCCTGCGAGGCTGGGCTTACCTGTTGTTTCTCTACTGGTGGTTATGCGTGATTGCTGCTCAACGGGATCACGAGCTGGCTGCCACCGGCTGACTTTGTGCCCGGCCTGAGGACTCTGGCAAGTGTGGGGGAGTGCAGCAGAGCCTCGGTAGGCGCTGCTGGGCCTGCCTAGTAGGGAGAGCCTAGCAGATCCCCTCACGTGGTAGCCCCTGATGGAATCTATCTACCTGTGTCTTTCCAGCTGTGTCCTGGTTGCAACATGGAGGCCTGCCGCTATCGCTGGTCCGGGGTCCTGGGGAGCTGGGTGGTTCTGGTTGCCTCAGTGCACGTCCTAAGCTCGCAGGGACGTGCTGCAGAGCCTAGGTGCCTGGGCCCGCCTCTGGGCGAGAGCTCAGCAGCGCTCCCTGCTCCAGTCCCAGAAGGAGTCCCTACCTGCGCCTTTCCAGCTATGTCCTGGTTGCAATATGGAGGCCTGCTGCTATCGCTGGTCCGGGGTCCTGGGGAGCTGGGTGGGTCCGGCTGCCTCAGTGCACGTCCTAAGCTCGCAGGGACGTGCTGCAGAGCCTAGGCGCCTGTGCCCTCCTCTGGGCGGGGGCTTAGCAGCGCTCCCTGCTCTAGTCCCAGACGGGGTCCCTACCTGCGCCTTTCCAGCTGTGTCCTGGTTGCAATATGGAGGCCTGCTGCTATCGCTGGTCCGGGGTCCTGGGGAGCTGGGTGGGTCCGGCTGCCTCGGTGCAAGTCCTAAGCTCACAGGGACCGTGCTGCAGAACCTAGGCGCCTGTGCCCTCCTCTGGGCGGGAGCTTAGCAGCGCTCCCTGCTCCGGTCCCAGATGGAGACCCTACCTGCGCCTTTCCAGCTGTGTCCTGGTTGCAATTCACCCTCCATTTCTTATGGTGTTGCCCCATTCAGTTTAAGAGATGTGGCTACCATTATACTTAATACAGCTTCCATTTGCTCTAAAACAAAACAGCTTTGAAAATGAACATGAAACTTAGCAAGGGAGGTAATCTTTCTTTATAATTTTCAAGGTTCACTTAAGAAGAGGTTTCCATATTTTAGCCATCTGATGTCTTTTACACGATGCTACCTTCATGTAGAACAATTATATGAAGATGCAGGACATTTTCAGGATCCCAGAATTCCCCTACAACCTCTTATTCAGGTCACAATAATCTGTAGGTGACATCAAGATCTAATTTTTGCTATAGGTCAGGTTGGAGGGCATTTTCCTCTGCATGAAAGCATATAAATTCATTGTGAAGAGTTATTTTGCACATCTCAAATATTGGCATCCATTCTCTTGTCTATAACTTTCTATTCTGTGATAAGTCTTTCTGAAGTGGTATGTAAATAAACCTTCCATGAATGCTGTCAATCATTGTTACTATTTGGAAAAACAAGACATTTCTGTGTTGATATTTCAAAATATTAATACATATTCTAAGGAAATGTTTATGAGACTGTTACTTTTTCAACTCTGGTTTTTCTAGCTTTGAGCTCCCCTCTTCTAGTTATTTGTAAATTTGAAAGAGATGACTATGGGGTGTCTTCCACCATGCAGAGCCATGGAACTTATTCTTTCTAAATGTACTTGGATCTCATTGTCCTATATTCCTTAGCATTACTTTGTCTTTGGAAATATTCACATCTATTAATCATTACCCTACTAACACAGAGTTTTCTAGTTTCTACATGTAAGAGATAAATACAGTATTTTTCTTTCTATACCTGGATTGGATTTCTTCACATATTATTCTCCATTCCCATTAATTTTCCATTTCTCATAGGGTATCATGTTATTCTGGTTGAATAACAGTGCATAAATACTACTTTTTCCTCATGCCCGCATACCCTAACAAATACCTAGATTTAGGAAGGATCTTGCCACAGTCTCTTGGCCTTTTTAACAGTTCCAGATATGAGTTGCAGTAGAGAAGTGGGTCTTGAATTCAGTGAGAACGTATTTATTTATCCCATAGCATCCATGTCACTGTCCCATCAGTGGCCATGTCTTACAAACCTGTAATTGTTGCTGTGGCTCATAGGGTTCAGAACTGGATGAAATTGGTGATGGTTTTTTTCTCCCCAAGAAGTCTGCACAACATCTTTCAGAGCTGTGAAAACAAGCAAGTAGTGATGAAGCGTGATGGTCTGTACCTACTTGATTTCTCCATGTTAACGGTTCAAGTAAGTGATGTCTCTGGCATTAAGATCTTACCATCATATTCTGCATGATAACTAAGAGGAATAGCAAGAGTTTGTAATGTCTGAGAGTAAACAGTGTCCAGCAATTAACATCTCTTAAAGTTTTGCTCTATTACTGATCCAGGAGATTTATTTAGTAGCATGTGGTATCTAGTTGAGATGTTGCCCCCAATTATATAGTAATCCCATATACATATTTTATAACTGTATATAAGTATATTTTAGAAAGCTTCTACTATAGCAGATATCCATAGAAATTTTTCAAAAGGTTTCAGTGTTACAGAACATTCTGCACAATACCTCTTCTACACTCTGTCCCATTCTCCACATTATTTCATTTGTTCTATTTAATGATGGCCTTCCCATCTCTGAAACATTATATCTCATCTCTCCTTCTACCTCTACATGTTGCATTACTAGATGTTATCCTCTGTGAATATCCCAAAGGAAGCACACATATTTAAAGCTTATAAGGTAATATCCACATGTGAGAGAAAGTAGGTAATGTTTCTCTTTCTGGGTCAGGATCGCTTCACTCAGGGTGATTGCTTCCAGCTCTGCCCATTTCCCTAAATCTTCATATTTTTTGTTGTCTTAACAGCTGAGTGATGTTACATTTCACAAATACCACATGTTCACTCCCTGTTCACCATTTGATAAATATTTATGTCACTTCCATTTCCAGGCTATTGTCAATAGATCAGCAATGAGCATGTAAGAACACGTGTTGCTTTATTAAAGTACGTATCCTTTGAGTTGATGCTTAAAAATGGTATGCCTTAAGTATGTACTATATCTGTTTCCATCTTTAATGACCCGCCATACTGACTTCCATAGTAGCTGTAGCAGTTTACACTCCCAATAGCTCTAAATAAGTGTTCTTTCCCTACATATTTGCTAGCATTGCCTGTTTTTCCTTCTTGTTCATTCTGACTGAAGTAACATTTACAGACAATATAGTTTTAAATTATTTCACTGATGACTTAGCATTTTGAACACTTTTTATTACTTTTTTAATATAGTTTAGCTATTGCCAACCTCCCAGTCTGCTCTCTCATAGTTCCTCATCTCATTCCTCTCCCCCATCTCCAAGAGAATTTCCCTACCATGCCAGGACTCCCCACCTAATAGGACCTCAAATCTCTCAAGGGTTAGGTGTGTCTTCTCCCACTGAGGCCAGGCCAGGCAGTCTTCAACATCTATGTGTCTGTCAACCTCAGGGGTACCCAATTTCAGTCTAGTGGTTTGGTGTAAGTTTCTTGCCTGTCTCAGTCAGCCGCTTGTTGGACGTCTCAGAGGACAGCCGTACTAGTATTTGTGTTACATCTTTTGAAAATTCTCTCTTTTGTTCTAGTTCCCAGGAGTTGGGTTGTTTGTTTTCTTATTTAAAGAATTATTTCTATATTTTAGATATTAACACTCTGTCAGATGTCTAAATGGTGAAGTTTTTGCCACTATGTAGGATACCTCTTAACTCAAATGATGGTGTTCTTTGCTATACAGAAGCTTTGCAGTTACAAGTGAGCCTGATTGTCAATTATTAATCTCAATGCCTATGGTTCTGTTCAGTGACAATGAGTTTTCTGCTTGATCATATTCCCACTTTCCTAAGTTGAGGCCTTGATTCACTTGGAGTCTAGTTTTTTAAAGGTTAACAATAAGGATCTAGCATAATTCTTTTGTTTGTTTATTTACTTATTTATTTATTCACTTTACATCCAATTGCCACCTCCCCTCACAGAGTTCCTCACCCCATCACTCCTCCCCTTCTACTCTGAGAGGATGGAGTCCCGCCTTGAGTATTCCCCTACCCTGGAATATCAAGTCTCTGCATGGCAAGGTGCATGCTCTCCCACTGAGGCCAGAAAAGGCAGCCCAGTTAGGGGAGCATATTCCACAGGCAGGGACAGCCTCACTCCAGTTTTTGGGAGAACACACAAGAAGACCAAGATATACATCTGCTACATATATGTAAGGGGCCTAAGTCCACCCTATATATGCTTTTTCATTGGTGGCTCTATCTCTGAGAGCCCCTGAGCATCCAGTTTAGTTAACACTGTTGAGGTTTCTATGAAGTTCCCATCCCCTTTGGGGTTTTCAATCTTTCCTCTAGCTCTTCCATAAGAGTCCCCAACCTCTGTCCAATGTTTAGGTGTGAATATCTGCATCTGTTTCATTCATCTGTTGGGTAGAACCTCTTGGAGGACAACTATGCTAGGCTCCTGTCTACAAGCATAACAGAGTACTCAACAAACCTAATGCAGAAACACATCAAAAGCACTATCCAGCATGATCAATTCGGCTTTATCGCAGGGATTCAGGGATGGTTTAATATATTATATAAAATTCCATCAACATAATCCTACTTATAAAGAAATTGAAAGAAAAAACACATATGATCATCTCATTCAATGCTGAAAAAGTCTTTGACAAAAATCTAACACTCCTTCGTGTTTCAAGTCTTAGAGAGAGATCAGGGATACAAGGCACATACCTATACATAATATAAGCAGTATGCAGCAAGCCAGTAGCAAACAAAAAATTAAATGGGGAGAAACTTAAAGCAATTCCACTAAAAACATGGGTACAGCAAAGGTGCACACACTCTCTGTCTCTAGTCAATACAGTACTTGAAGTAATATTACAGCAATAAGATGACTAAAAGAGATCAAGGAGGATAAAAATTGGAAAGGAAGAAGTCAAAGAAAAGTCCTACAGCTGATAAACTCCTTCAGCAAAGTGGCTGGATACAAAATTAACTCAAAACTCAGTAGCCCTCCTTTATATAAAAAATACACAGACCGAGAAAGAAATTAGGGAAAAATACTCTTTCTTTCCTTTTTTCTTTTCTTTTCTTTTCTTTTCTTTTCTTTTCTTTTCTTTTCTTTTCTTTTCTTTTCTTTTCTTTTCTTTTCTTTTTTTTCTTTTCTTTTCTTTTCTTTCTTCCTTCCTTCCTTTCTTTCTTTTTTCTTTCTTTCTTTATTTTCTTCCTTCCTTCCTTCCTTCCTTCTTTCTTTCTTTCTTTCTTTCTTTCTTTCTTTCTTTTCATCAAACACTCCTCTCAGTCACATATCTCAGAGACCCTCCTGCCAGCTTTTACAATAGCCACAAGTAATATAAACTATCCTCAAGTAACTCTAACCAAGCAAGTGATAGTATAATTCTTCTATGTGTAATCATCAGTCTTGACCAGAATCATTGGTTGAAAAAAAGTATGTATTTTTCTTTTCTCTAGTATGTATTTTTTTACTCCTTATTAATAAATTATGTATCCATAAGTATGTGGACATAAGTCTGGCTCCTCAAATCACCCAATTTATTATATTTCTCTGTCATTTCTTTTTAGAGGCCTCATTTATAAATCACTTATTTTTCATCTTGTTATATGTGCTATTAATAACAAAAAACAGTCAAAAGTTAATATTTTAATGGATTTCAATTTTTTTTTAACATTTCTCTTTCCCTCAGCCTGAGGTGATCCTAATCAATACTCCCCAGGAGAGGGGCAGAATATCAGTCACAGATTATTGGCACTATCAGTAGTATAAACCAAAATTCAGGTATACTTGAATTAGCTAGGCAAATTGAAAGTATACCAGGACAATATGAGGAATTCACATCTGAATTCTTCTTCTGTAGAGCAACTTGAAATATCAAACTAAGTATTGATATTCTCAAGTCTAATAGAACATATGGTCAGAACTAACACTGTCCTTATGGTTGAAGACAGCAAATGCTATATTTGAATACCTCTAGTTTGAAATAGAGGCAAAAATAATGTTTAAAATTCAACATGTATGATTAAGATGAGAAGAAAATAGGTTGTGAGGCACACTACAGAAACAATACAGTACATAAAATGTGACCAAAGAAAATGTAGTTTTAGGAGATGGGTGTAGGACAAAGTAGGGAAGTGTTGAGCACCACTGGATTCAGTAAGGAGAACACACTACATTGACTAATGTGCCATGGGTGTGATCAGTCATGAAGGAAAATACCCTTTTATCTTGGGCACTGAAAGAGATGAAAAGCAAAAAATATTTCCAGATAAGTGACAAAGCAAATAATTGCCACAAAGATGGTGACAGATGGGATACATAGGAACTCATGAAACCAAACAGTGAGGTCAGATGAGATTTCTGTATCAAACAATAGAGTGTAATTTGCTGAAGGACTGGAGAGAAACAGTGAATTTGGGCTAGGGCCCAAAGGCTAATGATCTAAAAGTACACACTCAATACTCCATAAGTGATTGAGGAGAAAGCTGGAAATATTGGAAAGGTAAAGAAGACAGAAATTATAAAAAACTTAAAGATTTTGGGAATTCGTTAAAATCCTGGGAAAACTGTAGTTGCAAGCTTTAAGGGTAAGTGGGACCCGAGAGGTAAGGATGTGGAGGCTACTGAGGATCTCTCAAAAGCACTGGGGAGATGATGATGAGTTTCTATGCATGCCAGTGAAAGCACACTGGAACATCTGTAGATTTTGACAATTCTTTCACTTCTGGCTGTGTTGACTTTGATATCACTGTGGTTTGTTGAGACAGAAAAAGGAACAGAAATACAATCTGGTTATAGGCTGGGGTTTTGAGAAATGCTCTCTGGGGTGATAGATTTGAACCAGGTTAGAGTCATGATAGTTTCATTGCAGGTGAAGCTCACAAAGCACAGTAAGTAGAAAACGAACATACATGTCAGCCAAGCCAAAGACACTATAGTTATCGTTTCACAAGTAGAAAAGAAATATCTTCTCCAAATGTCGGAGAAAACAAAGTGACTGAGAATCAACAGGAAAGGTATGAAGGATGGTCCAAGAGTCAACTCAGTGTATGTTTCTTCAAAGTTGCCATTGCATGGAGAATACCAGCTGTGGGAGGAAGAGCTACTGTCAAGAGAGCATAGTCCTTTCAGGTGATATAGAAGTAAAGCACAGGTGGGTCCTGATCAAGGAATGTTGCACTCATTTCACATGTTCTAAAGGATGGGGGAGGAACAGATGTCCTTCTTGATACAATTCTACAGGGAGATATTTCTAGGTGAAAATTCAACTGTAAAAAATAAACCAAAGGATATGGTAAGAAAATAGGAATCAAGAGGCTTCCCGGATGAAATATATTCACTCTTTCTCTTTCTTACAGCAGAGAATTGAGATGATCAAGTTTCAAAATCAGACTTTGGCATGATAAAGTGAAATATTTCCTCAGAAGCCATCCACATATACTGAATCCTCTACATAAAGATGGTCAGTCCCAACCAGACGATAGTGACAGAGTTCATACTGCAAGGGTTCTCAGAGCACCCTAGTCTGAGACTGTTCCTGACAGGATGCTTCCTGTCCCTCTACACAATGGCTCTAATGGGCAACATCGTGATCATTGCTTTGGTCAGCTCCAGTACTGGGCTCCATAGCCCCATGTACTTTTTCCTATGCAACTTAGCAACCATGGACATTATCTGCACCTCCACTGTATTACCCAAGGCGCTACTTGGTCTAGTGGCTGAGGTAAATACCATCTCCTTCAAGGGTTGTATGACCCAGCTCTTCTTCCTTGTGTGGTCTGGATCCTCTGAGCTGCTGCTGCTCACAGTCATGGCCTATGACCGCTATGTGGCCATCTGCTTTCCCCTGCACTATAACTCTAGAATGAGCCCACAGCTATGTGGGGCCCTGGCCATTGGTGTATGGTCCATCTGTGCTCTGAGTGCATCAATCAACACTGGTCTGATGACACGGCTGTCCTTCTGTGGACCCAAGGTCATTACTCACTTCTTCTGTGAGATTCCCCCACTCCTCCTGCTCTCCTGTAGCCCCACATATGTGAATAGCGTTATGACTCTTGTAGCAGACGCCTTTTATGGAGGCATCAACTTCATGCTAACCCTGTTATCCTATGGCTGCATCATTGTCAGCATCCTGCGCATGCGTTCTGCTGAGGGTAAGAGGAAGGCATTTTCTACCTGCTCATCCCACCTCATCGTGGTCTCTGTGTACTACTCATCTGTGTTCTGTGCCTATATCAGTCCTGCTTCCAGCTACAGCCCAGAAAGAAACAAATTTACCTCAGTGTTGTACTCAGTCCTCAGCCCAACCCTGAACCCCCTTATCTACACACTGAGGAACAAGGATGTCAAGCTAGCCCTGGGAAGGCTCTTCCCCTCTTTCTCACATTAAGTGGAGACATATAGACTGTTCTCCTGGCCTGGGCTGTTCCTAAACATTCTGTCCTGAGAGCAGTCTCATGGAGCTGAAGTGTCTCAATTGTTGCTTTAGAAAATCTTTGTCTGAAGAGAAGACAGGACAATTCCTCTCACTATAACTTCTTTGAATCAGTGTAATTAAAACACCAGCTTTATCTCCTGACAAGAACAAACCATTTCAAAAGTAAAGTTTATCAAAATAGGGATTCCATGTTCCTAGACTGAAAGATTTTCTGTGGATGATATTGGTGATAGTCAAAAAACAGCCTTTGAGTCTTCATCACAGGGATGCAGGGATGGTTCAACATAAGAAAATCCATCAATGTAATACACTACATAAACAAGCTCAAACAAAAAAAAAACACATGGAAATTTCAATAGATGCTGCAAAAGCATTTGACAAAATTCAGCATCCCTTCATGTTAAAAGTCTTGGAGAAATCAGGAATTCAAGGCTCATACCTAAACATAGTAAAAGCAATATACAGCAAACCAGTGGCCAACATCAAACTAAATGGAGAGAAACTTGAAGCAATCCCACTAAAACCAGGGACTAGACAAGGCTGCCCTCTCTCTCCATATCTCTTCAATATAGTACTTGAAATTCTAGCTAGAGAAATTAGACAGGAAAAGGAGGTCAAAGGGATACAAATTGGAATGGAAGAAGTCAAACTATCACAATTTGCAGATGCTGTGATTCTATACTTAAGTTACCCGAAAAACAACACCAGAGAACTACAGTTCTACAGTTTACAGCTGATAAACAACTTCAGAAAAGTGGCTGGATATAAAATTAACTCAAACAAATCAGTAGCCTTCATATACTCAAAGGATAAAGAGCCTGAGAAAGAAATTAGGGAAGTGATACCCTTCACAATAGTCACAACCAATGCACAGTATCTTGGTGTGACTCTAACCAAACAAGTGAAAGATCTGTATGACAAGAGCCTCATGTCCCTAAAGAAAGAAATCAAGGATTTCAGAAGATGGAAAGATCTCCCATGCTCATGGATTGGCACAATTAATATAGTAAAAATGACTATCTTGCCAAAAGAAATCTACAGATTCAATGCAATCCTCATCAAAATTCCAACTTAATTCTTCATAAAGAGCAATTCTCAAATTCATCTGGAATAACAAAAACCCAAAACTATTCTCAACAGTAAGAGAACTTCTAGGGATATCAGTTTCCCAGATCTCAAGCAGTACTACAGAGCAATAGTGATAAAAAATGCATGGTACTGGTACAGGACAGGCACTAGATCAATAGAATAAAATTGAAGTCACAGAAATGAACCCTCACACCTATGGTCAAAGGATCTTTGACAAAGGAGCTAAAAACATCCAGTGGGGAAAAATATAGCCTTTTCAACAAATGGTGCTGGTTCAAATGGCATTTAGCATGCAGAGGAATGAAAATCTCCTCATACAAAAAAATCAAGTCCACATAAAACTGAAACTAACAGAAAAGAAAAAAAGCCTCGAGCACATGGGCTCACATGAAAATTTCCTAAATAGAACACCAATAGCTTATGAACTAATATCAAGAAATGACAAATGGGACCTCATAAAATTACAAAGTTTCTGTAAGGCAAAGGACACTGTCAATAAGACAAAACAGCAACCAACAAATTGGGAAAATATCTTTACCAACCCTACATCCGAGAGAGGACTATTATCCAATATGTATAAAAACTCAACAAGATAGACACCTGAGAACCAAACAATCCTATTAAAATGGGGTACAGAGCTAAACAAAGAATTCTCAATTGAGGAATACTGAATGGGGGAGACAACCTAATGATATATTCAACATCTTCCGTCCTCAGGAAAAAGCAAATCAAAACACACCTGAGATTCCACCTCATACCAGTCAGAATGGCTAAGATGAAAAACTCAGGTGACAGTAGGTGCTGTTGAGGATATGGAGAAATAAGCACACTGCTCCACTGCTTGTGGGGTTGCAACCACTCTGGAAATCAGTTTGGCTGTTCCTGAGAAAATTGGACATTGTAGCACCAGAGAATCCAGGTATACCACTCCTGGGCATATACCCAGAAGATTCTCCAACATGTAATAAGGATACATGTTCCACTATGTTCACAGCAGCCTTATTTATAATAGTCTGAAGCTGGAAAAAAACCAGATATCCTTCATCAGAGGAATGGATACAGAAAACGTGGTACATTTACACAATTGAATACTACTAAGCTATTAAAAAACAATGAATTCATGAAATCCTTAGGCAAATGGATAGAACTAGAAAATATCATCCTGAGTGAGGTAACCCAATCACAAAAGAAAACACAAAACATGCACTGACTGATAAGTGGATATTAACCCAGAAGCTTGGAATACCCAAGATACAATTCACAGACTAAACAAAGCTCAAGAAGAAGGAAGACCAAAGTGTGGATCCTTTGTCCTTCATAGAAGGGGGAACAAAATACCCATGGGAGGAGATACAGAGACAAAGTGTGAAACAGAGACTGCCCCATATACTGTCACAAAACCCAGACACTAAATTAGATGCCAACAAGTGCTTGCTGACAGGAGTCTGATATAGATCTCTTCTGAGAGCCTCTGCCAGTACCTGACAAATACAGAGGTCAAACTTAGGACTGAGCACAAGGTCCAACAGTAGAGGAGCTAGAGAAAGGACTTAGGGGGCTGAAGGAGTCTTCAACCCCATAGCAGGAACAACAATATGAACAAACCAGTACCCCCAGATCTCCCAGGGACAAAACCACCAACCAAAGAGTACACATCGAGGGACCCATGGCTCCAGCTGAATATGTAACAGAAGATGGCCTTGTGGGACATCAAAGGGAGGAGAGGCCTTTGGCACTGAGAAGGCTCCATGCCCTAGTATTCTGAAATACCATACAGGGAAGCAGGAGGGGTTGTTCTTGAGCACGGGGAGGGGAGGATGGGATAAGGTGTTTTTGAATTGTAAACCAGGAAGGGGATAACATTTGAAATCCAAAGAAAGAAAATATCCAATAAAAAATAAAAAATAGGAAAGAGGAAAAAAATCAAGTCTTTCATCCAGTGCTACCCTATGAATACTACAGAGACTTAGGTAAGAACTACCAAGCTAATGAATCTAAATTTCATAAAGAAACTTGAGGAGCCAGAGCAGCTTCAGTATCTTGAGAAGAATAAAGAATACAATGATTCAGGTTCAAAATTTTACAGTGCCCTGCGGTGCTGTGAATATCAAAGCCTGTGAAACTGGTTTGCGGAGAGATGCAATCAGTGGAACAGAGATGAAGTTTATGATTCATCAATTAACTCACACAAGTGATTCCAGCTTATTTATGATAATAAAAGTAATCAAAGGGAGAGGAAAGATTAATTATTGCCAATAAAGAATTTTGGGGAAACTAGATGAGTGTCTACAAGGAAACTGAAACTTCTCCTTTATATTTAAATAAAAGTCAGCAAAAAATGGATCATAGACAAATCTTCCCTATATCATATTTTCATCATATTCTTTCCTGTTCCACAATTCTTCCCTTATCCCACAACTCTGTCTCTCAACCTCTCAAACCTCTCTCTCTATCTCCATACCTGCCACCTCTCTTCCCCTCTCAAAATAAACCCAAACCAATAAGATGGAATAATGCCAAAACAAAACAAACATGTACACAAGAGATAGAGTACATTTCGTGTTGACCAACCAATCCTGGCTCAAATATTGTGAGAACAGAAAGGAAAAAAGAGGAGGAAGGAGAAGTGCATCTGTGCCCACTGCTGAGATATTGGTGGGAAGATGTCTTAGTAAGGGTTTCTAATTCTGGACAAAACATCATGACCAAGAAGCAAGTTGGGGAGGAAAGGGTTTATTCAGCTTACACTTCCACATTGCTGTTCATCATTAAAGGAAATCAGGACTGGAACTCAAGCAGGTCAGGAAGCAGGAGCTCATGCAGAGGCTATGGAAAGATGTTTCTTACTGGCTTGCTCTCCTGGCTTGCTCTGCTTGCTTGCTTATAGAATCCAGGACAACCAGCACAGGGATGGTACCACCCACAAGGGGTCCTCCCTGATTGATCACTAATTGAGAAAATGCCTTATAGCTGGATCTCATGAAGACATTTCCTCACCTGAAGCTCCTTTCTCTGTAATAACTCCAGCTTGTGTCAAGTTGACACAAAACCATCCAGTACTGAAGATAACACAGGAGATAAAGGGCAGCATCTGCAGCAGCTGCTGCTGAGATGCTGCATCCTTTTCAGACTACACCCATTCTTCATCAGTCGATTGTCCTCTTCTTCCTAAATGCTGCACACCATAGGTTGAGACTTAAACCATGTATGGGGGGCGGTGGTGGCGCACGCCTTTAATCCCAGCACTTGGGAGGCAGAGGCAGGCGGATTTCTGAGTTCGAGGCCAGCCTGGTCTACAGAGTGAGTTCCAGGACAGCCAGGGCTACACAGAGAAACCCTGTCTCAAAAAAAAACCATGTATGGTGCGTAATTCATCTTTGTAATCCAAATACCTTTTCCAAATATTGATTTTTATCCCATGGTTCCAGAAGCTTCAATCCACTTGACTGTTTTGGCCTCATGCAGGGCCTCATGGCGATGGACTTATGTAGTACAGAAGCTTCCTTCCACCATAGCAGCCCAGAACCCATAGAAGAGGACCACCTTTCAACTGGCTTTCTCCTTTTGCCTTGAGCTCATGTTTCCTAGTCCCAATCCCTGGGATGGTGTTACCCACATAGAGAGTAGATCCCAGCTTCAGTGATTCCTTTCTAGAAACACTCTCACATGCAGGTACACAAGTATCCCTCCGAGATCTCCCAGGTGATTTTTAATTCAGTTATGGTGACAATAATAAGTAACATCTGCCAATCACTTGTCTGACCTGCTTCACCTGTTGGTTTATTTTCATGCTATTTGCTTCATCTTCAAACCATGTTTTTTGCCACTTTTTCTGTTATTAGTCTCATGAATATAACCTATAGAACAACTGATAATCAACCAAACACTGTGTATACAAACAGTCACACACACACACACACACACACACGCACGCATGCACGCACGCACGCACGCACGCACACACACACACACACGCACGCATGCATACATCTCATAAGTACATTATTTGGGAATTCCTATCATAGTGATATAATGGCTAAAGAAACTCTTATTTTTGCTAGGCATCCATCTTGGTACCTAAAAGTCATTTGTTTCTGTTTCACTTCCTGGAAGACAAGTGCCCAGTAATTCCGACTACTTTTGTCCCACTCAGAAATGTACAGCTTCTCCACCTGTATTCTGGCCAGAAGCCATCCATTGTGAAAAGCTACACTTAATCATCCTTATCAAAATTTTTAAGAGTTCTCATTGATGGCTTCCCTTTTAGGCTCTTCCTTTTGGGAGGGTTCTGGGGTAGGGTAGGAGTTGTAACGTAAGCCTTCCATGTTCCTCTTTCTGAATTATGCATCTTTCGTCATCGATATCAATGCCAAAGTAGCTTCTTTGCTCTTTACACTTAGCTGGAGCTTGGACCATGTGTGTCCATGTGGTTTCTGGAAACAATACAGACCATGAACATAGCCCCTGTCTGCAGTAGGGACAAGGACCCTAACAAGGCTCTCAAAGCCAGCCCTGGACCACAAACATCAACATGGCCTCAAGTGGCAGCACATGCCACTCATGCCATAACCCCTTGGTGTCACCACAGACCTTGGACATCTGTAAGGCTTCAAGATACAGCATAGACCATGGATATCATCATGGCCTTCAGTGGTTAACATGGGCCATGGACATCAACCTAGACCCTGGCTACTGTTAGACTGTGACCTAGACTTGTCTGTCAACAGCAGCACAGCCCAAATATCACCATAACCTTATATCAGCTTGGCACCTTGTGATAGCACATCAATATGGCTTCAGGAAGCAGCATAGATCATAGACATCCAAATGGCCTTCAATGGTAATAGGATCCATAAACTTCAACACAGACCTCATTTGGAGTAGGACCTTAAATCCAGACATTGTCCTTGCTAGCAGCAGAGACGAGGACACTGTCATAGCCTCAGATAATGGTATAAGCCACTAACATACACATGCCCCCTACCTTGCAGGGGCAGCAAGGTTCACACAGATCAATATGCCTTCAGGCCTCAGCATAGATCACAGACATTCACATGGTGGTCCTTCAGAAAGGTATAATCCAGAGAGTGAATCATTCAGTCCTGCATCTAGGTACCATGTTGAGGTGTGTGGGCTCAGGGTTGTTCTGCCTCTGCATGGGCTCCAGGTTGTTGCTCTTGAGCACATTCTCCACACCACAAGCACTGCTCCACTCTTCCATATTCCCCACCTCTCCATCACACACATCCATTCATCTTAGTGGCACCAGGTGCCTAGTGAATCCTCACAATGTGAAGACGTGGCATCCTTCAGCCACTCCAGCATCTTGATTGATTCTTCCCTTATTATGCAAAATTTTTCAGCATCCATGAATGGTTGTCTTTTCAGTGAAAAATAGTGCCAACATCATTTTCAGTAAGAAAAAAGTCACCGAAGTCTTAAGGCATCCATCCCTGGCCAGCCCAGGAACTTGCCCCTCATCAGAATAAAAGCAGCACAACAGAGGGCTAAGAAACTTGAAGACAGTGACCCCTTCTAACAGAATTAATGTTAAATTTACCTGGAGTGTTAGCAGTGATTAATATGCCTAGACTCTCCTCATATCTACCACCAATTATTGTTCACTTCTCTAACTCAGCCTTGCCTCAAGGAAAAGTGGTACCCAATCTTAAGAAAAGCTGAAGCAAGCATTAGAAACCACATGAGCCACCATAGTGACACAGGAATTTTGGTCCCCTGCAACCCATCTTGGAACATTAATTTACTTCCTGTGATTAAGCCAGGCACCAAAGATTATCATCCTTTTCAGGACTTGTGGAAAGAAAATAGGAAATTGCAAACTGGGTGCTTAAGTGTAAGAATCCCTTATAGACCCTAAGAGAACACAAATGTCAGCCAAGACTACTATACCCAGCAAAACTCTCAATCAACATAAATGGAGAAATCAAAATATTCCATGACAGGAAAAAATTTACACAATATCTTTCCACTAACCCAGCTCTACAAAGGATAATAGGAGGAAAACTCCAATACAAGGAGGGAAACTGCACCCAAGAAAAAGCAAGATAGTAACCTTCTTCCATCAAACTCAAAGGAAGATAACTACTCAAAAACAAAAATAACATCAAAAATGACAGGAAGAAATAATCACTATTCCTTAATATCTCTTAACATCAATGGACTCAATTTCCCAATAAAAAGACGTAGACTAACAGACTGGATATGGAAACAAGACCCTACATTTTGCTGCATACAGGAAACACACCTCAGAGTCAAAGACAAACACTACCTTAGAGTAAAAGGGCTGGAAGACAATTTTGCAAGCAAATGGTCACAGGAAGCGAGCTGGAATAGCCATTCTAATATCAGATAAAATTGACTTTCAACCCAAAGTCATCAAAAGAGACACAAAAGGTCACTTCTTGCTAGTCAAAGGAAGAATCCACCAAGAAGAACTCACAATTCTAAACATCTATGCTCCAAATGCAAGGGCACCCTCATTAGTAAAAGAAACTTTACTAAAGCTCAAAGCACACATTGTACCTAACAAAATAATTGTGGAGGACCTCAACACTCCACTATCCTCAATGGACCGATCAGGAAAACAGAAACTAAACAGGGACACAGGGAAAGTCATTGAAACTTTGGACCAATTGGATTTAACAGATATATATATAGAACATTTCATCCTAAAGCAAAAGACTATACCTTTTTCTCAGCACCTCATGGTACCTTCTCCAAACTCGACCATATAATTGGTCACAAGACAGACCTCGACAAATATAAAAGGATCGAACTAACCCCATGCCTCCTATTGGATCACCATGGAGTAAGAGTGTTCTTCAATAGCTACAAAAACAACAGAAAATCCTCATACACATGGAGGCTGAACAATATTCTACTCAATAATACCTTAGTCAAGGAAGAAATAAAGAAAGAAATCAAAGACTTTTTAGAATGTAATGGAAATGAAGGCACAACATACCCAAATCTATGGGACACAATGAAAGCAGTGCTAAGAGGAAAACTCATAGCCCTGAGTGTCTCCAAAAAGAAACAGGTAGAGCATATACTAGCAACATAATGGTGCACCTGAAAGGTCTAGAACAAAAAGAAGCTATTTCTCCCAGGAGGAGTAGAAGACAGGAAATCATCAAACTAAGGGCTGAAATCAATCAAGTTGAAAAAAGAGAACCATACAAAGAATCAACAAAACCAGGAACTGGTTCTTTGAGAAAATCAACAAAATAGATAAACCCCTAGCCAGACTTACCAAAGGGCACAGAGACAGTATTCAAATTAACAAAATTAGAAATGAAAAGGGAGATATAACAACAGAAACTGAGGAAATTCAAAAAATCATCAGATCCTACTACAAAAGCCTATATTCAACACAACTGGAGAATCTGGAGGAAATGGACAATTTCCTAGACAGATACCAAATACCAAAATTAAATCAGGATCAAATAGATCATCTGAACAGACCCATAACCCCCAAAGAAATAGAAGGGGTCATAGAAAGTCTTCCAACCAAAAAAGGCACAGGAGCAGATGGTTTTAGTGCAGAATTCTATCAGACCTTCAAAGAAGTCCTAATACCAATACTCGAACTATACCACAAAATAGAAACAGAAGGAACACTACCCAGCTCACTCTATGAAGCCACAATTACCCTGATACCAAAACCACACAAAGATCCAACTAAGAAAGAGAACTACAGGCCAATTTCCCTAATGAATATCGATGCAAAAATACTAAATAAAATACTTGTGAACCGAATTCAAGAACACATCAAAACGATCTTTCACCATGATCAAGTTGGCTTCATCCCAGGGATGCAGGGATGATTCAATATACAGAAATCCATCAATGTAATCCATTACATAAACAAACTCAAAGAAAAAAAACACATGGTCATCTCATTGGATGCTGAAAAAGCATTTGACAAAATTCATCATCCTTTCATGCTAAAAGTCTTGGAAAGAACAGGAATTCAAGGCCCATATCTAAACATAGTAAAAGCAATTTACAGCAGACCGATAGCGAACATCAAGGTAAACAGAGAGAAACTTGAAGCAATCCCACTAAAATCAAGGACTAGACAAGGCTGTCCCCTCTCACCTATCTCTTCAATATAGTACTTGAGGTACTAGCTAGAGCAATTGGACAACATAAGGAAGTCAAAGGGATACAAATCGGAAAGGAAGAAATCAAACTATCACTATTTGCAGATAGTATACTTAAGTGACCCAAAAAAACTACACCAGAGAACTCCTACAGCTGATAAACAACTTCAGCAAAGTGGCTGGTTATAAAATCAACTCAAGCAAATCAGTAGCCTTCCAATACACAAAGGATAAGCAGGCCACAAAAGAAATTAGGGAAATGACACCCTTCACAATAGCCACAAACAATATAAAGTATCTTGGTGTGACTCTAACCAAACAAGTGAAATACTTATATGACAAAAACTCCAGGTCTCTGAAGAAGGAAATGGAAGAAGACCTCAGAAAATGGACAAATCTTCCATGCTTGTGGCTTGGCAGGATTAATATAGTTCAAATGGCAATCCTGTCAAAAGCAATATACAGATTCACTGCAATCCCCATCAAAATCCCAACTCAGTTCTTCATAGAGTTAGAAAGAGCAATTCTCAAATTCATCTGGAATAACAAAAAACCCAGGATAGCTAAAATTATCATCAACAGTAAAAGAACTTCTGGGGGAATCAATATCCCGGACCTCAGGCAATACTACAGAGTAGTAGTCTTAAAAACTGCATGGTATTGGTACAGTGACAGGGAGGCGGATCAATGGAATAGGATCGAAGATCCAGAATTGAACCCACACATCTATGGTTAAGGAAGAAGTCAAAGTATCATTATTTGCAGACGATATGATAGTTTACTTAAGCGACCCAAAAAACTCCACCAGAGAACTTCTACAGCTGATAAACAACTTCAGCAAAGTGGCTGATTATAAAATTAACTCAAGCAAATCAGTAGCCTTCTTGTACTCAAAGGACAGGCAGGCTGAGAAAGAAGTTAGGGAAATAACACCCTTCACAATAGCCACAAACAACATAAAGTACCTTGGCATAACTCTAACCAAACAAGCTAAAGATCTGTATGACAGGAACTTCAAGTCCTTGAAAAAGAAATCGAAGAAGAGCTCAAAAGATGGAAAAATATTTCTTGCTCCTGGATTGGCAGGATCAATATAGTAAAAATGGCCATCTTGCCAAAAGCAATCTACAGACTCAATGCGATCCCCATCAAAATCCCAACTCAATTCTTCATAGATCTATAAAGAGCAATTCTCAAATTCATCTGGAGCAACAAAAAACCCAGGATAGCTAAAACTATTCTCAACAATAAAAGGACTTCTGGGGGAATCAATATCCCTGTCCTCAAGCAGTACTACAGAGCAATTGTGTTAAAAACTGCATGGTATTGGTACAGCAACAGGCAAGTAGATCAATGGAATAGGATTGAAGACCCAGAAATGAACCCACAGACTTATGGTCACTTGATCTTTGATAAAGGAGCCACAACCATCCAATGGAAAAAAGATAGCCTGTTCAACAAATGGTGCTGGTTCAACTGGAGGTCAACATGCAGAAGAATGCAAATTGACCCACTCTTATCTCCTTGTACTAAAATCAAATCCAAGTGGATCAAGGACCTCCACATAAAACCAGACACACTGAAACTACTAGAAAAGAAACTTGGGAAGAGCCTGGAGGACATAGACACAAGGGGAAACTTCCTGAACAGAACACCAATAGCTTATGCTCTAAGATCAAGAATTGACAAATGGGACCTCATAAAATTACAAAGTTTCTGCAAGGCAAAAGACACTGTCCGAAGGAAAAAACGGCAACCAACAAAGTGGGAAAAGATCTTCACCAACCCCACATCCGACAGAGGGCTAATATCCAATATATACAAAGAACTCAAGAAGTTAGACCCCAAAGAACCAAATAACCGTATCAAAAAATGGGGTACAGAGCTAAACAAAGAATTATCACCAGAAGAAATTCAGATGGCCAAGAAACACCTTAAGAGATGTTCAACATCATTAGTCATCAGGGAAATGCAAATCAAAACAACCCTGAGATTCTACCTCACACCAGTCAGAATGGCGAAGATTAAAAGCTCAAGAGACAACAAGTGCTGGCGAGGATGTGGAGAAAGAGGAACACTCCTCCACTGTTGGTGGGATTGCAAAATGGTAAAACCGCTCTGGAAATCAGTGTGGCGGTTCCTCAGAAAATTGGGCATGTCACTTCCAGAGGACCCTGGCATACCACTCCTGGGCCTATACCCAGAGGATTCCCCTGCATACAATAAAGACACATGCGCCACTATGTTTATAGCAGCCATGTTTATAATAGCCAGAAATTGGAAGGAGCCTAAAAATCCCTCAAAGGAGGAATGGATACAGAAAATGTGGTATATTTATACAATGGGATACTACTCAGCAATTAAAAATAAGGAATTCATGCAATTTGTAGGTAAATGGTTAGACCTGGAAAATATCATCCTGAGTGAGTTAACCCAATCACAAAAGAATACACATGAAATGCAATTACTGATAAGTGGATATTAATGAGCCCAGAAGCCCTAAATACTCAAGGCACAATTAGCAAGTCAAATGATTCCCAAGAAGAAGAAAGGAGAGGACCCTGGGCCTGTAAAGGTTGGATCCAGTTTTGTAGACCCAGAACAGAGAAACCGTGGGGGAGGGTGAATGATTGGGGAATAGTTGGGGGGAGAGGAATTATGGGATGTATGGTGGGGGGGAACTGGTAAAGGGGAAAGCCTTTGAAATGTAAACATAGATTATAGAAAATAAAAATTAAAAAAAGTTTTACTTAAATTGTATTATGTAGATTTTTCTTTATAAAAGATTGATGACACATAAAACATTAATTAACATTTTTATTTTTTAAACTTGTTGAGATTATACTTTGATTTTAACTTTTACACTGTCTCCTTCACCTTGGAAATCCTACCATATATCCCTACCTGATTCTCCTCCAAATTCATGACTTCTTTTTATTTATCGATTGTCATTGAAGACATATGGTTATATGTATATTCAAGTATATTCCTAAATATAACCTGTTATGTCTGTAAAGTATTATCTGTATATATATTCACCCGAGTGAATGTTTTAAATTATTAGAAAGGTAAGAAGCAGAATGGAAGTGCTGACAGAACACTTATACAGAATTAATAAAAATATACAGAAAAGTGTAAGGAGAGGAAGGAGACGTGTACATACAGCATACTTAAAAATATCACATACCATGTGTTTAAATATAGAGATGAAGTACTCTCAGCAGAATATAGAGGAGTCAATTTGTACCATGGTGACACCTTCCATACAGGGTATGAAAATGCCAAAGACATTCTGAGACATGCATGAAGAGGATTGGCAAAGAGAGGTACAGAGGGGAAACTGCTCCTACCCACTGTATGAAACTCCCCTGATCATTGTCCTCCACACCAGACCACAGGGAGCTTGGGCCCTGCAGTCATGAGTTCCCTTTAATTGATCCTAAGAGCTTTCTCCTTGAGTTTCTATCCCAGGTGGAACCAGAACAAGCACAGAAATGACAAGCATTTCTAAAGGCCAATGGCCTATACTCAAATGAAGACAGAGCTTCAGAGAGACACTAAAGGCTTGCTGCTTACAGGAAAGGAAAGTCTGTTCTCAGTACAGTGTGCACTTTGTGGAAGCCATCTGTCACCTGAATTCACTGTGACAGGGAAAGGTGAGCAAAAACAAAAATTATATTTATGTGACTCTTCTAGCTAACAATGAAGCTGCAAAGCAAAAGTGTCATTTTATAAGTGACATTTGTGCCATTGATTGGATGTTAGCATGGGGGGACATCAGTTAATGATTTCAATGAGTCTTATCTCTAATAAATACTCCTATGGCAAAGGGCAGAAGATAATAGGAATATTTGGTTTTCTACTCCACTGTATAAACAACAAGATGTCTTGCTTCTAGTCAAAAATATCAGTCTGATATTTTTGCCTTATGTTCATACAAAGCCTACTCATTTCCCACCCATAGTACTCACACTAGTTTTGAAATGAAACCAACATATTTAGATGAGTCATAGGGGTTGAATATTGTCTTGTCTTGCCTTAGCATCCAAAGAAGATGATAAGAAAATGCCAGAGAAGAGATTCCTTTACCCCATTGTTCAAACTTCACTGTTGAGTTACAGAAAATGACCTTCACTATCCATGAAGGTAAAACACCAGCCAAGTTCTTGGTGGTGTTAGTCTTCCCTTGTCTGCTGTAGATCAGGGATGGCATGACTGGGAGTCACCTAAAGTAACAATTACAGATGTCTATGTTAGTATCAAGAAAATGGCCAGAAACAAGGGGCCTGTGATAACAGGGCTGGCGGTGTAGATACTTCATTTATCCTTTTTTTCCCTGCCAGGCTAGGGCATCTGCAGACACTCTAGTTCACAACCCTGGTGAGGATCCTCAACCGCTCTGCTCCTTGTTGGGGCTCAGCTTCTGAAAATTTTCACGTCAGCCTTGCTGAAATCTGACTTATATGTAACTATGAGGGGCTGTTGTAAATTTGTTCCCACAACCCACCCTCATCCTTACCTGGACACTAGATTTTTCCATGTCCTCTTAGGAAGAAATAGGTACACTAGTGATCAAAACTAAAGTCACAAAGAATAGAATGTTACTATAGACAAAGGACATCAAGTCCATGCAGATAATCTGACTGCTTCACAGTATGCATGGGTCAGCATTTGTAAAACTTTTTAATATTTTCCTCTACGTAACAGTATCAAAGCTGAGTAAGATGATATTACAGATCTTTGCTATATTCTTAGAAATGACAGGCATCAAAATAATGCTTGCTAAACACAGTATGTATGAAAAGAATAACTATTGATTTGTTGTTTTCTATAAGTGCTATTCTATTCTCTGTCATGCATTCAAACTATCCGAGAAAAAAAAAAAACCCTGTGCATTAGTCTGTTGGATATAACAGTTTGTAGGATGCCTCTGATGACCAATGCAGGTAAAATGGTAGTCATTGGCCACCAAAGTGAGTTTTCTCCAACCTCTTTAATCTATAGTTTATCTTCTGTGATAGTACAAACACTGAGGCTCCTCCAAGATACTGGGGGGAGGGGGTTGGAGGGAGGACTTGGTTTGATCCTGACTAGAAGCAGCAACTCTTACCCCTTGGGTAAGAACACTTTATCTAAGAAGCTAGTGCATACTCTGTAGGAAGTTGAGACTATATGGATATTGTGTGTAATAATTCTGCCTTTGTCCTTCAACAGATTAACAGTCATGGTGATCTTTTAATCTCCTTCCCTCGGTTCTTCAAGAAAAATGGCCCTCTCCAGTTTGCTAGTCAGTCTCAATGTAGACTTGGGAATACTCCAATTTAGTACCTGTGTGATTTCACTAATTATTCCTGTCCTAGGAGCTTCAGGGTTCACAAACCAAAGCCCTGCATGATATCTCAGTCTCTTCCATGGGTTCTTCTTATTCATCAAAATACTAAAGAATCTTACAGGTTCCACTACAGTATCAATGCTTTAGCCCTGTACAAGCTCTTAATCCCTTATCAGGCTTCAATATGTGTTATAATTGTTCTATTCTTGTTCTTAAGTGTTTGTAGTGGACTGAAGTAGAATGTCTTACTTATCAATGTGGTTGATATAGATTTGATCAGAAATGTTGGCACACCTATTGTGAATTCATTGATGTTTTCTTGTGTTCATTCAGACCTGTTTGGTGCTGGACACATTCTTACATTCCATCTCTCACTGCGGTAGAGTGAATGCACATGTGTAGGAGTAGCCATGGGATATAGAGAGTGGCACAGGCATGCATTATGGTGTTCACAAAAGAGTCTTAATGTGACCTCACTAGTAATGATGCAGTTTCATAGATATCTCACCCTCCATTTCTCATTGGTTTGCCCCCTTTAGTTTAAGAGATGTGGCTCCCATTACCCTTAATACAGTTTCCATTTGCCCAAAAACAAAAGAGCAATTAAAGTTAACATGAATGCTTTTATTAAAGTAAACTTAGCAAATGAGGTAATCTTTCTTTATAATTTTAAGGTTCAGTTAAAGAAGAGGTTTCAATACTTTTAATCATCTGATGTCTTTTACACAGTGCTACCTTCATGTAGCACAGCTCAATGAAGGTGAAGGACATTTTCATGATTCCAGAATTCTTCTACACCCTCTTGTTCTGGTCAAAATAATATGTAGGTGATGCAGATATCTATTTTCTGCTATAGGTCGGGTTTAGAGAGCATTTCCCTCTCAGTGAACGCAGATAAGTTCATTATGAAGAGTTATTTTGCACATCTTAAATGTTGGACTCCATACTGTTGTCTGTTTATAACTTCTAACCTCTGATAAATCTTTCTGAAATTGTATATGTATTATCTGTCATTAATGCTGTCAATCATTATTACTATTTGGAAAAACAAGACATTTCTTTGTTGATATTTCAAAATATTAGTACATATTCTAAGGAAATGTTTATGATACTGTTACTCTTTCATCTCTGGTTTTTCTAGCTTTGAGCTCCTCTCTTCTAGTTATTTGTAAATTTGTAAGAGATGACTGTGGGGTGTCTTTTCTCCACCATGCAGAGGCCTGGAACTTATTCTACCTAAATGTACTTGGATCTCATTGTCCTATATTCCTTAGCATTTGTTTATCTTTGCCAATTTTCAAGTCTGTTAATCATTATCCGAAGATAGAGTTTTCTACTTTCTACAGGTAAGAGGTAAATATAGCATCTCTTTCTGTGCATGGTATGTATTTCTTCACATATTATTCTCTATTCCCAATTCATTTTCCATTTCTCAAAGGGTATCATGATATTCTGGTTGAATAACATTCCATTGCACATAAATACTACTTTTTCCTCATGCCCCCTATATCCTAACAAATGCCTAGACCTAGGATGGATCTTACCACTGTCTCCTGGCCTTGTTAACAGTTCCAGGTATGAGTCCACTCTCCCACTGTTCCTCATCTCATTCCTCTTCTCCAGTCTCCAAGAGAATGTCCCCACCCTGCCAGGATTCCCCACTCACTAGGGAATCAAATCTTTCAAGGGTTAGGCGTGTCTTCTCACACAGCCAGACCAGGCTGTGTTCTGCTGTATATGCACTAGCCAACCTCTGGGGTCCCTGACTTCAATCCAGTGGTTTGGTGTAGTATCTGCATCTTTCTCAGTCAGCTACTTGTTGGACTTCTCAGAGGATAGCCATGCTAGTATTTGTGTTACATCTTCTGAAAATTCTCTCTTTAGTTCCAGTTCCCCAGTCAGTTGGGTTGTTTGTTTTCTTGTTTAAAGTTTTTAATTATTTCTATATTCTAGGTATTAACACTCTGTCAGATGACTAAATGGTAAAGTTTTTTGCATTCTATAGGATATCTCTTAACTCAAATGATGGCATTTTTGTTGTACAGAAGCATTGTAGTTACAAGTGATCCTGTTTGTCAATTATTAATCGCAATGCCTATAATACTATGAATCTGTTCAGAAAGACCTTTCCAGTAACAATGAGTTCAAGCGCCCTATTTTTTCCTTTGTCATTTTCATGGTATTGGTTGTTAGGCTGTGGTCTTAATCTACCATGAGTCTAGTTTTTTTTAAAGATTAATGATAAAGATCTTGTGAAATTCTTTTGCTTGCTCATTTGCTTTTTAATTAATTAATTAATTAATTAATTAATTAATTAATTAATTCTCTTTACATCCCAATTGGTGCCTCCCTTCTGGTTTCCCCTCACAGAGTTTCTTCCCCTTACTGTTCTCCTCTGAGAGGGTGGAGGCTCACCTTGGGTATCCCCCTACCCTGGCACATCAAGTCTCTGCAGGGCTAGGTGCAGGCTCTCCCATTGAGGCCAGACAAGGCAGCCCAGTTGTGGGAGCATATTCCACAGTCAGGCAACAACTTTATGAATAGTCCCCACCCCAATTGTTGAGGGATCCACATGAAGACCAAGCTGTATATCTGCTATATATGTGCAGAGGGCCTATGTCCAGCTCATGTGTGCTCTTTGGTTGGTTGCTCAGTTTCTGAGAGCCCTCAAACATCCAGGTTAGTTGACTCTGTTGATCTTCCTGTGGAGTCCCTATCCCCTTTAGGGCCTCCAATCTTCCCCTCCAAATCTTCCATATGGAACCCTGACCTCTGTCCAATGTTTGGGTGTGAGTATCAGCATCTATTTCAGCTATCTGCTGGGTAGAGCCTATTAGAGGACAGTTATGCTAGGCTCCTGTCTGCAGGTATAACAGTGCTCGCAAATCTATCCCAAGAACACATCAAAAACATAATCTAGCATGATCAGGTAGGCTTCATCCCAGGGATTCAGGCATGGTTTAATATATAAAAATACACCAACATAATCCTACTTATAAACAAACTGAATAAAAATACATGATCATATCATTAGATGCTGAAAAATCCTTTGACAAAATACAACACTCTTCATGTTACAAGTCTTAGAGAGATCATGGATACAAGGCCAATACCGAAACATAATAAAAGCAGTATACACCAAGCCAATAGCCAACCTAAAATTAAATAGAGAGAAACTTAAAGCAATTCCACTAAAATCAGGGATAAGACAAGGCTGCCCACTATCTCCTTATCTATCCAATATAATACTTGAAGTACTAGCTAGAGCAATAAGACAACTACAAGAGATTAGGGGGAATACAAATTGGAAAGGAATAAATCAAAGAGAACTCCTACAGCTGATAAACTCCTTCAGTAAAGTGTCTGGATGCAAAATTAACTCAAAAAAAATCAGTAGCTCTCCTTTATACAAAAGATAAACAGACCAAGAAGGAAAAAACATTCTTGCTTGCTTGCTTGCTTGCTTGCTTGCTTGCTTGCTTCCTTCCTTCCTTCCTTCCTTCCTTCCTTCCCTCCTTTCATTCTTACTTTTTCTTTCTCCTTTCCTTCCTTTTCTTTCTCTCTCTCTTTCTTTCTTTCTTCCCATCAAACACTCCCCCAGTCCCACCTCACAGAGACCCTCCTGTCAGCTTTTACAATAGCCACAAGTAATATAAAATATTTTCCTGTAACTCTAACTAAGCAAGTGATAGTATAATTATTCCAATTTGACCCTGATCATTGGTTGAAAAAAAGTGTGTATTTTTCTTTTCTCTAGTGTGTAATTTTTTTTACTCCTTTGTAATAAATTATGTATCCATAAGTATGTGGACATAACTCTAGCTCCTCAAATCACCCCATTTATTACATTTCTCTGCCATTTTAGGGGAATTATTTATAAATCTGTTATTTTTCATTCTATTATATGTGCTATTGGTAACAAAAATCTATTGAACAGTAAATGTTTTAAATAGGTTTCAATTATTTTTTAACATTTCCCTTTAACTTAGCCTGAGGCGATCCTAATCAGTACTCCTGAGGGAAGGGGCAGAATATCACTCACAGATTATAAGTACTATTAGAAGTATAATCCAAAATTCAGGTTCCCTTGAATTAGCTAGACCTATTCAAACTATGCTGGGACAATATGAGGAATTCATATCTGAATTCTTTTTCTGTAGAGCAGCTTGAAATATCAAACTATATATTGGTGTTCTCTAGTACAATAGAATTTAGGAGGGGAGACATATAGTCAGATCTAACACTGTCCTTATGTTTGAAGACAGTAAATACTATATTTGAACACCTCTAGTTTGAAATGGAGGCAGAAATAATGTTTAAACTTCAATATGTATGATCAGGATAAGGAGAAAATAGGTTGTAAGGCATACTACAGAAATGATACAGGAGATAAAATGTGACTAAAGGAAATGCAGTGTTAGGAGATGGGTGTAGGATAATGTAGGAAATGCTGAGCACCCCTGGATTCAGTAAGTAGAACACACTGTTCCGACTAATATGCCATAGATGTGTTCAGTTATAATGGAAAATATTCATTTATCTTGGGCACTGAAATGCAAAGCAAAGAATATTTCCAGATAAGTGACAATGCAAATAATTGCCACAAAGATGTTTACAGATAGGATAGAGTGTGTTCACATGGGAACTCATGAAACCCATAGCAAAAGCAAACAGTGATGTCAGATGAGACTTCTATATCAAGGTATAGAGTATGATTTGCTGAAGGACTGGAGAGAGACAGTGAATTTGGACTAGGATCCAACGACTAATGATCCAAAAGTATACACTCTATACTACTTGAGCAATGGAGGAGGAAATTGGAAATGTTGGAAATAAAAAGAAGCCAGAAGTTATGAAAAGCATAAAGAAATTGGGAATACATTATAACCCTGGGGAAACTATAGTGGCAAGCTTTAAGGATAAGTTGGACAAGAAATGTAAGAGGATGTGGAAGAACATATTTTTCATATAGTACAGGAAACTACTGTGGATCTTTCATTGGCTTAGGGTAAAGGTAAAAAAATGGCTCAGAGAGATTGAGCTGTGATCTATACAAATAAGCATCTCAAAGCACTGGGAGATGATGATGAGTTTCTATGCATTGCAGTGAATACACACTGGAACAACTGTAAAATGTGGCAATTATTTCACTTCTGGGTGTGTTGACTTTGATATCACTGTGTTTTGTTGAAACAGAAAAGGAACAGAAATAAAATCTGTCTATAGGCTGGGATTTTGAGAAATGTACTCTGGGGTGATAGATTTGAAGCAGGATAGTCTCATCCATAGGAAAAGTCACATAGCACAGTAAAGTAAAACAGAACTACTTAGCCAAAGACACAATAATTATCAGATTTCAGTGGGTAAATGAGAAATACTTTCCAAATATTAGAGAAAAAAGTGATTTAGAATCATTAGGCCAGTTATGAAGGACGGTCCAAGAGTCAGCTCAGTGGGTTCCTTCAAAGTTGCCATTGTGTGGAGAATACCAGCTGTGGGAGGAAGGGCTACTGTTTCCAGTACTGTGGGAAGAGCATAGTCCTTTCAGGCATTGTGAGCACAGGTGAGTCCTGAGTTAGGAAAACTAAACTCATTTCACATGTGCAAAAGGATGGGGGAGGAGCAGATGTCCTTCTTGATCCAAATCTACAGGGAGAGATTCCTAGGTGAAAATTCAACTATAAACACAATATCAACAGATATTGTGAGAAAATAGGGGATGAGAGGCTTCCCTGATGCAAACCCATTCACTCTTTCCCTTTCTGACAGCAACGAATTGTGAGATGATCAAGTTTCAAAATCAGACTTTGTCATGGTAAAGTGTAATATTTTCTCAGAAGCGAATCCACACATCTATGAACTGGATATTCCACACAAAAATGGTCAGTTCCAACCAGACAGTAGTGACAGAGTTCGTGCTTCAAGGGTTCTCAGAGTACCCTAGTCTAAGATTATTCCTAACTGGCTGCTTCCTGTCCCTCTACACTATGGCTTTACTGGGCAACATTGTGATTGTTGCTTTGGTCACCTCCAGCCCTGGGCTCCACAGTCCCATGTACTTTTTCCTGTGCAACTTAGCATCCATGGATATTATCTGCACCTCCACTGTGTTGCCCAAGGCACTAGTTGGTCTAGTGGCTGAGGAAAATACCATCTCCTTCAAAGGGTGCATGGCCCAGCTCTTCTTCCTTCTGTGGTCTGGATCTTCTGAGGTGCTGCTACTCACAGTAATGGCCTATGACCGCTATGTGGCCATCTGCTTTCCCCTGCATTATAGCTCTAGGATGAGACCACAGATCTGTGGGGCTCTGGCTACAGGTGTATGGTTCATCTGTGCTGTGAATGCATCTGTGCACACTGGTCTGATGACAAGGCTGTTATTCTGTGGACCCAAGGTCATTACTCACTTCTTCTGTGAGATTCCCCCACTCCTCCTGCTCTCCTGTAGCCCCACATATGTGAATAGCGTTATGACTCTTGTAGCAGACGCCTTTTATGGAGGCATCAACTTCATGCTAACCCTGTTATCCTATGGCTGCATCATTGCCAGCATCCTGCGCATGCGTTCTACTGAGGGCAAGAGGAAAGCCTTTTCTACCTGCTCATCCCACCTCATCGTGGTCTCTGTGTACTACTCATCTGTGTTCTGTGCCTATATCAGTCCTGCTTCCAGCTACAGCCCAGAAAGAAGCAAAATTTCCTCAGTGCTGTACTCAGTCCTCAGCCCAACCCTGAACCCCCTCATCTACACACTGAGGAACAAGGATGCCAAGCTTGCCCTAAGAAGACTGTTGCCCTCTTTCTCACATTAAGTGAAGATATGTAGGCTATTCTCCAGGCCTAGGCTGTTACTAAATATACTTTCCTGAGGGCAGCTTCATGGAGCTGGAGTGTCCTTATTGCTGCTTTAGAAAACCTTTCTCCAATGCAAAGACTGGACAATTCCACTCACTGTAACTTCTTTGAGTCAGTGTAAATAAAACACCAGCTTTATCTCCTGACAAGAACAAACCATTTCAAAAGTAATGTTTATCTAAATAGGGATTCCATGTTCCTAGGCTGATAGCTTTTTAGTTGATGACATTGGTGATAGTTAAAAACAAACAAACAAACAAAAAACAAAAAACCAAAGCCTTTCATTCACTGTTACCCTATGACTATCACAAAGCCTTGGATAAGAACTACAGCTAATGAATATAAATTTCATAAGTAAACTTGAGGGGCCAGTGTGGCCTCAATATCTTGGGAAAAATAAAGAATAGAGTGACTCAAGTTTGTAATATCACAGTGCCCTGCTGTGCTCTGTTGTTTTTGTTGCTATCGAAGACCACTCTTACTCCATGGTGATCTGATAGGAGGCATTGGATTAGTTCGATCTTTTATTTGTTGAGGTCTCTCTTGTGACCAATTATATGGTCGATTATGGAGAAGGTACCATGAGGTACTGAGAAAAAGGTATATTGTTAAATCCAATTGGTCCAGAGCTTCAATAAGTTTTTCTGTGTCCCTGTTTAATTTCTGTTTTCCTGATCGGTCCATTGAGGATAGTGGAGTGTTGATGTCCCCCACAATTATTGTGTTAGGTGCAATGTGTGCTTTGAGCTTTAGTAAAATTTCTTTTACAAGTGAGGGTGCCCTTGCATTTGGAGCATAGATGTTCAGAATTGTGAGTTCTTCTTGGTGGATTTTTCCCTTGACCAGCAAGAAGTGTCCTTCTGTGTCTCTTTTGATGACTTTAGGATGAAAGTTAATTTTATCTGATATTAGAATGGCTATTCCTGCTTGTTTCCTGAGACCATTTGCTTATAAAATTGTCTTTCAGCCTTTTACTCTAAGGTAGTGTTTGTCTTTGACACTGAGGTGTGTTTCCTGTATGCAGCAAAATGTAGGGTCCTGTTTCTGTATCCAGTCTGTTAATCTATGTCTTTTTATTGGGGGAATTGAGGCCATTGATGTTAAGAGATATTAAGGAATAGTGATTATTTCTTCCTGTCATTTTTGATGTTATTTTTGTTTTTGAGTGGTTATCTTCTTTTGAGTTTGATGGAAGAAGGTTACTATCTTGCTTTTTCCAGGGTCTAGTTTCCCTCCTTGTATTGAAGTTTTCCTCCTATTATCCTTTGTAGGGTTGGGTTTGTGGAAAGATATTGGGTAAATTTGGTCTTGTCATGGAATATTTTGATTTCTCCATCTACATTGATTGAGAGTTTTGCTGGGTATAGTAGTCTTGACTGACATTTGTGTTCTCTTAGAGTCTGCATGAGATCCACCCAGGATCTTCTAGCTTTCATGGTCTCTGGTGAGAAGTCTGGCGTGATTCTAATGGGTCTTCCTTTATATGTTACTTGGCCTTTTTCTCTTACTGCCTTTAATATTCTTTCTTTGTTTAGTACATTTGGGGTTTTGCTTATTATGTGATGGGAAGTATCTCTGCTCTGGTCCAGTCTGTTTGGAGATCTGTAGGCTTCTTGTATATTCATGGGCATCTCTCTCTTTAGGCTGGGGTAGTTTTCTTCCATAATTTTTTGAAGATATTTGCTGGCCCTTTAAATTGTAGATCTTCACTCTCATCTATCCCTATAATCCTTAGGTTTGGTCTTCTCATTGTGTCCTGGATTTCTTGGATGTTTTGGGTAACAAGCCTTTTGCATTTTGCATTTTCTTTGACTGTGGAATCAATGGTTTCTATGGTATCTTCAGCATCTGAGATTCTTCTATCTCTTGTATTCTGTTGTTGATATTTTCATCTATGACCCTGATTTCTTCCCAAAGTTTTCTATCTCCAAAGTTGTCTCCCTTTGTGATTTCTTAGTTGTTTCTATCTCTGTGTTTAGATCCTGGATGGTTTTGCTCAGTTTCTTCACTTGTTTGTTTAAGTTTTCCTGCAATTCTTTAAGAGATTTTTGTGTTTCCTCTTTCATGACTTCTGCCTGTTGACTCAATTTCTCCTGCATTTCTTCAAGTGATTTTTTTTGTTTCATCTTTATTGGCTTCTGACTGTTGATCCATATTCTCCTGGAATTCTTTAAGTGATTTTTGTGTTTTAATTGTAAGGGCTTCTAACCTATTCATGTTCCCCTGCTTTTCTTTAAGAGATTTGTTTATGTCTTGTTTGTGTTCCTCTAGCAGCATCATGACCAGTGCTTTTAAATCCAAATCTTGTTTTTCTGGTGTATTGGGGTATCCAGGACATGCTGTGGTTGGAGAATTGGGTTCAGATGCTGCCATATTGCCTTGATTTCTGTTAGTAACATTCCTACATTTGCCTTTTGCCATCTGTTTATCTCTGGAGTTAGTTGGTCTTGTTGTTATTGGTTGGTGTTTGAAGCTCCTGTGAGCCTGGTGTTTGGTGCTGCTGTTGCAGAGGGCATCCGTGCTACTGAGGTGGAAACTGTAAGCTTTCTGCTACTGGTCTCCGAATTACCTCTTCACCTCTACTGGGCTGGACTCAAGTCTCCTCCCGGTTTGGTGCTGGGTGTGTAACTGGCCTCACCCCATCTCCCCCTGCTTTGCCTAGATGCTAGCTCTTAAGAATCAGTTCTTTATTTCCACTGATCTGAGCCCATCTGTTGGTTCTCTATGGTGAACTGGGCTTGTCCGTTGCTCCTCTATGGTGACCTGGTTAGGCTACCAGCTCCAAGATGGTGGCAGGTCTTGTGAATCTGTCTAACTGCGGGATTCCCTGCAGGACCAGAGCTTCCGTGGCTGGACTGCTGGAGCCTAGATGGTGGCGCTCTCAGTCAACAGGGCTCGATCTGGCTAGCTGTCTGTGGTGCCCTGAGGCAAGATGGCGGCCTCTACTGTAAGCTGGGCACAGACCACCGAGCAAGTTGGTACCTGAGCAGGGTGGCATACAGATTGCCCAAAGAGCTGTTCAGGCTATGGATGCAGGCAAGAACCTGACAGGATAGGACCCAAGTGATATTAGACTTGGACTCTGTCCGCGTACCTGGCCTTAGCTATTAGCTGTCTGTAGTGCCCTGAGGTAACATGGCAGCCTCCACTGTAAGCTGAGCACAGACCCCCAAGAGAGTTGGTGCCCAAGCGGTTGGCATACAGATAGCCCGCTGAGCTGTTCAGGCTCTGGGTGCAGGCAAGAGCCTGAAGGGATAGTCGATGTTAGACTCTGTCCACATACCTGGCCTTAGCTGTTAGCTGTCTGTAGTGCCCCTAGACACGATGGCGGTCTCCCAACAGTCTCTCTTATTATGACATGTCTCCCGTAGTTTATATTCATTCCAGTCTACCAATATACTGCCTTCAAACTTGTCTGGTCTCAGAAACTAACACAATCAGGCCTGGTTAGTACTCAATGTGGGAGAATGTATATACTGAGCAACACAACTGAAGTCAAAGAACTGCTTCTCTTAAGGGTATTAACTACAGGAAGACCCGCAAAGGCCCACCCACTGTGTGGCCCACCCACAGTGGGAGCCACTACAATGTGTAAGTATGTAGTGGAGAGATGGGCAAGAATGAGAAGCAGAACAGTTTGAACACCAATAGGAGAGGCAGAAGTGGGGATGGTAGGGAGGAACAGTCTGATGTTCCTAGCCTGCCCTGCACCTGAGGCCATCGTGAAGTCCATGTCTGGGTCTGTGGCCATGCAGCAGCAGGGAGTCTATATTGATATCAGGGATCAATGTTACCACTGAAGGCCATGGGTGTGTCTGTGACCTGGGCTGCTGCCGTGACCATATTGATGTCCAAGGGTTATGCAGAGCTGGCCCCACGAACCACTCTTTGCAGCACTCCAGAGAGCAGTCCCCAACCCCTTTCCCAACCTTACCTGGGCAACACAGTAGAGTAGCCCTGTTGGCAGGGGTACAGGTGATCTAGCCCCAAGTACATGAGCATGGGAGAGCTGTCCATGCCTCTTGATGTCTGCTGTGAGGTGGTATGGGAGAGAGAAAGATGCCCTCCCAATCCCTGGCATCTTGCCACCTCTGACAGGCAGGACAGCTAGCCCTAAGGTCATGAAAGCAAGAGAAATGGCCCCAACCATTCCTTAGTGAGCCAGGGAGGAAATAATCGACCTAAGGTACCAAAATGTAGTCACCATAGTCAACTTATACCTCTTGTCACAGTTTGTAAGAGCCAGAGGTGGTGGATGACTCCAAGGAGACATGGTTTACCAGACAGCAGTACTGAAGCACAGATGAACTTAAAGACTGTGACAGCACACACAGGTCCTGGTAAAGCCAGATGGAGTCACATGCTGCAGTGGGGCAGTGGACAAGGGCTCCCACTCCTAAGCAAGAAACTATGTGCAATTACTACTTGCTGGAGTTTTCTTCTACAGACACAATGGAGTACTGCTCAGTTATTAAAGACAATGAATTCTTAGGCAAACAGATAGAATTAGAAAATAACATTCTGAGTGAAGTAACCCAATCACAAAAGAACAGACATGGTATGCACTCACTGATAAGTGGATATTAGCCCCAAAGCTCTGGATACCCAAGGTACAATTCATAGACCAAACGAAGCTCAAGAAGAAGAAAGACCAAAGTGTGGATGCTTCAGTTCTTCTTAGAAGGGGAAACATAACCTCAAGGGAGGAAACATGGAGACAAAGTGTGGAGCAGAGACTGAAGGAAAGGCCATACAGAGACTGCCCCACCTGGGAATACATTCCATATATAGTTTCCAAACCTAGACACTACTGCAGATGGCAAGAAGTGCTTGCTGACAGAAGCCTCATATAGCTATCTCTTGAGAGGCTCTGCCAGAGCCTGACAAATACAAAGGCAGATGCTCACAGCCAACCATTTGCCTGAGCATAGGGTCTCCAATGGGGTCTGCAATGGAGAAGTTAGAGAAAGGACTGAATGAGCTGAAGGAGACTGAAACCCATAGGAAGAACAACAATATTAACCAACCAGTACCACCAGAGCTCCCATGGACTAAGCCACCAACAAAAGAAAACACATGGAGGGACCCCTGGCTCCAGCTGCATATATAGCAGAGGATGGCCTTGTCAGACATTAGTGGGAGGAGAGGCCCCTGGTCCTGGAAAAGCTAAATGCTACAGAGTACAGGAATGTGAGGGCAGGGAGGAGGGAATGGGTGGGTGGATGGGGGAGCACCCTCAATGAAGCAGGGAGAGGGAGAATGAGATAGGGGTTTCTGGAGGTGAAACCTGGAAAGGGGATAATGTTTGAAATGTAAAAACCTAAAATGTCCAATAAAAAAGATAGTGAACTTACTGTTTAAAGGAAATGCAAGGACAAAAAAACGGAGCAGAGACTTAAAGAAAAGTCATCCAGTGACTGGTCCAACTTGGGATCCATCGCATCCATAAGCACCAAACCCTGACACTATTACTGATGCCATATTGTGCTTTCAGACAGGAGTCTAGCATGACTGACCTCTGAGACGGTCTATTAGCAGCTGACTGAGAGATGCAGATACAGCCAACCACTGGAGTGTGGTCGGGGACCACTATGGAAGAGTTAGGAAGGACTGAAGTAACAAAAGGGGATGGCAACCCCATAGGAAGACCAACAGTATCAACTAACTGAGACCCCTCAGAGCTTCCAGAGACTAAGGTACCAACCAAAGAGCATACATGTGCTGGCCTGTGGCCCCAGGCACATATGTGGTAGAGGACTGCCTTGTCTGGCTTCAGTGGGGAAGGATTGCACCTAATCCTATAGAGACTTGGTTCCACAGGGAATGGGGGTTCTGGAGGAGGGTGATGTGGAGGGAACACCCTTTCAGAGGGAAAGGTGGGGTAGGGAGTGAAGATGGACTGGGAAGGGGGCAACATTTGGAATGTAAATAAATAAAATAATTTAATAAAAATATATAAAAATAAATTAGGCTGGAAGTAAAATAATGAACAAAAACACAGCACACTATCAATTGAAAGAAAGCTAAAGAAACTGCTTTAATATCAAACAGTGTTAATCTCAGAGCAGAAGTGAGTGGCATGAATAAAGGAACTTATTTCTTTTTTTATTTTCTATATTCTTTGTTTACATTCTGAAGGGTTTCCCCTTTCCCCATTCCCCCCTCACCATATGTCCCATATGTCCTCTTCCACCCCACCCCACCCCCTCACCTATTCCCCAATCACCACCCCACCATTTCTCTGCTCTATTCTGGTACTCTCATACAAAACTGGATCCAGTCCTTTCAGGACCAGGGTCATCTCCTTCCTTCTTCTTGGGAATCTTTTGACTTGCTAATTGTGCCTTGAATATTCAGAGCTTCTGGGCTCATTAATATCCACTTATCATTGATTGCATTTCATGTGTATTCTTTTGTGATTTGGTTAACCTACTTAGAATGATATTTTCCACTATGTTCATAGCAGCCTTATTTATAATAGCCAGAAGTTGGAAGGAGCCCAGATGTCCCTCAAAAGAAGAATGGATACAGAAAATGTGGTATATTTATACAATGGAATACTACTCAGCAATTAAAAATAATGAATTCATGCAATTTGTAGGCAAAAGGTTGGATCTGGAAAATATCCTGAGTGGAACTTATTTCTTGATGAAAGGGTTAGCATGGAATCAGAAACAGTCAGTGTGACAGAAGAACCCAAATCACTTAGTCCCTGAGCAATAGAACTATTAGACAAAGGAAGAGAAACTGATATAACTACTCAACAAAGTATGCTGGTTTATTACAATGGAGTATCTCAGTCCTCTCAGTAATGAACAGAACAAGAAAACAGACATCATCAAGGACTATCAGCCTGCAGACCAGAGCTTGAGTGCCACACACACTGACAGGATATGGGAATTTTATAAGGTTTCTCTGGGATTTTACCCCACACTCAACTATAAAACAAGTCTCACCACAATCAAAAGGGTATACATGATATAAGACAGATAGATAATAGATAGATAGATAGATAGATAGATAGATAGATAGATAGATAGATATAGATAGATAGATAGACAGACAGATGGATAGATAGAGTGGCAGAATTAAAGTCAACTATATGCCCCAGCACTGTGGTACTAAGCCAGGATCGCCTGATATGGTCAGTGAAAGATAAAACCAGACCAGGATGAAAGGGTCTCAGGATGAGGATGAGACAAGTTTGCTGCAAGTGATCAGACTTTGTATACCCCTATCAGAACCAGGAAGAATACAATTGTAGTTGCCAGGATACAATGTTTTCATAGTATACAAAGTATGCAATATTAATGTCTCAGAGTAATAACTGTCTTGGGGAGCTTCATTGATCCAGGGAACTCAGAGACTGAGTGTTTCATACTTGAGGGAGTGCGATGGTTTATCAGGAACTGAAAGGAACAGGGTTCTCCAGGAGTAATTGACTCTAAGGTAGCTAGACCAGGTCAAATTCATGACTCCTTACAATGATTAACAGTGCCAATTTGGAAATGGCTAATATTTAGAATTTAAGTAATGCCTTCTTAAGGGACACATCAAATAAAGAAATCAACAGGGGTGTTAATGAGCATGGAGGCAGACTAATGTGTGGCATAGTAGTTGGGGTAGTTTGTAGGGCTGCTCCTCTGCAGTAAAGAAAACCAGTGCAGGCCATCCCCAAAGCCACAGTCACTCTAGGAGCAGGAGGGAGCATCTCAGCAGCTAAGTAGGACTGAGGAATGATTAGACTTCAATTCTGAGCCTCTTTCTGTCAATGAATGTAGGTGGTGGTAAATATAGTAGAAATCCCACTCACTGTGGCTGAAAGTGGAAAGGGTAACACCTTGGTGAAAATTTCCTTACAAAACTCATTCTCCATAAACCAAGATCCTATAAAGCCATTCACATTCACTTACTGCAGAGAAAGAAAAGTATGGAATAGGATGTGGATGATTATCTATGGAAGCTGGATATTACAGTGGGTTATAACCTTAGAATCTAGTCCTCACCAAAATAGAAAACAACACAGTACTTGTTACAGATGCATGAGAACCAGAATGAATATTTAAAATGCTGTTCTAGGCTCAAAGATGGATCCGCACCTAGGAACACTTATTGATCATGAAGATGAACTGGATCCTAGTACCACACACACACATGTTGGATTAGAGCCATTTGTAAATTCAACCAGGTACCAACATTCTCTCCTAACCTCCATGAGCATCAGGCATGCTTGTACTACACAACCATACATTCAGTCAAAACATTCATACACGTAAATAAAATTAAAACACTGTGCTATGAAAGAGCACAGATGTCAGACTGTGTGCTGCATGATGCCATGTGTGCAATGTTCTACAACACAAAACCAACCTGCAGCAGAAATTTCAGGACAGCAATGCCTCCCACACAGGGTGACTTCAGGTTCACCAGGTAGATTAGCCCTGCCTAAAGCATCATACATTAAAGGCTACCATCTCCACGCCATGAAGAACTGCATTCCATAGCTGTGCCCTTGAAGAGAGAAAACAATCATGACATGGCAGGGAGTGGGTCAAACAATAGACTCTAACAAGTGTCTTGAAATAAGTGATTAGCAAAGAAATCAAGGTCTTCAAAAAGCAGCTACACCAATAGATTAAATGGTGAAAAACCACAGAGTTATATGTACATTTGGATACTGTGACCAACAGCATCAAATAACTCAGGATTTATGATCGTCTAGAGGAAACTGTGTGGAGGAGGGAAGAGAGACTAGGAGGATGCTGTAGACAGCGGCATTCAGAGGCCAGAGGGAGATTGAACTCCTCCTCAGGCTACAAAAGCTTCTGTCCAAACCAAGAAAGGCTGGCATCCTCTACTATGATGGCAAAGCTACTATGTTCCTCCCAGATAAAGAGGAACAGATGAGTCCACCTACACCTTCCTGGGAATTGCTGGTATGAGAAGCAGACTTCTTGTTCTCTCTCCTCTCAATGGTGTAGGGGCCATGGTGTCACAGGACACAGTTCTCAAGACCAAGTTAAGAAGAGTTAGTCCAGTACTGGGGTATAGGTGATATTCTCCAATGCAGGCAGGATTCAAAAAACCCTACAACAGAGATAGCTACACCAGGATATAAATATAGAGCCTGCCCCAAACCTGGATGTCCACACTTCCAAAAGGAAATGGCCAGTGGCTCCTCCAAGCAGAGTACAGTACATGTACATCTGCCATATAAATTACCTTCCTGTTCCCTTCCATGACATCAGATTCTCAGTCATGCATTCCAGATAGTACATCAACAGCTGGATCAAGCCACATTTAGTGCCTTCTGCCTCCTCAGTGGAAACAGGGAAATAACTTCCTGAGAGCTACTTTGACATCCTTGTTCCTCAGAGAATAAATGAGGGGGTTTAGGGTAGGGCTGACTGCTGTGTATAGTAATGCAACCACTTTGCCATTTTCATAGGAGGATCCAGAGCCAGGCTGCAAATAGGTGTAGATGACAGTGGAGTAGTACAGAATGACCACTACCAGGTGGGCAGAGCAGGTGGAGAAGGCACGCTTCTTGCCCTCAGCTGAGCGGATGTGCAGGATGCTGGCGATGATGAAGCTGTAGGATGTCATAGTCAACAGAAAGTTGACCACACCAAAATAAACATCTGCCATGACAATCATGATGTTGTTGAGGGTGGTTGGGCTGCAAGACAGAAGCAGCAGTGTTGGGACTTCACATAAAAAGTGAGGAATTTGGTTGGGGCCACAGAAATTGAGTCGGGCCATCAGGCTAGTGTGCACAGATGTGTTGGCTAAGCCAATCACCCACACACAGCCTGCGAGCAGGGCACAGATGGGCCTGCTCATCAGCATGCTGTAGTGCAGTGGGCGGCAGATGGCCACATAGCGGTCATAGGCCATGGCAGTGAGCAGCAGCAGCTCAGACCCTAGAAACCATGTCAGGAAGAAAAGTTGAGTCATGCATCCCTTGTAAGAGATGTGGCTGCTCTTACCCACCAGACCCTCCAGCAGCTTGGGAAGAACAGTGGATGTACAGACGACGTCCAACAGAGCCAGGTTTACAAGGAAGAAATACATGGGGGTGTGAAGGCTTGGGTTGAGGCTGATGGCTATGATGATGACGGTGTTTCCTGAAAGAGCCAGGATGTAAAGAAGCAAGAAAAAGACCAAGGAGAGAGCCTGGAGCCTAGGATCCTCAGAGAGTCCCTGCAGGACAAACTCTACCTCAGTTGTGTAGTTGTTTATTGCCATTTGAGAGGGAGACCTGGGAGTTACTCTGACACAGCTGTGAGTGGTTAAGAAGACACAGGGTGTGGATCAGCCATCATTTCACACAGGGTCACAGCTGGGAGTAGGAGTGCTTCTCATGGGTGCTGTTGCTGTAGAAATGATGAAATCATCTATCAACACAGTGCAACAGTATGAGCATGAACTCTCCACTCTACACAGTAGAGCCAGAGCAAAAGGAACACCTACCTGTGATGGGCAGCATCCTTCTACAGCCTGTGTTTGCTTTAACATAAATCATGTCCTATGATACCCTGAGAACTGGAGTTTCTCTAAGCATGTATGCTAGCCAGTTAAGGCATACAAAAAAATAAAACAAACAAAAAAAATAAAAAAAAACCAGTCTGTTCTGAAGCATAGACATTTTTAGACCTAGAGAGAAGCAGTATAATCAATGGGTGTTCCAGGCTTCTCAGAGGCAGGCAGGAAAAGAATTTGGGTGCGCATGACTGGGAGTCTGGAATGGTTTAGATCATAAAGCAGTTATAGCATAGCACCTCTTTTGTGAACACCACATTGTCTATTTCTCCATTGCCACCCTAAGACACTCGCTTGAGGATGTTAAATTCAGTGATGCCAACAGATATCACCCACTGGTAAAGGTTGGTGCCTGCCAGAGAAGGTACCTGGTTATGCAACGGCCAGAAACACAGCATGAAGGGCATGGACCTGGCTTTAAGCCAGCTCCAAATTTCTAGGCTATCACTCCTACCCAGCTTCAAGTCTGTCTTCCCTTTACCTCATACACATATCTACCTCTAATCATCTAGGACTCTCCAAGCATATAGCCTCTCAGGCAGAGAACGATGTGCACTGATGAGCATGTAGACCAAGAGCTCTCCCCCTTTCTACTGTCCAATGGGAGTGAGCAGGCCCAGACCCATCCTGGAGACTCCATGAGTGGGATGTTGGCTACATGAAAACAAAGAACTCACACAGAATATGTGCTGAACAAGGAAGACATTCTTTCTTCGTGAGTGCACAGATCAAGACCTTTCTCCTAAAGGGTGAACTTGAGAGCAGGGCCTGAGCTTTTGATAATCCCCTCCCCTCCCACTGAAGAGCTAAGCTGTCCATTGAAACTTCAGGACCCATACTTGTCCCCACAAAGCCAAGGATGATCTGTCAGTACTCCCTGCAGATAACCAGTGGCCTCATAAGGAAGGTAAGGCTTCTCAACTGAACCCCCAAATCCTTTCTGATTACATCGCAGGCCCAGTACCTGTTTGCCTATCTTTTCAGGCGACAGGTGGCCCTGAGCACTGAACTCTGTACCAGATTCACAGGAAACCCTCATGTTTCTCTACAGATCCAGCTCTGCCTCAGAGGCAATACACAGGGCAAGATTTCTGTTCACACTGTTCAACAGCCCAGATAGGTCGCAGAGCAGACCTACAGAGCCATACATTGAAAGTTTCCCACTGAAAATAGGAAGCAATGTGATTCTGGTAAGAGTTACTTTTTCATTTTTACACACTGAAATAGATAAGAGGAAAACCAAATTTCTTTTGAGAATCATCCTTCCCTCGAAGCAGACCAAAAGGAAAGGGGGTATGGAGGGAGAGAAGGAGGGAGGGAGGAAAGGAGGGAGGGGGGAGAGAAGGAGAGAGGGAGAGAGGGAGAGAGGGAGAGAGGGAGAGAGGGAGAGAGGGAGTGCGGGAGACAGGGAGAGAGGGAGACAGGGAGAGAGAGAGAATGGATGCCCAAAAAGAAGAACAGGATAGAGGAAGGGATAACTCACATGGAAGGAGAAGCTGCCCATGGCTGTCCATCTAACCCCAAGATGTCTGCATGTCAGGAAGAACATACATTGTGGTCACAAAGAGGCCTGTGTCTCATTAGTTTGCTTTTGGCCTTAATGTAGGGTCTACCTCCTGGGATGGACTCTGAGATTGCTTGGGAGTGGCCCTCAGAGAGCAATTACTCACAGTGAGGAAAACAGTTGCTAAGCTGAGACACCAGGACTCTAAGCAGTGCCTGATGTCATGTGCACAGCTCTAGGACACTGACCCCTATGGTGATTTCCTCCCTGGGGATGCCTTCAAGACAGTTTGACTGAGAGTTATGTATCCTTGATCCCTGTAGGAAGATATATTTCTTGTTAACAAACTATCCCTCAGCATTGTCTATGAGTTTCCTTCACCTCATTTTATCATTACATCATTAGATCACTACATCATCTTGGTGTAGCATAGTCTTATCAATAAACCAACACTGATGGTTAGTTCATAACTGTGTGGGGACAGAAAGAGTGAGCCACTCTCATGCATTCTTGGGGAGAGCATAATCATTGTGGTAGGTCAGAGTTGAGCTTGACCCTGAAGTGATGCAACTTTTCACCAAAGTTTTCAAATCTTCCTATGAGGAGAGATTGTGTGAAGACTGTAGAGGTGAGGTTCAACAAGAGTTTGCAGAACTTGAACTTCACCTTGTCCTGAGGCATGAACCATTAGCAGTAGATTGGCTTCCCTGCATAGCCAAAAGATGCACTGCAGGGGTGAGCCATCTCTTGCAGTCACAGAACAGTTCAGAAATTATCCCATTCAGAATCAATCATTACAAGAACTGAAAGCAACTAAAATGATCCAAACTTCACAAACCAAATGACCACTGGCCACCACATCTTCCAAAGTCCTTGAACTGTGTCAATATACACATTCTCAATATCTCCCAAAATGTCACCCATTTAATAGAACAACAAATGCAACACTCGAAGCACAACTCAAGATTTGAATAATTTCTAGAGCACAATAAGATGAGATAAGAGTTTCAACTACATTTGAAATTGATCTTTCTAGTCAATTTTGCATAAAGAGACTAATTTGAGTTACAAAACTAATGAGTAATTAAGGGCTATAATACTGGTTTAAGGACAATTCATAGTCCAAAAAAAGTCACCATGTTTATAACACATAAGCCTCAAAACTAGGGCTAATTAGTTCATGGAATACTGATATTCATCTGCCCTTCACTGACCTGGAGCAGTAGTCATCCACAGAGCAGGGTAACCAGAGAGCCCAGCAATAAGATGTTGTAGAGAGGCCATGGACCAAACAACTGCCCATGGGCCTGAGAGGACTCTCTCTTCTGCCTGTGAAAAAGCATGTGGTGGTTTGGCTGCTGTAATGGCCATATGCAGTGAAGGTCATTAACAGCTAAATGCTAATCAGCAGGGAGGGCTGTAGGGTCAAGAACTTGACTGAGGTGGACAGACCTGCAACTGGCCTGTCCTATGTCACCTTGAAGCAAGCTTTCCAACTCCATGCCAGGTATGACAGCACAGAGTACAGGAAGCTTTGATCACCCAAGGAGGCACAGTGAACGACAGTTTTCATTTTTATTTAAGGAGCAAGTGTAGGACTATCTCCTATCCAACCCCAAATAGGAAAGAGGGCTCAGAAGAGGAAAGCTAGGGGGAGCTGATCATGGAGGCTCTATGAAAACAAGTCTGATGACATTCAATGGGCTCCTGCAGAACACACAGCAACATGTCCTTCCACACCTAGTGCATTGAAAGGACTGGCATTGCATGTAGTAAAGTCAGAGCCCCTGATCATCATCTCTCTGGGTCATGAGAGTATAAACATCCATCGTGGAGTTAGGTAGGCTGCTCTGGGTTATGTCTAAGGAGAATAGTATTTGGAATATCTCAGTGGCTGCCTTTTCATGAGAATTAAATTAGAACTGATTTGAAGATGACCTTGGGCCCTCCTTGCTCAGTAGGGTGAGATGGTCAGGTTTGGTTCATCTGGTTGCTTATGGTATACAGAAGCTACACTTGTTGATGTCCTGGAGCTGCCTAGGGGATGGTGCAAATGGGGCTGTTCAATGCCAGGTTTCAGTCACTGGAAGGGGGCAGGGGTGAGACTTTGTTTTCTTCATAGTGGTGCTGTCTCTTCCATCAGTTTGGACATAAAGAACTCCTGGGACCACATTTAGTTATGATCTCTGAAGACAAATATGTCAATAGTTTCACACACCTATAAAGATCCAAAGTTACATGAGCTAGGCTCACTCCTTGAGCTCCAGATGGGTAGGCATCAAATCGGGACCACAGTCGTTTGTGAAAAGTAGGAAGGCAACCCCACACCCATGCATGGCTATCTCCAGAGTCCATCCTATTTTACAATTTGCTGGTACATCCAAAGCTTGTCATCCCATCTAGGGAAACCCACTGTGTGCCACTCCAATAGCTTGCCAACTGGAATCACTTTCATGGGTTTGGGTGCCTGTCCCACATGGACAAAATCCTGGCCTCCCTCCCACAAGCACTTTTTCTCTTTTTTTTTAATTTTTATTTTCTATATGCTATGTTTACATTCCAAAGGCTTTCCCCTTTCCCAGTTCTCCCCCACCATACGTCCCATAATTCCTCTCCCCCCAACTATTCCCCAATACTTACCCCCCACCACGGTTTCTCTGTTCTGGGTCTGCAAAACTGGATCCAATCTTTATGGGCCCATGGTCCTCTCCTTTCTTCTCCTTGGGAATCATTTGACTTGCTAATTGTACCTTGAGTATTTAGGGCTTCTGGACTCATTAATATCCATTTATCAGTGATTGCATTTCATGTGTATTCTTTTGTGATTAGGTTAACTCACTCAGGATGATATTTTCCAGGTCTAACTATTTACCTACAAATTGCATGAATTCATTATCTTTAATGGCTGAGTAGTATTTCATTGTGTAAATATACCACATTTTCTGTATCCATTCCTCCTTTGAGGGATATTTGGGCTCCTTCCAATTTCTAGCTATTATAAACAAGGCTGCTATAAACATAGGGGAGCATGTGTCTTTATTGTATGCAGGAGGATCCTCTGGGTATATGCCCAGGAGTGGTATGCCAGGGTCCTCTGTTAGTGGCATGCCCAATTTTTTGAGGAACCGCCAAACTGATTTCCAGAGCGGTTTTACCATTTTGCAATCCCACCAACAGTGGAGGAGTGTTCCTCTTTCTCCACATCCTCACCAGCACTTGTTGTCTCTTGAGTTTTTAATCTTAGCCATTCTGACTGGTGTGAGGTGGAAACTCAGGGTTGTTTTGATTTGCATTTCCCTGATGACTAATGATGTTGAACATCTTTTAAGGTGTTTCTCGGCCATCTGAATTTCTTCTGGTGAAAATTCTTTGTTTAGCTCTGTACCCCATTTTTTGATAGGGTTTTTTGGTTCTTTGGGGTCTAACTTCTTGAGTTCTTTGTATATATTGGATATTAGCCTTCTGTTGGATGTGGGGTTGGTGAAGATCTTTTCCCACTTTGTTGGTTGCCGTTTTGTCCTTCTGACAGTGTCCTTTGCCTTACAGAAACTTTGTAATTTTATGAGGTCCAATTTGTCAATTCTTGATCTTAGTGCATAAGCTATTGGTGTTCTGTTCAGGAACTATCACACTGTGCCCATGTCCTCCAGGGTCTTCCCAAGTTTCTTCTCTAATAGTTTCAGTGTGTCTGGTTTTATGAGGAGGTCCTTGATCCACTTGGAGTTGATCTTACTTCAAGGAGATAAGTGTGGGTCGATTCGCATTCTTCTGCATGTTGACCTCCAGTTGAACCAGCACGATCTGTTGAAAAGGCTATCTTTATTCCACTGATGGTTGTGGCTCCTTTATCAAAGATCAAGTGACCATAAGTCTGTGGGTTAATTTCTGGGTCTTCAATCCTATTCCATTGATCTACTTGCCTGTTGCTGTACCAATACCATGCAGTTTTTAACACAATTGCTCTTTAGTAATGCTTGAGGTCAGGGATATTGATTCCCCCAGAAGTCCTTTTATTGTTGAGAATAGTTTTAGCTATCCTGGGTTTTTTGTTGCTCCACATGAATTTGAGAATTGCACTTTCTAGATCTATGAAGAATTGAGTTGGGATTTTGATGGGGATCGCATTGAATCTGTATATTGCTTTTGGCAAGATGGCCATTTTTACTATATTGATCCTGCCAATCCAGGAACAAGAAATATTTTTGCATCTTCTGAGGTCTTCTTCGATTTCTTTCTTCAAGGACTTGAAGTTCCTGTCATACAGATCTTTCGCTTGTTTGGTTAAAGTTACGCCAAGGTACTTTATGTTGTTTGTGGCTATTGTGAAGGGTGTTATTTCCCTAATTTCTTTCTCAGCCTGCTTGTCCTTTGAGTACAAGAAGGCTATTGATTTGCTTGAGTTAATTTTATAACCAGCCACTTTGCTGAAGTTGTTTATCAGCTGTAGAAGTTCTCTGGTGGAGTTTTTTGGGTCTCTTAAGTAAACTATCATATCATCTGCAAATAATGATAATTTGACTTCTTCCTTTCCAATGTGTATCCCTTTGACTTCCTTATGTTGTCTAATTGCTCTCGCTAGAACTTCAAGTACTATATTGAAAAGATATGGAGAGAGAGGGCAGCCTTGTCTAGTCCCTGATTTTAGTGGGAATGCTTCAAGTTTCTCTCCATTTATTTTGATGTTGGCTACTGGTTTGCTGTAGGTTGCTTTTAGTATGTTTAGGTATGGGCCTTGAATTCTTGCTCTTTCCAAGACCTTAAGCATGAAAGGATGCTGAATTTTGTCGAATGCTTTTTCACCATCTAATGAGATGACCATGTGGTTTTTTCCTTGAGTTTGTTTATGTAGTGGATTACATTGATGGATTTCCGTATATTGAACCATCCCTGCATCCCTGGGATGAAGCCTACTTGATCATGGTGGATGATCGTTTTGATGTGCTCTTGGATTCTGTTAGCAAGAATTTTATTTAGTATTTTTGCATCTATATTCATAAGAGAAATTGGCCTGTAGTTCTCTTTCTTTGTTGGATCTTTTTGTGGTTTAGGTATTAGCGTAATTGTTGCTTTGAAGAATGGGTTGGGCAGTGTCCCTTCTGTCTCTATTTTGTGGAATAGTTTGAAAAGTATTGGTGTTAAGTCTTCTTTGAAGGTCTGGTAGAATTCTGCACTAAAACCATCTGGACCCGTACTTTTTTTGGTTGGGAGGCTTTCTATAACCCCTTCTATTTCTTTAGGGGTTATGGGACTATTTAGCTGATCTACTTGATGCTGGTTTAATTTTGGCATTTGATATCTGTCTAGGAAATTGTACATTTCCTCCAGATTATCCAGTTGTTTTGAGTATAGACCTTTGTAGTAGGATCTGATGATCTTTTGAATTTCCTCGGTTTCTGTTGTTATGTCTCCCTTTTCATTTCTAATTTTGTTAATTTGTATACTGTTTCTGTGTCCTTTGGTTAGTCTGGCTAAGGGTTTATCTATCTTGTTGATTTTCTCAAAGAAACAGCTCCTAGTCTTGTTGATTCTTTGTATGGTTCTCTTTGTTTCTACTTGATTGATTTCAGCCCTGAGTTTGGTGATTTCTTGTCTTCTACTCCTCCTGGGTGAATTAACTTCTTTTTCTTCCAGGGCTTTTAGGTGTGCCATTAAGTTGCTAGTGTATGCTCTCTCCAGTTTCTTTTTGGATGCACTTAGGGCTATGAGTTTTCCTCTTAGCACTGCTTTCATTGTGTCCCATAGATTTGGGTAGGTTGTACCTTCATTTTCATTGAATTCTAAAAAGTCTTTGATTTCTTTTTTTATTTCTTCCTTGACCAAGGTGTCATTGAGTAGAATATTGTTCAGTTTCCATGTGTATGTGGGCTTTCTGTTGTTTTTGTTGTTATTGAAGACCACTCCTACTCCCCGGTGGTCTGATAGGAAGCATGGGATTAGCTCGATCTTCTTGTATTTGTTGTCATCTGTCTTGTGACCAATTATATGATCAATTTTGGAGAAGGTACCATGCGGTGCTGAGAAAAAGGTATATTCTTTAGCTTTAGGATGAAATGTTCTATATATATCTGTTAAATCAAATTGGTCCAAAGTTTCAATTAGTTTCACTGTGTCTCTCTTTAGTTTCTGCTTTCCTGAACGGTCCATTGAGGAGAGTGGAGTGTTGAGGTCCCCCACAATTATTGTGTTAGGTGTAATGTGTGCTTTTAGCTTTAGTAAGGTTTCTTTTACGAAGGAGGGTGCCCTTGTATTTGGAGCATAAATGTTCAGTATTGAGAGCTCTTCTTGGTGGATTTTCCCTTTGACAAGCAAGAAGTGACCTTCTGTGTCTCTTTTGATGACTTTGGGTTGAAAGTCAATTTTATCTGATATTAGAATGGCTATTCTAGCTCCCTTCCTATCTTGCTTTTTCTTGGGTGCAGTTTCCCTCCTTGTCTTGGAGATTTCCTCCTATTATCCTTTGTAGAGCTGGGTTAGTGGAAAGATTTTGTGTAAATTTGGTCCTGTCATGGAATATTTTGATTTCTCCATCTATGTTGATTGAGAGTTTTGCTGGGTATAGTAATCTTGGCTGGCATTTGTGTTCTCTTAGGGTCTGCATGAGATCCTCCCAGGATCTTCTAGCTTTCATGGTTTCTGGAGAGAAGTCTGGTGTGATTCTGATAGGTCTTCCTTTATATGTTACTTGGCCTTTTTCTCTTACGCCTTTAATATTCTTTCTTTGTTTAGTACATTTGGGGTTTTGATTATTATGTGAGGGGAGGTATTTCTGTTCAGGTCCAGTCTGTTTGGAGTTCTGTAGGCTTCTTGTATATTCATGGGCATCTCTCTCTTTAAGTTAGGGAAGTTTTCTTCCATAATTTTGTTAAAGATATTTGCTGGCCCTTTAAGTTGTAGATCTTCACTCTCATCTATCCCTATAATCCTTAGCTTTGGTTTTCTCATTGTGTCTTGGATTTCCTGGATGTTTTGGGTTAAAAGCCTTTTGTATTTTGTGTTTTCTTTAACTCTGGAGTCAATGGTTGCTATATTATCTTCAGCATCTGAGATTCTTATCTCTATCTCTTGTATTCTGTTGTTGATGTTTGCATCTACGACCCCTGATTTCTTCCCAAGGTTTTCTATCTCCAAAATTGCCTCCTTTTGTGATTTCTTACTTTTTTCTACCTCTGTGTTCAGATCTTGGATGGTTTTGCTCAGTTCCTTCATTTGTTTGTTTGATGGATCCAATCTTTACAGGCCCAGAGTCCTCTCTTTTCTTCTTCTTGGAAATCATTTGACTTGCTAATTGTGCCTTGAGTATTTAGGGCTTCTGGGCTCATTAATATCCACTTATCAGTGATTGCATTTCATGTGTATTCTTTTGGGGTTGTATTAATTCACTCAGGATGATATTTTCCAGGTCTAACCATTTACCTACTAATTGCATGAATTCATTATTTTTAATTGCTGTATAGTATTCCATTGTATAAATATACCACATTTTCTGTATCCATTCCTCCTTTGAGGGATATTTGGGCTCCTTCCAATTTCTGGCTATTATAAACAAGGCTGCTATAAACATAGTGGAGCATGTGTTTTTATTGTATGCAGGGAAATCCTCTGGGTTTATGCCCATGAGTGGTATGCCAGGGTCCTCTGGAAGTGGCATGCCCAATTTTCTGAGGAACCACCAAACTGATTTCCAGAGCGGTTTTACCATTTTGCAATCCCACCAACAGTGGAGGAGTGTTCCTCTTTCTCTAAATCCTCGTCAGCACTTGCTGTCTCTTGAGTTTTTAATCTTAGCCATTCTGACTGGTGTGAGGTGGAATCTCAGGGTTGTTTTGATTTGCATTTCCCTGATGACTAATGATGTTGAACATCTCTTAAGGTGTTTCTCGGCCATCCGAATTTCTTCTGGTGAAAATTCTTTGTTTAGCTCTGTGCCCCATTTTTTGATAGGGTTATTTGGTTCTTTGGGGTCTATCTTCTTGAGTTCTTTGTATATATTGGATATTAGCCCTCTGTCGGATGAGGGGTTAGTGAAGACCTTTCCCTACTTTGTTGCCCCTAAAGAAATAGAAGGGGTTATAGAAAGCCTCCCAACCAAAAAAAGTACGGGTCCAGATGGTTTTAGTGCAGAATTCTACCAGACCTTCAAAGAAGAATTAACACCAATACTCTTCAAACTATTCCACAAAATAGAGAAAGAAGGGACACTGCCCAACTCATTCTTCGAAACCACAATTACGCTAATACCTAAACCACAAAAAGATCCAGCAAAGAAAGAGAACTACAGGCCAATTTCTCTTATGAATATCGATGCAAAAATACTAAATAAAATTCTTGCCAACCGAATCCAAGAGCACATCAAAATGGTCATTCACCATGATCAAGTAGGCTTCATCCCAGGGATGCAGGGATGGATCAATATGTGGAAATCCAGCAATGTAATCCACTACATAAACAAACTTAAAGAATAAAACCACATGGTCATCTCATTAGATGCTGAAAAAGCATTCAACAAAATTCAGTATCCTTTCATGCTAAAAGTCTTGGAAAGAGCAGGAATTCAAGGCCCATATCTAAATATAGTAAAAACAATATACAGCAGACCAGTAGCCAATATTAAAATAAATGGAAAGAAACTTGAAGCAATCCCACTAAAATCAGGGACTAGACAAGGCTGCCCTCTCTCTCCATATCTTTTCAATATAGTACTTGAAGTTCTAGCGATTGCAATTAGACAACATAGGGGAGTCAAAGAGATACAAATTGGAAAGGAAGAAGTCAAACTATCATTATTTGTAGATGATATGAGTGTTTACTTAAGCAACCAAAAAAACTCCACCAGAGAACTTCTACAGCTGATAAACAAGTTCAGCAAAGTGGCTGGTTATAAAATTAACTCAAGCAAATCAGTAGCCTTCTTGTACTCAAAGGACAAGCAGGCTGAGAAAGAAGTTAGGGAAATAACACCCTTCACAATAGCCACAAACAACATAAAGTACCCTGGCGTAACTCTAACCAAACAAGCAAAAGATCTGTATGACAGGAACTTCAAGTCCTTGAAGAAAGAAATCGAAGAAGACCTCAGAAGATGCAAAAATATTTCTTGCACTTGGATTGGCAGGATCAATATAGTAAAAATGGCCATCTTGCCAAAAGCAATATACAGATTCAATGCGATCCCCATCAAAATCCCAACTCAATTCTTCATAGATCTAGAAAGTGCAATTCTCAAATTCATGTGGAGCAACAAAAAACCCAGGATAGCTAAAACTATTCTCAACAATAAAAGGACTTCTGGGGGAATCAATATCCCTGACCTCAAGCATTACTAAAGAGCAATTGTGTTAAAAACTGCATGGTATTGGTACAGCAACAGGCAAGTAGATCAATGGAATAGGATTGAAGACCCAGAAATTAACCCACAGACTTATGGTCACTTGATCTTTGATAAAGGAACCACAACCATCATGGGCACAGGGTGAAAGTTCCTGAACAGAACACCAATACCTTATGCATTAAGATCAAGAATTGACAAATGGGACTTCATAAATTTACAAAGTTTCTGCAAGGTAAAAATTTTTTAAAATAATGTATTTATTTAGGTTTTCATTTATGATAGACTTGGTGTTACATAATTCTTTGAGTGACATTTTACCTTTAATTTTTTGAGGTTAAAATATGATTGCATTTCATCCCTTCCTCTCTCATATGCCCACACCAAGTCTACTCCAAATAAATTTGTGTGTGTGTGTGTGTGTGTGTGTGTGTGTTTGTGTGTGTGTCTAAATATAACCCATTAAATCTGTATAATGATATAGGGCTGAATAAATATTTTAAATGCTTAAAATGTAGCAAACAAAATAGAAGAGCTGAAGGAACATTACTTCTTAACAATACCTGGAAAGGCTGGAGCGTAGGGAGAGAAAGGGAGAGGTAAACAGTACAAGATTCTTAGAATAAATCTATTGTGTGCATGTCCAATTCAGATGAAGTTATCTCAGCAGAATACAGAGGAGTCAATTTATACCATAGTGAGATCATCCACACAGGACATGAGAATCCCAAAGTCATTCTGGGATATATATGCACAGAATTTGCAGAGGGAAGACATTGAGAAGTAAATGCTCCTGCCCACAATATGTGACTCCTCTGACCACAGTCCTCCTTACCAGCCAATAGGGAGCTTGGGCCATTCAGCCAGGAGTCCCCTTTAATTGATCCTAAGAGCTTTCTCCTTGAGTTTCTATCCCAGGAGGCACCAGGACAAGTGCGTGCTCCTGGTCTCAGAAATGACAACTATTTTTTTTTTAAGATCAGTGACCTCTATACAAAGACAGACAGAGCTTCAGAGAAACACTAAATACTTGCTGCTTGCAGGAACTGGGCAGCCCAGTTTGCACTTTTGTGGAAGCCACCTGTCACCTGTCTTCTCTGTGATATGGAAAGGTGAGTGAATGCTAATCTTCCATTCTGTGACTTTTCTAGCTAACACTGGAGCTCCAAAGCAAAAGTGTCACTATAAAAGTGACATTTGTCCAAGTATTTGAATGTCACCATAGACATAGAAATAGCACAATTGTTTTCTCAATGAGAGGAGATCTGAGTTTAAGGAAGAGTGATGGCTCAGAGAACAGAGTATGATGGAAAGTTTGAGTTCCATTGTATAAACAGCAAAATGTGTAGCGTCTAATGACAGAGTTTATTATGTATGATTTTCCTTATAACAAAAACATCATCACATAGTACTCATACTAATTTTAAAATGAAATCAACAGATTAATCTAAGATCTATATTTATAACTAGCTAGAAATTACATGTCTTGTTTAGACATGGAACCAACAGAGGATAGTGAGAAAATGCCACAGAGAGACTTTCATATCCCATTGTCTAGAGTCCACTGTTTTTCTGGTGTATTGGGGTATCCAGGACATGCTGTGGTTGGAGAATTGGGTTCAGATGCTGCCATATTGCCTTGATTTCTGTTAGTAACGTTCCTACATTTGCCTTTGCCATCTGTTTATCTCTGGAGTTAGTTGGTCTTGTTGTTATTGGTTAGTGTTTGAAGCTCCTGTGAGCCTGGTGTTCGGTGCTGCTGTTGCAGAGGGTGTCCGTGCTACTGAGGCAGAAACTGAAAGCTTTCTGCTACTGGTCTCTGAATTACCTCTTCACCTCTGCTGGGCTGGACTCAAGTCTTCTTCTGGCTTGCTGCAGGAGATGTAACTGGCCTACCCCTCGCCCCCTCCCATCTCCTCCTGCTTGGCCTAGATGCTAGCTCTTAAAAATCAGTTCTTTATTTCCACTGATCTGGGCTCATCTGTTGGTTCTCTATGGTGACCTGGGCTTGTCTGTTGCTCCTCTATGGTGACCTGGTAAGGCTACCAGCTCCAAGATGGTGGCAGGTCTTGGGGCTCTGTCTAACTGCGGGATTCCCTGCAGGACCAGAGCTTCTGTGGCTGGACTGCTGGAGCCTAGATGGTGGTGCTCTCAGTCCACAGGGCTCCATCTGGTTAGCTGTCTGTGGTGCCCCGAGGCAAGATGACAGCCTCCACTGTAAGCTGGGCACAGACGCCCGAGCAAGTTGGAACCTGAGCAGGGCAGCATACAGATTGCCCGATGAGCTGTTCAGGCTATGGATGCAGGCAAGTGCCTGAGAGGATAGTCGATGTTAGACTCTGTTCACATACCTGGCCTTAGCTGTTAGCTGTCCATAGTGTCCTGAGGCAAGATGGCATCCTCCCAACAGTCTCTCTTATTATGACATGTCTCCCGTAGTTTATATTCATTCCAGTCTACCAATATACTGCCTTCAAAATTGTCTGGTCTCAGAAGCTAACACAATCAGGCCTGGTTAGTACTCAATGTGGGAGAATGTATATACTGAGCAACACAACTCGAGTCAAAGAATTGCTTCTCTTAAGGGTGTTAACTGCAGGAAGACATGCACAGGACCACCCACTGTGTGGCCCACCCACAGTGGGAGCCTCTACAATGTGTAAGTATGTAGTGGAGAGATGGGCAAGAATGAGAAGCAGAACAGTTTGAGCACCAATAGGAGAGGCAGAAGTGGGGATGGTAGGGAGGAACAGTCTGATGTTCCTAGCCTGCCCTGCCACCTGAGGTCATCGTGAAGTCCATGTCTGGGTCTGTGGCCATGCAGCAGCAGGGAGTCTATACTGATATCAGGGATCAATGTTACCACTGAAGGCCATGGGTGTGTCCATGACCTGGGCTGCTGCCGTGACCATATTGATGTCCAAGGGTTATGCAGAGCTGGCCCCACGAACCACTCTTTGCAGCACTCCAGAGAGCAGTCCCCAACCCCTTTCCCAACCTTACCTGGGCAACACAGTAGAGTAGCCCTGTTGGCAGGGGTACAGGTGATCTAGCCCCAAGTACATGAGCATGGGAGAGCTGTCCATGCCTCTTGATGTCTGCTGTGAGGTGGTATGGGAGCGAGAATGATGCCCTCCCAATCCCTGGCATCTTGCCACCTCTGACAGGCAGGACAGCTAGCCCTAAGGTCATGAAAGCAAGAGAAATGGCCCCACCCATTCCTCAGTGAGCCAGGGAGGAAAAAATCAACGTAAGGTACCAAAATGGAGTCACCATAGTCAACTTATACCTCTTTGTACCTGTTTGTAAGAGCCAGAGGTTCTGGATGACTCCAAGGAGACATGGTTTACCAGACAGCAGTACTGAAGCACAGATGAATTTAAAGACTGTGACAGCACACACAGGTCCTGGTAAAGCCAGATGGAGTCCCACACTGCAGTGGGGAAGTGGACAAGGGCTCCCACTCCTAAGCAAGAAACTACATGCAATTACTACTTGCTGGATTTTTCTTCTACAGACACAATGGAGTACTGCTCAGTTATTAAAGACAATGAATTCTTAGGCAAACAGATAGAATTAGAAAAAATAATTCTGAGTGAAGTAACCCAATCATAAAAGACCAGACATGGTATGCACTCACTGATAAGTGGATATTAGCCCCAAAGCTCCAGATACCCAAGGTACAATTCATAGACCAAACGAAGCTCAAGAAGAAGAAAGACCAAAGTGTGGATGCTTCAATTCTTCTTAGAAGGGGAAACATAACCTCAAGGGAGGAAACATGGAGACAAAGTGTGTGGATTAGAGACTGAAGGAGAGGCCATACAGAGACTGCCCCACCTGGGGATACATTCCATATATAGTTTCCAAACATAGACACTAATGCAGATGCCAAGAAGTGCTTGCTGAGAGGAGCCTCATATAGCTATCTCCTGAGATGCTCTGCCAGAGCCTGACAAATACAAAGACAGATGCTCACAGTCAACCATTTGCCTGAGAATAGGGTCTCCAATGGGGTCTGCAATGGAGAAGTTAGAGAAAGGACTGAATGAGCTGAAGGAGTTTGAAACCCATAGGAAGAACAATATTAACCAACCAGTACCCTCAGAGATCCCATGGACTAAACCACCAAAGAAAACACATGGAGGGACCCCTGGCTTCAGCTGCATATATAGCAGTGGATGGCCTTGTCAGACATCAGTGGGAGGAGAGGCCCCTCGTCCTGGAAAGGCTAAATGCTACAGAGTACAGGAATGTGAGGGCAGGGAGGAGGGAATGGGTGGGTGGAACGGGGAGCACCCTCAATGAAGCAGGGAGAGGGAGAATGGGACAGGGGGTTTCTGGAGGTGAAACCTGGACAGGGGATAATGTTTGAAATGTAAAAACCTAAAATATCCAATAAAAAAGATATTGAACTTACTGTTTAAAGGAAATGCAGGGACAAAACCGGAGCAGAGACTTATAGAAAAGTCATCCAGTGACTGGTCCAACTTGGGATCCATCACATCCACAAGCACCAAACCCTGACACTATTACTGATGCCATATTGTGCTTTTAGACGGGAGTCTAGCATGACTGACCTCTGAGAGGGTCTATCAACAGGTGACTGGGAGATGCAGATACAGCCAACCACTGGAGTGAGGTTGGGGACCACTATGGAAGAGTTAGGAAGGACTGAAGTAACAAAAGGGGATGGCAACCCCATAGGAAGACCAACAGTATCAACTAACTGAGACCCCTCAGAGCTTCCAGAGACTAAGGTACCAACCAAAGAGCATACATGTGCTGGCCTGTGGCCCCGAGCACATATGTGGTAGAGGACTGCCTTGTCTGGCTTCAGTGGGGAAGGATTGCACCTAATCCTATAGAGACTTGGTTCCACAGGGAATGGGGGTTCTGGAGGAGGGTGATGTGGAGGGAACACCCTTTCAGAGGGAAAGGTGGGGTAGGGAGTGAAGATGGACTGGGAAGGGGGCACATTTGGAATGTAAATAAATAAAATAATTTAATAAAAATATATAAAAATAAATTAGGCTGGAAGTAAAATAATGAACAAAAACACAGCACACTATCAATTGAAAGAAAGCTAAAGAAACTGCTTTAATATCAAACAGTGTTAATCTCAGAGCAGAAGTGAGTGGCATGAATAAAGGAACTTATTTCTTTTTTTATTTTCTATATTCTTTGTTTACATTCTGAAGGCTTTCCCCTTTCCCCATTCCCCCCTCACCATATGTCCCATATGTCCTCTTCCAACCCCCCACCCCCCCACCTATTCCCCAATCACCACCCCACCATTTCTCTGCTCTATTCTGGTACTCTCATACAAAACTGGATCCAGTCCTTTCAGGACCAGGGTCCTTTCCTTCCTTCTTTTTGGGAATCTTTTGACTTGCAAATTGTGCCTTGAATATTCAGAGCTTCTGGGCTCATTAATATCCACTTGTCAGTGATTGCATTTCATGTGTATTCTTTTCTGATTCGGTTAACCTACTTAGGATGATATATTCCACTATGTTCATTGCAGCCTTTTTTATAATAGCCAGAAGTTGGAAGGAGCCCAGATGTCCCTCAAAAGAAGAATGGATACAGAAAATGTGGTATATTTATACAATGGAATACTACTCAACAATTAAAAATAATGAATTCATGCAATTTGTAGGCAAATGGTTGGATCTGGAAAACATCATCCTAAGTGGAACTTATTGCTTGATAAAAGGGTTAGCATGTAATCAGAAACAGTCAGTGTGACAGAAGAACCCAAATCACTTAGGCCCTGAGCAATAGAACTATTAGACAAAGGAAGAGAAACTGATATAACTACTCAACAAAGTATGCTGGTTTATTACAATGGAGTATCTCAGTCCTCTTAGTAATGAACAGAACAAGAAAACAGTCATCATCAAGAACTATCAGCCTCCAGACCAGAGCTTGAGTGCCACACACACTGACAGGATATGGGAACTTTATAAGGTTTCTCTGGACTTTTACCCACACTCAACCATAAAACAAGTCTCACCACAATCAAAAGGGTATACATGATATAAGACAGATAGATGATAGATAGATAGATAGATAGATAGATAGATAGATAGATAGATAGACAGAAAGATGGATAGATAGAGTTGCAGTATTAAAGTCAACTATACGCTCCAGCACTGTGGTACTAAGCCTGGATCTCCTGATATGGTCAGTGAAAGATAAAACCAGACCAGGATGAAAGGGTCTCAGGATGAGGATGAGACAAGTTTGCTGCAAGCCTTCAGACTTTGTATACCCCTATCAGAACCAAAATATAATGGCAGTTGCCCAGGAAGAATACAATTGTAGTTGCCAGGATACAATGTTTTCATAGTATACAAAGTATGCAATATTAATATCTCATAGTAATAACTGTCTTGTGGAGCTTCATTGAACCAGGGAACTCAGAGACTGAGTGTTTCATACCTGAGGAAGTGCGATGGTTTATCAGGAACTGAAAGGAACAGGGTTCTCCAGGAGTAACTGACTCTAAGGAAGCTAGACCAGGTCAAATTCATGACTCCTTGGAATGATTAACAGTGCCAATCGGGAAATGGTAATATTTAGAATTTAAGTAATGCCTTCTTAAGGGACACATCAAATAAAGAAATCAACAGGGGTGTTAATGAGCATGGGGGCAGACCAATGTGTGGCACAGTACTTGGGGTAGTTTGTAGGGCTGCTCCTCTGCAGTAAAGAAAACCAGTACAAGCCATCCCCAATGCCACAGTCACTCCAGTAGCAGGAGGGAGCATCTCAGTAGCTGAGCAGGACTGAGGAATGATTAGGCTTCAATTCTGAGCCTCTTTCTGTCAATGAATGTAGGTGGTGGTAAATACCAGTAGAAATCCCATTCACTGTGGCTGAAAGTGTAAAGTGTAACACCTTGGTGAAAATTTCCTTACAAAACTCATTCTCCACAAACCAAGATCCCATAAAACCATTCACATTCACTTACTGCAGAGAAAGAAAGGTATGGAATAGGAGGTGGATGATTATCTATGGAAGCTGGATATTACAGTGGGTTATAACCTTAGATTCTACTGCTCACCAAAATAGAAAACAACACAGTACTTGTTACAGAGGCATAAGAACCAGAATGAATATTTAAAATGCTGTTCTAGGCTCAAAGATGGATCAGCACCTAGGAACACTTATTGATCATGAAGATGAACTGGATCCTAGTACCAAACACACATGTTGGATTAGAGCCATCTGTAAATTCAACCAGGTACCAACATTCTCTCCTGACTTCCAAGAGCATCAGGCATGCTTGTACTACACAGCCATACATTCAGTCAAAACATTCATATACGTAAATAAAATTAAAACACTGTGCTGTGAAAGAGCACACATGTCAGACTGTGTGCTGCATGATGCCATGTGTGCAAAGTTCTCCAACACAAAACCAACCTGCAGCAGAAATTTCAGGACAGCAATGCCTCCCAGACAGGGTGACTTCAGGTCCAACAGGTAGGTCAGCCCTGCCTAAAATGTCCTACATTAAAGGCTACCATCTCCATGCCATGAAGAATTGCATTAAATAGTTGTGCCCTTGAAGAGAGAAAACAATCATGACATGGCAGGGAGTGGGTCAAACAATAGACTCTAACAAGTGTCTTGAAACAAGTGATTAGCAAAGAAATCAAGGTCTTCAGAAAGCAGCTACACCAATAGATTAAATGGTGAAAAACCACAGAGTTAGATGTGCATTTGGAAATTGTGACGAATAGCATCAAATAACTCAGGATTTATGATAGTCTAAGGAAACTGTGTGGAGGAGGGAAGAGAGACTAGGTGGATGCTGTAGACAGTGCCATTCAGAGGCCAGAGGGAGATTGAACTCCTACTCAGGCTACCAAAGCTTCTGTCCAAACCAAGAAAGGCTGGCATCCTCTACTATGATGGCAAAGCTACTATGTTCCTCCCAGATAAAGAGGAACAGATGAGTCCACCTACACCTTCCTGGGAATTGCTGGTATGAGAAGCAGACTGCTTGTTCTCTCTCCTCTCAATGGTGTAGGGGCCATGGTGTCACCAGACACAGTTCTCAAGACCGAGCTAAGAAGAGTTAGTCCAGTACTGGGGTCTAGGTGATTTTCTCCAAAGCAGGCAGGATTAAAAAAAAAACCTACATCAGAGATAGCTACACCAGGATATAAATATAGAGCCTGCCCCAAACCTGGATGTCCACACTTGCAAAAGGAAATGGCCAGTGGCTCCTGCAAGCAGAGCACAGTACATGTGCATCTGCCATATAGATTACCTTCCTGTTCCCTTCCATGACATCAGATTCTCAGTCATCCACTCCAGATAGTTCATCAACAGCTGGATCAAGCCACATTTAGTGCCTTCTGCCTCCTCAGTGGAAACAGGGAAATAACTTCCTGAGAGCTACTTTGACATCCTTGTTCCTCAGAGAATAAATGAGGGGGTTCAGGGTAGGGCTGACTGCTGTGTATAATAATGCAACCACTTTGCCATTCTCATTGGAGGATCCAGAGCCAGGCTGCGAATAGGTGTAGATGAGAGTGGAGTAATACAAGATGACCACCAGCAGGTGGGCAGAGCAGGTGGAGAAGGCACGCTTCTTGCCCTCAGCTGAGCGGATGCGCAGGATGCTGGCGATGATGAAGCTGTAGGATGTCATAGTCAACAGAAAGTTGACCGCACCAAAGTAAACATCCGCCATGAGAATCATGATGTTGTTGAGGGTGGTCGGGCTGCAAGACAGTAGCGGCAGTGTTGGGACTTCACATAAAAAGTGAGGAATTTGGTTGGGGCCACAGAAATTGAGTCGGGCCATCAGGCTAGTGTGCACAGATGTGTTGGTTAAGCCAATCACCCACACACAGCCTGCGAGCAGGACACAGATGGGCCTGCTCATCAGCATGTTGTAGTGCAGTGGGCGGCAGATGGCCACATAGCGGTCATAGGCCATGGCAGAGAGCAGCACCAGCTCAGATCCTAGAAACCAGGTCAGGAAGAAAAGTTGAGTCATGCATCCCTTGTAAGAGATGTGGCTACTCTTACCTGCCAGACCCTCCAGCAGCTTGGGAAGAACAGTAGACGTACAGACGACGTCCAACAGAGCCAGGTTTGCAAGGAAGAAATACATGGGGGTGTGAAGGCTTGGGTTGAGGCTGATGGCTATGATGATGACGGTGTTTCCTGAAAGACCCAGGATGTAAAGAAGCAAGAAAAAGACCAAGAAGAGAGCCTGGAGCCTAGGATCCTCAGAGAGTCCCTGCAGGACAAACTCTACCACAGTTGTGTAGTTGTTTATTGCCATTTGAGAGGAAGACTTGGAAGTTACTCTGACACAGCTCGGGATGGTCAAGAAGACATAGGGTGTGGATCAGCCATCATTTCACACAGGGTCCAGCCAGCTGGGAGTAGGAGTGCTCATCATGGGTGCTATTGCTGTAGAAATGGCAAAATCATCTATCAACACAGTGCAACAGTATGAGCATGAACTCTCCACTCTGTACACAGTAGACCCAGAACAAAAGGAACCCCTACATGTGATGCACAGTATCCTTCTACAGCCTGTGTTTGTTTTAACATAAATCATGTCCTATGATACCCTGAGAACTGGAGTTTCTCTAAGCATGTATGCTAGCCAGTTAAGGCATACAAAAAAAAAAACCAGTCTGTTCTGAAGCATAGACGTTTTAGACCTAAGGAGAAGAAGTATAATCAATGGTTGTTCCAGGCTTCTCAGAGGCAGGCAGGAAAAGTATTTGGGTGTGCATGACTGGGAGTCTGGAATGGTTTAGATCATAAAGCAGTTATAGCATAGCACCTCTTTTGTGAACACCACATTGTCTATTTCTCCATTGCCACCCTAAGACACTCGCTTGAGGATGTTAAATTCAGTGATGCCAACAGATATCACCCACTGGTAAAGGTTTGTGCCTGCCAGATAAGGTACCTGGTTACGCAAGGGCCAGAAACACAGCATGAAGGGCATGGACCTGGCTTTAAGCCAGCCCCAAATTTCTAGGCTATCACTCCTACCCAGCTTCAAGTCTGTCTTCCCTTTACCTCATACATATATCTACCTCTAATCATCCAGGACTCTCCAAGCATATAGCCTCTCATGCAGAGAACGATGTGCTCTGATGAGCATGTAGACCAAGAGCTCTCCCCCTTTCTACTGTCCAATGGGAGTGAGCAGGCCCAGACCCATCCTGGAGACTCCGTGAGTGGGATGCTGGCTACATGAAAACAAAGAACATACACAGAATATGTGCTGAACAAGGAAGACATTCTTTCCCTGAGAATGCACAGATCAAGCACTTTCTCCTAAAGGGTGATCTTGAGAGCAGGGCCTGAGCTTTTGATAATCCCATCCCCTCCCACTGAAGAGCTAAGCTGTCCATTGAACCTTCAGGACCCATACTTGTCCGCACAAAGCCAAGGATGATCTGTCAGTACTCCCTGCAGATAACCAGTGGCCTCATAAGGAAGGTAAGGCTTCTCAACTGAACCCCCAAATCCTTTCTGATTACATCTCATGCTCAGTACCTGTCTGCCTATCTTTTCAGGCCACAGGTGGCCCTGAGCACTGAACTCTGTACCAGATTCACACGAGGCAAGATTTCTGTGCACACCACTCAAAAGCCCAGATAGGTCACAGAGCAGACATACAGAGCCATACATTTAAAGTTTCCAACTGAAAATACAAAGCAACGTGATTCTGGTAAGAGTTGTTTTTTCATTTTTACACACTGAAATAGATAAGAGGAAAACCAAATTTCTTTTGAGAATCACCCTTCCCTCGCAGAAGACCAAAAGGAAAGGGGGATGGAAGGAGGGAAGGAGGGAAAGAGGAAAGGAAGGAGGGAGAGAGGGGAAGAGAGAGGGAGAGAGAGAGAGAGAGAGAGAGAGAGAGAGAGAGAGAGAGAGAGAGAGAGAGAATGGATGCCCAAAAGGAAAAACAGGATAGAGGAAGGGATAACTCACATGGAAGGAGAAGCTGCCCATGGCTGTCCATCTAACCCCAAGATGTCTGCATGTCAGGAAGAACATACATTGCGGTCACAAAGAGGCCTGTGTCTCATTAGTTTGCTTTTGGCCTTAATGTAGGGTCTACCTCCTGGGATGGACTCTGAGATTGCTTGGGAGTGGCCCTCAGAGAGCAATTACTCACAGTGAGGAAAACAGTTGCTAAGCTGAGACACCGGGACTCTAAGCAGTGCCTGATGTCATGTGCACAGCTCTAGGACACTGACCCCTATGGTGATTTCCTCCCTGGGGATGCCTTCAAGATAGCTTGACTGAGAGTTATGTACCCTTGATCCCTGTAGGAAGATATATTTCTTGTTAACAAACTATCCCTCAGCATAGTCTATGGGTTTCCTTCACCTCATTTTATCATTACATCATTAGATCATTACATCATCTTGGTGTAGCATAGTCTTATCAATAAACCAACACTGATGGTTAGTTCATAACTGTGTGGGGACAGAAAGAGTGAGCCACTCTCATGCATTCTTGGGGAGAGCATAATCACTGTGGTAGGTCAGAGTTGAGCTTGACCCTGAATGGATGCAACTTTTCTCCAAAGTTTTCAAATCTTCCTATGAGGAGAGATTGGGTGAAGACTGTAGAGGTGAGGTTCAACAAGAGTTTGCAGAACTTGAGCTTCACCTTGTTCTGTGGCATGAACCATTAGCAGTAGATTGGCTTCCCTGCATAGCCAAAAGATGCACTGCAGGGGTGAGCCATCTCTTGCAGTCACAGAACAGTTCAGAATGTATCCCATTCAGAATCAATCATTACAAGAACTGAAAGCAACTAAAACCCAAACTTCACAAACCAAATGACCACTGGCCACCTTAAGTTCCACATCTTCCAAAGTCCTTGAACTGTGTCAATATACACATTCTCAATATCTCCCAAAATGTCATCCATTTAATGGAACAACAAATGCAACACTCGAAGCACAACTCAAGATTTGAACAATTTCTAGAGCACATTAAGATGAGATAAGAGCTTCAACTACATTTGATCTTTCTAGTCAATTTTGCATAAAGAGACTAATATGAGTTACAAAACTAATGAGTAATTAAAGGCTGTAATACTGGTTTAAGGAAAATGCATAGTATAAAAAGAGTCACCATGTTTATAAGATATAAGCCACAAAACTAGGGCTAATTAGTTCATGGAATACTGATGTTTGTCTGCCCTTCACTGACCTGGAGCAGCAGTCATCCACAGAGCAGGGTAACCAGAGAGCCCAGCAATGAGATGTGGTAGAGAGGCCATGGACCAAACAACTGCCCATGGGCCTGACAGGACTCTCTCTTCTGCCTGTGAAAAAGAATGTGGTGGTTTGGCTGCTGTAATGGCCATATGAAGTGAAGGTCATTAACAGCTAAATGCTAATCAGCAGCGAGGGCTGTAGGGTCAAGAACTTGACTGAGGTAGACAGATCTGCAACTGGCCTGTCCTATGTCACCTTGAAGCAAGCTTTCCAACTCCATGCTAGGTATGACAGCACAAAGTTCAGGAAGCTTTGATCACCCAAGGAGGCACAGTGAACGACAGTTTTCATTTTTATTTAAGGAGCAAGTGTAGGACTATCTCCTACCCAACCCCAAATAGGAAAGAGGGCTCAGAAGAGGAAAGCTAGGGGGAGCTGATCATGGAGGCTCTATGAAAACAAGTCTGATGACATTCAATGGGCTCCTGTAGAACACACAACCACATTTCCTTCCACACCTAGTGCATTGAAAGGACTGTCATTGCATGTAGTAAAGTCAGAGCCCCTGCTCATAATCTCTCTGGGTCATGAGAGTATAAACATCCATCCTGGAGTTAGGTAGGCTTGTCTGGGTTATGTCTAAGGAGAACAGTATTTGGAATATCTTAGTGGCTGCCTTTTCATAAGAATTAAATTAGAACTGATTTGAAGATGACCTTGGGCCCTTTTTGTTCTGTAGGTTGAGATGGTCAGGTTTGGTTCATCTGGTTGCTTATGGTATACAGAAACTACATTTGTTGATGTCCTGGAGCTGCCTAGGGGATGGTGCACATGGGGCTGCTCAATGCCAGGTTTCAGTAACTGGAAGGGGGCAGGGGTGAGACTTTGTTCTCTTCATAGTGGTGCTCTCTCTTCCATCAGTTTGGACATAAAGAACTCCTGGGACCACATTTAGTTAAGATCTCTGAAGACAAATATATCAATAGTTTCACACACCAATAAGATCCAAAGTTACATGAGCTAGGCTCACTCCTTGAGCTCCAGATGGGTAGGAATCAAATTGGGACAACAGTGGTTTGTACAAAGTAGAAAGGCAACCCCACACCCATGCATGGTTATCTCCAGAGTCCATCCTATTTTACAATTTGCTGGAACATCCAAAGCTTGTCATCCCATCTAGGGAAACCCACTGTGTGCCAATCCAATAGCTTGCCAACTGGAATCACTTTTATGGGTTTGGATGCCTGTCCCACATGGACAAAATCCTGGCCTCCCTCCCACAAGCTCTTTCTCTGAGGAAGCCTTATTTCTCCCTCTGGATCTAGCCAGCAGCCACTCAGACCCACACTGACTCTCTGGGAATCTAGTTGTGGACTTGCTTTTGGGTTTGTCTTGCTTTTATTGAGACAGAGCCTTACTGTGTAGTTCAGGTTGGCCTTTAACTCCAGATCCTCTCATCCTAGTCTATGAAGTACTGGGATTATCAGTGTGCCCCACTGTACCTGATTTAATCCATAAGTTTGTACTTTGTGGAAGCTAAGGAAAACATTAACAAAGACATCACAAGAGTGAGTGGGTTACAAAATCACTGGCTTCTGTGCAATGTGTGTTTTCAGTTACACAATCAATTACTCTAAATACTTCATTCCTGTCATGGCTTTCCACCAGTGAACGGTGTTAGCCTTAGTATCTTCTCTTCACTGGCCTCAGTGTCCAGCAAGTGCATCCAAGGTATATCAAAATAAAATGAATCCTCCCTCCTTCAACTGCATCATTGAGGACAATATTTCTGGCATAGCTCTTTGGGAAACAAAACCCAAAGGTTAGGAGTGTCAATTGCCACCTTGTAACCTAGAGGAAGCAAGTCTTTCATGGCTAGGGATCAGGCAGGGGCAGATGGTATGCTGAACTGAACAACAAACGACTTCCATAAGCTCAGGTATTTGAACAGTTGGCTGCCAGGTGATGCCACTGTTGGGAGAGGTTTAGGATGTATGACCTTGCTGGTGGGAGAACATCACCAAAGGTGAGCTCTGGTGTTTTATAGCCTTGACATATCTGCAGTTTCCTCTCTTTGCGTGGTTGATGATGTAATCTCTAAGCTTCCTGCTCCAGCCACCATGCCTGCTCCTTGCTGCTAAACATCAAGGATATGTGGACTCTTATCCTTCTGGAACTGACAACCTAAAGAGACCATGCTATGAGCTCCCTTTGTCATGGTACCTTCTCACAATGACAGAGAGTTAATTAAATCAGATGGGGAGAATGCTCATCACTGGAGAACAGAGCAGCATTGGCATATGTACCACTTGGTAGAAAATTAGACCTCAGCAATGTTTCCTATCAGCTTACCTTGCCTCCATGCAACTCAGCAATGCTCCTCACCAGCTTAGCCTTACCCATGAACCCTGTTACTCTGGCTTTTCTCATCTATTATATCTGCAAACATTTCCTTGTGCAATGCAGGGCATGCCTCCTGTCAGTCCAGGAGCATCACCGCCCACTAACCATGAGGGAATGTACTCAGAGTCACTGCTCCCTACACTAATACAAGTCATTCTTTATCTGAGCCATAGTGTGCTGATGTCACTGCAGTTTCCCCCTGGATTGAAACATTCCATCTTGAATGAAACAGCTTAAGCCAGAATGTTAAATCAATCAATCAATCAATCAAACAAACAAACAAACAAACAAAATCAAAATAGCTTCACAAAAACTAATCAGATTCACTATGATCTTCCTATTCCAGAGTAAATAGTACAGGCTGCTGAGAAACACCCTCAGACAAGACAAGCTGCAAGAAGACTCTGAGACAAGATCAGTTGTCTGGAAGAAGAGGAAGAAGAAGAAGAAGAAGAAGAAGAAGAAGAAGGAGGAGGAGGAGGAGGAGGAGGAGGAGGAGGAGGAGGAGGAGGAGGAGGAAGAGGAGGCTAGTCTACCTTCCTGAAATAGGTTTAGACGAACTGAGTCACTTGTAATGAACAGGCTCCAACTCCCCTTGCTGCCCACAGAGTGTGCAGTTTACTCCAGGTTCCCAAATTCTGTGAGCTGTCACCCAAGATGTGGATGCCTTTGGTGAAACAGCCTTTGAACAATTTCTGTCTCCTGTAAGTTGCCCTTCCTCCACATTCCAGTCAGTAACCCTCCCTCCACATTCTTGTAAGTTATTCCTCCTACATATTATTGTAATTAACCCAGTGAAATACACAGACGCTAAAACCTGTGAAAACAGTCTTTTGATAGGACAGGGAGCTATAATCACTAAGGTTGAGACCATCTGGACTACGTGTGTACTGGGCTCTTGTCACTTCTCTCCAGTCCCTGACAATTGACGTGTGGTGAAGGAAAAGTCCCGGAGTGATTTATGTATCAGAAGTTAAGGCCAGGTTGAAGGGGGCAGGGGACAGAACCTTCCAATGGGGAGTGTCACATCAAGGGCACATAGTACAATCAGACCACTCTCATCTAGCTTTCAAATGCAGAGCAAAAAGACATTTCAGGTTCCCAAATTTTACATATTTCCAGAGAAGAATGTTCTAAAACAGAAAATAGTCCTGGAGGTACATTTACTAGACTTCAAACACACTATGTACCACCTCCTTCACTCCATCCCACAGGGCTCCAGAGAGCTGTGGATGACTGTGCTGTGCTGGCTCTGTTCCCAGTTCGATCCTGCAAACCAAGCTCAATGAAATAATGGCATAGCCTGGGCTGACAGCCCTGGGAACTTTCTCATGAGGTCAATCTTCATCCATTGTTTCCAAAGGGCCTTTTGTGATGAACACCAGACACTGAGTTCTTTTTCCCTTGACTACTGCTGGCCATGGGACCCATCAATGTGGTTTGTTTCCCTAGTGGGTCTCCCTTGGGGAAAACAAATTTTTCATTTGAAAGTGGCTATCCATTGGACATAGCTTCTGGGTTAGGGATGGTGGCTTGTGTCTACTTCTTTCAGCTCTAGGACTCCATCTGGCGCAGACCCAGGCAGGTCCTGTGCATGCTGCCTCAGACTCGGTGAGTTTGTATGTGTGCTAGCTTTGTTGCCTCTAGAAGGCCTTTATGCCTTGGTGGTCTCCATCCCTTCTGGTCTTACAATCTTGCCACCTCCTCTCCCAGAGTTCCCCGAGCTCTGAGGAGAGGAATTTGATGGAGACATTCTTTTTAGAGCTAGGCGTTCCAAGATATCTTTCTCTGTATATTGTCTGGCTGTGGGTCCCATTTGCTAAAGGATGAAGATTTTCTGATGATGGCTGAGCAAGGCACTGATCTGAGTATAATACACATTGTTAGGAGTCATTTATAGCTAAGTTCCTTTAGTAAAACAGTAGTATTTTATTTTCCCCTCTGTCCTGGCCTATCTGGTGTCAGATTCTTAGCTACCCAAGCACCATTGAGTAAGGGTTTCATCTCATGGAGTAGGCCTTAAAGCTGGTATTTGCTGGCTATTCCCACAAGCCTTGTGCCACTATTGCTTTTGCAGACAGGTCACTATTGTAGACTGGTGTTTACCCTTCTCCTTTGGTAGAGTGCAGTCTATCTTCTAATACCATGAATACTAGTACATAGGGGTTAAGGCTTTAGGTGTGACTCATATCAGTCATGCTTGGCATGGTGGCTTGAATAAGAATGGCACCAATAAGCTCGGATATTTAAGTGCTTAGTCTCGTGAGAGTGGCACTGTATAAGAAGGATAAGAAGGAGTGGCTTTGGAGATGGAAGTGTCTCACAGGAGTGGGCTTAGAAATTTAAAAATGTCCACACATGGCTCAATCTCTTTCTCTGTCTTTCTGTCTCTCTATGTCTCTCTGTGTCTCTTTCCATCTCTGTCTCTCTGTCTCTGTCTCTGTCTGTCTCTGTCTCTGTCTGTCTCTGTCTCTGTCTGTCTGTCTCTCCTCACTCTTCTAGATCAGGATGTAGCTCTCAGCTACCACTAGAGTGCCATGTGTCCTACCATGCTCCAACCATGCTCTCTGTCATGATGATAATGAACTAAGCATCTGAAACTGTCAGCAAATACTTAGTTTAATGTTTTCCTTTATAAGAGCTGCCTTGGTCATGGTGCTTATTCACAGCAATAGACTTCCTAACTTAGTCACCTGGAACTGGAAACCTAACCAGCTTCTTTGGACTAATAAGATTATGGATCTTAGAAAAGACTGTACTACTACCACCTCACTAGATCAGCTAATTCTCTACTACATTCAAATTCTTATCCTTTTACCAACAGATAAGTGTAGTTATGACCCATCATCAAAGAAACTTCTCTTTTTACAGCAAATGGAGACCATCACAGAAAATCACAACTGGACACAATGAAGATGTCAATGGATTGTGGGTAGTCTAGCCCCAATAGATACATGTGCATAAGTGCTCCTGAATCTATGGCTCAGGAAACATGCAGGAAGAGGGAGCAGGAGGAATGTAAGAGCCAAAATACTAAGAAGTCTTCAGTGAACAATCTCTCCTAGATTTGGCTTTGTAAACAAGATCAAAACAATGGCAATATCAATGGGTATGTTAATATGATTGGGGAAAATTTTAAGTATTCCATCCCTAGACAAAGAACTATGAACAACTAATGACTCCTGGGAGGAGAATTAGCTTCACCCAGGATATGTCCTCTTATTGGCTGCCTGATGCAAAGAGGTCAGCCTTGAAACTATACACACAAACAATAAACACAGAATCAGCATTATATGTGTGTGTGTGCATGCATGTGTGCATATGTAACAAATACTCAAAAGTGGCTATTAACTTGAGAGTGGAGGGTATGGGAGGGGTCTGAGTGAGGATAGCTGGGCATGCCTGGATGGGGCCAGAAGCAAGATGCTGTTTTTCTATTAAAAACATTTAAAAAATAGGAAGTGAATCCATGAGTAAATCTATTGAAATGCAAGTGAATGTAGCTGCTAATGCCAGCACATAGATGCTGAAGGTGAAGTGTGGGCAGTGTGCACGAGGGTGATTTCTACAGAATGCTTCAGCACTGTTATATGCTTGAATTTCCACAACCAAAACTGGAGGGAAAAAGTCAACAAAAATTCCAATATATTTGAAAAGCTTAAAACAAGTATCAACAACCCAAGAGTAAGGAAACTATCTTAGTGGAATTTTAAAAATATTTAGAACTGAATGATAACATGATGCTGCCGATCAGACCAGGCAGGATTCTGCAAAAATAGTTCAGTGTGCAGCTCATTGCTTAGACACTATTCTGAAAAGTAACTGCTAAAAGTAGGCAAATAGGCTGAAATTTTAATGAAAATTTTAATTAAAATGAATTTTAATTAAAAAAGAATCGAAAATTTCATTTTTTCCTGTTTCTATATGAAGCTGAAAAATTGTCCTTTTGATTTCTGTGAAGAACTGTTTTGGAATTTCAATGGGGATTGCATTGAATATGAAGATTGCTTTTCCTGGGAAGGCCATTCTTAACTATATTGATACTATGAAGCCACAATTACTCTGATACCTAAACCACACAAGGAACAAACAAAAAAGGAGAACTTCAGGACAATTTCACTTATGATTTTTTTCATTTTTATTGGTTATTTTATTTATTTATATTTCAAATGTTATCCTCCTTCCCAGTTTCCACTCCACAACCCCGATCCCTTGACCCCCTTGCCTCTATGAGGGTCTCCCTACCTGCCCACCCACCGCTGCCTCAGCACGCTAGCATTCCCCTACCCCTGGTCATTGAGCCTCAACAGGATCAAGGAGCTCCCATCATCCCAGTGATGCCTGCTAAGGCAATCCTCTGCTTCATATCCATCTGGAGCCATGGCTCCCCCATGTGTACTCTTTGGTTGTACTCCCCTATATGCATAGCAGCCTTATTTATAATAGCCAGAAGCTAGAAACAACCCAGATGTCCCTCAACAGAGGAATGGATACAGAAAATTTGGTGCATTTATACAGTAGAGTACTACTCAGCTATTAAAAACAATGACTTCATGAAATTCGCATACAAATGCATGGAAGTAGAAAATATCATCGTTTTCACCTTGATAGGGCTTCATATTTTTGATCCATTTTCTCCTGTATTTCTTTAAGACATTTATCTATGTGTTCTGCTATCAGCAACCTGACCAGTGATTTTAGATTCAAATCTTGTTTTTCTGGTGTGGTGGGATATCCAGGGCTTACTGCTGTTGGGGTGCTGGGTTCAGATGCTGCCATATTGCCTTGATTTCTGTTAGTAATGTTCCTACATTTGCCTTTTGCCATCTGGTTATCTCTGGCCTTAGATGGTCTTGTAGTCACTAGCTGGTGCTTGAGCCTCCTGTGGGCTCGAAAGGCTATTTCCCCACCACTGGATGACTGGGTTTCCCCTGGCACAGATTGCTGATGTGTTGTTCTCCTCTTGGGTGCTGTTGGACCCCTTGTGTGTCTTTCTCTAAGCAATGTTATATTCGGTTATCACTGTGGACCTGATGCAGCTTGTCTTCTCTGGATCTGTTTGCTTAGTTCAGTCAGCAGCAAGGATGCTGTCTGAGGCCTTGGGGAGTGGGGAGTGCGGAGTGCGGAGTGCCGAGTGCAGGGACTCCCAGAGGGCCTGGAACCCATGCCCTACTGGAACACAGGAACTGCTGCTCTGCCAAGCTTCAGTTCTTAGATGACTGGCTGGCAGCCCGGGTAACCCAAGATCTTAAGCTTGGGATATCTCGGGTATCTGGTCCTGTCTGGTCAGTCTAAGCACCCGCCACCAAGATGGCCGTGGATGAGCAGAGTGCAGGGTTCCCCTCAGAGTGCAGAGCCCATCCCTGGTTGGGGCCCAGGAACCCTGCTCTGCCTGGTTCGCTGCTAGGCGGTCTTGCACCCCCAAAAAATCCAAGTTCTGGGTATCACGGGTACCTGGCTCAGCTCTCCTTAATCCGGCACTGCAAGGATGCTGGCAGTGGCTGCTGGGTGTAGGGAGTGCAGCTTGCCCAGTCCCTTGCAGGGCAGGGAGCTATTAAAAATGACAACTTCCCGAATTTTGCAGGTAAATGGATGGAACTAGAAAATATCCATCCAAAAGGACATGCATGTTATGTACTCAATGATAAATGGATATTAGCCCAAAATCTCAGAATACCCATGATACAACTCACAGACCATATGAAGCTGAACAGGAAGAAAGGCCAAAGTGTCAATGCTTCAACCCGACTTAGAAGGGAGAACAAAATATTATAGGTGGAACTGGGTGGGAGAGGGGAGCAGGAGGGGAAAGGGGATTAGGTTCAAGTATGGGGAGAGGGAGGAGAGAAGTCCAGAGGACCAGGAGAATGGGCAGGAGGGAATGGGGGACAGGAAATACTAAAAAGTCCCAGATACCTAGGATAAGAGAGCCTCCCAGGACCCAATGGAAATGATATTAGCTGAAAAAAACAACAAAGAGAACCTGAAGAGATCACCCCCAGTAGCTAAGCATGGCCCCCAGTTGAGGAAAGGGGTCACTCACCCATCTCAAAATTTTTACAGCAGAATTGTTCCTTTCTAAAGGAAATGCAGGGACAAAAATGGAGCAGAGACTGAGGGAAAGGCCATCCAAAGACCACCCCACCAGCAATCCATCCCATCTGCAGTCACCATACCCTGACACTACTGCTGATACCAAGAACTGCTTTTAGACAGGAGCCCAATGAGTATGACTCTGAAAGGCTCTGCCAGAACCTAAGACAGATGAAGACACTCACAGCCAACTCTTGGACTGAGCCCAGGGACCCCAATGGAAGAGATAGGGAAGGACTGAAGGAACTGAAGGAGATCGTAACCCCATAGGAAGAACAACAATACCAACTCCCTATACCCTCAGATCTCCTGTGTACTAAACCACTAACTGTACATGGATGGGTCCATAGCTCCTACTACATATGTAGCAGAGGATTGCACAATCTGGCATCGATGGGAGGGGAAGTCCTTGGTCCTGTGGAGGCTTGTTGCCCTAGTGTAGGGGGATGCTAGAGGGCTGATATGGGAGTCAGTGGGTGGGTGGATAAGTGGGTGGCAGAGCACCCTCTTAGAAGCAAAAAGCAGGGGGGATGGAAGGAAGTTTGTAGAGGGGAGACTGGGAAGGGGGATGATATTTGAAATGTAAATAAATAAAATAATCAATAAAAATGATAGTGTTTCCTTAAAATAAAACAATAATTTAAAGCATAAAAACATTTTCCAGGTCTAACCATTTACCTACAAATTGCATGAATTCATTATTTTTAATTGCTGAGTAGTATTCCATTGTATAAATATACCACATTTTCTGTATTCATTTCTTCTTTGAGGGATATTTGGGCTCCTTCCAATTTCTGGCTATTATAAACAAGGCTGCTATAAACATAGTGGAGCATGTGTCTTTATTGTAAAAGAATACACATGAAATGCAATCACCGATAAGTGGATATTAATGAGCCCAGAATCCCTAAATACTCAAGACACAATTAGCAAGTCAAATGATTCCCAAGAAGAAGAAAGGAGAGGACCCTGGGCCTGTAAAGATTGCATCCAGTTTAGTAAAGAAACCGAGGGGGGAACGGGAATGATTGGGGAATAGTTGGGAGGGAGAGGAACTATGGGAAGTATGGTGGGTGGGAACTGGGAAAGGGAAAAGCCTTTGGAATGTAAACATAGAATATAGAAAATAAAAATTAAAAAAAAATATAAAAAAAACATTTTTTTTTGTCTGGGCTCTTCATTCTTGTATCTTATCTTCAACTTCAGAAACTCTGCTTTCCATGTTTTGTATTCTATTGGTGAACCTTATTTCTGAGAATTTTTTTTGTTTCACTTTCTAAACTTTTTATTTCCTGATTTATTTGTTTGGCTTTTCTTTATCTTAGTGTTCTGTTTTGTTTTGTTTGTTGACAAATTTGTTTTTTATGTCATGAATTGTCATTATATTTGCTCCACTGTTTGTGTTTTCATATTTCATTAAGTAATTTATCTTATTCTATTTAAGATCCTTGGATATATTCATAATTGCTGTTTGAAGTCCCTGTTTATGCTTCAGCTATATTACCTGTATTCGGGTCTTGGAGTTGGTTTACCGGGTTCTGATAAAGGCATACTGTCTTGACATTTAGTATTTGTGGTTTTGTGCTGGTGTCTAGGCATCTGGAATGGGATGACTGAAGTGATTCCAGTTGCTGCTGTCTCGTCTGAGTTGGGTGAATCTTCCATTCCTTGATTTCTGTGTACTCTGAATATTAGGAACGTGTGGTGGCAGAGTGCTTGTGCAGGTCAGTGGATTGCAGAGAGGGCTAGAGGTGGGCTAGGAGGAAAAAGCTGTGTGGGAGAAACTTCTGAGCTAAGTGGATCCTGTTCACACCTAGGATTACAGGGAATTGGAGGTATAGTAGAAAGAGGGGGCTCGCGCAAGTACTGAAAACCAAAGAATTACCTGGAAAGACAAAGCTGAAAATATTAGAGGACCCTGAGTCTGAACCAAGATTTGGTGTCTTGAGTAGATGTAGCTAAAGTGGGAGGAGTGGGGCTGTAAGTAGGTGGACAGAAATTATAGTGTGATGTACCCACTGGAGCTCCTGCCAGGCCTGGCCACTGAAAGTCTGAGTAGAAAGCATTTCTGGTATAGGAGTTGACAAAAACAAATGCGGATGTGTTAGATGAGGAGGTGGTGAGGAGAGGGTCTGTATAGAAGGACCAGCTGGGTCTACTCCGAGGTTTGGCAAATGTGTATTGGATGTTTAATTAGAGGTCAAGCCCCCTCACCCTGGCTGCTACAGGGCTAGGGATGAGAATGGAGAGTAGTTTTTTCAGCTCTTCTGTACATCTAGAATTCTCTCAGAACATTGTCCCAAACAACAAGGATTTAAGATGATAATAATGATTTTGTGGCACCCAACAGGACGAACAACATATGAAATAACAGTCCTAAAAGGTGTGTGTGTGTGTGTGTGTGTGTGTGTGTGTGTATGTGTGTGTGTGTGTGTGTGTGTGTGTGTGTGTGTTACAAATATGAATGAATATAAAAATTTAGGAGCAAATAGTAATTTAGGAATATTGTGCTTTCATATTTCATTAAGGAATTTATCATATCCTATTTAAGGTCCTTCGACATATTCATAATTGCTGTTTGAAGTCCCTTTTTATGCTTCAGCTGTATTACATAGCTGGGTCCTGGAGTTGGGTTACGGGGTTCTGATAAAGGCATACTGTCTTTAGGAAAAGGCATTCCTTTTCCTAAACCTTGAGTATCATTTCCAACTACATTCTGTTTGTGTATCCAGTGAAACTGAAAACATGAATCATTTCAAAACCTTTGTCTTGAGAAGCAAGTGTGAGAATGATGCACTGGAGAGGTGAGTCCATTTGTGGACACATGGCTGGCACTTTTTTTTTTTTTCGTGAGCATAGCCAGAGCACCTGAGACACTGAGACATGAATAGAACAGCCTGTATCCTGGACTCCTGCCTGCTCTAGCTCACAGTGTGACTTAAGCCTGCATGCCAAGGTCAGGGGTCCCTTGCCCACACAAACTGTCATCACAGCCTCAAATGCAGGCAGAAATGGCCCCTGAGGGTGGAGAAATCTGAGATCCTTTTCTGGAGAAGTTAGCCAGTGAACACCTGCCCCTCAAGAGACAACAAGATCTGGTGAGAATGTGGAGAAAGAGGAACACTCCTCCACTGTTGGTGGGATTGCAAAATGGTAAAACCACTCTGGAAATCAGTTTGGTGGTTCCTCAGAAAATTGGACATGTCACTTTCAGAGGACCCTGGCATACCACTCTTGGGCATATACCCAGAGGATTCCCCTGCATACAATAAAGACACATGCTCCACTATGTTCATAGCAGCCTTATTTATAATAGCCAGAAGTTGGAAGGAGCCCAGATATCTCTCAAAGGAGGAATGGATACAGAAAATGTGGTATATTTATACAATGGAATACTACTCAGCAATTAAAAATAAAGAATTCATGCAATTTGTAGGCAAATGGTTGGATCTGGAAAATATCCTAAGTGAGTTAACCTAATCACAAAAGAATACACAGGATATGCAATCACTGGTAAGTGGATATTAATGAGCCCAGAAGCCCTAAATACTCAAGGCACAATTAGCAAGTCAAATGATTCCCAAGAAGAAGAAAGGAGAGGACCCTGGGCCTGAAAAGATTGGATCCAGTTTTGTAGATCCAGAACAGAGAAATGGTGGGGGGGTGATTGGGGAATAGTTGGGGGGAAGAGAACTTATGGGACCTATGGTGGGGGGATCTGGGAAAGGGGAAAGCCTTTGGAATGTAAACAAAGAATATAGAAAAAAAATTTTAAAAAAAGTATAGAACCTTATATTTTTTTACTTTCTACCCTTCAACTTTCCATCCTATAGCTTTAGGTTCTGAGGTACATCTATCCATTTTTCAACTTCATAAATGTATAAAGGACATTTCTATAGAGTAGATGATGTCTTGCTTCATATCTGTCTTTTCTTTACTGATTAATTGCCTCCAAATGCTGTGCTTTGTCAAAGATATAATGGAGACATCTCTGTGCCAATAACTTAAACAACAGGTGTTCTCCACACCAGTGGTACCACTCAGAAAAGGAAATGCTGAGATGGTGTCTTAGTGTTTTCATTGCTGTGAAGAGATATAGTGACCATAGCAATTCTTATAAAGAAAACATTTAATTGAGGTTGGCTTATAGTTTCAGAGGTTTGGTCCATTATCATCATGGCAGAAAGAATGGAAGCTTCTAGGCAGACATGGTGCTAGAAAAGGATGAGAGTTCTACATCTTGATCTATAGGCAGAGAAGGGGACTGACTGAGTGCTACACTGTATGCTACACTGGGTATAGCTTGAGCATCCTCAAAGCACCTTCACAGTAACTCATGTCTTCCAACAAGGTCATTCCTCCTAATAGTACATTTCCTATGGGCCAAACATTCAAACACCTGAGCATATGGGTGCCATAGCTTTTCAGACTACCACATTGATGGCTTTTGTGATTTCCATACAACCTGGTCACCTAGTTCATGAGCCACTGTCCCATCTCTGATACTTTGAGTGGGGACTGTTTTATATGATATCCATTCTATTCAAAAGACTTCCTATTAATTGTTGTCTTTTCTAAGCCTATCCTAATATGATTTATCACTTAATCTGTAGTTACACCTATCTTTGGTGGTTTGAATCAAAATGGTCCCACTGACCCATAAGGGGTGGTATTGTTTAGAGATGTGGCCCTTTTGGAATAGTTGTGACATTGTTGGAGGAAATGTGTCACTGGGGGTGGGCCATGAGATTTCAGAAGCTCAAGTTAGGCCTAGCATTCACTGTCTCTTCCTGTGGTCTGCCAATCCAGATGTAGAACCCTCAGCTACCTTTCTAGTATGAACTCTGAATGTGTGCTTCTCCATGATGATAATGAATTAAACCTGTGAACTGTAAGCTAGCTATAATTAAATGTTTTCCTTCATAAGAGTTGCTATGTCATGGTGTCTATTCACAACAATAGAAACCATAACTAAGTCACTATCCTTATTCTGATCCATCCTAAATCAATCAACCCAGAGAACCTCTCTTCAAAATCTAGACCAGTGAACTCAAAGCACTTCTGTGGCTTTTATGTTTCTGCAAGCCACAGGGACTTCCAGCTCAACACTCACATAGCTATTGTTACTGTCTGTCTCTTGAGTTGTTCCTGTGGGGTTTTAATCCCATCTAGAGATCCATCCCATATACAGGTACAAAACCCAGACATTATTATCGATGCCCACAAGGGCTTGCTGACTGGAGCCAGATATAGCTGTCATCTGGGAGGCTCTTCTAGTGCATAATAAATACACAGGGGGATACTCTCAGCCAGCCATTGAACTGAGCACAGGGTCCCCAATGGAGGATGTAGAGAAAGAACCCAATGCTGAAGTGGTTTGTAGCACCATAGCAGGAACAACAATATGAGCCACCTAGTACTCCCAGAGCTCCCAGGGACAAAACCATCAACCAAAGAGTACACATGGAGTTACCCATGGCTCCAGACACATAAGCAGCAGAAGATGGCCTTGTTGGACATCAAAGTAAGGAGAGGCCCTTGGTTTTAAAAAGGCTCTATGCTACAGTGTAGAAGAATACCAGGACAGGGAAGTGAGAGAGGGTTGATTGGGGAACAAGGGGAGGGGAGATGGCTTATGGGATTTTTTGGGGGGAGTAGGGAACCAGGAAAGAGGACAACATTTGAAATGTAAATAAAGAACATATCTAATAAAAAATGGCCTCACAGGACAACCTAGCCTTAGCCACTCAGGTTGTCAGGTTGAGTATTTTGTGGAGCAGAACTCCATCTTTCTAGTTCACTACATTTTAATACACTTGAGTAACATTTCTGTAGTAGACATCTGGGAAGTCCCTGTTCCATGAATCAAAGATGTATCTTATATCATCTTACCTCTGTCATCCAAATAGTCCCTATAGGTAGCCTATAGTGAAACATTCCTGAACATCACTCACAATAAGCTTTCTCTTGTAAACATGGATAATCCAGTTGTTGTGTTTTTTTTTTTGTCATTTCTTACATGCCCATGTTTTTCCTTTAGTATTGTTTGGTATTTTTCTTCATTCAGACCAGATTGTGTACCCTTAAAATCAGCCTTGGTACCATGCAATCCAATAAGACTGTAACTCATCTTGAGTCCTTAAGAAAATGATATATTATGTAGCTTTCAATGGAAGCCCATCTGAGGCGGCCTCATGGTCCTTTCAGCAGAATGATTCCTGAGTCCAGCTACTGTCACAATCTATCTCTATGATACTGTAGGTACCAATTATTACGACTGCTATTCTCTGGAAATGTCCTTTATTGACTACTTCTTTGTCACTTCTCAAAACAAAAATAAATATCCTTCAATATCTAGCCCAACCATTACTTAGTCTTAAAATCTTCCTAATTCCTTATAACATACTTTAATGCTGAACATAGTCCCAATTTCATGTACAATAGCTTTATAGTGAGGGCTTCCAGTATATACATCATCATTCTTCAATATATGTACATTTTAAAACTTTTGTTTCTGAAACATATTTTTAAAAATTTAAATGATTTTACTGGTTCCAAGTAAATGAAGAATGTTAACAATTTTTCAAAAACATGAAATTAGGAAGATGCTAGATTCACATATTCATGGCATTAAAAACCCAATAAGGTTAATGTCTTCTGATAAAAGCATTGATTTATCCTGTTCCAAAAGAGTTTCTAATACAAAGGATTTAGTGCAGAATTCTATCAGACCTTCAAAGAAGTCCTGATACCGATACTCTTCAAATTATTCCACAAAATAGAAACTGAAGGAACACTACCCAACTCATTCTATGAAGCCACAATTACCCTGATACCAAAACCTCACAAAGATCCAACTAAGAAAGAGAACTACAGGCCGATTTCTCTTATGGATATCGATGCAAAAATACTAAACAAAATACTTGCCAACCGCATCCAAGAACACATCAAAACGATCATTCACCATGATCAAGTTGGCTTCATCCCAGGGATGCAGGGATGGTTCAATATACGGAAATCCATCAACGTAATCCACTACATAAACAAACTCAAAGAAAAAAACCACATGGTCATCTCATTGGATGCTGAAAAAGCATTTGACAAAATTCAGCATCCTTTCATGCTAAAGGTCCTAGAAAGAACAGGAATTCAAGGCCCATATCTAAACATAGTAAAAGCAATATACAGCAGACCAGTAGCCAACATTAAGGTAAACGGAGAAAAACTCGAAGCAATCCCTCTAAAATCAGGGACTAGACAAGGCTGTCCCCTCTCGCCATATCTCTTCAATATAGTACTTGAGGTACTAGCTAGAGCAATTCGACAACAGAGGGAAGTCAAAGGGATACAAATCGGAAAGGAAGAAGTCAAACTATCACTATTTGCAGATGATATGATAGTTTACTTAAGTGACCCAAAAACCTCCACCAGAGAACTCCTGCAACTGATAAACAACTTCAGCAAAGTGGCTGGCTATAAAATCAACTCAAGTAAATCAGTAGCTTTCCTATATGCGAAGGATAAGCAGGCCGAGAAAGAAATTAGGGAAATGACACCCTTCACAATAGCCACAAATGATATAAAGTATCTTGGAGTGACGCTAACCAAACATGTGAAAGATTTATACGACAAAAACTTCAGGTCTCTGAAGAGGGAAATTGAAGAAGACATCAGAAAATGGGAAAATCTTCCATGCTCGTGGGTTGGCAGGACTAATATAGTCAAAATGGCAATCTTGCCCAAAGCAATATACAGATTCACTGCAATTCCCATCAAAATCCCAACTCAGTTCTTCATAGAGCTAGAAAGAGCAATTCTCAAATTCATCTGGAATAACAAAAAACCCAGAATAGCTAAAACTATCCTCAACAGCAAAAGAACTTCTGGGGGAATAAATATCCCGGACCTCAAGCAATATTACAGAGCAGTGGTATTAAAAACTGCATGGTATTGGTTCAGTGACAGGGAAGCGGATCAATGGAATAGGATCGAAGACCCAGAATTAAACCCACACATCTATGGCCAATTGATCTTCGACAAAGGAGCTGAAAACATCCAGTGGAAAAAAGATAGCCTTTTCAACAGATGGTGCTGGCTCAACTGGAGGTCAACATGCAGAAGAATGAGAATTGATCCACTCTTATCTCCTTGCACTAAGCTCAACTCCAAGTGGATCAAAGACCTCCACATAAAACCAGACACACTAAAACTAATAGAAAAGAAACTGGGGAAGACCCTTGAGGACATTGGCTCAGGGGAAAAATTCCTGAACAGAACACCAATTGCTTATGCTCTAAGAGCAAGAATAGACAAATGGGACCTCATAAAACTACAAAGTTTCTGTAAGGCAAAAGACACTGTCAAAAGGATAAATCGGCAACCAACAAATTGGGAAAAAATCTTCACCAACCCCACATCCGACAGAGGGCTAATCTCCAATGTATACAAAGAACTCAAGAGGTTAGACCCCAGAAAACCAAATAACCCTATCCAAAAATGGGGTACAGAGCTAAACAGAGTCTTTTCACCTGAAGAAATTCGGATGGCTGAGAAACACCTTAAAAAATGTTCAACATCACTAGTCATTAGGGAAATGCAAATTAAAACAACCCTGAGATTTCACCTCACACCAGTCAGAATGGCTAAGATTAAAAACTCAGAAGACATCAGGTGTTGGCGAGGATGTGGAGAAAGAGGAACACTCCTCCACTGCTGGTGGGAATGGAAGCTGATACAACCACTCTGGAAATCAGTATGGCGGTTCCTCAGAAAACTGGGCGTGATACTTCCGGAGGACCCAGCCATACCACTCCTGGGAATATACCCAGAAGATTCACCAGCATGCAATAAGGATACATGCTCCACTATGTTCATAGCAGCTTTATATATAATAGCCAGAAGCTGGAAAGAACCCAGATGTCCCTCAACAGAAGAATGGATACAAAAAATGTGGTATATATACACAATGGAGTACTATACAGCCATTAGAAACAATGAGTTCATGAAATTCTTAGAGAAATGGATGGAGCTGGAGAATGTCATACTAAGTGAGGTGACCCAGTCTCAAAAGAATACCCATGGTATACAGTCACTGATAAGTGGATATTAGCCTAGAAGCTTAGAACACCAAAGACACAAATCACATATCAAGTGATGTCTCACAAGAAGAAAGGAGTGGACACTGGTGCTAGAATGGACCAAAACATCATTGTGGGAGAGTACAAGAACAGTAAAGTGGGAGGGGGTGGATGCGGGAGCAGGGGGAGGGAAAAGGACATGTGGGACCTTTGGGGGTGGGGAACCAGAAAAAGGGAAATGAATTGTAAATATAGAATATATACAATAAAAAAAATCAAAAAAAAATATACACATGGCTGAGTCTCCATTGTGAACATCTCAATAAGTAACTCAGGTACTGTTGTTCCTTCACTTTATGATTCCCCAAATAAATTTAGATTATTTCATAAAAGCAGTGGCTGTCAAGTTGGTAAAAACAATCAAGAGCATTAAGGCATGTGGAATAACTGGAAATCTGCCTTCAACCTCTTTCATCATTGCCCTGGTTTAGATAAGGGATCTACCCTGAGACCACCAACTCTAATCAACAAAATTTTACACATTTTTGAAAGGTATTTTTGAATCTTAGAATTCATTCAGTGATTCTAAAAAGCCACTAGATATAAGTATGGTAGCTCCAATCCTAACCTTCAGCCAGGTTGAATGGTTGATGTTATTTATACATATTTTCCAGGTTTCTGTATTCTCAGTACATGAGGAAAATTATAAGGACTATAAATAAGACAATAAATTGGCTGAAACAATCTGAGCTCTTCTTGGAGATTAAGAATGCTAAGATAGCTATTGGTATATTTAGTAATGAAAACTTTCACCCAGCAAATAGGAAGACTGAGAAGGATACAATTAAAGACTAAAAACTGGGCAGAAAATTTCAGAAGTGAAAATTAAGCTGGCAAACCAACTCGTCTTGATCAAATGACATCTAGCAAAGAGACTACCACTTAAGTCATACCAGCATCAGCTTTGGAAATTTTTCACCTATGGTGATAAAGACTTAATGTACAGAAAGTTGAAGTGGATGTATGATAGAACTATACAGATATTTATATGTATCTATATCAATATGCATATGCATACATTATTAAAAACAATGAATTCATGAAATTCTTAGACAAATGGATGGAACTGGAGAATATCATCCTAAGTGAGGTAACCCAATCACAAAAGAACATTCATGGTATGCACTCACTGAGAAGTGGATATTAGCCTAGAAGCTTGGAATACCCAAGACACAGTTCACATATCAAATGATGCCCAAGAAGGAGGAAGAACAAAGTATGGATCCTTGGATCCTTTGTAGAAAGGGAAAAAATACCCACAGAAGGAGATACAAAGACAAAAGGTTAAGCAGAGTCTGAGGGAAAGACATCCAGAGACTACCCTACCCAGGGATGCAGCCTATATACAGATATAAAACCCAGACACTATTGTGGTTGCCCACAAGTACCAGAGCCGGATATAGCTATCACCTGGGAGGCTCTCCTAGTGAATGACAAACACAGAGGGGAACACTATCAGACAGCCATTGAACTGAGCACAGGGTCCCCAATGGGGGAGCTAGAGAAAGGACTCAAGGAGCTGAAGGGGTTTGCAGCACCACAGGAGGAACAACAATGAGTCACCCAGCACTCCCAGAGCTTCCAGGGACAAAACTGTCAAGCAGAGAGTACACATGGAGTTACCCATGGCCTCAGACACATAGGCAGCAGAGGATGGTCTTATTAGACACCAAAGGGAGGAGAGGCCCTTGGTCCTGGAAAGACTTGATGCTGTAGTGTAGAGGAATATCAGGACAAGGAAGCAGGAGAGGGTTGATTGAGGAAGGGGAGATGGCTTATGGGATTTTGGGGGGAGGGGGAACTATAAAAGGGGACAACATTTGAAATGTAAATAAAGAATACACCTAATTTAAAAAAATAAAAGAAACTCAGAGATCATCTTTCAGAGACCAAGTTACAAGAGTGCCTATCCCACTGAACATAAACATTTCTGTAACATCAAAAACTACAGTACTACATTTGAGGCTATACTTTAAGTGTTATATCAATAGATTTAGTTATGTTCTGAATATGCCTTACTTTTTAAATATGAAAATACATTTTAATATATTATATTAAAACATGCTAAATCAAGTATATTTTCCATTGCCTGTGAAGTTGGCATTTGGTATAAATATTAAAATCACAGTTTTTCCAATGAGGAGTTAAAAATTTTAAGATGATAGTGCTAAAGTATGATATTTCTGAAACATTTTCTACAGGAAGATCCATAACCTCTTTATATTCTTATTCCAATGCTAATATCTGAACTTGGCCAGGACTGTTTCCTAAGAAATTTTGTACAAATGAATGAATGTCTTTAATAATTAGACTGAGTTCTTCATTCTTCAAATTCCATCTTTATTTGTTGAGGATTCCAACCAGGAAACATTTTAATTATGACACGTAATTCTAAGACTACCATGACTGATAATGGAGTGGATTTGCAAGTTCCCTTGCACTGGTAATATACCTGGCACAGTGGCATTAGTCAGAGATCAGGATCCCATCTCTGATACAGGTAATTCCCTTTCTACAATGCCTCCATCAAGATACAATGTCCTGGAATGGCAACTTCAATTCACAAAGATAGTGTGCTTTTCCCCTGATGTTTTCTCACTATAGCAAAAGTAGTAGTTTTCAGCTAGTCTACCAAAGAAATCTCAACTAGTTGCTTCTCAGAGGGACCCTGAAGCTCAATAGAAACCAAGACTAAGGTTAGTTTGGAAAGTCAGTTAGCTCATCAGTATTGAAGATCAGAGTCAATCACTACATGTACAAGCAAAAGAGCAAATTCTGCTGAAGGTGATGGCTTTACAACACCAAAGATAACAGCAATTAGTATTTGAAAAAAATTCAAACAGCTATTCAAAGACTCCAAGGAGGATTTAAACAGGTAGAAATCATACTCTAAAGAAGTAACAGCACCTGTTAAGATTTCTGTTTCCTTGACTTTTATTATGACACTACATTTAACCTTGTGAAAATGTGGCAGTACAAAACTTACATGCAATGTATATATTGGCCTTTGAAGGTGCATTTCAGGGGATATTCTCAACAGGAAAAGGAAACCAGGGACTGGTAAACTGAGAAGACTGAGCAACTCTCCATAAAATAAGGACTTGTAGTTGAGGCAAGGCAGAATCACGACTGGCACATTTATACTGATCAATGCACAGATTGAGGTACTTTTGGAATTCTCAGTCCTAAATGGTATTTCTTCATCAAACTCCTCCCTCAGGATTCAAGGAACTATGAGGAAGAGGAGACAGAAAGATTATAGGAGCCAGAGGAGATAGATGGTTCCAAGGAAAGTGTCTCTCAGGCAGAATAGGACTAATGTACATACAAACTCATGAAACTCTGTCAGCGTACACTGGTATTGCAGAGGCACAAGCGAGACAAGGTCCCTGCACTGACTGAAGGAAATGGATGCAAAATATTCATAACCAGGAAGCTATCTACAAATTACCAGTGCTTACAAAGAAAACTTAGGTCTATCCATTGGAGTCTCACAGGGCAGAGCAAACACAGTTAAGGGCAGGCCTCATGACCATCAACACAAATTGAACTCAATGGTTCAGAACCATTTGTCTCATATTGAATTATGGGAGAATTGAGAACTTTTTATCTCATATTGAATTATTGGAGACTTTTTTCTTAATGATATTTTGCTTGTATGTTATGGTTTCTTGTTCTTTAATTGTGTGTGTGTGTGTGTGTGTGTGTGTGTGTGTGTGTGTGTTCTTTTGGTTCTTCTCCTTCCTATTATTATTGTTATTATTATTATGATCATGATGATGATGATGATAATGATGATGATGATGATGATGATGATGATGATGATGATGATGATGCCTTGTTTGGGTTAATTTATTTGTTTACCTGTTAACTTTTAGAGAAAGAAAGGCCATTGGAATTGGATCTGTTGAGGAAGAGAGGAGGAATTGGAAGTAGTTGGGGGAGGAGAAATAGTGATCAGAATATATTTTGTAAATATTTTTACAATTAAAATTTTTTATTTTTTTAATTTTTATTTTGTATATTCTATGTTTACATTACAAAGGCTTTCCCCTTTACCAGTCCCCCCCCACCATACGTCCCTTAATTCCTCTCCCACTCAACTATTCCCCAATCATTCCCCCTGCCTCCATGGTTTCTCTGTTCTGGGTCTACAAAATTGGATCCAATCTTTACAGGCCCAGGGTCCGCTCTTTTCTTCTTCTTGGGAGTCATTTGACTTGCTAATTGTGCCTTGAGTATTTAGGACTTCTGGGCTCATTAATATCCACTTATCAGTGATTGCATTTCATGTGTTTTCTTTTGTGATTGGGTTTACTCACTCAGGATGATATTTTCCAGGTCTAACCATTTACCTACGAATTGCATGAATTCATTATTCGTAATTGCTGAGCAGTATTTCATTGTATAAATATACCACATTTTCTGTATCCATTCCTCCTTTGAGGGATATTTGGGCACCTTCCAATTTCTGGCTATTATAAACAAGGCTGCTATAAACATAGTGGAGCATGTGTCTTTATTGTATGCAGGGGAATCCTCTGGGTATATGCCCAGGAATGGTATGCCAGGGTCCTTTGGAAGTGGCATGCCCAATTTTCTGAGGAACCACCAAACTGATTTCAGGAGCGGTTTTATCATTTTGCAATCCCACCAACAGTGGAGGAGTGTTGCTCTTTCTCCACATCCTTGCCAGCACTTGTTGTCTTTTGAGTTTTTAATCTTAGCCATTCTGACTGGTGTGAGGTGGAATCTCAGGGTTGTTTTGATTTGCATTTCCCTGATGAGTAATGATGTTGAACCTCTCTTAAGGTGTTTCTTGGCCATCCGAATTTCTTCCGGTGAAAATTCTTTGTTTAGCTCTGTACCCCATTTTTGATAGGGTTATTTGGTTCTTTGGGGTCTAACTTCTTGAGTTCTTTGTATATATTGGATATTAGCCCTCTGTCGGATGTGGGGTTGGTGAAGATCTTTTCCCACTTTGTTGCCCCTAAAGAAATGGAAGGGGTTATAGAAAGCCTCCCAACCAAAAAAAGTATGGGACCAGATAGTTTTAGTGCAGAATTCTACCAGACCTTCAAAGAAGACTTAACAACAATACTTTTAAAACTATTCCATAAAATAGAGACAGAAGGGACACTGCCCAACTCATTCTTCGAAGCCACAATTACGCTAATACCTAAACCACAAAAAGATCCAACAAAGAAAGAGAACTACAGGCCAATTTCTCTTATGAATATCGATGCAAAAATACTAAATAAAATTCTTGCCAACCGAATCCAAGAGCACATCAAAACGATCATTTACCATGATCAAGTAGGCTCATCCCAGGGATGCAGGGATGGTTCAATATACGGAAATCCATCAATGGAATCCACTACATAAACAAACTAAAAGAAAAAACCACATGGTCATCTCATTAGATGCTGAAAAAGCATTCGACAAAATTCAGCATCCTTTCATGCTAAAAGTCTTGGAAAGAGCAGGAATTCAAGGCCCATATCTAAACATAGTAAAAACAATCTACAGCAAACCAGTAGCCAACATCAAAATAAATGGAGAGAAACTTGAAGCAATCCCACTAAAATCAGGGATTAGACAAGGCTGCCCTCTCTCTCCATATATTTTCAATATAGTACTTGAAGTTCTAGCGAGAGCAATTAGACAACATAAGGAAATTAAAGGGATACAAATTGGAAAGGAAGAAGTCAAAATATCATTATTTGCAGACGATATGATAGCTTACTTAAGCGACCCAAAAAAACTCCACCAGAGAACTTCTACAGCTGATATACAACTTAAGCAAAGTGGCTGGTTATAAAATTAACTCAAGCAAATCAGTAGCCTTCTTGTACTCAAAGAACAAGCAGGCTGAGAAAGAAGTTAGGGAAATAACACCCTTCATAATAGCCACAAACAACATAAAGTACCTTGGCGTAACTCTAACCAAACAAGCGAAAGATCTGTACAACAGGTACTTCAAGTTTGAAGAAAGAAATCGAAGAAGACCTCAGAAGATGGAAAAATATTTCTTGCTCCTGGATTGGCAGGATCAATATAGTAAAAATGGCCATCTTGTCAAAAGCAATCTACAGATTCAATGCGATCCCCATCAAAATCCCAACTCAATTCTTCATAGATGTAGAAAGAGCAATTCTCAAATTCATCTGGAGCAACAAAAAACCCAGGATAGCTAAAACTATTCTCAACAATAAAAGGACTTCTGGGGGAATCAATATCCCTGACCTCAAGCAGTACTACAGAGCAATTGTGTTAAAAACTGCATGGTAAATAGATAAATGGTAAAACAGCAACAGGCAAATAGATCAATGTAATAGGATTGAAGACCCAGAAATGCACCGACAGACTTATGGTCACTTGATCTTTGATAAAGGAGCCACAACCATCCAGTGGAATAAAGATAGACTTTTCAATAAATGGTGATGGTTCAACTGGAGGTCAACATGTAGAAGAATGTGAATTGACTCACACTTATCTCCTTGCACTAAGATCAACTCCAAGTGGATCAAGGACCTCGACATAAAACCAGACACACTGAAACTATTAGAAAAGAAACTTGGGAAGACCCTGGAGAACATGGGCACAGGGGGAAAGTTCCTGAACAGAACACCAATAGCTTACACACTAAGATCAAGAATTGACAAATGGGACCTCATAAAATTACAAAGGTTCTGCAAGGAAAAAAATTTTAAATAATGTTTTTATTTATGTTTTCATTTATGATGGACTTGGTTTTATATAAAACTTTGAATGACATTTTATCTTTAATTTTTTGAGGTTAAAATTTGATTGCATTTCATCCCTTCCTCTCTCATATGCCCGCACCGAGTCTACTCCAAATTCATGTGTGTGTGTGTGTGTGTGTGTGTGTGTGTGTGTTCCTAAATATAACCCATTAAATCTGTATAATGATATAGGGCTGAATAAATATTTTAAATGCTTAAAATGTAGCAAACAAAATAGAAGAGCTGAAGGAACATTACTTCTTAACAATACCTGGAAAGCCTGGAGTGTAGGGAGAGAAAGGGAGAGGTAAACAGTACAAGATTCTTAGAATAAATCTATTGTGTGCATGTCCAATTCAGATGAAGTTATCTCAGCAGAATACAGAGGAGTCAATTTATACCATAGTGAGATCATCCACACAGGACATGAGAATCCCAAAGTCATTCTGGGATATATATGCACAGGATTTGCAGAGGGAAGACATTGAGAAGTAAATGCTCCTGCCCACAATATGTGACTCCCCTGACCACAGTCCTCCTTACCAGCCAATAAGGAGCTTGGGCCATGCAGCCAGGAGTCCCCTTTAATTGATCCTAAGAGCTTTCTTTTTGAGTTTCTATCCCAGGAGGCACCAGGACAAGTGCCTGCTCCTGGTCTCAAAAATGACAAGTATGTTTTAAGGTCAGTGACCTCTATACAAAGACAGACAGAGCTTCAGAGGAACACTAAAGACTTGCTGCTTGCAGGAACTGGGCAGCCCAGTTTGCACTTTTGTGGAAGCCACCTGTCACCTGTCTTCTCTGTGATATGGAAAGGTGAGTGAATGCTAATCTTCCATTCTGTGACTTTTCTGGCTAACACTGGAGCTCCAAAGCAAAAGTGTCACTATAAAAGTGACATTTGTCCAAGTATTTGAATGTCACCAAAGAGATAGAAATAGCACAATTGTTTTCTCAATGAGAGGAAATCTGAGGTTAAGGAAGAGTGATGGGTCAGAGAACAGAGTATGATGGAAAGGTTGAGTTCCATTGTACAAACAACAAAAAGTCTAGCGTCTAATGACAGAGTTTATTATGTATGATTTTCCTTATATCAAAAACATCATCACGGAGACATCCCCAAGCCCTCTGGTGAGCACCAAGGCTGCTTCTGCAACCAGCTCGCCGGCCCCTGGACCAGAGGTGTAGCGGCGGGCCTCCATATTGCAACCAGGACACAGCTGGAAGGGCCCAGGCTCTGTGGGACATCTCCGCCCTCTGGTGAGCACCTAAGCTGCGTTCTGCAACCAGCTCGCTGGCCCCTAGACCAGCGGTGTAGCTGCGGGCCTCCATATTGCAACCAGGACACAGCTGGAAAGGCCCAGGTAAACACCCCTTCCAGGGCTACACTCACGGGGGTATCTGCTAGGGTCTCGGAGCCAAGCAGGCGGAGTCCCGCCTAGGTTCTGTGGGACATCCCCGAGCCCTCTGGTGAGCACCAAGGCTGCTTCTGCAACCAGCTCGCAGGCCCCTGGACCAGCGGTGTAGCGGCGGGCCTCCATATTGCAACCAGGACACAGCTGGAAAGGCCCAGGCTCTGTGGGACATCCCCGCCCTCGGGTGAGCACCTACCTAAGCTGTGTTCTGCAACCAGCTCGCCGGCCCCTACACCAGCGGTGTAGCCGGCCCCTAGACCAGCGGTGTAGCGGCGGGCCTCCATATCGCAACCAGGACACAGCTGGAAAGGCCCAGGCTCTGTGGGACATCTCCGCCCTCTGGTGAGCACCTAAGCTGCGTTCTGCAACCAGCTCGCCGGCCCCTAGACCAGCGGTGTAGCTGCGGGCCTCCATATTGCAACCAGGACACAGCTGGAAAGGCCCAGGTAAACACCCCTTCCAGGGCTACACTCACGGGGGTATCTGCTAGGGTCTCGGAGCCAAGCAGGCGGAGTCCCGCCTAGGTTCTGTGGGACATCCCCGAGCCCTCTGGTGAGCACCAAGGCTGCTTCTGCAACCAGCTCGCAGGCCCCTGGACCAGCGGTGTAGCGGCGGGCCTCCATATTGCAACCAGGACACAGCTGGAAAGGCCCAGGCTCTGTGGGACATCCCCGCCCTCGGGTGAGCACCTAAGCTGTGTTCTGCAACCAGCTCGCCGGCCCCTACACCAGCGGTGTAGCCGGCCCCTAGACCAGCGGTGTAGCGGCGGGCCTCCATATCGCAACCAGGACACAGCTGGAAAGGCCCAGGCTCTGTGGGACATCTCCGCCCTCTGGTGAGCACCTAAGCTGCGTTCTGCAACCAGCTCGCCGGCCCCTAGACCAGCGGTGTAGCTGCGGGCCTCCATATTGCAACCAGGACACAGCTGGAAAGGCCCAGGTAAACACCCCTTCCAGGGCTACCCTCACGGGGGATCTGCTAGGCTCTCGGAGTTCCTTGCAACCAGGACACAGCTGGAGAAGCCCAGGTAGACAGACTCCAACAGGGGCTACAATCGCATGGGTGGCAGCCAGCTTATGATCCCTTAAAGCAGCAGTCACACATATTCACCAATAGAGAAACAACAGGTGAGCCCAGCCTCACAGGAGATTCAAACACCAGCCACTGACAACAAGGCCAACTAAAACCAGAAATAACCAGATGGCAAAAGGAAAACGAAGGAACGTTACTAACAAAAATCAAGGCAACATGACAGCATCTGAACCCAGTTCTCCAACAACAGGAATCCCTGGATACCCTAAAACACCAGAAAAACAAGACTTGGATATAAAATCACTGGTCAGGATGCTGGTAGCTGAACACATAGAAAAATCTCGTAAAGAAATAGAGGAGAAAATGGATCAAAAGTTAGAAGCCTTTACGAGGCAAATACAAAAATCACTTCAAGAAATGCAGGAGAAGATGGATCAAAGAGAAGAAGACAATAAGGAAGAAAGACAAAAGTCACTTAAAGAACTACAGAAGAACGTGGGCCAACAAGTAGAAGCTATGAAAGAGGAAGCACAAAAATCTATTAAAGAAATACATGAAAACACAATCAAGCAAGCGAAAGATCTGAGCACATCCATCCAGATACTAAAAACAGAAGTAGAAACAACTAAGAAATCACAGAGGGAGACAACATTGGAGATAGAAAACCTGGGGAAGAAATCAGGGGCCATAGACGCAAGTATCAACAATAGAATACAAGAGATAGAAGACAGAATCTCAGAAGCCGAAGATAACATAGGAACCATTGATTCAACAGTCAAAGAAAATACTAAATGCAAAAAGGTGGTAACCCAAAACATCCAGGAAATCCAAGACACTATGAGAAGACCAAACCTAAGGATTATAGGTATAGACGAGAGTGAAGATTTACAAGTTAAAGGGCCAGCTAATATCTTCTATAAAATTATGGAAGAAAACTTCCCCAACCTAAGGAGAGAGATGCCCATGAATATACAAGAAGCCTATAGAACCCCAAACAGACTGGACCAGAACAGAAATACATCCCGTCACATAATAATCAAAACTCCAAATGTAATAAACAAAGAAAGAATACTAAAGGCAGCAAGAGAAAAAGGCCAAGTAACATATAAAGGAAAACCTATCAGAATAACACCAGACTTCTCACCTGAGACCATGAAAGCTAGAAGATCCTGGGCAGATATCATGCAAACTCTAAGAGAACACAAACTTCAGCCAAAACTACTTTACCCAGCAAAACTCTCAATTGCCATTGATGGAGACATCAAGGTATTCCATGACAAAACCAAATTTGCAAGATATCTCTCCACAAATCCAGCCCTACAAAGGATAATAGGGGGAAAACACCAAGACAAGGACGGAAACTACACCCGGGAAGAAGCAAGATAGAAACCTCCTCTCATCAAACCCAAAAGAAGATAACCTCTCGAATATAAAAAATAAATAAGATAAATAAATATAATTTCAAAAATGTCTGGAGGTAATAATTACTATTCCTTAATATCTCTTAACGTCAATGGACTCAATTCCCCAATAAAAAGACATAGATTAACAGACTGGATACGGAAACAGGACCCTACATTTTGCTGCATACAGGAAACACATCTCAGTGTTAAAGACAAACACTACCTTAGAGTAAAAGGCTGGAGGACAATTTTACAAGCAAATGGTCTCAGGAAACAAGCTGGAGTAGCCATTCTAATATCAGATAAAATTGACTTTCAACCTAAAATCATCCAAAGAGACTCAGAAGGTCACTTCTTGCTGGCCAAAGGGAAAATCCACCAGGAAGAGTTCTCAATACTGAACATCTATGCTCCAAATGCAAGGGCACCCTCCTTCGTAAAAGAAACCTTACTAAAGCTTAAAGCACACATTACACCTAACACAATAATTGTGGGTGACTTCAACACCCCACTCTCCACAATGGACCGATCAGGAAAGCAGAAACTAAACAGGGACACAGTGAAACTAATTGAAACTCTGGACCAATTGGATTTAACAGATATATATAGAACATTTCATCCTAAAGCTAAAGAATATACCTTTTTCTCAGCACCGCATGGTACCTTCTCCAAAATAGACCATATAATCGGTCACAAGACAGATGTCAACAAATACAAGAAGATCGAGCTAATCCCATGCCTCTTATCAGATCACCATGGAGTAAGAGTGGTCTTCAATAGCAACAAAAACAACAGAAAGCCCACATACACATGGAAACTGAACAATACTCTACTCAATGACACCTTGGTCAAGGAAGAAATAAAAAAAGAAATCAAAGACTTTTTAGAATTCAATGAAAATGAAGGTACAACCTACCCAAATCTATGGGACACAATGAAAGCAGTGCTAAGAGGAAAACTCATAGCTCTAAGTGCATCCAAAAAGAAACTGGAGAGAGCATACACTAGCAGCTTAATGGCACACCTTAAAGCCCTGGAAGAAAAACAAGTTAATTCACCCAGGAGGAGTAGAAGACAAGAAATCATCAAACTCAGGGCTGAAATCAATCAAATAGAAACAAAGAGAACCATACAAAGAATCAACAAGACCAGGAGCTGGTTCTTTGAGAAAATCAACAAGATAGATAAACCCTTAGCCAGACTAACCAAAGGACACAGAGACAGTATACAAATTAACAAAATTAGAAATGAAAAGGGAGACATAACAACAGAAACTGAGGAAATTCAAAAGATCATCAGATCCTACTACAAAGGTCTATACTCAAAACAACTGGAGAATCTGGAGGAAATGGACGATTTCCTAGACAGATATCAAATACCAAAATTAAATCAGCATCAAGTAGACCAGCTAAATAGTCCCATAACCCCTAAAGAAATAGAAGGGGTTATAGAAAGCCTCCCAACCAAAAAAAGTACGGGACCAGATGGTTTTAGTGCAGAATTCTACCAGACCTTCAAAGAAGACTTAACACCAATACTCTCCAAACTATTCCACAAAATAGAGACAGAAGGGACACTGCCCAACTCATTCTTCGAAGCCACAATTACGCTAATACCTAAACCACAAAAAGATCCAACAAAGAAAGAGAACTACAGGCCAATTTCTCTGATGAATATAGATGCAAAAATACTAAATAAAATTCTTGCTAACCGAATCCAAGAGCACATCAAAACGATCATCCACCATGATCAAGTAGGCTTCATCCCAGGGATGCAGGGATGGTTCAATATACGGAAATCCATCAATGTAATCCACTACATAAACAAACTGAAAGAAAAAAACCACATGGTCATCTCATTAGATGCTGAAAAAGCATTCGACAAAATTCAGCATCCTTTCATGCTAAAAGTCTTGGAAAGAGCAGGAATTCAAGGCCCATACCTAAACATAGTAAAAGCAATCTACAGCAAACCAGTAGCCAACATCAAAATAAATGGAGAGAAACTTGAAGCATTCCCACTAAAATCAGGGACTAGACAAGGCTGCCCTCTCTCTCCATATCTTTTCAATATAGTACTTGAAGTTCTAGCAAGAGCAATTAGACAACATAAGGAAGTCAAAGGGATACAAATTGGAAAGGAAGAAGTGAAACTATCATTATTTGCAGACGATATGATAGTTTACCTAAGCGACCCAAAAAACTCCACCAGAGAACTTCTACAGCTGATAAACAACTTCAGCAAAGTGGCAGGTTATAAAATTAACTCAAGCAAGTCAGTGGCCTTCTTGTACTCAAAGGACAAGCAGGCTGAGAAAGAAATTAGGGAAATAACACCCTTCACAATAGCCACAAACAACATAAAGTATCTTGGCGTAACTCTAACCAAACAAGCGAAAGATCTGTACAACAGGAATTTCAAGTCCTTGAAGAAAGAAATCGAAGAAGACCTCAGAAGATGGAAAAATATTTCTTGCTCCTGGATTGGCAGGATCAATATAGTAAAAATGGCCTTCTTGCCAAAAGCAATATACAGATTCAATGCAATCCCCATCAAAATCCCAACTCAATTCTTCATAGATCTAGAAAGAGCAATTCTCAAATTCATCTGGAGCAACAAAACACCCAGGATAGCTAAAACTATTCTCAACAATAAAAGGACTTCTGGGGGAATCAATATCCCTGACTTCAAGCAGTACTACAGAGCAATTGTGTTAAAAACTGCATGGTATTGGTATAGCAACAGGCAAACAGATCAATGGAACAGGATTGAAGACCCTGAAATTAACCCACAGACTTATGGTCACTTGATCTTTGATAAAGGAGCCACAACCATCCGATGGAATAAAGATAGCCTTTTCAACAAATGGTGCTGGTTCAACTGGAGGTCAACATGCAGAAGAATGCGAATTGACCCACTCTTATCTCTTTGCTCTAAGATCAACTCCAAGTGGATCAAGGACCTCCACATAAAACCAGACACACTGAAACTATTAGAAAAGAAACTTGGGAAGACCCTGGAGGACTTGGGCACAGGGGAAAAGTTCCTGAACAGAACACCAATAGCGTACGCACTAAGATCAAGAATCGACAAATGGGACCTCATAAAATTACAAAGTTTCTGCAAAGCAAAGGACACTGTCCGAAGGACAAAACGGCAACCAACAAAGTGGGAAAAGATCTTTACCAACCCCACATCCGACAGAGGGCTAATATCCAATATATACAAAGAACTCAAGAAGTTAGACCGCAAAGAACCAAATAACCCTATCAAAAAATGGGGCACAGAGCTAAACAAAGAATTTTCACCAGAAGAAATTCGGATGGCCGAGAAACACCTTAAGAGATGTTCAACATCATTAGTCATCAGGGAAATGCAAATCAAAACAACCCTGAGATTCCACCTCACACCAGTCAGAATGGCTAAGATTAAAAACTCAAGAGACAACAAGTGCTGGCGAGGATGTGGAGAAAGAGGAACACTCCTCCACTTTTGGTGGGATTGCAAAATGGTAAAACCACTCTGGAAATCAGTTTGGCGGTTCCTCAGAAAATTGGGCATGGCAGTTCCAGAGGACCCTGGCATACCACTCCTGGGCATATACCCAGAGGATTCCCCTACATGCAATAAAGACACATGCTCCACTATGTTTATAGCAGCCTTGTTTATAATAGCCAGAAATTGGAAGGAGCCCAAATATCCCTCAAAGGAGGAATGGATACAGAAAATGTGGTATATTTATACAATGGAATACTACTCAGCAATTAAAAATAATGAATTCATGCAATTTGTAGGTAAATGGTTAGACCTGGAAAATATCATCCTGAGTGAGCTAACCCAATCACAAAAGAATGCACATGAAATGCAATCACTGATAAGTGGATATTAATGAGCCCAGAAGCACTAAATACTCAAGACACAAATAGCAAGTCAAATGATTCCCAAGAAGAAGAAAGGAGAGGACCCTGGGCCTGTAAAGATTGCATCCAGTTTAGTAAAGAAACCGAGGGGGGAGGGGGAATGATTGGGGAACAGTTGGGGGGGGAGAGGAACTATGGGAACTATGGTGGGTGGGAACTGGGAAAGGGGAAAGCCTTTTGAATGTAAACATAGAACATAGAAAATAAAAATTAAAAAAAAACATCATCACATAGTACTCATACTAATTTTAAAATGAAACCAACAGATTAATCTAAGATCTATATTTATAACTAGCTAGAAATTACATGTCTTGTTTCGACATGGAACCAGCAGAAGATAGTGAGAAAATGCCACGGAGAGACTTTCATATCCCATTGTCCAGAGTCCACTGTTTTTCTGGTGTATTGGGGTATCCAGGACATGCTGTGGTTGGAGAATTGGGTTCAGATGCTGCCATATTGCCTTGATTTCTGTTAGTAACGTTCCTATGTTTGCCTTTGCCATCTGTTTATCTCTGGAGTTAGTTGGTCTTGTTGTTATTGGTTAGTGTTTGAAGCTCCTGTGAGCCTGGATTTGTGCTGCTGTTGCAGAGGGTGTCCGTGCTACTGAGGCAGAAACCAAAAGCTTTCTGCTACTGGTCTCTGAATTACCTCTTCACCTTTGCTGGGCTGGACTCAAGTCTCCTCCCGGACTGTGACAGCATACACAGGTCCTGGTAAAGCCAGATGGAGTCCCACGCTGCAGTGGGGAAGTGGACAAGGGCTCCCATTCCTAAGCAATAAACTACATGCAATTACAACTTGCTGGAGTTTTCATCTACAGACACAATGGATTATTGCTCAGTTATTAAAGACAATGAATTCTTAGGCAAACAGATAGAATTGGAAAATATTATTCTGTGTGAAGTAACCCAATCACAAAAGAACAGATATGGTATGCACTCACTCATAAGTGGATATTAGCCCCAAAGCTCCAGATACCCAAGGTACAATTCATAGACCAAACGAAGCTCAAGAAGAAGAAAGACCAAAGTGTGGATGCTTCAGTTCTTCTTAGAAGGGGAAACAAAACCTCAAGGGAGGAAACATGGAGACAAAGTATGGAGCAGAGATTGAAGGAAAGGCCATACAGAGACTGCCCCACCTGGGGATACATTCCATATATAGTTTCCAAACCTAGACACTAATGCAGATGCCAAGAAGTGCTTGCTGAGAGGAGCCTCATATAGCTATCTCCTGAGAGGCTCTGCCAGAGCCTGACAAATACAAAGGCAGATGCTCACAGCCAACCATTTGCCTGAGCAAAGGGTCTCCAATGGGGTCTGCAATGGAGAAGTTAGAGAAAGGACTGAATGAGCTGAAGGAGTTTGAAACCCATAGGAAGAACAACAATATTAACCAACCAGTACCCTCACAGCTCTCATGGACTAAACCACCAACCAAGAAAACACATGGAGGGACCCCTGGCTCTAGCTGCATATATAGCAGAGGATGGCCTTGCCAGACATCAGTGGGAGGAGAGGCCCCTGGTCCTGGAAAAGCTAAATGCTACAGAGTACAGGAATGTGAGGGCAGGCAGGAGGGAATGGGTGGGTGGATGGGGGAGCACCCTCAATGAAGCAGGGAGAGGGAGATTGGGACAGGGGGTTTCTAGAGGTGAAACCTGGGAAGGGGATAACATTTGAAATGTAAAAACCTAAAATATCCAATAAAAAAGATAGTGAACTTACTGTTTAAAGGAAATGCAGGGACAAAAACGGAGCAGAGACTTAAAGAAAAGTCATCCAGTGACTGGTCCAACTTGGGATCCATCACATCCACAAGCACCAAACCCTGACACTATTACTGATGCCATATTGGGCTTTCAGACAGGAGTCTAGCATGACTGACCTCTGAGAGGGTCTATCAACAGGTGACTGGGAGATGCAGATACAGCCAACCACTGGAGTGAGGTTGGGGACCACTATGGAAGAGTTAGGAAGGACTGAAGTAACAAAAGGGGATGGCAACCCCATAGGAAGACCAACAGTATCAACTAACTGAGACCCCTCAGAGCTTCCAGAGACTAAGGTACCAACCAAAGAGCATACATGTGCTGGCCTGTGGCCCCGAGCACATATGTGGTAGAGGACTGCCTTGTCTGGCTTCAGTGGGGAAGGATTGCACCTAATCCTATAGAGACTTGGTTCCACAGGGAATGGGGGTTCTGAGGAGGGTGATGTGGAGGGAACACCCTTTCAGAGGGAAAGGTGGGGTAGGGAGTGAAGATGGACTGGGAATGGGGCAACATTTGGAATGTAAATAAATAAAATAATTTAATAAAAATATATAAAAAAATTAGGCTGGAAGTAAAATAATGAACAAAACCACAGCACACTATCAATTGAAAGAAAGCTAGAGAAACTGCTTTAATATCAAACAATGTTAATCTCAGAGCAGAAGTTAGTGGCATGAATAAAGGAACTTATTTTTTTATTTTCTATATTCTTAGTTTACATTCCGAAGGCTTTCCCCTTTCCCCATTCCCCCCTCACTATATGTCCCATATGTCCTCATCCACCCCACCGCACCCCCCACCTATTCCCCAATAACCACCCCACCATTTCTCTGCTCTATTCTGGTACTCTCCTACAAAACTGGATCCAGTCCATTCAGGACCAGGGTCCTTTCCTTCCTTCTTTTTGGGAATCTTTTGACTTGCTAATTGTGCCTTGAATATTCAGTGCTTCTGGGCTCATTAATATCCACTTATCAGCGATTGCATTTCATGTGTATTCTTTTGAGATTGGGTTAACTCACTTAGGATGATATTTTCCACTATGTTCATAGGAGCCTTATTTATAATAGCCAGAAGTTGGAAGGAGCCCAGATGTCCCTCAAAAGAGGAATAAATACAGAAAATGTGGTATATTTATACAATGGAATACTATTCAGCAATTAAAAATAATGAATTCATGCAATTTGTAGGCAAATGGTTGGATCTGGAACATATCATGCTAAGTGGAACTTATTTTGCATGGAATCAGAAACAGTCAGTGTGACAGAAGAACCCAAATCACTTAGGCCCTGAGCAATAGAACTATTAGACAAAGGAAGAGAAACTGATATAACTACTCAACAAAGTAAGCTGTTTTATTACAATGGAGTATCTCAGTCCTCTCAGTAATGAACAGAACAAGAAAACAGTCATCATCAAGGACTATCAGCCTCCAGACCAGAGCTTGAGAGACACACACACTGACAGGATATGGGAACTTTATAAGGTTTCTCTGGACTTTTAACCCACACTCAACCATAAAACAAGTCTCACCACAATCAAAAGGGTACACATGATATAAGACAGATAATAGATTGATAGATAGATAGATAGATAGATAGATAGATAGATAGATAGATAGATAGATGGATAGATAGATAGATGATAGATAGATAGATGATAGATAGATAGATAGATAGATAGATAGACAGACAGACAGATGGATATATAGAGTTGCAGAATTAAAGTCAACTCTACGCCCCAGCACTGTGGTACTAAGCCAGGATCTCCTGATATGGTCAGTGAAAGATAAAACCAGACCAGGATGAAAGGGTCTCAGGATGAGGATGAGACAAGTTTGCTGCAAGTGATCAGACTTTGTATACCCCTATCAGAACCAAAATATAATGGCAGTTGCCCAGGAAGAATACAATTGTAGTTGCCAGGATACAATGTTTTTATAGTATACAAAGTATGCAATATTAATGTCTCAGAGTAATAACTGTTTTGTGGAGCTTCATTGATCCAGGGAACGCAGAGCCTGAGTGTTTCATACCTGAGGGAGTGCCATGGTTTATCAGGAACTGAAAGAAACAGGGTTCTCCAGGAGTAACTGACTCTAAGGAAGCTAGACCAGGTCAAATTCATGACTCCTTGCAATGATTAACAGTGCCAACTGGGAAATGGCTAATATTTAGAATTTAAGTAATGCCTTCTTAAGGGACACATCAAATAAAGAAATCAACAGGGGTGTTAATGAGCATGGGTCAGACCAATGTGTGGCACAGTAGTTGGGGTAGTTTGTAGGGCTGCTCCTCTGCAGTAAAGAAAACCAGTGCAGGCCATCCCCAATGCCACAGTCACTCCAGTAGCAGGAGGGAGCATCTCAGTAGCTAAGCAAGACTGAGGAATGATTACGCTTCAATTCTGAGCCTCTTTCTGTCAATGAATGTAGGTGGTGGTAAATATAGTAGAAATCCCACTCACTGTGGCTGAAAGTGTAAAGGGTAACACCGTGGTGAAAATTTCCTTACAAAACTCATTCTCCACAAACCAAGATCCCATAAAGCCATTCACATTGACTTACTGCAGAGAAAGAAAAGTATGGAATAGGATGTGGATGATTATCTATGGAAGCTGGATATTACAGTGGGTTATAACCTTAGAATCTAGTGCTCACCAAAATAGAAAACAACACAGTACTTGTTACAGAGGCATAAGAACCAGAATGAATATTTAAAATGCTGTTCTAGGCTCAAAGATGGATCAGCACCTAGGAACACTTATTGATCATGAAGATGAACTGGATCCTAGTACCACACACACATGTTGGATTAGAGCCATCTGTAAATTCAACCAGGTACCAACACTCTCTCCTGACTTCCAAGAGCATCAGGCATGCTTGTACTACACAGCCATACATTCAGTCAAAACATTCATACACGTAAATAAAATTAAAACACTGTGCTATGAAAGAGCACACATGTCAGACTGTGTGCTGCATGATGCCATGTGTGCAAAGTTCTCCAACACAAAACCAACCTGCAGCAGAAATTTCAGAACAGCAATGCCTCCCAGACAGGGTGACTTCTGCTCCAACAGGTAGGTCAGCCCTGCCTAAAATGTCCTACATTAAAGGCTACCATCTCCATGCCATGAAGAATTGCATTAAATAGCTGTGCCCTTGAAGAGAGAAAACAATCATGACATGGCAGGGAGTGGGTCAAACAATAGACTCTAACAAGTGTCTTGAAACAAGTGATTAGCAAATAAATCAAGGTCTTCAGAAAGCAGCTACACCAATAGATTAAATGGTGAAAAACCACAGAGTTAGATGTACATTTGGAAATTGTGACGAATAGCATCAAATAACTCAGGATTTATGATAGTCTAAAGGAAACTGTGTGGAGGAGGGAAGAGAGACTAGGTGGATGCTGTAGACAGTGCCATTCAGAGGCCAGAGGGAGATTGAACTCCTACTCAGGCTACAAAAGCTTCTGTCCATACCAAGAAAGGCTGACATCCTCTACTATGATGGCAAAGCATCCCAGATAAAGAGGAACAGATGAGTCCACCTACACCTTCCTGGGAATTGCTGGTATGAGAAGCAGACTGCTTGTTCTCTCACCTCTCAATGGTGTAGGGGCCATGGTGTCACCAGACACAGTTCTCAAGACCGAGCTAAGAAGAGTTAGTCCAGTACTGGGGTCTAGGTGATTTTCTCCAATGCAGGCAGGATTCAAAAAACCCTACATCAGAGCTAGCTACACCAGGATATAAATATAGAGCCTGCCCCAAACCTGGATGTCCACACTTCCAAAAGGAAATGGCCAGTGGCTCCTCCAAGCAGAGCAGAGTACATGTACATCTGCCATATAGATTACCTTCCTATTCCCTTCCATGACATCAGATTCTCAGTCATGCATTCCAGATAGTTCATCAACAGCTGGATCAAGCCACATTTAGTGCCTTCTGCCTCCTCAGTGGAAACAGGGAAATAACTTCCTGAGAGCTACTTTGACATCCTTGTTCCTCAGAGAATAAATGAGGGGGTTCAGGGTAGGGCTGACTGCTGTGTATAATAATGCAACCACTTTGCCATTCTCATAGGAGGATCCAGAGCCAGGCTGCAAATAGGTGTAGATGAGAGTGGAGTAGTAGAAGATGACCACCAGCAGGTGGGCAGAGCAGGTGGAGAAGGCACGCTTCTTGCCCTCAGCTGAGCGGATGCGCAGGATGCTGGCGATGATGAAGCTGTAGGATGTCATAGTCAACAGAAAGTTGACCACACCAAAATAAACATCCGCCATGAGAGTCATGATGTTGTTGAGGGTGGTTGGGCTGCAAGACAGAAGCAGCAGTGTTGGGACTTCACATAAAAAGTGAGGAATTTGGTTGGGGCCACAGAAATTGAGTCGGGCCATCAGGCTAGTGTGCACAGATGTGTTGGCTAAGCTAATCACCCACACACAGCCTGCGAGCAGAACACAGATGGGCCTGCTCATCAGCATGCTGTAGTGCAGTGGGCGGCAGATGGCCACATAGCGGTCATAGGCCATGGCAGTAAGCAGCAGCAGCTCAGACCCTAGAAACCAGGTCAGGAAGAAAAGTTGAGTCATGCATCCCTTGTAAGAGATGTGGCTGCTCTTACCTGCCAGACCTTCCAACAGCTTGGGAAGAACAGTGGATGTACAGACGACGTCCAACAGAGCCAGGTTTACAAGGAAGAAATATATGGGGGTGTGAAGGCTTGGGTTGAGGCTGATGGCTATGATGATGAGGATGTTTCCTGAAAGAGCCAGGATGTAAAGCAGCAAGAAAAAGACCAAGAAGAGAACCTGGAGCCTAGGATCCTTAGAGATTCCCTGCAGAACAAACTCTACCACAGTTGTATAGTTGTTCATTGCCATTTGAGCGGGAGACTTGGGAGTCACTCTGACACAGCTGGGGATGGTCAAGAAGTCACAGGGTGTGGATCAGCCATCATTTCACACAGGGTCCAGCCAGCTGGGATTAGTAGTGCTTCTCATGGGTGCTGTTGCTGTAGAAATGACGAAATCATCTATCAACACAGTGCAACAGTATGAGCATGAACTCTCCACTCTGTACACAGTAGACCCAGAACAAAAGGAACCCCTACATGTGATGCACAGTATCCTTCTACAGCCTGTGTTTGTTTTAACATAAATCATGTCCTATGATACCCTGAGAACTGGAGTTTCTCTAAGCATGTATGCTAGCCAGTTAAGGCATACAAAAAAAAAAAAACCAGTCTGTTCTGAAGCATAGACGTTTTAGACCTAAGGAGAAGAAGTATAATCAATGGTTGTTCCAGGCTTCTCAGAGGCAGGCAGGAAAAGAATTTGGGTGTGCATGACTGGGAGTCTGGAATGGTTTAGATCATAAAGCAGTTATAGCATAGCACCTCTTTTGTGAACACCACATTGTCTATTTCTCCATTGCCACCCTAAGACACTCGCTTGAGGATGTTAAATTCAGTGATGCCAACAGATATCACCCACTGGTAAAGGTTTGTGCCTGCCAGATAAGGTACCTGGTTACGCAAGGGCCAGAAACACAGCATGAAGGGCATGGACCTGGCTTTAAGCCAGCCCCAAATTTCTAGGCTATCACTCCTACCCAGCTTCAAGTCTGTCTTCCCTTTACCTCATACACATATCTACCTCTAATCATCCAGGACTCTCCAAGCATATAGCCTCTCATGCAGAGAACGATGTGCTCTGATGAGCATGTAGACCAAGAGCTCTCCCCCTTTCTACTGTCCAATGGGAGTGAGCAGGCCCAGACCCATCCTGGAGACTCCGTGAGTGGGATGCTGGCTACATGAAAACAAAGAACATACACAGAATATGTGCTGAACAAGGAAGACATTCTTTCCCTGAGAATGCACAGATCAAGCACTTTCTCCTAAAGGGTGATCTTGAGAGCAGGGCCTGAGCTTTTGATAATCCCATCCCCTCCCACTGAAGAGCTAAGCTGTCTATTGAACCTTCAGGACCCATACTTGTCCGCACAAAGCCAAGGATGATGTGTCAGTACTCCCTGCAGATAACCAGTGGCCTCATAAGGAAGGTAAGGCTTCTCAACTGAACCCCCAAATCCTTTCTGATTACATCTCATGCTCAGTACCTGTCTGCCTATCTTTTCAGGCCACAGGTGGCCCTGAGCACTGAACTCTGTACCAGATTCACACGAGGCAAGATTTCTGTGCACACCACTCAAAAGCCCAGATAGGTCACAGAGCAGACATACAGAGCCATACATTTAAAGTTTCCAACTGAAAATACAAAGCAACGTGATTCTGGTAAGAGTTGTTTTTTCATTTTTACACACTGAAATAGATAAGAGGAAAACCAAATTTCTTTTGAGAATCACCCTTCCCTCGCAGAAGACCAAAAGGAAAGGGGGATGGAAGGAGGGAAGGAGGGAAAGAGGAAAGGAAGGAGGGAGAGAGGGGAAGAGAGAGGGAGAGAGAGAGAGAGAGAGAGAGAGAGAGAGAGAGAGAGAGAGAGAGATGGATGCCCAAAAGGGAAAACAGGATAGAGGAAGGGATAACTCACATGGAAGGAGAAGCTGCCCATGGCTGTCCATCTAACCCCAAGATGTCTGCATGTCAGGAAGAACATACATTGCGGTCACAAAGAGGCCTGTGTCTCATTAGTTTGCTTTTGGCCTTAATGTAGGGTCTACCTCCTGGGATGGACTCTGAGATTGCTTGGGAGTGGCCCTCAGAGAGCAATTACTCACAGTGAGGAAAACAGTTGCTAAGCTGAGACACCAGGACTCTAAGCAGTGCCTGATGTCATGTGCACAGCTCTAGGACACTGACCCCTATGGTGATTTCCTCCCTGGGGATGCCTTCAAGATAGCTTGACTGAGAGTTATGTACCCTTGATCCCTGTAGGAAGATATATTTCTTGTTAACAAACTATCCCTCAGCATAGTCTATGGGTTTCCTTCACCTCATTTTATCATTACATCATTAGATCATTACATCATCTTGGTGTAGCATAGTCTTATCAATAAACCAACACTGATGGTTAGTTCATAACTGTGTGGGGACAGAAAGAGTGAGCCACTCTCATGCATTCTTGGGGAGAGCATAATCACTGTGGTAGATCAGAGTTGAGCTTGACCCTGAATGGATGCAACTTTTCTCCAAAGTTTTCAAATCTTCCTATGAGGAGAGATTGGGTGAAGACTGTAGAGGTGAGGTTCAACAAGAGTTTGCAGAACTTGAGCTTCACCTTGTTCTGTGGCATGAACCATTAGCAGTAGATTGGCTTCCCTGCATAGCCAAAAGATGCACTGCAGGGGTGAGCCATCTCTTGCAGTCACAGAACAGTTCAGAATGTATCCCATTCAGAATCAATCATTACAAGAACTGAAAGCAACTAAAACCCAAACTTCACAAACCAAATGACCACTGGCCACCTTAAGTTCCACATCTTCCAAAGTCCTTGAACTGTGTCAATATACACATTCTCAATATCTCCCAAAATGTCATCCATTTAATGGAACAACAAATGCAACACTCGAAGCACAACTCAAGATTTGAACAATTTCTAGAGCACATTAAGATGAGATAAGAGCTTCAACTACATTTGATCTTTCTAGTCAATTTTGCATAAAGAGACTAATCTGAGTTACAAAACTAATGAGTAATTAAAGGCTGTAATACTGGTTTAAGGAAAATGCATAGTATAAAAAGAGTCACCATGTTTATAAGATATAAGCCACAAAACTATGGCTAATTAGTTCATGGAATACTGATGTTTGTCTGCCCTTCACTGACCTGGAGCAGCAGTCATCCACAGAGCAGGGTAACCAGAGAGCCCAGCAATGAGATGTGGTAGAGAGGCCATGGACCAAACAACTGCCCATGGGCCTGAGAGGACTCTCTCTTCTGCCTGTGAAAAAGAATGTGGTGGTTTGGCTGCTGTAATGGCCATATGAAGTGAAGGTCATTAACAGCTAAATGCTAATCAGCAGCGAGGGCTGTAGGGTCAAGAACTTGACTGAGGTAGACAGATCTGCAACTGGCCTGTCCTATGTCACCTTGAAGCAAGCTTTCCAACTCCATGCTAGGTATGACAGCACAAAGTTCAGGAAGCTTTGATCACCCAAGGAGGCACAGTGAACAACAGTTTTCATTTTTATTTAAGGAGCAAGTGTAGGACTATCTCCTACCCAACCCCAAATAGGAAAGAGGGCTCAGAAGAGGAAAGCTAGGGGGAGCTGATCATGGAGGCTCTATGAAAACAAGTCTGATGACATTCAATGGGCTCCTGTAGAACACACAACCACATTTCCTTCCACACCTAGTGCATTGAAAGGACTGGCATTGCATGTAGTAAAGTCAGAGCCCCTGCTCATAATCTCTCTGGGTCATGAGAGTATAAACATCCATCCTGGAGTTAGGTAGGCTTGTCTGGGTTATGTCTAAGGAGAACAGTATTTGGAATATCTTAGTGGCTGCCTTTTCATAAGAATTAAATTAGAACTGATTTGAAGATGACCTTGGGCCCTTTTTGTTCTGTAGGGTGAGATGGTCAGGTTTGGTTCATCTGGTTGCTTATGGTATACAGAAACTACATTTGTTGATGTCCTGGAGCTGCCTAGGGGATGGTGCACATGGGGCTGCTCAATGCCAGGTTTCAGTAACTGGAAGGGGGCAGGGGTGAGACTTTGTTCTCTTCATAGTGGTGCTCTCTCTTCCATCAGTTTGGACATAAAGAACTCCTGGGACCACATTTAGTTAAGATCTCTGAAGACAAATATATCAATAGTTTCACACACCAATAAGATCCAAAGTTACATGAGCTAGGCTCACTCCTTGAGCTCCAGATGGGTAGGAATCAAATTGGGACAACAGTGGTTTGTACAAAGTAGAAAGGCAACCCCACACCCATGCATGGTTATCTCCAGAGTCCATCCTATTTTACAATTTGCTGGAACATCCAAAGCTTGTCATCCCATCTAGGGAAACCCACTGTGTGCCAATCCAATAGCTTGCCAACTGGAATCACTTTTATGGGTTTGGATGCCTGTCCCACATGGACAAAATCCTGGCCTCCCTCCCACAAGCTCTTTCTCTGAGGAAGCCTTATTTCTCCCTCTGGATCTAGCCAGCAGCCACTCAGACCCACACTGACTCTCTGGGAATCTAGTTGTGGACTTGCTTTTGGGTTTGTCTTGCTTTTATTGAGACAGAGCCTTACTGTGTAGTTCAGGTTGGCCTTTAACTCCAGATCCTCTCATCCTAGTCTATGAAGTACTGGGATTATCAGTGTGCCCCACTGTACCTGATTTAATCCATAAGTTTGTACTTTGTGGAAGCTAAGGAAAACATTAACAAAGACATCCCAAGAGTGAGTGGGTTACAAAATCACTGGCTTCTGTGCAATGTGTGTTTTCAGTTACACAATCAATTACTCTAAATACTTCATTCCTGTCATGGCTTTCCACCAGTGAACGGTGTTAGCCTTAGTATCTTCTCTTCACTGGCCTCAGTGTCCAGCAAGTGCATCCAAGGTATATCAAAATAAAATGAATCCTCCCTCCTTCAACTGCATCATTGAGGACAATATTTCTGGCATAGCTCTTTGGGAAACAAAACCCAAAGGTTAGGAGTGTCAATTGCCACCTTGTAACCTAGAGGAAGCAAGTTTTTCATGGCTTGGGATCAGGCAGGGGCAGATGGTATGCTGAACTGAACAACAAACGACTTTCATAAGCTCAGGTATTTGAACAGTTGGCTGCCAGGTGATGCCACTGTTGGGAGAGGTTTAGGATGTATGACCTTGCTGGTGGGAGAACATCACCAAAGGTGAGCTCTGGTGTTTTATAGCCTTGACATATCTGCAGTTTCCTCTCTTTGCGTGGTTGATGATGTAATCTCTAAGCTTCCTGCTCCAGCCACCATGCCTGCTCCTTGCTGCTAAACATCAAGGATATGTGGACTCTTATCCTTCTGGAACTGACAACCTAAAGAGACCATGCTATGAGCTCCCTTTGTCATGGTACCTTCTCACAATGACAGGGAGTTAATTAAATCAGATGGGGAGAATGCTCATCACTGGAGAACAGAGCAGCATTGGCATATGTACCACTTGGTAGAAAATTAGACCTCAGCAATGTTTCCTATCAGCTTACCTTGCCTCCATGCAACTCAGCAATGCTCCTCACCAGCTTAGCCTTACCCATGAACCCTGTTACTCTGGCTTTTCTCATCTATTATATCTGCAAACATTTCCTTGTGCAATGCAGGGCATGCCTCCTGTCAGTCCAGGAGCATCACCGCCCACTAACCATGAGGGAATGTACTCAGAGTCACTGCTCCCTACACTAATACAAGTCATTCTTTATCTGAGCCATAGTGTGCTGATGTCACTGCAGTTTCCCCCTGGATTGAAACATTCCATCTTGAATGAAACAGCTTAAGCCAGAATGTTAAATCAATCAATCAATCAATCAAACAAACAAACAAACAAACAAAATCAAAATAGCTTCACAAAAACTAATCAGATTCACTATGATCCTCCTATTCCAGAGTAAATAGTACAGGCTGCTGAGAAACACCCTCAGACAAGACAAGCTGCAAGAAGACTCTGAGACAAGATCAGTTGTCTGGAAGAAGAGGAAGAAGAAGAAGAAGAAGAAGAAGAAGAAGAAGAAGGAGGAGGAGGAGGAGGAGGAGGAGGAGGAGGAGGAGGAGGAGGAGGAGGAGGAGGAGGAGGAGAAGGAGGAGGAGGAGGAGGAGGAGGAAGAGGAGGCTAGTCTACCTTCCTGAAATAGGTTTAGACGAACTGAGTCACTTGTAATGAACAGGCTCCAACTCCCCTTGCTGCCCACAGAGTGTGCAGTTTACTCCAGGTTCCCAAATTCTGTGAGCTGTCACCCAAGATGTGGATGCCTTTGGTGAAACAGCCTTTGAACAATTTCTGTCTCCTGTAAGTTGCCCTTCCTCCACATTCCAGTCAGTAACCCTCCCTCCACATTCTTGTAAGTTATTCCTCCTACATATTATTGTAATTAACCCAGTGAAATACACAGACGCTAAAACCTGTGAAAACAGTCTTTTGATAGGACAGGGAGCTATAATCACTAAGGTTGAGACCATCTGGACTACGTGTGTACTGGGCTCTTGTCACTTCTCTCCAGTCCCTGACAATTGACGTGTGGTGAAGGAAAAGTCCCGGAGTGATTTATGTATCAGAAGTTAAGGCCAGGTTGAAGGGGGCAGGGGACAGAACCTTCCAATGGGGAGTGTCACATGAAGGGCACATAGTACAATCAGACCACTCTCATCTAGCTTTCAAATGCAGAGCAAAAAGACATTTCAGGTTCCCAAATTTTACATATTTCCAGAGAAGAATGTTCTAAAACAGAAAATAGTCCTGGAGGTACATTTACTAGACTTCAAACACACTATGTACCACCTCCTTCACTCCATCCCACAGGGCTCCAGAGAGCTGTGGATGACTGTGCTGTGCTGGCTCTGTTCCCAGTTCGATCCTGCAAACCAAGCTCAATGAAATAATGGCATAGCCTGGGCTGACAGCCCTGGGAACTTTCTCATGAGGTCAATCTTCATCCATTGTTTCCAAAGGGCCTTTTGTGATGAACACCAGACACTGAGTTCTTTTTCCCTTGACTACTGCTGGCCATGGGACCCATCAATGTGGTTTGTTTCCCTAGTGGGTCTCCCTTGGGGAAAACAAATTTTTCATTTGAAAGTGGCTATCCATTGGACATAGCTTCTGGGTTAGGGATGGTGGCTTGTGTCTACTTCTTTCAGCTCTAGGACTCCATCTGGTGCAGACCCAGGCAGGTCCTGTGCATGCTGCCTCAGACTCGGTGAGTTTGTATGTGTGCTAGCTTTGTTGCCTCTAGAAGGCCTTTATGCCTTGGTGGTCTCCATCCCTTCTGGTCTTACAATCTTGCCACCTCCTCTCCCAGAGTTCCCCGAGCTCTGAGGAGAGGAATTTGATGGAGACATTCTTTTTAGAGCTAGGCGTTCCAAGATATCTTTCTCTGTATATTGTCTGGCTGTGGGTCCCATTTGCTAAAGGATGAAGATTTTCTGATGATGGCTGAGCAAGGCACTGATCTGAGTATAATACACATTGTTAGGAGTCATTTATAGCTAAGTTCCTTTAGTAAAACAGTAGTATTTTATTTTCCCCTCTGTCCTGGCCTATCTGGTGTCAGATTCTTAGCTACCCAAGCACCATTGAGTAAGGGTTTCATCTCATGGAGTAGGCCTTAAAGCTGGTATTTGCTGGCTATTCCCACAAGCCTTGTGCCACTATTGCTTTTGCAGACAGGTCACTATTGTAGACTGGTGTTTACCCTTCTCCTTTGGTAGAGTGCAGTCTATCTTCTAATACCATGAATACTAGTACATAGGGGTTAAGGCTTTAGGTGTGACTCATATCAGTCATGCTTGGCATGGTGGCTTGAATAAGAATGGCACCAATAAGCTCGGATATTTAAGTGCTTAGTCTCGTGAGAGTGGCACTGTATAAGAAGGATAAGAAGGAGTGGCTTTGGAGATGGAAGTGTCTCACAGGAGTGGGCTTAGAAATTTAAAAATGTCCACACATGGCTCAATCTCTTTCTCTGTCTTTCTGTCTCTCTATGTCTCTCTGTGTCTCTTTCCATCTCTGTCTCTCTGTCTCTGTCTCTGTCTGTCTCTGTCTCTGTCTGTCTCTGTCTCTGTCTGTCTGTCTCTCCTCACTCTTCTAGATCAGGATGTAGCTCTCAGCTACCACTAGAGTGCCATGTGTCCTACCATGCTCCAACCATGCTCTCTGTCATGATGATAATGAACTAAGCATCTGAAACTGTCAGCAAATACTTAGTTTAATGTTTTCCTTTATAAGAGCTGCCTTGGTCATGGTGCTTATTCACAGCAATAGACTTCCTAACTTAGTCACCTGGAACTGGAAACCTAACCAGCTTCTTTGGACTAATAAGATTATGGATCTTAGAAAAGACTGTACTACTACCACCTCACTAGATCAGCTAATTCTCTACTACATTCAAATTCTTATCCTTTTACCAACAGATAAGTGTAGTTATGACCCATCATCAAAGAAACTTCTCTTTTTACAGCAAATGGAGACCATCACAGAAAATCACAACTGGACACAATGAAGATGTCAATGGATTGTGGGTAGTCTAGCCCCAATAGATACATGTGCATAAGTGCTCCTGAATCTATGGCTCAGGAAACATGCAGGAAGAGGGAGCAGGAGGAATGTAAGAGCCAAAATACTAAGAAGTCTTCAGTGAACAATCTCTCCTAGATTTGGCTTTGTAAACAAGATCAAAACAATGGCAATATCAATGGGTATGTTAATATGATTGGGGAAAATTTTAAGTATTCCATCCCTAGACAAAGAACTATGAACAACTAATGACTCCTGGGAGGAGAATTAGCTTCACCCAGGATATGTCCTCTTATTGGCTGCCTGATGCAAAGAGGTCAGCCTTGAAACTATACACACAAACAATAAACACAGAATCAGCATTATATGTGTCTGTGTGCATGCATGTGTGCATATGTAACAAATACTCAAAAGTGGCTATTAACTTGAGAGTGGAGGGTATGGGAGGGGTCTGAGTGAGGATAGCTGGGCATGGCTGGATGGGGCCAGAAGCAAGATGCTGTTTTTCTATTAAAAACATTTAAAAAATAGAAAGTGAATCCATGAGTAAATCTATTGAAATGCAAGTGAATGTAGCTGCTAATGCCAGCACATAGATGCTGAAGGTGAAGTGTGGGCAGTGCGCACGAGGGTGATTTCTACAGAATGCTTCAGCACTGTTATATGCTTGAATTTCCACAACCAAAACTGGAGGGAAAAAGTGAACAAAAATTCCAATATATTTGAAAAGCTTAAAACAAGTATCAACAACCCAAGAGTAAGGAAACTATCTTAGTGGAATTTTAAAAATATTTAGAACTGAATGATAACATGATGCTGCCGATCAGACCAGGCAGGATTCTGCAAAAATAGTTCAGTGTGCAGCTCATTGCTTAGACACTATTCTGAAAAGTAACTGCTAAAAGTAGGCAAATAGGCTGAAATTTTAATGAAAATTTTAATTAAAATGAATTTTAATTAAAAAAGAATCAAAAATTTCATTTTTTCCTGTTTCTATATGAAGCTGAAAAATTGTCCTTTTGATTTCTGTGAAGAACTGTTTTGGAATTTCAATGGGGATTGCATTGAATATGAAGATTGCTTTTCCTGGGAAGGCCATTCTTAACTATATTGATACTATGAAGCCACAATTACTCTGATACCTAAACCACACAAGGAACAAACAAAAAAGGAGAACTTCAGGACAATTTCACTTATGATTTTTTTCATTTTTATTGGTTATTTTATTTATTTATATTTCAAATGTTATCCTCCTTCCCAGTTTCCACTCCACAACCCCGATCCCTTGACCCCCTTGCCTCTATGAGGGTCTCCCTACCTGCCCACCCACCGCTGCCTCAGCATGCTAGCATTCCCCTACCCCTGGTCATTGAGCCTCAACAGGATCAAGGAGCTCCCATCATCCCAGTGATGCCTGCTAGGGCAATCCTCTGCTTCATATCCATCTGGAGCCATGGCTCCCCCATGTGTACTCTTTGGTTGTACTCCCCTATATGCATAGCAGCCTTATTTATAATAGCCAGAAGCTAGAAACAACCCAGATGTCCCTCAACAGAGGAATGGATACAGAAAATTTGGTGCATTTATACAGTAGAGTACTACTCAGCTATTAAAAACAATGACTTCATGAAATTCGCATACAAATGCATGGAAGTAGAAAATATCATCGTTTTCACCTTGATAGGGCTTCATATTTTTGATCCATTTTCTCCTGTATTTCTTTAAGACATTTATCTATGTGTTCTGCTATCAGCAACCTGACCAGTGATTTTAGATTCAAATCTTGTTTTTCTGGTGTGGTGGGATATCCAGGGCTTACTGCTGTTGGGGTGCTGGGTTCAGATGCTGCCATATTGCCTTGATTTCTGTTAGTAATGTTCCTACATTTGCCTTTTGCCATCTGGTTATCTCTGGCCTTAGATGGTCTTGTAGTCACTAGCTGGTGCTTGAGCCTCCTGTGGGCTCGAAAGGCTATTTCCCCACCACTGGATGACTGGGTTTCCCCTGGCACAGATTGCTGATGTGTTGTTCTCCTCTTGGGTGCTGTTGGACCCCTTGTGTGTCTTTCTCTAAGCAATGTTATATTCGGTTATCACTGTGGACCTGATGCAGCTTGTCTTCTCTGGATCTGTTTGCTTAGTTCAGTCAGCAGCAAGGATGCTGTCTGAGGCCTTGGGGAGTGGGGAGTGCGGAGTGCGGAGTGCCGAGTGCAGGGACTCCCAGAGGGCCTGGAACCCATGCCCTACTGGAACACAGGAACTGCTGCTCTGCCAAGCTTCAGTTCTTAGATGACTGGCTGGCAGCCCGGGTAACCCAAGATCTTAAGCTTGGGATATCTCGGGTATCTGGTCCTGTCTGGTCAGTCTAAGCACCCGCCACCAAGATGGCCGTGGATGAGCAGAGTGCAGGGTTCCCCTCAGAGTGCAGAGCCCATCCCTGGTTGGGGCCCAGGAACCCTGCTCTGCCTGGTTCGCTGCTAGGCGGTCTTGCACCCCCAAAAAATCCAAGTTCTGGGTATCACGGGTACCTGGCTCAGCTCTCCTTAATCCGGCACTGCAAGGATGCTGGCAGTGGCTGCTGGGTGTAGGGAGTGCAGCTTGCCCAGTCCCTTGCAGGGCAGGGAGCTATTAAAAATGACAACTTCCCGAATTTTGCAGGTAAATGGATGGAACTAGAAAATATCCATCCAAAAGGACATGCATGTTATGTACTCAATGATAAATGGATATTAGCCCAAAATCTCAGAATACCCATGATACAACTCACAGACCATATGAAGCTGAACAGGAAGAAAGGCCAAAGTGTCAATGCTTCAACCCGACTTAGAAGGGAGAACAAAATATTATAGGTGGAACTGGGTGGGAGAGGGGAGCAGGAGGGGAAAGGGGATTAGGTTCAAGTATGGGGAGAGGGAGGAGAGAAGTCCAGAGGACCAGGAGAATGGGCAGGAGGGAATGGGGGACAGGAAATACTAAAAAGTCCCAGATACCTAGGATAAGAGAGCCTCCCAGGACCCAATGGACATGATATTAGCTGAAAAAAACAACAAAGAGAACCTGAAGAGATCACCCCCAGTAGCTAAGCATGGCCCCCAGTTGAGGAAAGGGGTCACTCACCCATCTCAAAATTTTTACAGCAGAATTGTTCCTTTCTAAAGGAAATGCAGGGACAAAAATGGAGCAGAGACTGAGGGAAAGGCCATCCAAAGACCACCCCACCAGCAATCCATCCCATCTGCAGTCACCATACCCTGACACTACTGCTGATACCAAGAACTGCTTTTAGACAGGAGCCCAATGAGTATGACTCTGAAAGGCTCTGCCAGAACCTAAGACAGATGAAGACACTCACAGCCAACTCTTGGACTGAGCCCAGGGACCCCAATGGAAGAGATAGGGAAGGACTGAAGGAACTGAAGGAGATCGTAACCCCATAGGAAGAACAACAATACCAACTCCCTATACCCTCAGATCTCCTGTGTACTAAACCACTAACTGTACATGGATGGGTCCATAGCTCCTACTACATATGTAGCAGAGGATTGCACAATCTGGCATCGATGGGAGGGGAAGTCCTTGGTCCTGTGGAGGCTTGTTGCCCTAGTGTAGGGGGATGCTAGAGGGCTGATATGGGAGTCAGTGGGTGGGTGGATAAGTGGGTGGCAGAGCACCCTCTTAGAAGCAAAAAGCAGGGGGGATGGAAGGAAGTTTGTAGAGGGGAGACTGGGAAGGGGGATGATATTTGAAATGTAAATAAATAAAATAATCAATAAAAATGATAGTGTTTCCTTAAAATAAAACAATAATTTAAAGCATAAAAACATTTTCCAGGTCTAACCATTTACCTACAAATTGCATGAATTCATTATTTTTAATTGCTGAGTAGTATTCCATTGTATAAATATACCACATTTTCTGTATTCATTTCTTCTTTGAGGGATATTTGGGCTCCTTCCAATTTCTGGCTATTATAAACAAGGCTGCTATAAACATAGTGGAGCATGTGTCTTTATTGTAAAAGAATACACATGAAATGCAATCACCGATAAGTGGATATTAATGAGCCCAGAATCCCTAAATACTCAAGACACAATTAGCAAGTCAAATGATTCCCAAGAAGAAGAAAGGAGAGGACCCTGGGCCTGTAAAGATTGCATCCAGTTTAGTAAAGAAACCGAGGGGGGAACGGGAATGATTGGGGAATAGTTGGGAGGGAGAGGAACTATGGGAAGTATGGTGGGTGGGAACTGGGAAAGGGAAAAGCCTTTGGAATGTAAACATAGAATATAGAAAATAAAAATTAAAAAAAATATATAAAAAAAACATTTTTTTTTTTGTCTGGGCTCTTCATTCTTGTATCTTATCTTCAACTTCAGAAACTCTGCTTTCCATGTTTTGTATTCTATTGGTGAACCTTATTTCTGAGAATTTTTTTTGTTTCACTTTCTAAACTTTTTATTTCCTGATTTATTTGTTTGGCTTTTCTTTATCTTAGTGTTCTGTTTTGTTTTGTTTGTTGACAAATTTGTTTTTTATGTCATGAATTGTCATTATATTTGCTCCACTGTTTGTGTTTTCATATTTCATTAAGTAATTTATCTTATTCTATTTAAGATCCTTGGATATATTCATAATTGCTGTTTGAAGTCCCTGTTTATGCTTCAGCTATATTACCTGTATTCGGGTCTTGGAGTTGGTTTACCGGGTTCTGATAAAGGCATACTGTCTTGACATTTAGTATTTGTGGTTTTGTGCTGGTGTCTAGGCATCTGGAATGGGATGACTGAAGTGATTCCAGTTGCTGCTGTCTCGTCTGAGTTGGGTGAATCTTCCATTCCTTGATTTCTGTGTACTCTGAATATTAGGAACGTGTGGTGGCAGAGTGCTTGTGCAGGTCAGTGGATGGCAGAGAGGGCTAGAGGTGGGCTAGGAGGAAAAAGCTGTGTGGGAGAAACTTCTGAGCTAAGTGGATCCTGTTCACACCTAGGATTACAGGGAATTGGAGGTATAGTAGAAAGAGGGGGCTCACGCAAGTACTGAAAACCAAAGAATTACCTGGAAAGACAAAGCTGAAAATATTAGAGGACCCTGAGTCTGAACCAAGATTTGGTGTCTTGAGTAGATGTAGCTAAAGTGGGAGGAGTGGGGCTGTAAGTAGGTGGACAGAAATTATAGTGTGATGTACCCACTGGAGCTCCTGCCAGGCCTGGCCACTGAAAGTCTGAGTAGAAAGCATTTCTGGGTATAGGAGTTGACAAAAACAAATGCGGATGTGTTAGATGAGGAGGTGGTGAGGAGAGGGTCTGTATAGAAGGACCAGCTGGGTCTACTCCGAGGTTTGGCAAATGTGTATTGGATGTTTAATTAGAGGTCAAGCCCCCTCACCCTGGCTGCTACAGGGCTAGGGATGAGAATGGAGAGTAGTTTTTTCAGCTCTTCTGTACATCTAGAATTCTCTCAGAACATTGTCCCAAACAACAAGGATTTAAGATGATAATAATGATTTTGTGGCACCCAACAGGACGAACAACATATGAAATAACAGTCCTAAAAGGTGTGTGTGTGTGTGTGTGTGTGTGTGTGTGTGTGTGTGTATGTGTGTGTGTGTGTGTGTGTGTGTGTGTGTGTGTGTTACAAATATGAATGAATATAAAAATTTAGGAGCAAATAGTAATTTAGGAATATTGTGCTTTCATATTTCATTAAGGAATTTATCATATCCTATTTAAGGTCCTTCGACATATTCATAATTGCTGTTTGAAGTCCCTTTTTATGCTTCAGCTGTATTACATAGCTGGGTCCTGGAGTTGGGTTACGGGGTTCTGATAAAGGCATACTGTCTTTAGGAAAAGGCATTCCTTTTCCTAAACCTTGAGTATCATTTCCAACTACATTCTGTTTGTGTATCCAGTGAAACTGAAAACATGAATCATTTCAAAACCTTTGTCTTGAGAAGCAAGTGTGAGAATGATGCACTGGAGAGGTGAGTCCATTTGTGGACACATGGCTGGCACTTTTTTTTTTTTCGTGAGCATAGCCAGAGCACCTGAGACACTGAGACATGAATAGAACAGCCTGTATCCTGGACTCCTGCCTGCTCTAGCTCACAGTGTGACTTAAGCCTGCATGCCAAGGTCAGGGGTCCCTTGCCCACACAAACTGTCATCACAGCCTCAAATGCAGGCAGAAATGGCCCCTGAGGGTGGAGAAATCTGAGATCCTTTTCTGGAGAAGTTAGCCAGTGAACACCTGCCCCTCAAGAGACAACAAGATCTGGTGAGAATGTGGAGAAAGAGGAACACTCCTCCACTGTTGGTGGGATTGCAAAATGGTAAAACCACTCTGGAAATCAGTTTGGTGGTTCCTCAGAAAATTGGACATGTCACTTTCAGAGGACCCTGGCATACCACTCTTGGGCATATACCCAGAGGATTCCCCTGCATACAATAAAGACACATGCTCCACTATGTTCATAGCAGCCTTATTTATAATAGCCAGAAGTTGGAAGGAGCCCAGATATCTCTCAAAGGAGGAATGGATACAGAAAATGTGGTATATTTATACAATGGAATACTACTCAGCAATTAAAAATAAAGAATTCATGCAATTTGTAGGCAAATGGTTGGATCTGGAAAATATCCTAAGTGAGTTAACCTAATCACAAAAGAATACACAGGATATGCAATCACTGGTAAGTGGATATTAATGAGCCCAGAAGCCCTAAATACTCAAGGCACAATTAGCAAGTCAAATGATTCCCAAGAAGAAGAAAGGAGAGGACCCTGGGCCTGAAAAGATTGGATCCAGTTTTGTAGATCCAGAACAGAGAAATGGTGGGGGGGTGATTGGGGAATAGTTGGGGGGAAGCGAACTTATGGGACCTATGGTGGGGGGATCTGGGAAAGGGGAAAGCCTTTGGAATGTAAACAAAGAATATAGAAAAAAAATTTAAAAAAAAGTATAGAACCTTATATTTTTTTACTTTCTACCCTTCAACTTTCCATCCTATAGCTTTAGGTTCTGAGGTACATCTATCCATTTTTCAACTTCATAAATGTATAAAGGACATTTCTATAGAGTAGATGATGTCTTGCTTCATATCTGTCTTTTCTTTACTGATTAATTGCCTCCAAATGCTGTGCTTTGTCAAAGATATAATGGAGACATCTCTGTGCCAATAACTTAAACAACAGGTGTTCTCCACACCAGTGGTACCACTCAGAAAAGGAAATGCTGAGATGGTGTCTTAGTGTTTTCATTGCTGTGAAGAGATATAGTGACCATAGCAATTCTTATAAAGAAAACATTTAATTGAGGTTGGCTTATAGTTTCAGAGGTTTGGTCCATTATCATCATGGCAGAAAGAATGGAAGCTTCTAGGCAGACATGGTGCTAGAAAAGGATGAGAGTTCTACATCTTGATCTATAGGCAGAGAAGGGGACTGACTGAGTGCTACACTGTATGCTACACTGGGTATAGCTTGAGCATCCTCAAAGCACCTTCACAGTAACTCATGTCTTCCAACAAGGTCATTCCTCCTAATAGTACATTTCCTATGGGCCAAACATTCAAACACCTGAGCATATGGGTGCCATAGCTTTTCAGACTACCACATTGATGGCTTTTGTGATTTCCATACAACCTGGTCACCTAGTTCATGAGCCACTGTCCCATCTCTGATACTTTGAGTGGGGACTGTTTTATATGATATCCATTCTATTCAAAAGACTTCCTATTAATTGTTGTCTTTTCTAAGCCTATCCTAATATGATTTATCACTTAATCTGTAGTTACACCTATCTTTGGTGGTTTGAATCAAAATGGTCCCACTGACCCATAAGGGGTGGTATTGTTTAGAGATGTGGCCCTTTTGGAATAGTTGTGACATTGTTGGAGGAAATGTGTCACTGGGGGTGGGCCATGAGATTTCAGAAGCTCAAGTTAGGCCTAGCATTCACTGTCTCTTCCTGTGGTCTGCCAATCCAGATGTAGAACCCTCAGCTACCTTTCTAGTATGAACTCTGAATGTGTGCTTCTCCATGATGATAATGAATTAAACCTGTGAACTGTAAGCTAGCTATAATTAAATGTTTTCCTTCATAAGAGTTGCTATGTCATGGTGTCTATTCACAACAATAGAAACCATAACTAAGTCACTATCCTTATTCTGATCCATCCTAAATCAATCAACCCAGAGAACCTCTCTTCAAAATCTAGACCAGTGAACTCAAAGCACTTCTGTGGCTTTTATGTTTCTGCAAGCCACAGGGACTTCCAGCTCAACACTCACATAGCTATTGTTACTGTCTGTCTCTTGAGTTGTTCCTGTGGGGTTTTAATCCCATCTAGAGATCCATCCCATATACAGGTACAAAACCCAGACATTATTATCGATGCCCACAAGGGCTTGCTGACTGGAGCCAGATATAGCTGTCATCTGGGAGGCTCTTCTAGTGCATAATAAATACACAGGGGGATACTCTCAGCCAGCCATTGAACTGAGCACAGGGTCCCCAATGGAGGATGTAGAGAAAGAACCCAATGCTGAAGTGGTTTGTAGCACCATAGCAGGAACAACAATATGAGCCACCTAGTACTCCCAGAGCTCCCAGGGACAAAACCATCAACCAAAGAGTACACATGGAGTTACCCATGGCTCCAGACACATAAGCAGCAGAAGATGGCCTTGTTGGACATCAAAGTAAGGAGAGGCCCTTGGTTTTAAAAAGGCTCTATGCTACAGTGTAGAAGAATACCAGGACAGGGAAGTGAGAGAGGGTTGATTGGGGAACAAGGGGAGGGGAGATGGCTTATGGGATTTTTTGGGGGGAGTAGGGAACCAGGAAAGAGGACAACATTTGAAATGTAAATAAAGAACATATCTAATAAAAAATGGCCTCACAGGACAACCTAGCCTTAGCCACTCAGGTTGTCAGGTTGAGTATTTTGTGGAGCAGAACTCCATCTTTCTAGTTCACTACATTTTAATACACTTGAGTAACATTTCTGTAGTAGACATCTGGGAAATCCCTGTTCCATGAATCAAAGATGTATCTTATATCATCTTACCTCTGTCATCCAAATAGTCCCTATAGGTAGCCTATAGTGAAACATTCCTGAACATCACTCACAATAAGCTTTCTCTTGTAAACATGGATAATCCAGTTGTTGTGTTTTTTTTTTGTCATTTCTTACATGCCCATGTTTTTCCTTTAGTATTGTTTGGTATTTTTCTTCATTCAGACCAGATTGTGTACCCTTAAAATCAGCCTTGGTACCATGCAATCCAATAAGACTGTAACTCATCTTGAGTCCTTAAGAAAATGATATATTATGTAGCTTTCAATGGAAGCCCATCTGAGGCGTCCTCATGGTCCTTTCAGCAGAATGATTCCTGAGTCCAGCTACTGTCACAATCTATCTCTATGATACTGTAGGTACCAATTATTACGACTGCTATTCTCTGGAAATGTCCTTTATTGACTACTTCTTTGTCACTTCTCAAAACAAAAATAAATATCCTTCAATATCTAGCCCAACCATTACTTAGTCTTAAAATCTTCCTAATTCCTTATAACATACTTTAATGCTGAACATAGTCCCAATTTCATGTACAATAGCTTTATAGTGAGGGCTTCCAGTATATACATCATCATTCTTCAATATATGTACATTTTAAAACTTTTGTTTCTGAAACATATTTTTAAAAATTTAAATGATTTTACTGGTTCCAAGTAAATGAAGAATGTTAACAATTTTTCAAAAACATGAAATTAGGAAGATGCTAGATTCACATATTCATGGCATTAAAAACCCAATAAGGTTAATGTCTTCTGATAAAAGCATTGATTTATCCTGTTCCAAAAGAGTTTCTAATACAAAGGATTTAGTGCAGAATTCTATCAGACCTTCAAAAAAGTCCTGATACCGATACTCTTCAAATTATTCCACAAAATAGAAACTGAAGGAACACTACCCAACTCATTCTATGAAGCCACAATTACCCTGATACCAAAACCTCACAAAGATCCAACTAAGAAAGAGAACTACAGGCCGATTTCTCTTATGAATATCGATGCAAAAATACTAAACAAAATACTTGCCAACCGCATCCAAGAACACATCAAAACGATCATTCACCATGATCAAGTTGGCTTCATCCCAGGGATGCAGGGATGGTTCAATATACGGAAATCCATCAACGTAATCCACTACATAAACAAACTCAAAGAAAAAAACCACATGGTCATCTCATTGGATGCTGAAAAAGCATTTGACAAAATTCAGCATCCTTTCATGCTAAAGGTCCTAGAAAGAACAGGAATTCAAGGCCCATATCTAAACATAGTAAAAGCAATATACAGCAGACCAGTAGCCAACATTAAGGTAAACGGAGAAAAACTCGAAGCAATCCCTCTAAAATCAGGGACTAGACAAGGCTGTCCCCTCTCGCCATATCTCTTCAATATAGTACTTGAGGTACTAGCTAGAGCAATTCGACAACAGAGGGAAGTCAAAGGGATACAAATCGGAAAGGAAGAAGTCAAACTATCACTATTTGCAGATGATATGATAGTTTACTTAAGTGACCCAAAAACCTCCACCAGAGAACTCCTGCAACTGATAAACAACTTCAGCAAAGTGGCTGGCTATAAAATCAACTCAAGTAAATCAGTAGCTTTCCTATATGCGAAGGATAAGCAGGCCGAGAAAGAAATTAGGGAAATGACACCCTTCACAATAGCCACAAATGATATAAAGTATCTTGGAGTGACGCTAACCAAACATGTGAAAGATTTATACGACAAAAACTTCAGGTCTCTGAAGAGGGAAATTGAAGAAGACATCAGAAAATGGGAAAATCTTCCATGCTCGTGGGTTGGCAGGACTAATATAGTCAAAATGGCAATCTTGCCCAAAGCAATATACAGATTCACTGCAATTCCCATCAAAATCCCAACTCAGTTCTTCATAGAGCTAGAAAGAGCAATTCTCAAATTCATCTGGAATAACAAAAAACCCAGAATAGCTAAAACTATCCTCAACAGCAAAAGAACTTCTGGGGGAATAAATATCCCGGACCTCAAGCAATATTACAGAGCAGTGGTATTAAAAACTGCATGGTATTGGTTCAGTGACAGGGAAGCGGATCAATGGAATAGGATCGCAGACCCAGAATTAAACCCACACATCTATGGCCAATTGATCTTCGACAAAGGAGCTGAAAACATCCAGTGGAAAAAAGATAGCCTTTTCAACAGATGGTGCTGGCTCAACTGGAGGTCAACATGCAGAAGAATGAGAATTGATCCACTCTTATCTCCTTGCACTAAGCTCAACTCCAAGTGGATCAAAGACCTCCACATAAAACCAGACACACTAAAACTAATAGAAAAGAAACTGGGGAAGACCCTTGAGGACATTGGCTCAGGGGAAAAATTCCTGAACAGAACACCAATTGCTTATGCTCTAAGAGCAAGAATAGACAAATGGGACCTCATAAAACTACAAAGTTTCTGTAAGGCAAAAGACACTGTCAAAAGGATAAATCGGCAACCAACAAATTGGGAAAAAATCTTCACCAACCCCACATCCGACAGAGGGCTAATCTCCAATGTATACAAAGAACTCAAGAGGTTAGACCCCAGAAAACCAAATAACCCTATCCAAAAATGGGGTACAGAGCTAAACAGAGTCTTTTCACCTGAAGAAATTCGGATGGCTGAGAAACACCTTAAAAAATGTTCAACATCACTAGTCATTAGGGAAATGCAAATTAAAACAACCCTGAGATTTCACCTCACACCAGTCAGAATGGCTAAGATTAAAAACTCAGAAGACATCAGGTGTTGGCGAGGATGTGGAGAAAGAGGAACACTCCTCCACTGCTGGTGGGAATGCGAGCTGATACAACCACTCTGGAAATCAGTATGGCGGTTCCTCAGAAAACTGGGCGTGATACTTCCGGAGGACCCAGCCATACCACTCCTGGGAATATACCCAGAAGATTCACCAGCATGCAATAAGGATACATGCTCCACTATGTTCATAGCAGCTTTATATATAATAGCCAGAAGCTGGAAAGAACCCAGATGTCCCTCAACAGAAGAATGGATACAAAAAATGTGGTATATATACACAATGGAGTACTATACAGCCATTAGAAACAATGAGTTCATGAAATTCTTAGAGAAATGGATGGAGCTGGAGAATGTCATACTAAGTGAGGTGACCCAGTCTCAAAAGAATACCCATGGTATACAGTCACTGATAAGTGGATATTAGCCTAGAAGCTTAGAACACCAAAGACACAAATCACATATCAAGTGATGTCTCACAAGAAGAAAGGAGTGGACACTGGTGCTAGAATGGACCAAAACATCATTGTGGGAGAGTACAAGAACAGTAAAGTGGGAGGGGGTGGATGCGGGAGCAGGGGGAGGGAAAAGGACATGTGGGACCTTTGGGGGTGGGGAACCAGAAAAAGGGAAATGAATTGTAAATATAGAATATATACAATAAAAAAAATCAAAAAAAAATATACACATGGCTGAGTCTCCATTGTGAACATCTCAATAAGTAACTCAGGTACTGTTGTTCCTTCACTTTATGATTCCCCAAATAAATTTAGATTATTTCATAAAAGCAGTGGCTGTCAAGTTGGTAAAAACAATCAAGAGCATTAAGGCATGTGGAATAACTGGAAATCTGCCTTCAACCTCTTTCATCATTGCCCTGGTTTAGATAAGGGATCTACCCTGAGACCACCAACTCTAATCAACAAAATTTTACACATTTTTGAAAGGTATTTTTGAATCTTAGAATTCATTCAGTGATTCTAAAAAGCCACTAGATATAAGTATGGTAGCTCCAATCCTAACCTTCAGCCAGGTTGAATGGTTGATGTTATTTATACATATTTTCCAGGTTTCTGTATTCTCAGTACATGAGGAAAATTATAAGGACTATAAATAAGACAATAAATTGGCTGAAACAATCTGAGCTCTTCTTGGAGATTAAGAATGCTAAGATAGCTATTGGTATATTTAGTAATGAAAACTTTCACCCAGCAAATAGGAAGACTGAGAAGGATACAATTAAAGACTAAAAACTGGGCAGAAAATTTCAGAAGTGAAAATTAAGCTGGCAAACCAACTCGTCTTGATCAAATGACATCTAGCAAAGAGACTACCACTTAAGTCATACCAGCATCAGCTTTGGAAATTTTTCACCTATGGTGATAAAGACTTAATGTACAGAAAGTTGAAGTGGATGTATGATAGAACTATACAGATATTTATATGTATCTATATCAATATGCATATGCATACATTATTAAAAACAATGAATTCATGAAATTCTTAGACAAATGGATGGAACTGGAGAATATCATCCTAAGTGAGGTAACCCAATCACAAAAGAACATTCATGGTATGCACTCACTGAGAAGTGGATATTAGCCTAGAAGCTTGGAATACCCAAGACACAGTTCACATATCAAATGATGCCCAAGAAGGAGGAAGAACAAAGTATGGATCCTTGGATCCTTTGTAGAAAGGGAAAAAATACCCACAGAAGGAGATACAAAGACAAAAGGTTAAGCAGAGTCTGAGGGAAAGACATCCAGAGACTACCCTACCCAGGGATGCAGCCTATATACAGATATAAAACCCAGACACTATTGTGGTTGCCCACAAGTACCAGAGCCGGATATAGCTATCACCTGGGAGGCTCTCCTAGTGAATGACAAACACAGAGGGGAACACTATCAGACAGCCATTGAACTGAGCACAGGGTCCCCAATGGGGGAGCTAGAGAAAGGACTCAAGGAGCTGAAGGGGTTTGCAGCACCACAGGAGGAACAACAATGAGTCACCCAGCACTCCCAGAGCTTCCAGGGACAAAACTGTCAAGCAGAGAGTACACATGGAGTTACCCATGGCCTCAGACACATAGGCAGCAGAGGATGGTCTTATTAGACACCAAAGGGAGGAGAGGCCCTTGGTCCTGGAAAGACTTGATGCTGTAGTGTAGAGGAATATCAGGACAAGGAAGCAGGAGAGGGTTGATTGAGGAAGGGGAGATGGCTTATGGGATTTTGGGGGGAGGGGGAACTATAAAAGGGGACAACATTTGAAATGTAAATAAAGAATACACCTAATTTAAAAAAATAAAAGAAACTCAGAGATCATCTTTCAGAGACCAAGTTACAAGAGTGCCTATCCCACTGAACATAAACATTTCTGTAACATCAAAAACTACAGTACTACATTTGAGGCTATACTTTAAGTGTTATATCAATAGATTTAGTTATGTTCTGAATATGCCTTACTTTTTAAATATGAAAATACATTTTAATATATTATATTAAAACATGCTAAATCAAGTATATTTTCCATTGCCTGTGAAGTTGGCATTTGGTATAAATATTAAAATCACAGTTTTTCCAATGAGGAGTTAAAAATTTTAAGATGATAGTGCTAAAGTATGATATTTCTGAAACATTTTCTACAGGAAGATCCATAACCTCTTTATATTCTTATTCCAATGCTAATATCTGAACTTGGCCAGGACTGTTTCCTAAGAAATTTTGTACAAATGAATGAATGTCTTTAATAATTAGACTGAGTTCTTCATTCTTCAAATTCCATCTTTATTTGTTGAGGATTCCAACCAGGAAACATTTTAATTATGACACGTAATTCTAAGACTACCATGACTGATAATGGAGTGGATTTGCAAGTTCCCTTGCACTGGTAATATACCTGGCACAGTGGCATTAGTCAGAGATCAGGATCCCATCTCTGATACAGGTAATTCCCTTTCTACAATGCCTCCATCAAGATACAATGTCCTGGAATGGCAACTTCAATTCACAAAGATAGTGTGCTTTTCCCCTGATGTTTTCTCACTATAGCAAAAGTAGTAGTTTTCAGCTAGTCTACCAAAGAAATCTCAACTAGTTGCTTCTCAGAGGGACCCTGAAGCTCAATAGAAACCAAGACTAAGGTTAGTTTGGAAAGTCAGTTAGCTCATCAGTATTGAAGATCAGAGTCAATCACTACATGTACAAGCAAAAGAGCAAATTCTGCTGAAGGTGATGGCTTTACAACACCAAAGATAACAGCAATTAGTATTTGAAAAAAATTCAAACAGCTATTCAAAGACTCCAAGGAGGATTTAAACAGGTAGAAATCATACTCTAAAGAAGTAACAGCACCTGTTAAGATTTCTGTTTCCTTGACTTTTATTATGACACTACATTTAACCTTGTGAAAATGTGGCAGTACAAAACTTACATGCAATGTATATATTGGCCTTTGAAGGTGCATTTCAGGGGATATTCTCAACAGGAAAAGGAAACCAGGGACTGGTAAACTGAGAAGACTGAGCAACTCTCCATAAAATAAGGACTTGTAGTTGAGGCAAGGCAGAATCACGACTGGCACATTTATACTGATCAATGCACAGATTGAGGTACTTTTGGAATTCTCAGTCCTAAATGGTATTTCTTCATCAAACTCCTCCCTCAGGATTCAAGGAACTATGAGGAAGAGGAGACAGAAAGATTATAGGAGCCAGAGGAGATAGATGGTTCCAAGGAAAGTGTCTCTCAGGCAGAATAGGACTAATGTACATACAAACTCATGAAACTCTGTCAGCGTACACTGGTATTGCAGAGGCACAAGCGAGACAAGGTCCCTGCACTGACTGAAGGAAATGGATGCAAAATATTCATAACCAGGAAGCTATCTACAAATTACCAGTGCTTACAAAGAAAACTTAGGTCTATCCATTGGAGTCTCACAGGGCAGAGCAAACACAGTTAAGGGCAGGCCTCATGACCATCAACACAAATTGAACTCAATGGTTCAGAACCATTTGTCTCATATTGAATTATGGGAGAATTGAGAACTTTTTATCTCATATTGAATTATTGGAGACTTTTTTCTTAATGATATTTTGCTTGTATGTTATGGTTTCTTGTTCTTTAATTGTGTGTGTGTGTGTGTGTGTGTGTGTGTGTGTGTGTGTGTGTGTTCTTTTGGTTCTTCTCCTTCCTATTATTATTGTTATTATTATTATGATCATGATGATGATGATGATAATGATGATGATGATGATGATGATGATGATGATGATGCCTTGTTTGGGTTAATTTATTTGTTTACCTGTTAACTTTTAGAGAAAGAAAGGCCATTGGAATTGGATCTGTTGAGGAAGAGAGGAGGAATTGGAAGTAGTTGGGGGAGGAGAAATAGTGATCAGAATATATTTTGTAAATATTTTTACAATTAAAATTTTTTATTTTTTTAATTTTTATTTTGTATATTCTATGTTTACATTACAAAGGCTTTCCCCTTTACCAGTCCCCCCCCACCATACGTCCCTTAATTCCTCTCCCACTCAACTATTCCCCAATCATTCCCCCTGCCTCCATGGTTTCTCTGTTCTGGGTCTACAAAATTGGATCCAATCTTTACAGGCCCAGGGTCCGCTCTTTTCTTCTTCTTGGGAGTCATTTGACTTGCTAATTGTGCCTTGAGTATTTAGGACTTCTGGGCTCATTAATATCCACTTATCAGTGATTGCATTTCATGTGTTTTCTTTTGTGATTGGGTTTACTCACTCAGGATGATATTTTCCAGGTCTAACCATTTACCTACGAATTGCATGAATTCATTATTCGTAATTGCTGAGCAGTATTTCATTGTATAAATATACCACATTTTCTGTATCCATTCCTCCTTTGAGGGATATTTGGGCACCTTCCAATTTCTGGCTATTATAAACAAGGCTGCTATAAACATAGTGGAGCATGTGTCTTTATTGTATGCAGGGGAATCCTCTGGGTATATGCCCAGGAATGGTATGCCAGGGTCCTTTGGAAGTGGCATGCCCAATTTTCTGAGGAACCACCAAACTGATTTCAGGAGCGGTTTTATCATTTTGCAATCCCACCAACAGTGGAGGAGTGTTGCTCTTTCTCCACATCCTTGCCAGCACTTGTTGTCTTTTGAGTTTTTAATCTTAGCCATTCTGACTGGTGTGAGGTGGAATCTCAGGGTTGTTTTGATTTGCATTTCCCTGATGAGTAATGATGTTGAACCTCTCTTAAGGTGTTTCTTGGCCATCCGAATTTCTTCCGGTGAAAATTCTTTGTTTAGCTCTGTACCCCATTTTTGATAGGGTTATTTGGTTCTTTGGGGTCTAACTTCTTGAGTTCTTTGTATATATTGGATATTAGCCCTCTGTCGGATGTGGGGTTGGTGAAGATCTTTTCCCACTTTGTTGCCCCTAAAGAAATGGAAGGGGTTATAGAAAGCCTCCCAACCAAAAAAAGTATGGGACCAGATAGTTTTAGTGCAGAATTCTACCAGACCTTCAAAGAAGACTTAACAACAATACTTTTAAAACTATTCCATAAAATAGAGACAGAAGGGACACTGCCCAACTCATTCTTCGAAGCCACAATTACGCTAATACCTAAACCACAAAAAGATCCAACAAAGAAAGAGAACTACAGGCCAATTTCTCTTATGAATATCGATGCAAAAATACTAAATAAAATTCTTGCCAACCGAATCCAAGAGCACATCAAAACGATCATTTACCATGATCAAGTAGGCTCATCCCAGGGATGCAGGGATGGTTCAATATACGGAAATCCATCAATGGAATCCACTACATAAACAAACTAAAAGAAAAAACCACATGGTCATCTCATTAGATGCTGAAAAAGCATTCGACAAAATTCAGCATCCTTTCATGCTAAAAGTCTTGGAAAGAGCAGGAATTCAAGGCCCATATCTAAACATAGTAAAAACAATCTACAGCAAACCAGTAGCCAACATCAAAATAAATGGAGAGAAACTTGAAGCAATCCCACTAAAATCAGGGATTAGACAAGGCTGCCCTCTCTCTCCATATATTTTCAATATAGTACTTGAAGTTCTAGCGAGAGCAATTAGACAACATAAGGAAATTAAAGGGATACAAATTGGAAAGGAAGAAGTCAAAATATCATTATTTGCAGACGATATGATAGCTTACTTAAGCGACCCAAAAAAACTCCACCAGAGAACTTCTACAGCTGATATACAACTTAAGCAAAGTGGCTGGTTATAAAATTAACTCAAGCAAATCAGTAGCCTTCTTGTACTCAAAGAACAAGCAGGCTGAGAAAGAAGTTAGGGAAATAACACCCTTCATAATAGCCACAAACAACATAAAGTACCTTGGCGTAACTCTAACCAAACAAGCGAAAGATCTGTACAACAGGTACTTCAAGTTTGAAGAAAGAAATCGAAGAAGACCTCAGAAGATGGAAAAATATTTCTTGCTCCTGGATTGGCAGGATCAATATAGTAAAAATGGCCATCTTGTCAAAAGCAATCTACAGATTCAATGCGATCCCCATCAAAATCCCAACTCAATTCTTCATAGATGTAGAAAGAGCAATTCTCAAATTCATCTGGAGCAACAAAAAACCCAGGATAGCTAAAACTATTCTCAACAATAAAAGGACTTCTGGGGGAATCAATATCCCTGACCTCAAGCAGTACTACAGAGCAATTGTGTTAAAAACTGCATGGTAAATAGATAAATGGTAAAACAGCAACAGGCAAATAGATCAATGTAATAGGATTGAAGACCCAGAAATGCACCGACAGACTTATGGTCACTTGATCTTTGATAAAGGAGCCACAACCATCCAGTGGAATAAAGATAGACTTTTCAATAAATGGTGATGGTTCAACTGGAGGTCAACATGTAGAAGAATGTGAATTGACTCACACTTATCTCCTTGCACTAAGATCAACTCCAAGTGGATCAAGGACCTCGACATAAAACCAGACACACTGAAACTATTAGAAAAGAAACTTGGGAAGACCCTGGAGAACATGGGCACAGGGGGAAAGTTCCTGAACAGAACACCAATAGCTTACACACTAAGATCAAGAATTGACAAATGGGACCTCATAAAATTACAAAGGTTCTGCAAGGAAAAAAATTTTAAATAATGTTTTTATTTATGTTTTCATTTATGATGGACTTGGTTTTATATAAAACTTTGAATGACATTTTATCTTTAATTTTTTGAGGTTAAAATTTGATTGCATTTCATCCCTTCCTCTCTCATATGCCCGCACCGAGTCTACTCCAAATTCATGTGTGTGTGTGTGTGTGTGTGTGTGTGTGTGTGTTCCTAAATATAACCCATTAAATCTGTATAATGATATAGGGCTGAATAAATATTTTAAATGCTTAAAATGTAGCAAACAAAATAGAAGAGCTGAAGGAACATTACTTCTTAACAATACCTGGAAAGCCTGGAGTGTAGGGAGAGAAAGGGAGAGGTAAACAGTACAAGATTCTTAGAATAAATCTATTGTGTGCATGTCCAATTCAGATGAAGTTATCTCAGCAGAATACAGAGGAGTCAATTTATACCATAGTGAGATCATCCACACAGGACATGAGAATCCCAAAGTCATTCTGGGATATATATGCACAGGATTTGCAGAGGGAAGACATTGAGAAGTAAATGCTCCTGCCCACAATATGTGACTCCCCTGACCACAGTCCTCCTTACCAGCCAATAAGGAGCTTGGGCCATGCAGCCAGGAGTCCCCTTTAATTGATCCTAAGAGCTTTCTTTTTGAGTTTCTATCCCAGGAGGCACCAGGACAAGTGCCTGCTCCTGGTCTCAAAAATGACAAGTATGTTTTAAGGTCAGTGACCTCTATACAAAGACAGACAGAGCTTCAGAGGAACACTAAAGACTTGCTGCTTGCAGGAACTGGGCAGCCCAGTTTGCACTTTTGTGGAAGCCACCTGTCACCTGTCTTCTCTGTGATATGGAAAGGTGAGTGAATGCTAATCTTCCATTCTGTGACTTTTCTGGCTAACACTGGAGCTCCAAAGCAAAAGTGTCACTATAAAAGTGACATTTGTCCAAGTATTTGAATGTCACCAAAGAGATAGAAATAGCACAATTGTTTTCTCAATGAGAGGAAATCTGAGGTTAAGGAAGAGTGATGGGTCAGAGAACAGAGTATGATGGAAAGGTTGAGTTCCATTGTACAAACAACAAAAAGTCTAGCGTCTAATGACAGAGTTTATTATGTATGATTTTCCTTATATCAAAAACATCATCACGGAGACATCCCCAAGCCCTCTGGTGAGCACCAAGGCTGCTTCTGCAACCAGCTCGCCGGCCCCTGGACCAGCGGTGTAGCGGCGGGCCTCCATATTGCAACCAGGACACAGCTGGAAGGGCCCAGGCTCTGTGGGACATCTCCGCCCTCTGGTGAGCACCTAAGCTGCGTTCTGCAACCAGCTCGCTGGCCCCTAGACCAGCGGTGTAGCTGCGGGCCTCCATATTGCAACCAGGACACAGCTGGAAAGGCCCAGGTAAACACCCCTTCCAGGGCTACACTCACGGGGGTATCTGCTAGGGTCTCGGAGCCAAGCAGGCGGAGTCCCGCCTAGGTTCTGTGGGACATCCCCGAGCCCTCTGGTGAGCACCAAGGCTGCTTCTGCAACCAGCTCGCAGGCCCCTGGACCAGCGGTGTAGCGGCGGGCCTCCATATTGCAACCAGGACACAGCTGGAAAGGCCCAGGCTCTGTGGGACATCCCCGCCCTCGGGTGAGCACCTAAGCTGTGTTCTGCAACCAGCTCGCCGGCCCCTACACCAGCGGTGTAGCCGGCCCCTAGACCAGCGGTGTAGCGGCGGGCCTCCATATCGCAACCAGGACACAGCTGGAAAGGCCCAGGCTCTGTGGGACATCTCCGCCCTCTGGTGAGCACCTAAGCTGCGTTCTGCAACCAGCTCGCCGGCCCCTAGACCAGCGGTGTAGCTGCGGGCCTCCATATTGCAACCAGGACACAGCTGGAAAGGCCCAGGTAAACACCCCTTCCAGGGCTACACTCACAGGGGTATCTGCTAGGGTCTCGGAGCCAAGCAGGCGGAGTCCCGCCTAGGCTCTGTGAGACATCCCTGAGCCCTCTGGTGAGCACCAAGGCTGCTTCTGCAACCAGCTCGCCGGCCCCTGGACCAGCGGTGTAGTGGCGGGCCTCCATATTGCAACCAGGACACAGCTGGAAAGGCCCAGGTAAACACCCCTTCCAGGGCTACCCTCACGGGGGATCTGCTAGGCTCTCGGAGTTCCTTGCAACCAGGACACAGCTGGAGAAGCCCAGGTAGACAGACTCCAACAGGGGCTACAATCGCATGGGTGGCAGCCAGCTTATGATCCCTTAAAGCAGCAGTCACACATATTCACCAATAGAGAAACAACAGGTGAGCCCAGCCTCACAGGAGATTCAAACACCAGCCACTGACAACAAGGCCAACTAAAACCAGAAATAACCAGATGGCAAAAGGAAAACGAAGGAACGTTACTAACAAAAATCAAGGCAACATGACAGCATCTGAACCCAGTTCTCCAACAACAGGAATCCCTGGATACCCTAAAACACCAGAAAAACAAGACTTGGATATAAAATCACTGGTCAGGATGCTGGTAGCTGAACACATAGAAAAATCTCGTAAAGAAATAGAGGAGAAAATGGATCAAAAGTTAGAAGCCTTTACGAGGCAAATACAAAAATCACTTCAAGAAATGCAGGAGAAGATGGATCAAAGAGAAGAAGACAATAAGGAAGAAAGACAAAAGTCACTTAAAGAACTACAGAAGAACGTGGGCCAACAAGTAGAAGCTATGAAAGAGGAAGCACAAAAATCTATTAAAGAAATACATGAAAACACAATCAAGCAAGCGAAAGATCTGAGCACATCCATCCAGATACTAAAAACAGAAGTAGAAACAACTAAGAAATCACAGAGGGAGACAACATTGGAGATAGAAAACCTGGGGAAGAAATCAGGGGCCATAGACGCAAGTATCAACAATAGAATACAAGAGATAGAAGACAGAATCTCAGAAGCCGAAGATAACATAGGAACCATTGATTCAACAGTCAAAGAAAATACTAAATGCAAAAAGGTGGTAACCCAAAACATCCAGGAAATCCAAGACACTATGAGAAGACCAAACCTAAGGATTATAGGTATAGACGAGAGTGAAGATTTACAAGTTAAAGGGCCAGCTAATATCTTCTATAAAATTATGGAAGAAAACTTCCCCAACCTAAGGAGAGAGATGCCCATGAATATACAAGAAGCCTATAGAACCCCAAACAGACTGGACCAGAACAGAAATACATCCCGTCACATAATAATCAAAACTCCAAATGTAATAAACAAAGAAAGAATACTAAAGGCAGCAAGAGAAAAAGGCCAAGTAACATATAAAGGAAAACCTATCAGAATAACACCAGACTTCTCACCTGAGACCATGAAAGCTAGAAGATCCTGGGCAGATATCATGCAAACTCTAAGAGAACACAAACTTCAGCCAAAACTACTTTACCCAGCAAAACTCTCAATTGCCATTGATGGAGACATCAAGGTATTCCATGACAAAACCAAATTTGCAAGATATCTCTCCACAAATCCAGCCCTACAAAGGATAATAGGGGGAAAACACCAAGACAAGGACGGAAACTACACCCGGGAAGAAGCAAGATAGAAACCTCCTCTCATCAAACCCAAAAGAAGATAACCTCTCGAATATAAAAAATAAATAAGATAAATAAATATAATTTCAAAAATGTCTGGAGGTAATAATTACTATTCCTTAATATCTCTTAACGTCAATGGACTCAATTCCCCAATAAAAAGACATAGATTAACAGACTGGATACGGAAACAGGACCCTACATTTTGCTGCATACAGGAAACACATCTCAGTGTTAAAGACAAACACTACCTTAGAGTAAAAGGCTGGAGGACAATTTTACAAGCAAATGGTCTCAGGAAACAAGCTGGAGTAGCCATTCTAATATCAGATAAAATTGACTTTCAACCTAAAATCATCCAAAGAGACTCAGAAGGTCACTTCTTGCTGGCCAAAGGGAAAATCCACCAGGAAGAGTTCTCAATACTGAACATCTATGCTCCAAATGCAAGGGCACCCTCCTTCGTAAAAGAAACCTTACTAAAGCTTAAAGCACACATTACACCTAACACAATAATTGTGGGTGACTTCAACACCCCACTCTCCACAATGGACCGATCAGGAAAGCAGAAACTAAACAGGGACACAGTGAAACTAATTGAAACTCTGGACCAATTGGATTTAACAGATATATATAGAACATTTCATCCTAAAGCTAAAGAATATACCTTTTTCTCAGCACCGCATGGTACCTTCTCCAAAATAGACCATATAATCGGTCACAAGACAGATGTCAACAAATACAAGAAGATCGAGCTAATCCCATGCCTCTTATCAGATCACCATGGAGTAAGAGTGGTCTTCAATAGCAACAAAAACAACAGAAAGCCCACATACACATGGAAACTGAACAATACTCTACTCAATGACACCTTGGTCAAGGAAGAAATAAAAAAAGAAATCAAAGACTTTTTAGAATTCAATGAAAATGAAGGTACAACCTACCCAAATCTATGGGACACAATGAAAGCAGTGCTAAGAGGAAAACTCATAGCTCTAAGTGCATCCAAAAAGAAACTGGAGAGAGCATACACTAGCAGCTTAATGGCACACCTTAAAGCCCTGGAAGAAAAACAAGTTAATTCACCCAGGAGGAGTAGAAGACAAGAAATCATCAAACTCAGGGCTGAAATCAATCAAATAGAAACAAAGAGAACCATACAAAGAATCAACAAGACCAGGAGCTGGTTCTTTGAGAAAATCAACAAGATAGATAAACCCTTAGCCAGACTAACCAAAGGACACAGAGACAGTATACAAATTAACAAAATTAGAAATGAAAAGGGAGACATAACAACAGAAACTGAGGAAATTCAAAAGATCATCAGATCCTACTACAAAGGTCTATACTCAAAACAACTGGAGAATCTGGAGGAAATGGACGATTTCCTAGACAGATATCAAATACCAAAATTAAATCAGCATCAAGTAGACCAGCTAAATAGTCCCATAACCCCTAAAGAAATAGAAGGGGTTATAGAAAGCCTCCCAACCAAAAAAAGTACGGGACCAGATGGTTTTAGTGCAGAATTCTACCAGACCTTCAAAGAAGACTTAACACCAATACTCTCCAAACTATTCCACAAAATAGAGACAGAAGGGACACTGCCCAACTCATTCTTCGAAGCCACAATTACGCTAATACCTAAACCACAAAAAGATCCAACAAAGAAAGAGAACTACAGGCCAATTTCTCTGATGAATATAGATGCAAAAATACTAAATAAAATTCTTGCTAACCGAATCCAAGAGCACATCAAAACGATCATCCACCATGATCAAGTAGGCTTCATCCCAGGGATGCAGGGATGGTTCAATATACGGAAATCCATCAATGTAATCCACTACATAAACAAACTGAAAGAAAAAAACCACATGGTCATCTCATTAGATGCTGAAAAAGCATTCGACAAAATTCAGCATCCTTTCATGCTAAAAGTCTTGGAAAGAGCAGGAATTCAAGGCCCATACCTAAACATAGTAAAAGCAATCTACAGCAAACCAGTAGCCAACATCAAAATAAATGGAGAGAAACTTGAAGCATTCCCACTAAAATCAGGGACTAGACAAGGCTGCCCTCTCTCTCCATATCTTTTCAATATAGTACTTGAAGTTCTAGCAAGAGCAATTAGACAACATAAGGAAGTCAAAGGGATACAAATTGGAAAGGAAGAAGTGAAACTATCATTATTTGCAGACGATATGATAGTTTACCTAAGCGACCCAAAAAACTCCACCAGAGAACTTCTACAGCTGATAAACAACTTCAGCAAAGTGGCAGGTTATAAAATTAACTCAAGCAAGTCAGTGGCCTTCTTGTACTCAAAGGACAAGCAGGCTGAGAAAGAAATTAGGGAAATAACACCCTTCACAATAGCCACAAACAACATAAAGTATCTTGGCGTAACTCTAACCAAACAAGCGAAAGATCTGTACAACAGGAATTTCAAGTCCTTGAAGAAAGAAATCGAAGAAGACCTCAGAAGATGGAAAAATATTTCTTGCTCCTGGATTGGCAGGATCAATATAGTAAAAATGGCCTTCTTGCCAAAAGCAATATACAGATTCAATGCAATCCCCATCAAAATCCCAACTCAATTCTTCATAGATCTAGAAAGAGCAATTCTCAAATTCATCTGGAGCAACAAAACACCCAGGATAGCTAAAACTATTCTCAACAATAAAAGGACTTCTGGGGGAATCAATATCCCTGACTTCAAGCAGTACTACAGAGCAATTGTGTTAAAAACTGCATGGTATTGGTATAGCAACAGGCAAACAGATCAATGGAACAGGATTGAAGACCCTGAAATTAACCCACAGACTTATGGTCACTTGATCTTTGATAAAGGAGCCACAACCATCCGATGGAATAAAGATAGCCTTTTCAACAAATGGTGCTGGTTCAACTGGAGGTCAACATGCAGAAGAATGCGAATTGACCCACTCTTATCTCTTTGCTCTAAGATCAACTCCAAGTGGATCAAGGACCTCCACATAAAACCAGACACACTGAAACTATTAGAAAAGAAACTTGGGAAGACCCTGGAGGACTTGGGCACAGGGGAAAAGTTCCTGAACAGAACACCAATAGCGTACGCACTAAGATCAAGAATCGACAAATGGGACCTCATAAAATTACAAAGTTTCTGCAAAGCAAAGGACACTGTCCGAAGGACAAAACGGCAACCAACAAAGTGGGAAAAGATCTTTACCAACCCCACATCCGACAGAGGGCTAATATCCAATATATACAAAGAACTCAAGAAGTTAGACCGCAAAGAACCAAATAACCCTATCAAAAAATGGGGCACAGAGCTAAACAAAGAATTTTCACCAGAAGAAATTCGGATGGCCGAGAAACACCTTAAGAGATGTTCAACATCATTAGTCATCAGGGAAATGCAAATCAAAACAACCCTGAGATTCCACCTCACACCAGTCAGAATGGCTAAGATTAAAAACTCAAGAGACAACAAGTGCTGGCGAGGATGTGGAGAAAGAGGAACACTCCTCCACTTTTGGTGGGATTGCAAAATGGTAAAACCACTCTGGAAATCAGTTTGGCGGTTCCTCAGAAAATTGGGCATGGCAGTTCCAGAGGACCCTGGCATACCACTCCTGGGCATATACCCAGAGGATTCCCCTACATGCAATAAAGACACATGCTCCACTATGTTTATAGCAGCCTTGTTTATAATAGCCAGAAATTGGAAGGAGCCCAAATATCCCTCAAAGGAGGAATGGATACAGAAAATGTGGTATATTTATACAATGGAATACTACTCAGCAATTAAAAATAATGAATTCATGCAATTTGTAGGTAAATGGTTAGACCTGGAAAATATCATCCTGAGTGAGCTAACCCAATCACAAAAGAATGCACATGAAATGCAATCACTGATAAGTGGATATTAATGAGCCCAGAAGCACTAAATACTCAAGACACAAATAGCAAGTCAAATGATTCCCAAGAAGAAGAAAGGAGAGGACCCTGGGCCTGTAAAGATTGCATCCAGTTTAGTAAAGAAACCGAGGGGGGAGGGGGAATGATTGGGGAACAGTTGGGGGGGGAGAGGAACTATGGGAACTATGGTGGGTGGGAACTGGGAAAGGGGAAAGCCTTTTGAATGTAAACATAGAACATAGAAAATAAAAATTAAAAAAAAACATCATCACATAGTACTCATACTAATTTTAAAATGAAACCAACAGATTAATCTAAGATCTATATTTATAACTAGCTAGAAATTACATGTCTTGTTTCGACATGGAACCAGCAGAAGATAGTGAGAAAATGCCACGGAGAGACTTTCATATCCCATTGTCCAGAGTCCACTGTTTTTCTGGTGTATTGGGGTATCCAGGACATGCTGTGGTTGGAGAATTGGGTTCAGATGCTGCCATATTGCCTTGATTTCTGTTAGTAACGTTCCTATGTTTGCCTTTGCCATCTGTTTATCTCTGGAGTTAGTTGGTCTTGTTGTTATTGGTTAGTGTTTGAAGCTCCTGTGAGCCTGGATTTGTGCTGCTGTTGCAGAGGGTGTCCGTGCTACTGAGGCAGAAACCAAAAGCTTTCTGCTACTGGTCTCTGAATTACCTCTTCACCTTTGCTGGGCTGGACTCAAGTCTCCTCCCGGACTGTGACAGCATACACAGGTCCTGGTAAAGCCAGATGGAGTCCCACGCTGCAGTGGGGAAGTGGACAAGGGCTCCCATTCCTAAGCAATAAACTACATGCAATTACAACTTGCTGGAGTTTTCATCTACAGACACAATGGATTATTGCTCAGTTATTAAAGACAATGAATTCTTAGGCAAACAGATAGAATTGGAAAATATTATTCTGTGTGAAGTAACCCAATCACAAAAGAACAGATATGGTATGCACTCACTCATAAGTGGATATTAGCCCCAAAGCTCCAGATACCCAAGGTACAATTCATAGACCAAACGAAGCTCAAGAAGAAGAAAGACCAAAGTGTGGATGCTTCAGTTCTTCTTAGAAGGGGAAACAAAACCTCAAGGGAGGAAACATGGAGACAAAGTATGGAGCAGAGATTGAAGGAAAGGCCATACAGAGACTGCCCCACCTGGGGATACATTCCATATATAGTTTCCAAACCTAGACACTAATGCAGATGCCAAGAAGTGCTTGCTGAGAGGAGCCTCATATAGCTATCTCCTGAGAGGCTCTGCCAGAGCCTGACAAATACAAAGGCAGATGCTCACAGCCAACCATTTGCCTGAGCAAAGGGTCTCCAATGGGGTCTGCAATGGAGAAGTTAGAGAAAGGACTGAATGAGCTGAAGGAGTTTGAAACCCATAGGAAGAACAACAATATTAACCAACCAGTACCCTCACAGCTCTCATGGACTAAACCACCAACCAAGAAAACACATGGAGGGACCCCTGGCTCTAGCTGCATATATAGCAGAGGATGGCCTTGCCAGACATCAGTGGGAGGAGAGGCCCCTGGTCCTGGAAAAGCTAAATGCTACAGAGTACAGGAATGTGAGGGCAGGCAGGAGGGAATGGGTGGGTGGATGGGGGAGCACCCTCAATGAAGCAGGGAGAGGGAGATTGGGACAGGGGGTTTCTAGAGGTGAAACCTGGGAAGGGGATAACATTTGAAATGTAAAAACCTAAAATATCCAATAAAAAAGATAGTGAACTTACTGTTTAAAGGAAATGCAGGGACAAAAACGGAGCAGAGACTTAAAGAAAAGTCATCCAGTGACTGGTCCAACTTGGGATCCATCACATCCACAAGCACCAAACCCTGACACTATTACTGATGCCATATTGGGCTTTCAGACAGGAGTCTAGCATGACTGACCTCTGAGAGGGTCTATCAACAGGTGACTGGGAGATGCAGATACAGCCAACCACTGGAGTGAGGTTGGGGACCACTATGGAAGAGTTAGGAAGGACTGAAGTAACAAAAGGGGATGGCAACCCCATAGGAAGACCAACAGTATCAACTAACTGAGACCCCTCAGAGCTTCCAGAGACTAAGGTACCAACCAAAGAGCATACATGTGCTGGCCTGTGGCCCCGAGCACATATGTGGTAGATGACTGCCTTGTCTGGCTTCAGTGGGGAAGGATTGCACCTAATCCTATAGAGACTTGGTTCCACAGGGAATGGGGGTTCTGAGGAGGGTGATGTGGAGGGAACACCCTTTCAGAGGGAAAGGTGGGGTAGGGAGTGAAGATGGACTGGGAATGGGGCAACATTTGGAATGTAAATAAATAAAATAATTTAATAAAAATATATAAAAAAATTAGGCTGGAAGTAAAATAATGAACAAAACCACAGCACACTATCAATTGAAAGAAAGCTAGAGAAACTGCTTTAATATCAAACAATGTTAATCTCAGAGCAGAAGTTAGTGGCATGAATAAAGGAACTTATTTTTTTATTTTCTATATTCTTAGTTTACATTCCGAAGGCTTTCCCCTTTCCCCATTCCCCCCTCACTATATGTCCCATATGTCCTCATCCACCCCACCGCACCCCCCACCTATTCCCCAATAACCACCCCACCATTTCTCTGCTCTATTCTGGTACTCTCCTACAAAACTGGATCCAGTCCATTCAGGACCAGGGTCCTTTCCTTCCTTCTTTTTGGGAATCTTTTGACTTGCTAATTGTGCCTTGAATATTCAGTGCTTCTGGGCTCATTAATATCCACTTATCAGCGATTGCATTTCATGTGTATTCTTTTGAGATTGGGTTAACTCACTTAGGATGATATTTTCCACTATGTTCATAGGAGCCTTATTTATAATAGCCAGAAGTTGGAAGGAGCCCAGATGTCCCTCAAAAGAGGAATAAATACAGAAAATGTGGTATATTTATACAATGGAATACTATTCAGCAATTAAAAATAATGAATTCATGCAATTTGTAGGCAAATGGTTGGATCTGGAACATATCATGCTAAGTGGAACTTATTTTGCATGGAATCAGAAACAGTCAGTGTGACAGAAGAACCCAAATCACTTAGGCCCTGAGCAATAGAACTATTAGACAAAGGAAGAGAAACTGATATAACTACTCAACAAAGTAAGCTGTTTTATTACAATGGAGTATCTCAGTCCTCTCAGTAATGAACAGAACAAGAAAACAGTCATCATCAAGGACTATCAGCCTCCAGACCAGAGCTTGAGAGACACACACACTGACAGGATATGGGAACTTTATAAGGTTTCTCTGGACTTTTAACCCACACTCAACCATAAAACAAGTCTCACCACAATCAAAAGGGTACACATGATATAAGACAGATAATAGATTGATAGATAGATAGATAGATAGATAGATAGATAGATAGATAGATAGATGGATAGATAGATAGATGATAGATAGATAGATAGATAGATAGATAGATAGATAGATAGACAGACAGACAGATGGATATATAGAGTTGCAGAATTAAAGTCAACTCTACGCCCCAGCACTGTGGTACTAAGCCAGGATCTCCTGATATGGTCAGTGAAAGATAAAACCAGACCAGGATGAAAGGGTCTCAGGATGAGGATGAGACAAGTTTGCTGCAAGTGATCAGACTTTGTATACCCCTATCAGAACCAAAATATAATGGCAGTTGCCCAGGAAGAATACAATTGTAGTTGCCAGGATACAATGTTTTTATAGTATACAAAGTATGCAATATTAATGTCTCAGAGTAATAACTGTTTTGTGGAGCTTCATTGATCCAGGGAACGCAGAGCCTGAGTGTTTCATACCTGAGGGAGTGCCATGGTTTATCAGGAACTGAAAGAAACAGGGTTCTCCAGGAGTAACTGACTCTAAGGAAGCTAGACCAGGTCAAATTCATGACTCCTTGCAATGATTAACAGTGCCAACTGGGAAATGGCTAATATTTAGAATTTAAGTAATGCCTTCTTAAGGGACACATCAAATAAAGAAATCAACAGGGGTGTTAATGAGCATGGGTCAGACCAATGTGTGGCACAGTAGTTGGGGTAGTTTGTAGGGCTGCTCCTCTGCAGTAAAGAAAACCAGTGCAGGCCATCCCCAATGCCACAGTCACTCCAGTAGCAGGAGGGAGCATCTCAGTAGCTAAGCAAGACTGAGGAATGATTACGCTTCAATTCTGAGCCTCTTTCTGTCAATGAATGTAGGTGGTGGTAAATATAGTAGAAATCCCACTCACTGTGGCTGAAAGTGTAAAGGGTAACACCGTGGTGAAAATTTCCTTACAAAACTCATTCTCCACAAACCAAGATCCCATAAAGCCATTCACATTGACTTACTGCAGAGAAAGAAAAGTATGGAATAGGATGTGGATGATTATCTATGGAAGCTGGATATTACAGTGGGTTATAACCTTAGAATCTAGTGCTCACCAAAATAGAAAACAACACAGTACTTGTTACAGAGGCATAAGAACCAGAATGAATATTTAAAATGCTGTTCTAGGCTCAAAGATGGATCAGCACCTAGGAACACTTATTGATCATGAAGATGAACTGGATCCTAGTACCACACACACATGTTGGATTAGAGCCATCTGTAAATTCAACCAGGTACCAACACTCTCTCCTGACTTCCAAGAGCATCAGGCATGCTTGTACTACACAGCCATACATTCAGTCAAAACATTCATACACGTAAATAAAATTAAAACACTGTGCTATGAAAGAGCACACATGTCAGACTGTGTGCTGCATGATGCCATGTGTGCAAAGTTCTCCAACACAAAACCAACCTGCAGCAGAAATTTCAGAACAGCAATGCCTCCCAGACAGGGTGACTTCTGCTCCAACAGGTAGGTCAGCCCTGCCTAAAATGTCCTACATTAAAGGCTACCATCTCCATGCCATGAAGAATTGCATTAAATAGCTGTGCCCTTGAAGAGAGAAAACAATCATGACATGGCAGGGAGTGGGTCAAACAATAGACTCTAACAAGTGTCTTGAAACAAGTGATTAGCAAATAAATCAAGGTCTTCAGAAAGCAGCTACACCAATAGATTAAATGGTGAAAAACCACAGAGTTAGATGTACATTTGGAAATTGTGACGAATAGCATCAAATAACTCAGGATTTATGATAGTCTAAAGGAAACTGTGTGGAGGAGGGAAGAGAGACTAGGTGGATGCTGTAGACAGTGCCATTCAGAGGCCAGAGGGAGATTGAACTCCTACTCAGGCTACAAAAGCTTCTGTCCATACCAAGAAAGGCTGACATCCTCTACTATGATGGCAAAGCATCCCAGATAAAGAGGAACAGATGAGTCCACCTACACCTTCCTGGGAATTGCTGGTATGAGAAGCAGACTGCTTGTTCTCTCACCTCTCAATGGTGTAGGGGCCATGGTGTCACCAGACACAGTTCTCAAGACCGAGCTAAGAAGAGTTAGTCCAGTACTGGGGTCTAGGTGATTTTCTCCAATGCAGGCAGGATTCAAAAAACCCTACATCAGAGCTAGCTACACCAGGATATAAATATAGAGCCTGCCCCAAACCTGGATGTCCACACTTCCAAAAGGAAATGGCCAGTGGCTCCTCCAAGCAGAGCAGAGTACATGTACATCTGCCATATAGATTACCTTCCTATTCCCTTCCATGACATCAGATTCTCAGTCATGCATTCCAGATAGTTCATCAACAGCTGGATCAAGCCACATTTAGTGCCTTCTGCCTCCTCAGTGGAAACAGGGAAATAACTTCCTGAGAGCTACTTTGACATCCTTGTTCCTCAGAGAATAAATGAGGGGGTTCAGGGTAGGGCTGACTGCTGTGTATAATAATGCAACCACTTTGCCATTCTCATAGGAGGATCCAGAGCCAGGCTGCAAATAGGTGTAGATGAGAGTGGAGTAGTAGAAGATGACCACCAGCAGGTGGGCAGAGCAGGTGGAGAAGGCACGCTTCTTGCCCTCAGCTGAGCGGATGCGCAGGATGCTGGCGATGATGAAGCTGTAGGATGTCATAGTCAACAGAAAGTTGACCACACCAAAATAAACATCCGCCATGAGAGTCATGATGTTGTTGAGGGTGGTTGGGCTGCAAGACAGAAGCAGCAGTGTTGGGACTTCACATAAAAAGTGAGGAATTTGGTTGGGGCCACAGAAATTGAGTCGGGCCATCAGGCTAGTGTGCACAGATGTGTTGGCTAAGCTAATCACCCACACACAGCCTGCGAGCAGAACACAGATGGGCCTGCTCATCAGCATGCTGTAGTGCAGTGGGCGGCAGATGGCCACATAGCGGTCATAGGCCATGGCAGTAAGCAGCAGCAGCTCAGACCCTAGAAACCAGGTCAGGAAGAAAAGTTGAGTCATGCATCCCTTGTAAGAGATGTGGCTGCTCTTACCTGCCAGACCTTCCAACAGCTTGGGAAGAACAGTGGATGTACAGACGACGTCCAACAGAGCCAGGTTTACAAGGAAGAAATACATGGGGGTGTGAAGGCTTGGGTTGAGGCTGATGGCTATGATGATGAGGATGTTTCCTGAAAGAGCCAGGATGTAAAGCAGCAAGAAAAAGACCAAGAAGAGAACCTGGAGCCTAGGATCCTTAGAGATTCCCTGCAGAACAAACTCTACCACAGTTGTATAGTTGTTTATTGCCATTTGAGCGGGAGACTTGGGAGTCACTCTGACACAGCTGGGGATGGTCAAGAAGTCACAGGGTGTGGATCAGCCATCATTTCACACAGGGTCCAGCCAGCTGGGATTAGTAGTGCTTCTCATGGGTGCTGTTGCTGTAGAAATGACGAAATCATCTATCAACACAGTGCAACAGTATGAGCATGAACTCTCCACTCTGTACACAGTAGACCCAGAACAAAAGGAACCCCTACATGTGATGCACAGTATCCTTCTACAGCCTGTGTTTGTTTTAACATAAATCATGTCCTATGATACCCTGAGAACTGGAGTTTCTCTAAGCATGTATGCTAGCCAGTTAAGGCATACAAAAAAAAAAAACCAGTCTGTTCTGAAGCATAGACGTTTTAGACCTAAGGAGAAGAAGTATAATCAATGGTTGTTCCAGGCTTCTCAGAGGCAGGCAGGAAAAGAATTTGGGTGTGCATGACTGGGAGTCTGGAATGGTTTAGATCATAAAGCAGTTATAGCATAGCACCTCTTTTGTGAACACCACATTGTCTATTTCTCCATTGCCACCCTAAGACACTCGCTTGAGGATGTTAAATTCAGTGATGCCAACAGATATCACCCACTGGTAAAGGTTTGTGCCTGCCAGATAAGGTACCTGGTTACGCAAGGGCCAGAAACACAGCATGAAGGGCATGGACCTGGCTTTAAGCCAGCCCCAAATTTCTAGGCTATCACTCCTACCCAGCTTCAAGTCTGTCTTCCCTTTACCTCATACACATATCTACCTCTAATCATCCAGGACTCTCCAAGCATATAGCCTCTCATGCAGAGAACGATGTGCTCTGATGAGCATGTAGACCAAGAGCTCTCCCCCTTTCTACTGTCCAATGGGAGTGAGCAGGCCCAGACCCATCCTGGAGACTCCGTGAGTGGGATGCTGGCTACATGAAAACAAAGAACATACACAGAATATGTGCTGAACAAGGAAGACATTCTTTCCCTGAGAATGCACAGATCAAGCACTTTCTCCTAAAGGGTGATCTTGAGAGCAGGGCCTGAGCTTTTGATAATCCCATCCCCTCCCACTGAAGAGCTAAGCTGTCTATTGAACCTTCAGGACCCATACTTGTCCGCACAAAGCCAAGGATGATGTGTCAGTACTCCCTGCAGATAACCAGTGGCCTCATAAGGAAGGTAAGGCTTCTCAACTGAACCCCCAAATCCTTTCTGATTACATCTCATGCTCAGTACCTGTCTGCCTATCTTTTCAGGCCACAGGTGGCCCTGAGCACTGAACTCTGTACCAGATTCACACGAGGCAAGATTTCTGTGCACACCACTCAAAAGCCCAGATAGGTCACAGAGCAGACATACAGAGCCATACATTTAAAGTTTCCAACTGAAAATACAAAGCAACGTGATTCTGGTAAGAGTTGTTTTTTCATTTTTACACACTGAAATAGATAAGAGGAAAACCAAATTTCTTTTGAGAATCACCCTTCCCTCGCAGAAGACCAAAAGGAAAGGGGGATGGAAGGAGGGAAGGAGGGAAAGAGGAAAGGAAGGAGGGAGAGAGGGGAAGAGAGAGGGAGAGAGAGAGAGAGAGAGAGAGAGAGAGAGAGAGAGAGAGAGAGAATGGATGCCCAAAAGGGAAAACAGGATAGAGGAAGGGATAACTCACATGGAAGGAGAAGCTGCCCATGGCTGTCCATCTAACCCCAAGATGTCTGCATGTCAGGAAGAACATACATTGCGGTCACAAAGAGGCCTGTGTCTCATTAGTTTGCTTTTGGCCTTAATGTAGGGTCTACCTCCTGGGATGGACTCTGAGATTGCTTGGGAGTGGCCCTCAGAGAGCAATTACTCACAGTGAGGAAAACAGTTGCTAAGCTGAGACACCAGGACTCTAAGCAGTGCCTGATGTCATGTGCACAGCTCTAGGACACTGACCCCTATGGTGATTTCCTCCCTGGGGATGCCTTCAAGATAGCTTGACTGAGAGTTATGTACCCTTGATCCCTGTAGGAAGATATATTTCTTGTTAACAAACTATCCCTCAGCATAGTCTATGGGTTTCCTTCACCTCATTTTATCATTACATCATTAGATCATTACATCATCTTGGTGTAGCATAGTCTTATCAATAAACCAACACTGATGGTTAGTTCATAACTGTGTGGGGACAGAAAGAGTGAGCCACTCTCATGCATTCTTGGGGAGAGCATAATCACTGTGGTAGATCAGAGTTGAGCTTGACCCTGAATGGATGCAACTTTTCTCCAAAGTTTTCAAATCTTCCTATGAGGAGAGATTGGGTGAAGACTGTAGAGGTGAGGTTCAACAAGAGTTTGCAGAACTTGAGCTTCACCTTGTTCTGTGGCATGAACCATTAGCAGTAGATTGGCTTCCCTGCATAGCCAAAAGATGCACTGCAGGGGTGAGCCATCTCTTGCAGTCACAGAACAGTTCAGAATGTATCCCATTCAGAATCAATCATTACAAGAACTGAAAGCAACTAAAACCCAAACTTCACAAACCAAATGACCACTGGCCACCTTAAGTTCCACATCTTCCAAAGTCCTTGAACTGTGTCAATATACACATTCTCAATATCTCCCAAAATGTCATCCATTTAATGGAACAACAAATGCAACACTCGAAGCACAACTCAAGATTTGAACAATTTCTAGAGCACATTAAGATGAGATAAGAGCTTCAACTACATTTGATCTTTCTAGTCAATTTTGCATAAAGAGACTAATCTGAGTTACAAAACTAATGAGTAATTAAAGGCTGTAATACTGGTTTAAGGAAAATGCATAGTATAAAAAGAGTCACCATGTTTATAAGATATAAGCCACAAAACTATGGCTAATTAGTTCATGGAATACTGATGTTTGTCTGCCCTTCACTGACCTGGAGCAGCAGTCATCCACAGAGCAGGGTAACCAGAGAGCCCAGCAATGAGATGTGGTAGAGAGGCCATGGACCAAACAACTGCCCATGGGCCTGAGAGGACTCTCTCTTCTGCCTGTGAAAAAGAATGTGGTGGTTTGGCTGCTGTAATGGCCATATGAAGTGAAGGTCATTAACAGCTAAATGCTAATCAGCAGCGAGGGCTGTAGGGTCAAGAACTTGACTGAGGTAGACAGATCTGCAACTGGCCTGTCCTATGTCACCTTGAAGCAAGCTTTCCAACTCCATGCTAGGTATGACAGCACAAAGTTCAGGAAGCTTTGATCACCCAAGGAGGCACAGTGAACAACAGTTTTCATTTTTATTTAAGGAGCAAGTGTAGGACTATCTCCTACCCAACCCCAAATAGGAAAGAGGGCTCAGAAGAGGAAAGCTAGGGGGAGCTGATCATGGAGGCTCTATGAAAACAAGTCTGATGACATTCAATGGGCTCCTGTAGAACACACAACCACATTTCCTTCCACACCTAGTGCATTGAAAGGACTGGCATTGCATGTAGTAAAGTCAGAGCCCCTGCTCATAATCTCTCTGGGTCATGAGAGTATAAACATCCATCCTGGAGTTAGGTAGGCTTGTCTGGGTTATGTCTAAGGAGAACAGTATTTGGAATATCTTAGTGGCTGCCTTTTCATAAGAATTAAATTAGAACTGATTTGAAGATGACCTTGGGCCCTTTTTGTTCTGTAGGGTGAGATGGTCAGGTTTGGTTCATCTGGTTGCTTATGGTATACAGAAACTACATTTGTTGATGTCCTGGAGCTGCCTAGGGGATGGTGCACATGGGGCTGCTCAATGCCAGGTTTCAGTAACTGGAAGGGGGCAGGGGTGAGACTTTGTTCTCTTCATAGTGGTGCTCTCTCTTCCATCAGTTTGGACATAAAGAACTCCTGGGACCACATTTAGTTAAGATCTCTGAAGACAAATATATCAATAGTTTCACACACCAATAAGATCCAAAGTTACATGAGCTAGGCTCACTCCTTGAGCTCCAGATGGGTAGGAATCAAATTGGGACAACAGTGGTTTGTACAAAGTAGAAAGGCAACCCCACACCCATGCATGGTTATCTCCAGAGTCCATCCTATTTTACAATTTGCTGGAACATCCAAAGCTTGTCATCCCATCTAGGGAAACCCACTGTGTGCCAATCCAATAGCTTGCCAACTGGAATCACTTTTATGGGTTTGGATGCCTGTCCCACATGGACAAAATCCTGGCCTCCCTCCCACAAGCTCTTTCTCTGAGGAAGCCTTATTTCTCCCTCTGGATCTAGCCAGCAGCCACTCAGACCCACACTGACTCTCTGGGAATCTAGTTGTGGACTTGCTTTTGGGTTTGTCTTGCTTTTATTGAGACAGAGCCTTACTGTGTAGTTCAGGTTGGCCTTTAACTCCAGATCCTCTCATCCTAGTCTATGAAGTACTGGGATTATCAGTGTGCCCCACTGTACCTGATTTAATCCATAAGTTTGTACTTTGTGGAAGCTAAGGAAAACATTAACAAAGACATCCCAAGAGTGAGTGGGTTACAAAATCACTGGCTTCTGTGCAATGTGTGTTTTCAGTTACACAATCAATTACTCTAAATACTTCATTCCTGTCATGGCTTTCCACCAGTGAACGGTGTTAGCCTTAGTATCTTCTCTTCACTGGCCTCAGTGTCCAGCAAGTGCATCCAAGGTATATCAAAATAAAATGAATCCTCCCTCCTTCAACTGCATCATTGAGGACAATATTTCTGGCATAGCTCTTTGGGAAACAAAACCCAAAGGTTAGGAGTGTCAATTGCCACCTTGTAACCTAGAGGAAGCAAGTTTTTCATGGCTTGGGATCAGGCAGGGGCAGATGGTATGCTGAACTGAACAACAAACGACTTCCATAAGCTCAGGTATTTGAACAGTTGGCTGCCAGGTGATGCCACTGTTGGGAGAGGTTTAGGATGTATGACCTTGCTGGTGGGAGAACATCACCAAAGGTGAGCTCTGGTGTTTTATAGCCTTGACATATCTGCAGTTTCCTCTCTTTGCGTGGTTGATGATGTAATCTCTAAGCTTCCTGCTCCAGCCACCATGCCTGCTCCTTGCTGCTAAACATCAAGGATATGTGGACTCTTATCCTTCTGGAACTGACAACCTAAAGAGACCATGCTATGAGCTCCCTTTGTCATGGTACCTTCTCACAATGACAGGGAGTTAATTAAATCAGATGGGGAGAATGCTCATCACTGGAGAACAGAGCAGCATTGGCATATGTACCACTTGGTAGAAAATTAGACCTCAGCAATGTTTCCTATCAGCTTACCTTGCCTCCATGCAACTCAGCAATGCTCCTCACCAGCTTAGCCTTACCCATGAACCCTGTTACTCTGGCTTTTCTCATCTATTATATCTGCAAACATTTCCTTGTGCAATGCAGGGCATGCCTCCTGTCAGTCCAGGAGCATCACCGCCCACTAACCATGAGGGAATGTACTCAGAGTCACTGCTCCCTACACTAATACAAGTCATTCTTTATCTGAGCCATAGTGTGCTGATGTCACTGCAGTTTCCCCCTGGATTGAAACATTCCATCTTGAATGAAACAGCTTAAGCCAGAATGTTAAATCAATCAATCAATCAATCAAACAAACAAACAAACAAACAAAATCAAAATAGCTTCACAAAAACTAATCAGATTCACTATGATCCTCCTATTCCAGAGTAAATAGTACAGGCTGCTGAGAAACACCCTCAGACAAGACAAGCTGCAAGAAGACTCTGAGACAAGATCAGTTGTCTGGAAGAAGAGGAAGAAGAAGAAGAAGAAGAAGAAGAAGAAGAAGAAGAAGAAGAAGGAGGAGGAGGAGGAGGAGGAGGAGGAGGAGGAGGAGGAGGAGGAGGAGGAGGAGGAGAAGGAGGAGGAGGAGGAGGAGGAGGAAGAGGAGGCTAGTCTACCTTCCTGAAATAGGTTTAGACGAACTGAGTCACTTGTAATGAACAGGCTCCAACTCCCCTTGCTGCCCACAGAGTGTGCAGTTTACTCCAGGTTCCCAAATTCTGTGAGCTGTCACCCAAGATGTGGATGCCTTTGGTGAAACAGCCTTTGAACAATTTCTGTCTCCTGTAAGTTGCCCTTCCTCCACATTCCAGTCAGTAACCCTCCCTCCACATTCTTGTAAGTTATTCCTCCTACATATTATTGTAATTAACCCAGTGAAATACACAGACGCTAAAACCTGTGAAAACAGTCTTTTGATAGGACAGGGAGCTATAATCACTAAGGTTGAGACCATCTGGACTACGTGTGTACTGGGCTCTTGTCACTTCTCTCCAGTCCCTGACAATTGACGTGTGGTGAAGGAAAAGTCCCGGAGTGATTTATGTATCAGAAGTTAAGGCCAGGTTGAAGGGGGCAGGGGACAGAACCTTCCAATGGGGAGTGTCACATGAAGGGCACATAGTACAATCAGACCACTCTCATCTAGCTTTCAAATGCAGAGCAAAAAGACATTTCAGGTTCCCAAATTTTACATATTTCCAGAGAAGAATGTTCTAAAACAGAAAATAGTCCTGGAGGTACATTTACTAGACTTCAAACACACTATGTACCACCTCCTTCACTCCATCCCACAGGGCTCCAGAGAGCTGTGGATGACTGTGCTGTGCTGGCTCTGTTCCCAGTTCGATCCTGCAAACCAAGCTCAATGAAATAATGGCATAGCCTGGGCTGACAGCCCTGGGAACTTTCTCATGAGGTCAATCTTCATCCATTGTTTCCAAAGGGCCTTTTGTGATGAACACCAGACACTGAGTTCTTTTTCCCTTGACTACTGCTGGCCATGGGACCCATCAATGTGGTTTGTTTCCCTAGTGGGTCTCCCTTGGGGAAAACAAATTTTTCATTTGAAAGTGGCTATCCATTGGACATAGCTTCTGGGTTAGGGATGGTGGCTTGTGTCTACTTCTTTCAGCTCTAGGACTCCATCTGGTGCAGACCCAGGCAGGTCCTGTGCATGCTGCCTCAGACTCGGTGAGTTTGTATGTGTGCTAGCTTTGTTGCCTCTAGAAGGCCTTTATGCCTTGGTGGTCTCCATCCCTTCTGGTCTTACAATCTTGCCACCTCCTCTCCCAGAGTTCCCCGAGCTCTGAGGAGAGGAATTTGATGGAGACATTCTTTTTAGAGCTAGGCGTTCCAAGATATCTTTCTCTGTATATTGTCTGGCTGTGGGTCCCATTTGCTAAAGGATGAAGATTTTCTGATGATGGCTGAGCAAGGCACTGATCTGAGTATAATACACATTGTTAGGAGTCATTTATAGCTAAGTTCCTTTAGTAAAACAGTAGTATTTTATTTTCCCCTCTGTCCTGGCCTATCTGGTGTCAGATTCTTAGCTACCCAAGCACCATTGAGTAAGGGTTTCATCTCATGGAGTAGGCCTTAAAGCTGGTATTTGCTGGCTATTCCCACAAGCCTTGTGCCACTATTGCTTTTGCAGACAGGTCACTATTGTAGACTGGTGTTTACCCTTCTCCTTTGGTAGAGTGCAGTCTATCTTCTAATACCATGAATACTAGTACATAGGGGTTAAGGCTTTAGGTGTGACTCATATCAGTCATGCTTGGCATGGTGGCTTGAATAAGAATGGCACCAATAAGCTCGGATATTTAAGTGCTTAGTCTCGTGAGAGTGGCACTGTATAAGAAGGATAAGAAGGAGTGGCTTTGGAGATGGAAGTGTCTCACAGGAGTGGGCTTAGAAATTTAAAAATGTCCACACATGGCTCAATCTCTTTCTCTGTCTTTCTGTCTCTCTATGTCTCTCTGTGTCTCTTTCCATCTCTGTCTCTCTGTCTCTGTCTCTGTCTGTCTCTGTCTCTGTCTGTCTCTGTCTCTGTCTGTCTGTCTCTCCTCACTCTTCTAGATCAGGATGTAGCTCTCAGCTACCACTAGAGTGCCATGTGTCCTACCATGCTCCAACCATGCTCTCTGTCATGATGATAATGAACTAAGCATCTGAAACTGTCAGCAAATACTTAGTTTAATGTTTTCCTTTATAAGAGCTGCCTTGGTCATGGTGCTTATTCACAGCAATAGACTTCCTAACTTAGTCACCTGGAACTGGAAACCTAACCAGCTTCTTTGGACTAATAAGATTATGGATCTTAGAAAAGACTGTACTACTACCACCTCACTAGATCAGCTAATTCTCTACTACATTCAAATTCTTATCCTTTTACCAACAGATAAGTGTAGTTATGACCCATCATCAAAGAAACTTCTCTTTTTACAGCAAATGGAGACCATCACAGAAAATCACAACTGGACACAATGAAGATGTCAATGGATTGTGGGTAGTCTAGCCCCAATAGATACATGTGCATAAGTGCTCCTGAATCTATGGCTCAGGAAACATGCAGGAAGAGGGAGCAGGAGGAATGTAAGAGCCAAAATACTAAGAAGTCTTCAGTGAACAATCTCTCCTAGATTTGGCTTTGTAAACAAGATCAAAACAATGGCAATATCAATGGGTATGTTAATATGATTGGGGAAAATTTTAAGTATTCCATCCCTAGACAAAGAACTATGAACAACTAATGACTCCTGGGAGGAGAATTAGCTTCACCCAGGATATGTCCTCTTATTGGCTGCCTGATGCAAAGAGGTCAGCCTTGAAACTATACACACAAACAATAAACACAGAATCAGCATTATATGTGTCTGTGTGCATGCATGTGTGCATATGTAACAAATACTCAAAAGTGGCTATTAACTTGAGAGTGGAGGGTATGGGAGGGGTCTGAGTGAGGATAGCTGGGCATGGCTGGATGGGGCCAGAAGCAAGATGCTGTTTTTCTATTAAAAACATTTAAAAAATAGAAAGTGAATCCATGAGTAAATCTATTGAAATGCAAGTGAATGTAGCTGCTAATGCCAGCACATAGATGCTGAAGGTGAAGTGTGGGCAGTGCGCACGAGGGTGATTTCTACAGAATGCTTCAGCACTGTTATATGCTTGAATTTCCACAACCAAAACTGGAGGGAAAAAGTGAACAAAAATTCCAATATATTTGAAAAGCTTAAAACAAGTATCAACAACCCAAGAGTAAGGAAACTATCTTAGTGGAATTTTAAAAATATTTAGAACTGAATGATAACATGATGCTGCCGATCAGACCAGGCAGGATTCTGCAAAAATAGTTCAGTGTGCAGCTCATTGCTTAGACACTATTCTGAAAAGTAACTGCTAAAAGTAGGCAAATAGGCTGAAATTTTAATGAAAATTTTAATTAAAATGAATTTTAATTAAAAAAGAATCAAAAATTTCATTTTTTCCTGTTTCTATATGAAGCTGAAAAATTGTCCTTTTGATTTCTGTGAAGAACTGTTTTGGAATTTCAATGGGGATTGCATTGAATATGAAGATTGCTTTTCCTGGGAAGGCCATTCTTAACTATATTGATACTATGAAGCCACAATTACTCTGATACCTAAACCACACAAGGAACAAACAAAAAAGGAGAACTTCAGGACAATTTCACTTATGATTTTTTTCATTTTTATTGGTTATTTTATTTATTTATATTTCAAATGTTATCCTCCTTCCCAGTTTCCACTCCACAACCCCGATCCCTTGACCCCCTTGCCTCTATGAGGGTCTCCCTACCTGCCCACCCACCGCTGCCTCAGCATGCTAGCATTCCCCTACCCCTGGTCATTGAGCCTCAACAGGATCAAGGAGCTCCCATCATCCCAGTGATGCCTGCTAGGGCAATCCTCTGCTTCATATCCATCTGGAGCCATGGCTCCCCCATGTGTACTCTTTGGTTGTACTCCCCTATATGCATAGCAGCCTTATTTATAATAGCCAGAAGCTAGAAACAACCCAGATGTCCCTCAACAGAGGAATGGATACAGAAAATTTGGTGCATTTATACAGTAGAGTACTACTCAGCTATTAAAAACAATGACTTCATGAAATTCGCATACAAATGCATGGAAGTAGAAAATATCATCGTTTTCACCTTGATAGGGCTTCATATTTTTGATCCATTTTCTCCTGTATTTCTTTAAGACATTTATCTATGTGTTCTGCTATCAGCAACCTGACCAGTGATTTTAGATTCAAATCTTGTTTTTCTGGTGTGGTGGGATATCCAGGGCTTACTGCTGTTGGGGTGCTGGGTTCAGATGCTGCCATATTGCCTTGATTTCTGTTAGTAATGTTCCTACATTTGCCTTTTGCCATCTGGTTATCTCTGGCCTTAGATGGTCTTGTAGTCACTAGCTGGTGCTTGAGCCTCCTGTGGGCTCGAAAGGCTATTTCCCCACCACTGGATGACTGGGTTTCCCCTGGCACAGATTGCTGATGTGTTGTTCTCCTCTTGGGTGCTGTTGGACCCCTTGTGTGTCTTTCTCTAAGCAATGTTATATTCGGTTATCACTGTGGACCTGATGCAGCTTGTCTTCTCTGGATCTGTTTGCTTAGTTCAGTCAGCAGCAAGGATGCTGTCTGAGGCCTTGGGGAGTGGGGAGTGCGGAGTGCGGAGTGCCGAGTGCAGGGACTCCCAGAGGGCCTGGAACCCATGCCCTACTGGAACACAGGAACTGCTGCTCTGCCAAGCTTCAGTTCTTAGATGACTGGCTGGCAGCCCGGGTAACCCAAGATCTTAAGCTTGGGATATCTCGGGTATCTGGTCCTGTCTGGTCAGTCTAAGCACCCGCCACCAAGATGGCCGTGGATGAGCAGAGTGCAGGGTTCCCCTCAGAGTGCAGAGCCCATCCCTGGTTGGGGCCCAGGAACCCTGCTCTGCCTGGTTCGCTGCTAGGCGGTCTTGCACCCCCAAAAAATCCAAGTTCTGGGTATCACGGGTACCTGGCTCAGCTCTCCTTAATCCGGCACTGCAAGGATGCTGGCAGTGGCTGCTGGGTGTAGGGAGTGCAGCTTGCCCAGTCCCTTGCAGGGCAGGGAGCTATTAAAAATGACAACTTCCCGAATTTTGCAGGTAAATGGATGGAACTAGAAAATATCCATCCAAAAGGACATGCATGTTATGTACTCAATGATAAATGGATATTAGCCCAAAATCTCAGAATACCCATGATACAACTCACAGACCATATGAAGCTGAACAGGAAGAAAGGCCAAAGTGTCAATGCTTCAACCCGACTTAGAAGGGAGAACAAAATATTATAGGTGGAACTGGGTGGGAGAGGGGAGCAGGAGGGGAAAGGGGATTAGGTTCAAGTATGGGGAGAGGGAGGAGAGAAGTCCAGAGGACCAGGAGAATGGGCAGGAGGGAATGGGGGACAGGAAATACTAAAAAGTCCCAGATACCTAGGATAAGAGAGCCTCCCAGGACCCAATGGACATGATATTAGCTGAAAAAAACAACAAAGAGAACCTGAAGAGATCACCCCCAGTAGCTAAGCATGGCCCCCAGTTGAGGAAAGGGGTCACTCACCCATCTCAAAATTTTTACAGCAGAATTGTTCCTTTCTAAAGGAAATGCAGGGACAAAAATGGAGCAGAGACTGAGGGAAAGGCCATCCAAAGACCACCCCACCAGCAATCCATCCCATCTGCAGTCACCATACCCTGACACTACTGCTGATACCAAGAACTGCTTTTAGACAGGAGCCCAATGAGTATGACTCTGAAAGGCTCTGCCAGAACCTAAGACAGATGAAGACACTCACAGCCAACTCTTGGACTGAGCCCAGGGACCCCAATGGAAGAGATAGGGAAGGACTGAAGGAACTGAAGGAGATCGTAACCCCATAGGAAGAACAACAATACCAACTCCCTATACCCTCAGATCTCCTGTGTACTAAACCACTAACTGTACATGGATGGGTCCATAGCTCCTACTACATATGTAGCAGAGGATTGCACAATCTGGCATCGATGGGAGGGGAAGTCCTTGGTCCTGTGGAGGCTTGTTGCCCTAGTGTAGGGGGATGCTAGAGGGCTGATATGGGAGTCAGTGGGTGGGTGGATAAGTGGGTGGCAGAGCACCCTCTTAGAAGCAAAAAGCAGGGGGGATGGAAGGAAGTTTGTAGAGGGGAGACTGGGAAGGGGGATGATATTTGAAATGTAAATAAATAAAATAATCAATAAAAATGATAGTGTTTCCTTAAAATAAAACAATAATTTAAAGCATAAAAACATTTTCCAGGTCTAACCATTTACCTACAAATTGCATGAATTCATTATTTTTAATTGCTGAGTAGTATTCCATTGTATAAATATACCACATTTTCTGTATTCATTTCTTCTTTGAGGGATATTTGGGCTCCTTCCAATTTCTGGCTATTATAAACAAGGCTGCTATAAACATAGTGGAGCATGTGTCTTTATTGTAAAAGAATACACATGAAATGCAATCACCGATAAGTGGATATTAATGAGCCCAGAATCCCTAAATACTCAAGACACAATTAGCAAGTCAAATGATTCCCAAGAAGAAGAAAGGAGAGGACCCTGGGCCTGTAAAGATTGCATCCAGTTTAGTAAAGAAACCGAGGGGGGAACGGGAATGATTGGGGAATAGTTGGGAGGGAGAGGAACTATGGGAAGTATGGTGGGTGGGAACTGGGAAAGGGAAAAGCCTTTGGAATGTAAACATAGAATATAGAAAATAAAAATTAAAAAAAATATATAAAAAAAACATTTTTTTTTGTCTGGGCTCTTCATTCTTGTATCTTATCTTCAACTTCAGAAACTCTGCTTTCCATGTTTTGTATTCTATTGGTGAACCTTATTTCTGAGAATTTTTTTTGTTTCACTTTCTAAACTTTTTATTTCCTGATTTATTTGTTTGGCTTTTCTTTATCTTAGTGTTCTGTTTTGTTTTGTTTGTTGACAAATTTGTTTTTTATGTCATGAATTGTCATTATATTTGCTCCACTGTTTGTGTTTTCATATTTCATTAAGTAATTTATCTTATTCTATTTAAGATCCTTGGATATATTCATAATTGCTGTTTGAAGTCCCTGTTTATGCTTCAGCTATATTACCTGTATTCGGGTCTTGGAGTTGGTTTACCGGGTTCTGATAAAGGCATACTGTCTTGACATTTAGTATTTGTGGTTTTGTGCTGGTGTCTAGGCATCTGGAATGGGATGACTGAAGTGATTCCAGTTGCTGCTGTCTCGTCTGAGTTGGGTGAATCTTCCATTCCTTGATTTCTGTGTACTCTGAATATTAGGAACGTGTGGTGGCAGAGTGCTTGTGCAGGTCAGTGGATGGCAGAGAGGGCTAGAGGTGGGCTAGGAGGAAAAAGCTGTGTGGGAGAAACTTCTGAGCTAAGTGGATCCTGTTCACACCTAGGATTACAGGGAATTGGAGGTATAGTAGAAAGAGGGGGCTCACGCAAGTACTGAAAACCAAAGAATTACCTGGAAAGACAAAGCTGAAAATATTAGAGGACCCTGAGTCTGAACCAAGATTTGGTGTCTTGAGTAGATGTAGCTAAAGTGGGAGGAGTGGGGCTGTAAGTAGGTGGACAGAAATTATAGTGTGATGTACCCACTGGAGCTCCTGCCAGGCCTGGCCACTGAAAGTCTGAGTAGAAAGCATTTCTGGGTATAGGAGTTGACAAAAACAAATGCGGATGTGTTAGATGAGGAGGTGGTGAGGAGAGGGTCTGTATAGAAGGACCAGCTGGGTCTACTCCGAGGTTTGGCAAATGTGTATTGGATGTTTAATTAGAGGTCAAGCCCCCTCACCCTGGCTGCTACAGGGCTAGGGATGAGAATGGAGAGTAGTTTTTTCAGCTCTTCTGTACATCTAGAATTCTCTCAGAACATTGTCCCAAACAACAAGGATTTAAGATGATAATAATGATTTTGTGGCACCCAACAGGACGAACAACATATGAAATAACAGTCCTAAAAGGTGTGTGTGTGTGTGTGTGTGTGTGTGTGTGTGTGTGTATGTGTGTGTGTGTGTGTGTGTGTGTGTGTGTGTGTGTGTGTGTGTTACAAATATGAATGAATATAAAAATTTAGGAGCAAATAGTAATTTAGGAATATTGTGCTTTCATATTTCATTAAGGAATTTATCATATCCTATTTAAGGTCCTTCGACATATTCATAATTGCTGTTTGAAGTCCCTTTTTATGCTTCAGCTGTATTACATAGCTGGGTCCTGGAGTTGGGTTACGGGGTTCTGATAAAGGCATACTGTCTTTAGGAAAAGGCATTCCTTTTCCTAAACCTTGAGTATCATTTCCAACTACATTCTGTTTGTGTATCCAGTGAAACTGAAAACATGAAACATTTCAAAACCTTTGTCTTGAGAAGCAAGTGTGAGAATGATGCACTGGAGAGGTGAGTCCATTTGTGGACACATGGCTGGCACTTTTTTTTTTTTTTTCGTGAGAATAGCCAGAGCACCTGAGACACTGAGACATGAATAGAACAGCCTGTATCCTGGACTCCTGCCTGCTCTAGCTCACAGTGTGACTTAAGCCTGCATGCCAAGGTCAGGGGTCCCTTGCCCACACAAACTGTCATCACAGCCTCAAATGCAGGCAGAAATGGCCCCTGAGGGTGGAGAAATCTGAGATCCTTTTCTGGAGAAGTTAGCCAGTGAACACCTGCCCCTCAAGAGACAACAAGATCTGGTGAGAATGTGGAGAAAGAGGAACACTCCTCCACTGTTGGTGGGATTGCAAAATGGTAAAACCACTCTGGAAATCAGTTTGGTGGTTCCTCAGAAAATTGGACATGTCACTTTCAGAGGACCCTGGCATACCACTCTTGGGCATATACCCAGAGGATTCCCCTGCATACAATAAAGACACATGCTCCACTATGTTCATAGCAGCCTTATTTATAATAGCCAGAAGTTGGAAGGAGCCCAGATATCTCTCAAAGGAGGAATGGATACAGAAAATGTGGTATATTTATACAATGGAATACTACTCAGCAATTAAAAATAAAGAATTCATGCAATTTGTAGGCAAATGGTTGGATCTGGAAAATATCCTAAGTGAGTTAACCTAATCACAAAAGAATACACAGGATATGCAATCACTGGTAAGTGGATATTAATGAGCCCAGAAGCCCTAAATACTCAAGGCACAATTAGCAAGTCAAATGATTCCCAAGAAGAAGAAAGGAGAGGACCCTGGGCCTGAAAAGATTGGATCCAGTTTTGTAGATCCAGAACAGAGAAATGGTGAGGGGGTGATTGGGGAATAGTTGGGGGGAAGAGAACTTATGGGACCTATGGTGGGGGGATCTGGGAAAGGGGAAAGCCTTTGGAATGTAAACAAAGAATATAGAAAAAAAATTTAAAAAAAAGTATAGAACCTTATATTTTTTTACTTTCTACCCTTCAACTTTCCATCCTATAGCTTTAGGTTCTGAGGTACATCTATCCATTTTTCAACTTCATAAATGTATAAAGGACATTTCTATAGAGTAGATGATGTCTTGCTTCATATCTGTCTTTTCTTTACTGATTAATTGCCTCCAAATGCTGTGCTTTGTCAAAGATATAATGGAGACATCTCTGTGCCAATAACTTAAACAACAGGTGTTCTCCACACCAGTGGTACCACTCAGAAAAGGAAATGCTGAGATGGTGTCTTAGTGTTTTCATTGCTGTGAAGAGATATAGTGACCATAGCAATTCTTATAAAGAAAACATTTAATTGAGGTTGGCTTATAGTTTCAGAGGTTTGGTCCATTATCATCATGGCAGAAAGAATGGAAGCTTCTAGGCAGACATGGTGCTAGAAAAGGATGAGAGTTCTACATCTTGATCTATAGGCAGAGAAGGGGACTGACTGAGTGCTACACTGTATGCTACACTGGGTATAGCTTGAGCATCCTCAAAGCACCTTCACAGTAACTCATGTCTTCCAACAAGGTCATTCCTCCTAATAGTACATTTCCTATGGGCCAAACATTCAAACACCTGAGCATATGGGTGCCATAGCTTTTCAGACTACCACATTGATGGCTTTTGTGATTTCCATACAACCTGGTCACCTAGTTCATGAGCCACTGTCCCATCTCTGATACTTTGAGTGGGGACTGTTTTATATGATATCCATTCTATTCAAAAGACTTCCTATTAATTGTTGTCTTTTCTAAGCCTATCCTAATATGATTTATCACTTAATCTGTAGTTACACCTATCTTTGGTGGTTTGAATCAAAATGGTCCCACTGACCCATAAGGGGTGGTATTGTTTAGAGATGTGGCCCTTTTGGAATAGTTGTGACATTGTTGGAGGAAATGTGTCACTGGGGGTGGGCCATGAGATTTCAGAAGCTCAAGTTAGGCCTAGCATTCACTGTCTCTTCCTGTGGTCTGCCAATCCAGATGTAGAACCTTCAGCTACCTTTCTAGTATGAACTCTGAATGTGTGCTTCTCCATGATGATAATGAATTAAACCTGTGAACTGTAAGCTAGCTATAATTAAATGTTTTCCTTCATAAGAGTTGCTATGTCATGGTGTCTATTCACAACAATAGAAACCATAACTAAGTCACTATCCTTATTCTGATCCATCCTAAATCAATCAACCCAGAGAACCTCTCTTCAAAATCTAGACCAGTGAACTCAAAGCACTTCTGTGGCTTTTATGTTTCTGCAAGCCACAGGGACTTCCAGCTCAACACTCACATAGCTATTGTTACTGTCTGTCTCTTGAGTTGTTCCTGTGGGGTTTTAATCCCATCTAGAGATCCATCCCATATACAGGTACAAAACCCAGACATTATTATCGATGCCCACAAGGGCTTGCTGACTGGAGCCAGATATAGCTGTCATCTGGGAGGCTCTTCTAGTGCATAATAAATACACAGGGGGATACTCTCAGCCAGCCATTGAACTGAGCACAGGGTCCCCAATGGAGGATGTAGAGAAAGAACCCAATGCTGAAGTGGTTTGTAGCACCATAGCAGGAACAACAATATGAGCCACCTAGTACTCCCAGAGCTCCCAGGGACAAAACCATCAACCAAAGAGTACACATGGAGTTACCCATGGCTCCAGACACATAAGCAGCAGAAGATGGCCTTGTTGGACATCAAAGTAAGGAGAGGCCCTTGGTTTTAAAAAGGCTCTATGCTACAGTGTAGAAGAATACCAGGACAGGGAAGTGAGAGAGGGTTGATTGGGGAACAAGGGGAGGGGAGATGGCTTATGGGATTTTTTGGGGGGAGTAGGGAACCAGGAAAGAGGACAACATTTGAAATGTAAATAAAGAACATATCTAATAAAAAATGGCCTCACAGGACAACCTAGCCTTAGCCACTCAGGTTGTCAGGTTGAGTATTTTGTGGAGCAGAACTCCATCTTTCTAGTTCACTACATTTTAATACACTTGAGTAACATTTCTGTAGTAGACATCTGGGAAGTCCCTGTTCCATGAATCAAAGATGTATCTTATATCATCTTACCTCTGTCATCCAAATAGTCCCTATAGGTAGCCTATAGTGAAACATTCCTGAACATCACTCACAATAAGCTTTCTCTTGTAAACATGGATAATCCAGTTGCTGTGTTTTTTTTTTTTTGTCATTTCTTACATGCCCATGTTTTTCCTTTAGTATTGTTTGGTATTTTTCTTCATTCAGACCAGATTGTGTACCCTTAAAATCAGCCTTGGTACCATGCAATCCAATAAGACTGTAACTCATCTTGAGTCCTTAAGAAAATGATATATTATGTAGCTTTCAATGGAAGCCCATCTGAGGCGTCCTCATGGTCCTTTCAGCAGAATGATTCCTGAGTCCAGCTACTGTCACAATCTATCTCTATGATACTGTAGGTACCAATTATTACGACTGCTATTCTCTGGAAATGTCCTTTATTGACTACTTCTTTGTCACTTCTCAAAACAAAAATAAATATCCTTCAATATCTAGCCCAACCATTACTTAGTCTTAAAATCTTCCTAATTCCTTATAACATACTTTAATGCTGAACATAGTCCCAATTTCATGTACAATAGCTTTATAGTGAGGGCTTCCAGTATATACATCATCATTCTTCAATATATGTACATTTTAAAACTTTTGTTTCTGAAACATATTTTTAAAAATTTAAATGATTTTACTGGTTCCAAGTAAATGAAGAATGTTAACAATTTTTCAAAAACATGAAATTAGGAAGATGCTAGATTCACATATTCATGGCATTAAAAACCCAATAAGGTTAATGTCTTCTGATAAAAGCATTGATTTATCCTGTTCCAAAAGAGTTTCTAATACAAAGGATTTAGTGCAGAATTCTATCAGACCTTCAAAGAAGTCCTGATACCGATACTCTTCAAATTATTCCACAAAATAGAAACTGAAGGAACACTACCCAACTCATTCTATGAAGCCACAATTACCCTGATACCAAAACCTCACAAAGATCCAACTAAGAAAGAGAACTACAGGCCGATTTCTCTTATGAATATCGATGCAAAAATACTAAACAAAATACTTGCCAACCGCATCCAAGAACACATCAAAACGATCATTCACCATGATCAAGTTGGCTTCATCCCAGGGATGCAGGGATGGTTCAATATACGGAAATCCATCAACGTAATCCACTACATAAACAAACTCAAAGAAAAAAACCACATGGTCATCTCATTGGATGCTGAAAAAGCATTTGACAAAATTCAGCATCCTTTCATGCTAAAGGTCCTAGAAAGAACAGGAATTCAAGGCCCATATCTAAACATAGTAAAAGCAATATACAGCAGACCAGTAGCCAACATTAAGGTAAACGGAGAAAAACTTGAAGCAATCCCTCTAAAATCAGGGACTAGACAAGGCTGTCCCCTCTCGCCATATCTCTTCAATATAGTACTTGAGGTACTAGCTAGAGCAATTCGACAACAGAGGGAAGTCAAAGGGATACAAATCGGAAAGGAAGAAGTCAAACTATCACTATTTGCAGATGATATGATAGTTTACTTAAGTGACCCAAAAACCTCCACCAGAGAACTCCTGCAACTGATAAACAACTTCAGCAAAGTGGCTGGCTATAAAATCAACTCAAGTAAATCAGTAGCTTTCCTATATGCGAAGGATAAGCAGGCCGAGAAAGAAATTAGGGAAATGACACCCTTCACAATAGCCACAAATGATATAAAGTATCTTGGAGTGACGCTAACCAAACATGTGAAAGATTTATACGACAAAAACTTCAGGTCTCTGAAGAGGGAAATTGAAGAAGACATCAGAAAATGGGAAAATCTTCCATGCTCGTGGGTTGGCAGGACTAATATAGTCAAAATGGCAATCTTGCCCAAAGCAATATACAGATTCACTGCAATTCCCATCAAAATCCCAACTCAGTTCTTCATAGAGCTAGAAAGAGCAATTCTCAAATTCATCTGGAATAACAAAAAACCCAGAATAGCTAAAACTATCCTCAACAGCAAAAGAACTTCTGGGGGAATAAATATCCCGGACCTCAAGCAATATTACAGAGCAGTGGTATTAAAAACTGCATGGTATTGGTTCAGTGACAGGGAAGCGGATCAATGGAATAGGATCGAAGACCCAGAATTAAACCCACACATCTATGGCCAATTGATCTTCGACAAAGGAGCTGAAAACATCCAGTGGAAAAAAGATAGCCTTTTCAACAGATGGTGCTGGCTCAACTGGAGGTCAACATGCAGAAGAATGAGAATTGATCCACTCTTATCTCCTTGCACTAAGCTCAACTCCAAGTGGATCAAAGACCTCCACATAAAACCAGACACACTAAAACTAATAGAAAAGAAACTGGGGAAGACCCTTGAGGACATTGGCTCAGGGGAAAAATTCCTGAACAGAACACCAATTGCTTATGCTCTAAGAGCAAGAATAGACAAATGGGACCTCATAAAACTACAAAGTTTCTGTAAGGCAAAAGACACTGTCAAAAGGATAAATCGGCAACCAACAAATTGGGAAAAAATCTTCACCAACCCCACATCCGACAGAGGGCTAATCTCCAATGTATACAAAGAACTCAAGAGGTTAGACCCCAGAAAACCAAATAACCCTATCCAAAAATGGGGTACAGAGCTAAACAGAGTCTTTTCACCTGAAGAAATTCGGATGGCTGAGAAACACCTTAAAAAATGTTCAACATCACTAGTCATTAGGGAAATGCAAATTAAAACAACCCTGAGATTTCACCTCACACCAGTCAGAATGGCTAAGATTAAAAACTCAGAAGACATCAGGTGTTGGCGAGGATGTGGAGAAAGAGGAACACTCCTCCACTGCTGGTGGGAATGCAAGCTGGTACAACCACTCTGGAAATCAGTATGGCGGTTCCTCAGAAAACTGGGCGTGATACTTCCGGAGGACCCAGCCATACCACTCCTGGGAATATACCCAGAAGATTCACCAGCATGCAATAAGGATACATGCTCCACTATGTTCATAGCAGCTTTATATATAATAGCCAGAAGCTGGAAAGAACCCAGATGTCCCTCAACAGAAGAATGGATACAAAAAATGTGGTATATATACACAATGGAGTACTATACAGCCATTAGAAACAATGAGTTCATGAAATTCTTAGAGAAATGGATGGAGCTGGAGAATGTCATACTAAGTGAGGTGACCCAGTCTCAAAAGAATACCCATGGTATACAGTCACTGATAAGTGGATATTAGCCTAGAAGCTTAGAACACCAAAGACACAAATCACATATCAAGTGATGTCTCACAAGAAGAAAGGAGTGGACACTGGTGCTAGAATGGACCAAAACATCATTGTGGGAGAGTACAAGAACAGTAAAGTGGGAGGGGGTGGATGCGGGAGCAGGGGGAGGGAAAAGGACATGTGGGACCTTTGGGGGTGGGGAACCAGAAAAAGGGAAATGAATTGTAAATATAGAATATATACAATAAAAAAAATCAAAAAAAAATATACACATGGCTGAGTCTCCATTGTGAACATCTCAATAAGTAACTCAGGTACTGTTGTTCCTTCACTTTATGATTCCCCAAATAAATTTAGATTATTTCATAAAAGCAGTGGCTGTCAAGTTGGTAAAAACAATCAAGAGCATTAAGGCATGTGGAATAACTGGAAATCTGCCTTCAACCTCTTTCATCATTGCCCTGGTTTAGATAAGGGATCTACCCTGAGACCACCAACTCTAATCAACAAAATTTTACACATTTTTGAAAGGTATTTTTGAATCTTAGAATTCATTCAGTGATTCTAAAAAGCCACTAGATATAAGTATGGTAGCTCCAATCCTAACCTTCAGCCAGGTTGAATGGTTGATGTTATTTATACATATTTTCCAGGTTTCTGTATTCTCAGTACATGAGGAAAATTATAAGGACTATAAATAAGACAATAAATTGGCTGAAACAATCTGAGCTCTTCTTGGAGATTAAGAATGCTAAGATAGCTATTGGTATATTTAGTAATGAAAACTTTCACCCAGCAAATAGGAAGACTGAGAAGGATACAATTAAAGACTAAAAACTGGGCAGAAAATTTCAGAAGTGAAAATTAAGCTGGCAAACCAACTCGTCTTGATCAAATGACATCTAGCAAAGAGACTACCACTTAAGTCATACCAGCATCAGCTTTGGAAATTTTTCACCTATGGTGATAAAGACTTAATGTACAGAAAGTTGAAGTGGATGTATGATAGAACTATACAGATATTTATATGTATCTATATCAATATGCATATGCATACATTATTAAAAACAATGAATTCATGAAATTCTTAGACAAATGGATGGAACTGGAGAATATCATCCTAAGTGAGGTAACCCAATCACAAAAGAACATTCATGGTATGCACTCACTGAGAAGTGGATATTAGCCTAGAAGCTTGGAATACCCAAGACACAGTTCACATATCAAATGATGCCCAAGAAGGAGGAAGAACAAAGTATGGATCCTTGGATCCTTTGTAGAAAGGGAAAAAATACCCACAGAAGGAGATACAAAGACAAAAGGTTAAGCAGAGTCTGAGGGAAAGACATCCAGAGACTACCCTACCCAGGGATGCAGCCTATATACAGATATAAAACCCAGACACTATTGTGGTTGCCCACAAGTACCAGAGCCGGATATAGCTATCACCTGGGAGGCTCTCCTAGTGAATGACAAACACAGAGGGGAACACTATCAGACAGCCATTGAACTGAGCACAGGGTCCCCAATGGGGGAGCTAGAGAAAGGACTCAAGGAGCTGAAGGGGTTTGCAGCACCACAGGAGGAACAACAATGAGTCACCCAGCACTCCCAGAGCTTCCAGGGACAAAACTGTCAAGCAGAGAGTACACATGGAGTTACCCATGGCCTCAGACACATAGGCAGCAGAGGATGGTCTTATTAGACACCAAAGGGAGGAGAGGCCCTTGGTCCTGGAAAGACTTGATGCTGTAGTGTAGAGGAATATCAGGACAAGGAAGCAGGAGAGGGTTGATTGAGGAAGGGGAGATGGCTTATGGGATTTTGGGGGGAGGGGGAACTATAAAAGGGGACAACATTTGAAATGTAAATAAAGAATACACCTAATTTAAAAAAATAAAAGAAACTCAGAGATCATCTTTCAGAGACCAAGTTACAAGAGTGCCTATCCCACTGAACATAAACATTTCTGTAACATCAAAAACTACAGTACTACATTTGAGGCTATACTTTAAGTGTTATATCAATAGATTTAGTTATGTTCTGAATATGCCTTACTTTTTAAATATGAAAATACATTTTAATATATTATATTAAAACATGCTAAATCAAGTATATTTTCCATTGCCTGTGAAGTTGGCATTTGGTATAAATATTAAAATCACAGTTTTGCCAATGAGGAGTTAAAAATTTTAAGATGATAGTGCTAAAGTATGATATTTCTGAAACATTTTCTACAGGAAGATCCATAACCTCTTTATATTCTTATTCCAATGCTAATATCTGAACTTGGCCAGGACTGTTTCCTAAGAAATTTTGTACAAATGAATGAATGTCTTTAATAATTAGACTGAGTTCTTCATTCTGCAAATTCCATCTTTATTTGTTGAGGATTCCAACCAAGAAACATTTTAATTATGACACGTAATTCTAAGACTACCATGACTGATAATGGAGTGGATTTGCCAGTTCCCTTGCACTGGTAATATTCCTGGTACAGTGGCATTAGTCAGAGGTCAGGATCCCATCTCTGATACAGGTAATTCCCTTTCTACAATGCCTCCATCAAGATACAATGTCCTGGAATGGCAACTTCAGTTCACAAAGATAGTGTGCTTTTCCCCTGATGTTTTCTCACTATAGCAAAAGTAGTAGTTTTCAGCTAGTCTACCAAAGAAATCTCAACTAGTTGCTTCTCAGAGGGACCCGGAAGCTCAATAGAAACCAAGACTAAGGTTAGTTTGGAAAGTCAGTTAGCTCATCAGTATTGAAGATCAGAGTCAATCACTACATGTACAAGCAAAAGAGCAAATTCTGCTGAAGGTGATGGCTTTACAACACCAAAGATAACAGCAATTAGTATTTGAAAAAAATTCAAACAACTATTCAAAGGCTCCAAAGAGGATTTAAACAGGTAGAAATCATACTCTAAAGAAGTAACAGCACCTGTTAAGATTTCTGTTTCCTTGACTTTTACTATGACACTACATTTAACCTTGTGAAAATGTGGCAGTACAAAACTTACATGCAATGTATATATTGGCCTTTGAAGGTGCATTTCAGGGGATATTCTCAACAGGAAAAGGAAACCAGGGACTGGTAAACTGAGAAGACTGAGCAACTCTCCATAAAATAAGGACTTGTAGTTGAGGCAAGGCAGAATCATGACTGGCACATTTATACTGATCAATGCACAGATTGAGGTACTTTTGGAATTCTCAGTCCTAAATGGTATTTCTTCATCAAACTCCTCCCTCAGGATTCAAGGAACTATGAGGAAGAGGAGACAGAAAGATTATAGGAGCTAGAGGAGATAGATGGTTCCAAGGAAAGTGTCTCTCACGCAGAATAGGACTGATGTACATACAAACTCACGAAACTCTGTCAGCGTACACTGGTATTGAAGAGGCACAAGCGAGACAAGGTCCCTGCACTGACTTGAGGAAATGGATGCAAAATATTCATAACCAGGAAGCTATCTACAAATTACCAGTGCTTACAAAGAAAACTTAGGTCTATCCATTGGAGTCTCACAGGGCAGAGCAAACACAGTTAAGGGCAGGCCTCATGACCATCAACACAAATTGAACTCAATGGTTCAGAACCATTTGTCTCATATTGAATTATGGGAGAATTGAGAACTTTTTGTCTCATATTGAATTATGGGAGACTTTTTTCTTAATGATATTTTGCTTGTATGTTATGGTTTCTTGTTCTTTAATTGTGTGTGTATGTGTGTGTGTGTGTGTGTGTGTGTGTGTGTGTGTGTGTTCTTTTGGTTTTTCTCCTTCCTATTATTATTATTGTTATTATTATTATGATCATGATGATGATGATGATAATGATGATGATGATGATGATGATGATGATGATGATGATGATGCCTTGTTTGGGTTAATTTGTTTGTTTACCTGTTAACTTTTAGAGAAAGAAAGGCCATTGGAATTGGATCTGTTGAGGAAGAGAGGAGGAATTGGAAGTAGTTGGGGGAGGAGAAATAGTGATCAGAATATATTTTGTAAATATTTTTACAATTAAAATTTTTTTATTTTTTTAATTTTTATTTTGTATATTCTATGTTTACATTACAAAGGCTTTCCCCTTTACCAGTCCCCCTCCACCATACGTCCCTTAATTCCTCTCCCCCTCAACTATTCCCCAATCATTCCCCCTGCCTCCATGGTTTCTCTGTTCTGGGTCTACAAAATTGGATCCAATCTTTACAGGCCCAGGGTCCTCTCTTTTCTTCTTCTTGGGAGTCATTTGACTTGCTAATTGTGCCTTGAGTATTTAGGACTTCTGGGCTCATTAATATCCACTTATCAGTGATTGCATTTCATGTGTTTTCTTTTGTGATTGGGTTTACTCACTCAGGATGATATTTTCCAGGTCTAACCATTTACCTACGAATTGCATGAATTCATTATTCGTAATTGCTGAGTAGTATTTCATTGTATAAATATACCACATTTTCTGTATCCATTCCTCCTTTGAGGGATATTTGGGCTCCTTCCAATTTCTGGCTATTATAAACAAGGCTGCTATAAACATAGTGGAGCATGTGTCTTTATTGTATGCAGGGGAATCCTCTGGGTATATGCCCAGGAATGGTATGCCAGGGTCCTTTGGAAGTGGCGTGCCCCATTTTCTGAGGAACGGCCAAACTGATTTCAGGAGCAGTTTTATCATTTTGCAATCCCACCAACAGTGGAGGAGTGTTGCTCTTTCTCCACATCCTTGCCAGCACGTGTTGTCTTTTGAGTTTTTAATCTTAGCCATTCTGACTGGAGTGAGGTGGAATCTCAGGGTTGTTTTGATTTGCATTTCCCTGATGAGTAATGATGTTGAACCTCTCTTAAGGTGTTTCTCGGCCATCCGAATTTCTTCTGGTGAAAATTCTTTGTTTAGCTCTGTACCCCATTTTTGATAGGGTTATTTGGTTCTTTGGGGTCTAACTTCTTGAGTTCTTTGTATATAATGGATATTAGCCCTCTGTCGGATGTGGGGTTGGTGAAGATCTTTTCCCACTTTGTTGCCCCTAAAGAAATGGAAGGGGTTATAGAAAGCCTCCCAACCAAAAAAAGTATGGGACCAGATAGTTTTAGTGCAGAATTCTACCAGACCTTCAAAGAAGACTTAACAACAATACTTTTAAAACTATTCCATAAAATAGAGACAGAAGGGACACTGCCCAACTCATTCTTCGAAGCCACAATTACGCTAATACCTAAACCACAAAAAGATCCAACAAAGAAAGAGAACTACAGGCCAATTTCTCTTATGAATATCGATGCAAAAATACTAAATAAAATTCTTGCCAACCGAATCCAAGAGCACATCAAAACGATCATTTACCATGATCAAGTAGGCTTCATCCCAGGGATGCAGGGATGGTTCAATATATGGAAATCCATCAATGGAATCCACTACATAAACAAACTAAAAGAAAAAACCACATGGTCATCTCATTAGATGCTGAAAAAGCATTCGACAAAATTCAGCATCCTTTCATGCTAAAAGTCTTGGAAAGAGCAGGAATTCAAGGCCCATATCTAAACATAGTAAAAACAATCTACAGCAAACCAGTAGCCAACATCAAAATAAATGGAGAGAAACTTGAAGCATTCCCACTAAAATCAGGGACTAGACAAGGCTGCCCTCTCTCTCCATATCTTTTCAATATAGTACTTGAAGTTCTAGCGAGAGCAATTAGACAACATAAGGAAGTTAAAGGGATACAAATTGGAAAGGAAGAAGTCAAAATATCATTATTTGCAGACGATATGATAGCTTACTTAAGCGACCCAAAAAACTCCACCAGAGAACTTCTACAGCTGATATACAACTTCAGCAAAGTGGCTGGTTATAAAATTAACTCAAGCAAATCAGTAGCCTTCTTGTACTCAAAGGACAAGCAGGCTGAGAAAGAAGTTAGGGAAATAACACCCTTCATAATAGCCACAAACAACATAAAGTACCTTGGCGTAACTCTAACCAAACAAGCGAAAGATCTGTACAACAGGAACTTCAAGTTTGAAGAAAGAAATCGAAGAAGACCTCAGAAGATGGAAAAATATTTCTTGCTCCTGGATTGGCAGGATCAATATAGTAAAAATGGCCATCTTGTCAAAAGCAATCTACAGATTCAATGTGATCCCCATCAAAATCCCAACTCAATTCTTCATAGATGTAGAAAGAGCAATTCTCAAATTCATCTGGAGCAACAAAAAACCCAGGATAGCTAAAACTATTCTCAACAATAAAAGGACTTCTGGGGGAATCAATATCCCTGACCTCAAGCAGTACTACAGAGCAATTGTGTTAAAAACTGCATGGTATTGGTACAGCAACAGGCAAATAGATCAATGTTATAGGATTGAAGACCCAGAAATGCACCGACAGACTTATGGTCACTTGATCTTTGATAAAGGAGCCACAACCATCCAGTGGAATAAAGATAGACTTTTCAATAAATGGTGATGGTTCAACTGGAGGTCAACATGTAGAAGAATGTGAATTGACTCACACCTATCTCTTTGCACTAAGATCAACTCCAAGTGGATCAAGGACCTCGACATAAAACCAGACACACTGAAACTATTAGAAAAGTAACTTGGGAAGACCCTGGAGAACATGGGCACAGGGGGAAAGTTCCTGAACAGAACACCAATAGCTTACGCACTAAGATCAAGAATTGACAAATGGGACCTCATAAAATTACAAAGGTTCTGCAAGGAAAAAAATTTTAAATAATGTTTTTATTTATGTTTTCATTTATGATGGACTTGGTGTTATATAAAACTTTGAATGACATTTTATCTTTAATCTTTTGAGGTTAAAATTTGATTGCATTTCATCCCTTCCTCTCTCATATGCCCGCACCGAGTCTACTCCAAATTCATGTGTGTGTGTGTGTGTGTGTGTGTGTGTGTGTGTGTGTCTGTGTGTGTTCCTAAATATAACCCATTAAATCTGTATAATGATATAGGGCTGAATAAATATTTTAAATGCTTAAAATGTAGCAAACAAAATAGAAGAGCTGAAGGAACATTACTTCTTAACAATACCTGGAAAGCCTGGAGTGTAGGGAGAGAAAGGGAGAGGTAAACAGTACAAGATTCTTAGAATAAATCTATTGTGTGCATGTCCAATTCAGATGAAGTTATCTCAGCAGAATACAGAGGAGTCAATTTATACCATAGTGAGATCATCCACACAGGACATGAGAATCCCAAAGTCATTCTGGGATATATATGCACAGGATTTGCAGAGGGAAGACATTGAGAAGTAAATGCTCCTGCCCACAATATGTGACTCCCCTGACCACAGTCCTCCTTACCAGCCAATAGGGAGCTTGGGCCATGCAGCCAGGAGTCCTCTTTAATTTATCCTAAGAGCTTTCTTTTTGAGTTTCTATCCCAGGAGGCACCAGGACAAGTGCCTGCTCCTGGTCTCAAAAATGACAAGTATGTTTTAAGGTCAGTGACCTCTATACAAAGACAGACAGAGCTTCAGAGGAACACTAAAGACTTGCTGCTTGCAGGAACTGGGCAGCCCAGTTTGCACTTTTGTGGAAGCCACCTGTCACCTGTCTTCTCTGTGATATGGAAAGGTGAGTGAATGCTAATCTTCCATTCTGTGACTTTTCTGGCTAACACTGGAGCTCCAAAGCAAAAGTGTCACTATAAAAGTGACATTTGTCCAAGTATTTGAATGTCACCAAAGAGATAGAAATAGCACAATTGTTTTCTCAATGAGAGGAAATCTGAGGTTAAGGAAGAGTGATGGGTCAGAGAACAGAGTATGATGGAAAGGTTGAGTTCCATTGTACAAACAACAAAAAGTCTAGCGTCTAATGACAGAGTTTATTATGTATGATTTTCCTTATATCAAAAACATCATCACATAGTACTCATACTAATTTTAAAATGAAACCAACAGATTAATCTAAGATCTATATTTATAACTAGCTAGAAATTACATGTCTTGTTTAGACATGGAACCAGCAGAGGATAGTGAGAAAATGCCACGGAGAGACTTTCATATCCCATTGTCCAGAGTCTACTGTTTTTCTGGTGTATTGGGGTATCCAGGACATGCTGTGGTTGGAGAATTGGGTTCAGATGCTGTCATATTGCCTTGATTTCTGTTAGTAACGTTCCTATGTTTGCCTTTGCCATCGGTTTATCTCTGGAGTTAGTTGGTCTTGTTGTTATTGGTTAGTGTTTGAAGCTCCTGTGAGCCTGGTGTTTTGTGCTGCTGTTGCAGAGGGTGTCCGTGCTACTGAGGCAGAAACCAAAAGCTTTCTGCTACTGGTCTCTGAATTACCTCTTCACCTCTGCTGGGCTGGACTCAAGTCTCCTCCCGGGCTGTGACAGCATACACAGGTCCTGGTAAAGCCAGATGGAGTCCCACGCTGCAGTGGGGAAGTGGACAAGGGCTCCCATTCCTAAGCAATAAACTACATGCAATTACAACTTGCTGGAGTTTTCATCTACAGACACAATGGATTATTGCTCAGTTATTAAAGACAATGAATTCTTAGGCAAACAGATAGAATTGGAAAATATTATTCTGTGTGAAGTAACCCAATCACAAAAGAACAGATATGGTATGCACTCACTCATAAGTGGATATTAGCCCCAAAGCTCCAGATACCCAAGGTACAATTCATAGACCAAACGAAGCTCAAGAAGAAGAAAGACCAAAGTGTGGATGCTTCAGTTCTTCTTAGAAGGGGAAACAAAACCTCAAGGGAGGAAACATGGAGACAAAGTGTGGAGCAGAGACTGAAGGAAAGGCCATACAGAGACTGCCCCACCTGGGGATACATTCCATATATAGTTTCCAAACCTAGACACTACTGCAGATGCCAAGAAGTGCTTGCTGAGAGGAGCCTCATATAGCTATCTCCTGAGAGGCTCTGCCAGAGCCTGACAAATACAAAGGCAGATGCTCACAGCCAACCATTTGCCTGACCAAAGGCTCTCCAATGGGGTCTGCAATGGAGAAGTTAGAGAAAGGACTGAATGAGCTGAAGGAGTTTGAAACCCATAGGAAGAACAACAATATTAACCAACCAGTACCCTCACAGCTCTCATGGACTAAACCACCAACCAAAGAAAACACATGGAGGGACCCCTGGCTCTAGCTGCATATATAGCAGAGGATGGCCTTGTCAGACATCAGTGGGAGGAGAGGCCCCTGGTCCTGGAAAAGCTAAATGCTACAGAGTACAGGAATGTGAGGGCAGGCAGGAGGGAATGGATGGGTGGATGGGGGAGCATCCTCAATGAAGCAGGGAGAGGGAGATTGGGACAGGGGGTTTCTAGAGGTGAAACCTGGACAGGGGATAATGTTTGAAATGTAAAAACCTAAAATATCCAATAAAAAAGATAGTGAACTTACCGTTTAAAGGAAATGCAGGGCCAAAAACAGAGCAGAGACTTAAAGAAAAGTCATCCAGTGACTGGTCCAACTTGGGACCCATCACATCCAAAAGCACCAAACCCTGACACTATTACTGATGCCATATTGGGCTTTCAGACAGGAGTCTAGCATGACTGACCTCTGAGAGGGTCTATCAACAGCTGACTGAGAGATGCAGATACAGCCAACCACTGGAGTGAGGTCGGGGACCACTATGGAAGAGTTAGGAAGGACTGAAGTAACAGAAGGGGATGGCAACCCCATAGGAAGACCAATAGTATCAACTAACTGAGACCCCTCAGAGCTTCCAGAGACTAAGGTACCAACCAAAGAGCATACATGTGCTGGCCTGTGGCCCCGAGCACATATGTGGTAGAGGACTGCCTTGTCTGGCTTCAGTGGGGAAGGATTGCACCTAATCCTATAGAGACTTGGTTCCACAAGGAATGGGGGTTCTGAGGAGGGTGATGTGGAGGGAACACCCTTTCAGAGGGAAAGGTGGGGTAGGGAGTGAAGATGGACTGGGAAGGGGGCAACAATTGGAATGTAAATAAATGAAATAATTTAATAAAAATATATAAAAATAAATTAGGCTGGAAGTAAAATAATGAACAAAACCACAGCACACTATCAATTGAAAGAAAGCTAGAGAAACTGCTTTAATATCAAACAGTGTTAATCTCAGAGCAGAAGTTAGTGGCATGAATAAAGGAACTTATTTTTTTATTTTCTATATTCTTAGTTTACAGTCCGAAGGCTTTCCCCTTTCCCCATTCCCCCCTCACTATATGTCCCATATGTCCTCATCAACCACCTCCCCACCCCCCACCTATTCCCCAATCACCACCCCACCATTTCTCTGCTCTATTCTGGTACTCTCCTACAAAACTGGATCCAGTCCATTCAGGACCAGGGTCCTTTCCTTCCTTCTTTTTGGGAATCTTTTGACTTGCTAATTGTGCCTTGAATATTCAGTGCTTCTGGGCTCATTAATATCCACTTATCAGCGATTGCATTTCATGTGTATTCTTTTGAGATTGGGTTAACTCACTTAGGATGATATTTTCCACTATGTTCATAGGAGCCTTATTTATAATAGCCAGAAGTTGGAAGGAGCCCAGATGTCCCTCAAAAGAAGAATAAATACAGAAAATGTGGTATATTTATACAATGGAATACTATTCAGCAATTAAAAATAATGAATTCATGCAATTTGTAGGCAAATGGTTGGATCTGGAACATATAATGCTAAGTGGAACTTATTGCTTGATGAAAGGGTTTGCATGGAATCAGAAACAGTCAGTGTGACAGAAGAACCCAAATCACTTAGGCCCTGAGCAATAGAACTATTAGACAAAGGAAGAGAAACTGATATAACTACTCAACAAAGTAAGCTGTTTTATTACAATGGAGTATCTCAGTCCTCTCAGTAATGAACAGAACAAGAAAACAGTCATCATCAAGGACTATCAGCCTCCAGACCAGAGCTTGAGAGCCACACACACTGACAGGATATGGGAACTTTATAAGGTTTCTCTGGACTTTTACCCCACACTCAACCATAAAACAAGTCTCACCACAATCAAAAGGGTACACATGATATAAGACAGATAATAGATAGATAGATAGATAGATAGATAGATAGATAGATAGATAGATAGATAGATAGATGGATGGATGGATGGATGGATGGATGGATGGATAGATAGATAGATAGATAGATAGATAGATAGATAGATAGATAGACAGACAGATGGATAGATAGAGTTGCAGAATTAAAGTCAACTATACGCCCCAGCACTGTGGTACTAAGCCAGGATCTCCTGATATGGTCAGTGAAAGATAAAACCAGACCAGGATGAAAGGGTCTCAGGATGAGGATGAGACAAGTTTGCTGCAAGTGATCAGACTTTGTATACCCCTATCAGAACCAAAATATAATGGCAGTTGCCCAGGAAGAATACAATTGTAGTTGCCAGGATACAATGTTTTTATAGTATACAAAGTATGCAATATTAATGTCTCAGAGTAATAACTGTCTTGTGGAGCTTCATTGATCCAGGGAACGCAGAGCCTGAGTTTTTCATACATGAGGGAGTGCCATGGTTTATCAGGAACTGAAAGGAACAGGGTTCTCCAGGAGTAACTGACTCTAAGGAAGCTAGACCAGGTCAAATTCATGACTCCTTGCAATGATTAACAGTGCCAACTGGGAAATGGCTAATATTTAGAATTTAAGTAATGCCTTCTTAAGGGACACATCAAATAAAGAAATCAACAGGGGTGTTAATGAGCATGGGGGCAGACCAATGTGTGGCACAATAGTTGGGGTAGTTTGTAGGGATGCTCCTCTGCAGTAAAGAAAACCAGTGCAGGCCATCCCCAATGCCACAGTCACTCCAGTAGCAGGAGGGAGCATCTCAGCTGCTAAGCAAGACTGAGGAATGATTAGGCTTCAATTCTGAGCCTCTTTCTGTCAATGAATGTAGGTGGTGGTAAATATAGTAGAAATCCCACTCATTGTGGCTGAAAGTGTAAAGGGTAACACCTTGGTGAAAATTTCCTTACAAAACTCATTCTCCACAAACCAAGATCCCATAAAGCCATTCACATTCACTTACTGCAGAGAAAGAAAAGTATGGAATAGGATGTGGATGATTATCTATGGAAGCTGGATATTACAGTGGGTTATAACCTTAGAATCTAGTGCTCACCAAAATAGAAAACAACACAGTACTTGTTACAGAGGCATAAGAACCAGAATGAATATTTAAAATGCTGTTCTAGGCTCAAAGATGGCTCAGCACCTACGAACACTTATTGATCATGAAGATGAACTGGATCCTAGTACCACACACACATGTTGGATTAGAGCCATCTGTAAATTCAACCAGGTACCAACACTCTCTCCTGACTTCCAAGAGCATCAGGCATGCTTGTACTACACAGCCATACATTCAGTCAAAACATTCATACACGTAAATAAAATTAAAACACTGTGTATGAAAGAGCACACATGTCAGACTGTGTGCTGCATGATGCCATGTGTGCAAAGTTCTCCAACACAAAACCAACCTGCAGCAGAAATTTTAGAACAGCAATGCCTCCCAGACAGGGTGACATCTGGTCCAACAGGTAGGTCAGCCCTGCCTAAAATGTCCTACATTAAAGGCTACCATCTCCATGCCATGAAGAATTGCATTAAATAGCTGTGCCCTTGAAGAGAGAAAACAATCATGACATGGCAGGGAGTGGGTGAAACAATAGACTCTAACAAGTGTCTTGAAACAAGTGATTAGCAAAGAAATCAAGGTCTTCAGAAAGCAGCTACACCAATAGATTAAATGGTGAAAAACCACAGAGTTAGATGTGCATTTGGAAATTGTGACGAATAGCATCAAATAACTCAGGATTTATGATAGTCTAAAGGAAATTGTGTGGAGGAGGGAAGAGAGACTAGGTGGATGCTGTAGACAGTGCCATTCGGAGGCCAGAGGGAGATTGAACTCCTACTCAGGCTACAAAAGCTTCTGTCCAAACCAAGAAAGGCTGGCATCCTCTACTATGATGGCAAAGCATCCCAGAAAAAGAGGAACAGATGAGTCCACCTACACCTTCCTGGGAATTGCTGGTATGAGAAGCAGACTGCTTGTTCTCTCTCCTCTCAATGGTGTAGGGGCCATGGTGTCACAGGACACAGTTCTCAAGACCGAGCTAAGAAGAGTTAGTCCAGTACTGGGGTCTAGGTGATTTTCTCCAATGCAGGCAGGATTCAAAAAACCCTACATCAGAGATAGCTACACCAGGATATAAATATAGAGCCTGCCCCAAACCTGGATGTCCACACTTCCAAAAGGAAATGGCCAGTGGCTCCTCTAAGCAGAGCACAGTACATGTACATCTGCCATATAGATTACCTTCCTGTTCCCTTCCATGACATCAGATTCTCAGTCATGCATTCCAGATAGTTCATCAACAGCTGGATCAAGCCACATTTAGTGCCTTCTGCCTCCTCAGTGGAAACAGGGAAATAACTTCCTGAGAGCTACTTTGACATCCTTGTTCCTCAGAGAATAAATGAGGGGGTTCAGGGTAGGGCTGACTGCTGTGTATAATAATGCAACCACTTTGCCATTCTCATAGGAGGATCCAGAGCCAGGCTGCAAATAGGTGTAGATGAGAGTGGAGTAGTACAAGATGACCACCAGCAGGTGGGCAGAGCAGGTGGAGAAGGCACGCTTCTTGCCCTCAGCTGAGCGGATGCGCAGGATGTTGGCGATGATGAAGCTGTAGGATATCATAGTCAACAGAAAGTTGACCACACCAAAATAAACATCAGCCATGAGAATCATGATGTTGTTGAGGGTGGTTGGGCTGCAAGACAGAAGCAGCAGTGTTGGGACTTCACATAAAAAGTGACGAATTTGGTTGGGGCCACAGAAATTGAGTTGGGCCATCAGGCTAGTGTGCACAGATGTGTTGGCTAAGCTAATCACCCACACACAGCCTGCGAGCAGAACACAGATGGGCCTGCTCATCAGCATGCTGTAGTGCAGTGGGCGGCAGATGGCCACATAGCGGTCATAGGCCATGGCAGTGAGCAGCAGCAGCTCAGACCCTAGAAACCATGTCAGGAAGAAAAGTTGGGTCATGCATCCCTTGTAAGAGATGTGGCTGCTCTTACCCGCCAGACCCTCCAACAGCTTGGGAAGAACAGTGGATGTACAGACGACGTCCAACAGAGCCAGGTTTACAAGGAAGAAATACATGGGGGTGTGAAGGCTTGGGTTGAGGCTGATGGCTATGATGATGACGGTGTTTCCTGCAAGAGCCAGGATGTAAAGAAGCAAGAAAAAGACCAAGAAGAGAGCCTGGAACCTAGGATCCTCAGAGAGTCCCTGCAGGACAAACTCTACCACAGTTGTGTAGTTGTTTATTGCCATTTGAGAGGGAGACTTGGGAGTCACTCTGACACAGCTGGGGATGGTCAAGAAGTCACAGGGTGTGGATCAGCCATCATTTCACACAGGGTCCAGCCAGCTGTGAGTAGGAGTGCTTCTCATGGGTGCTGTTGCTGTAGAAATGATGAAATCATCTATCAACACAGTGCAACAGTATGAGCATGAACTCTCCACTCTGTACACAGTAGACCCAGAACAAAAGGAACCCCTACCTGTGATGGGCAGTATCCTTCTACAGCCTGTGTTTGTTTTAACATAAATCATGTCCTATGATACCCTGAGAATTGGCATTTCTCTAAGCATGTATGCTAGCCAGTTAAGGCATACAAAAAAACCAAAACAAAACAAAACAAAAACAAACAAACGAACCAAAAAAAAAAAAAACACCATAGAAAAAGTCTATGAAGCATAGACTTTTTAGACCTAAGGAGAAGAAGTATAATCAATGGGTATTCCAGGCTTCTCAGAGACAGGCAGGAAAAGAATTTGGGTGAGCATGACTGGGGGTATGGAATGGTTTAGATCATAAAGCAGTTATAGCATAGCAACTCTTTTGTGAATACCACATTGTCTATTTCTCCATTGCCACCCTAAGACACTCGCTTGAGGATGTTAAATTCAGTGATGGCAACAGATATCACCCACTGGTAAAGGTTTGTGCCTGCCAGAGAAGGTACCTGGTTATGCAAGGGCCAGAAACACAGCATGAAGGGCATGGACCTGGCTTTAAGCCAGCCCCAAATTTCTAGGCTATCACTCCTACCCAGCTTCCAGTCTGTCTTCCCTTTACTTCATACACATATCTACCTCTAATCATCCAGGACTCTCCAAGCATATAGCCTCTCAGGCAGAGAACGATGTGCACTGATCAGCATTGAGACCAAGAGCTCTCCCCGTTTCTACTGTCCAATGGGAGTGAGCAGGCCCAGACCCATCCTGGAGACTCCATGAGTGGGATGTTGGCTACATGAAAACAAAGAACTCACACAGAATATGTGCTGAACAAGGAAGACATTCTTTCCCTGGGAGTGCACAGATCAAGGCCTTCCTACTAAAGGGTGAACTTGAGAGCAGGGCCTGAGCTTTTGATAATCCCATCCCCTCCTACTGAAGAGCTAAGCTGTCCATTGAAACTTCAGGACCCATACTTGTCCCCAGAAAGCCAAGGATGATGTGTCAGTACTCCCTGCAGATAACCAGTGGCCTCATAAGGAAGGTAAGGCTTCTCAACTGAAGCCCCAAATCCTTTCTGATTACATCTCAGGCCCAGTACCTGTCTGCCTACCTTTTCAGGCCACAGGTGGCCCTGAGCACTGAACTCTGTACCAGATTCACAGGGAAACCATCATGTTTCTCTAGAGATCCAGCTCTCCCTCAGAGCCAATACACAGGGCAAGATTTCTGTTCACACTGTTCAATAGCCCAGATAGGTCACAGAGCAGACCTACAGAGCCATACAGTGAAAGTTTCCAACTGAAAATACGAAGCAATGTGATTCTGGTAAGAGTTGCTTTTTCATTTTTACACACTGAAATAGATAAGAGGAAAACCAAATTTCTTTTGAGAATCACCCTTCCCTCACAGGAGACCAAAATGAAAGAAGGGATGGAGGGAGGGAAGGAGGAAAGGAGGGAGGGGAGAGAAGGAGAAAGGTAGAGAGGGAGAGAGGGAGACAGAGAGACAGGGAGACAGGGAGAGAGGGAGAGAGGGAGAGAGAGAGAATGGATGCCCAAAAGGAAGAACAGGATAGAGGAAGGGATAACTCACATGGAAGGAGAAGCTGCCCATGGCTGTCCATCTAACCCCAAGATGTCTGCATGTCAGGAAGAACATACATTGTGGTCACAAAGAGGCCGGTGTCTCATTTGTTTGCTTTTGGCCTTAATGTAGGGTCTACCTCCTGGGATGGACTCTGAGATTGCTTGGGAGTGGCCCTCGGAGAGCAATTACTCACAGTGAGGAAAACAGTTGCTAAGCTGAGACACCAGGACTCTAAGCAGTGCCTGATGTCATGTGCACAGCTCTAGGACACTGACCCCTATGGTGATTTCCTCCCTGGGGATGCCTTCAAGATAGCTTGACTGTGAGTTATGTACCCTTGATCCCTGTAGGAAGATATATTTCTTGTTAACAAACTATCCCTCAGCATAGTCTATGGGTTTCATTCACCTCATTTTATCATTACATCATTAGATCATTAAATCATCTTGGTTTAGCATAGTGTTATCAATAAACCAACACTGATGGTTAGTTCATAACTGTATGGGGACAGAAAGAGTGAGCCACTCTCATGCATTCTTGGGGAGAGCATAATCACTGTGGTAGATCAGAGTTGAGCTTGACCCTGAAGTGATGCAACTTTTTACCAAAGTTTTCAAATCTTCCTATGAGGAGAGATTGTGTGAAGACTGTAAAGGTGAGGTTCAACAAGAGTTTGCAGAACTTGAACTTTACCTTGTTCTGTGGCATGAACCATTAGCAGTAGATTGGCTTCCCTGCATAGCCAAAAGATTCACTGCAGGTGTGAGCCATCTCTTGCAGTCACAGAACAGTTCAGAAAGTATCCCATTCAGAATCAATCATTACAAGAACTGAAAAGAACTAAAACCCAAACTTCACAAACCAAATGACCACTAGCCACGTTAAGTTCCACATCTTCCAAAGTCCTTGAACTGTGTCAATATACACATTCTCAATATCTCCCAAAATGTCATCCATTTAATGGAACAACAAATGCAACACTCGAAGCACAACTCAAGATTTGAACAATTTCTAGAGCACATTAAGATGAGATAAGAGCTTCAACTACATTTGATCTTTCTAGTCAATTTTGCATAGACTAATCTGAGTTACAAAACTAATGAGTAATTGAAGGCTGTAATACTGGTTTAACTAAAATGCATAGTCCGAAAAGAATCACCATGTTTATAGCATATAAGCCTCAAAACTAGGGCTAATTAGTTCATGGATTACTGATGTTTGTCTGCCCTTCACTGACTGGAGCAGCAGTCATCCACATAGCAGGGTAACCAGAGAGCCCAGCAATGAGATGTGGTAGAGAGGCCATGGACCAAACAACTGCCCATGGGCCTGAGAGGACTCTCTCTTCTGCCTGTGAAAAAGCATGTGGTGGTTTGGCTGCTGTAATGGCCTTATGCAGTAAAGGTCATTAACAGCTAAATGCTAATCAGCAGGGAGGGCTGTAGGGTCAAGAACTTGACTGAGGTGGACAGACCTGCAACTGGCCTGTCCTATGTCACCTTGAAGCAAGCTTTCCAACTCCATGCCAGGCATGACAGCACAGAGTACAGGAAGCTTTGATGACCCAAGGAGGCACAGTAAACAACAGTTTTCATTTTTATTTAAGGAGCAAGTGTAGGACTATCTCCTACCCAACCCCAAATAGGAAAGAGGGCTCAGAAGAGGAAAGCTAGGGGAAGCTGGTAGTGGAGGCTCTATGAAAACAAGTCTGATGACATTCAATGGGCTCCTGTAGAACACACAGCAACAAGTCCTTCCACACCTAATGCATTGAAAGGACTGACATTGCATGTAGTAAAGTCAGAGCCCCTGATCATCATCTCTCTGGGTCATGAGAGTATAAACATCCATCGTGGAGTTAGGTAGGCTTGTCTGGGTTATATCTAAGGAGAACAGTATTTGGAATATATTAGTGTCTGCCTTTTCATGAGAATTAAATTAGAACTGATTTGAAGATGACCTTGGGCCCTCCTTGTTCAGTAGGATGAGATGGTCAGGTTTGGTTCATCTGGTTGCTTATGGTATACAGAAGCTACATTTGTTGATGTCCTGGAGCTGCCTAGGGGATGGTGCACATGGGGCTGTTCAATGCCAGGTTTCAGTCACTGGAAGGGGGGAAGGGGTGAGACTTTGTTCTCTTCACAGTGGTGCTCTCTCTTCCAGCAGTTTGGACATAAAGAACTCCTGGGACCACATTTAGTTATGATCTCTGAAGACAAATATGTCAATAGTTTCACACACCTATAGAGATCCAAAGTTACATGAGCTAGGCTCACTCCTTGAGCTCCAGATGGGTAGGCATCAAATCGGGACAACAGTGGTTTGTGCAAAGTAGAAAGGCAACCCCACACCCATGCATGGTTATCTCCAGAGTCCATCCTATTTTACAATTTGCTGGAACATCCAAAGCTTGTCATCCCGTCTAGGGAAACCCACTGTGTGCCACTCCAATAGCTTGCCAACTGGAATCACTTTCATGGGTTTGGATGCCTGTCCCACATTGACCAAATCCTGGCCTCCCTCCCACAAGCTCTTTCTCTGAGGAAGCCTTATTTCTCCCTCTGGATCTAGCCAGCAGCCACTCAGACCCACACTGACTCTCTGGGAACATGTAGTGGACTTGCTTTTGGGTTTTCTTGCTTTTATTGAGACAGAGCCTTACTGTGTAGTTCAGGTTGGCCTTTAACTCCAGATCCTCTCATCCTAGTCTATGAAGTACTGGGATTATCAGTGTGCCCCACTGTACCTGATTTAATCCATAAGTTTGTACTTTGTGGAAGCTAAGGAAAACATTAACAAAGACATCCCAAGAGTGAGTGGGTTACAAAATCACTGGCTTCTGTGCAATGTGTGTTTTCAGTTACACAATCAATTACTCTAAATACTTCATTCCTGTCATGACTTTCCACCAGTGAATGGTGTTAGCCTTAGTATCTTCTCTTCACTGGCCCCAGTGTCCAGCAAGTGCATCCAAGGTATATCAAAATAAAACGAATCCTCCCTCCTTCAACGGCATCATTGAGGACAATATTTCTCGCAGAGCTTTCTGGGAAACAAAACCCAAAGGTTAGGAGTGTCAATTGCAACCTTGAAACCTAGAGGAAGCAAGTTTTTCATGGCTTGGGATCAGGCAGGGGCAGATGGTATGCTGAACTGAACAGCAAACGACTACCATAAGCTCAGGTATTTGAACAGTTGGCTGCCAGGTGATGCCACTGTTGGGAAAGGTTTAGGATGTATGACCTTGCTGGTGGGAGAACATCACCAAAGGTGAGCTCTGGTGTTTTATAGCCTTGACATATCTGCAGTTTCCTCTCTTTGCATGGTTGATGATGTAATCTCTGAGCTTCCTGCTCCAGCCACCATGCCTGCTCCTTGCTGCTAAGCATCAAGGATATGTGGACTCTTATCCTTCTGGAACTGTCAACCTAAAGAGACCATGCTATGAGCTCCCTTTGTCATGGTACCTTCTCACAATGACAGAGAGGTAACTAAATCAGATGGGGAGAATGCTCATCACTGGAGAACAGAGCAGCAGTGACATATGTACTACTTGGTAGAAAATTATACCTCAGCAATGTTTCCTATCAGCTCACCTTGCGTCCATGAAACTTAGCAATGCTCCTCACCAGCTCAGTCTTACCCATGAACCCTGTTACTGTGGCTTTTCTCATCTATTATATCTGCAAACATTTCCTTTTGCAATGCAGGGCATGCCTCCTCTCAGTCCAGGAGCATCACTGCCCACTAACCATGAGGGAATGTACTCAGAGTCACCACTCCCTACACTAATACAAGTCATTCTTTCTCTGAGCCATAGTGGGCTGATGTCACTGCAGTTTCCCGCTGGATTGAAACATTCCATCTTGAATGAAACAGCTTAAGCCAGAATGTTAAATCAATCAATCAATCAATCAATCAATCAATCAATCAAACAAACAAACAAACAAACAAACAAAATCAAAATAGCTTCACAAAAACTAATCAGATTCACTATGTTCCTCCTATTCCAGAATAAATAGTACAGGATGCTGAGAAACACCCTCAGACAAGACAAGCTGCAAGAAGACTCTGAGACAAGATCAGTTGTCTGGAAGAAGAGGAAGAAGAAGAAGAAGAAGAAGAAGAAGAAGAAGAAGAAGGAGGAGGAGGAGGAGGAGGAGGAGGAGGAGGAGGAGGAGGAGGAGGAGGAGGAGGAGGAGGAGGAGGAGAAGGAGGAGGAGGAGGCTAGTCTACCTTCCTGAAATAGGTTTAGACGAACTGAGTCACTTGTACAGAACAGGCTCCAACTCCCTGTGCTGCCCGCAGAGTGTGCAGGTTACTCCAGGTTCCCAAATTCTGTGAGCTGTCACCCAAGATGTGGATGCCTTTGGTGAAACAACCTTTGAACAATTTCTGTCTCCTGTAAGTTGCCTTTCCTCCACATTCCAGTCAGTAACCCTTCCTCCACATTCTTGTAAGTTACTCCTCCTACATATTATTGTAATCAACCCAGTGAAATACACAGACGACAAAACCTGTGAAAGCAGTCTGTTGATAGGACAGGGAGCTGTAGTCACTAAGGTTGAGGCCATCTGGACTACGTGTGTACTGTGCTCTTGTCACTTCCCACCAGTCCCTGACAATTGAGGTGTGGTGAAGGATAAGTCCCTGAGTGATTTACGTATCAGAAGTTAAGGCCAGGTTGAAGGGGGCAGCGAACAGAACCTTCCAATGGGGAGTGTCACATGAAGGGCACACAGTAAAATCAGACCACTCTCATCTAGCTTTCAAATGCAGAGCGAAAAGACATTTCAGGTTCCCAAATTTTACATATTTCAAGAGAAGAATGTTCTAAAACAGAAAATTGTCCTGGAGGTACATTTACTGGACTTCAAACACACTATGCACCACCTCCTTCACTCCATCCCACAGGGCTCCAGAGAGCTGTGGATGACTGTGCTGTGCTGGCTCTGTTCCCAGTTCGATCCAGCAAACCAAGCTCAATGAAATAATGACATAGCCTATGCTGGCAGCCCTGGGAACATTCTCATGAGGTCAATCTTCATCCATTGTTTCCAAAGGGCCTTTTGTGATGAACACCAGACACTGAGTTCTTTTCCCCTTGACTACTGCTGGCCATGGGACCCATCAATGTGGTTTGTTTCCCTAGTGGGTCTCCCTTGGGGAAAACAAATTTTTCATTTGAAAGTGGCTATCCATTGTTGCTTCTGTGTTAGGGATGGTGGCTTGTGTCTGCTTCTTTCAGCTCTAGGACTCCATCTGGTGCAGATACAGGCAGGTCCTGTGCATGCTGCCTCAGTCTCGGTGAGTTTGTATGTGTGCTAGCTTTGTTGCCTCTAGAAGGCCTTTATGCCTTGGTGGTCTCCATCCCCTCTGGTCTTACAATCTTGCCACCTCCTCTCCCAGAGTTCCCTGAGCTCTGAGGGTAGGAATTTGATGGAGACATTCTTTTTAGAGCTAGGCGTTCCAAGATATCTTTCTCTGTATATTGTCTGGCTGTGGGTCCCATTTGCTAAAGGATGAAGATTTTCTGATGATGGCTGAGCAAGGCACTGATCTGAGTATAATACACATTGTTAGGAGTCATTTATAGGTAAGTTCCTTTAGTAAAACAGTAGTATTTTATTTTCCACTCTGTCCTGGCCTATCTGGTGTCAGATTTTTAGCTACCCAAGCACCACTGAGTAAGGGTTTCATCTCATGGAGTAGGCCTTAAAGCTGGTATTTGCTGGCTATTCCCACAAGCCTTGTGCCACTATTGCTTTTGCAGACAGGTCACTATTGTAGACTGGTGTTTACCCTTCTCCTTTGGTAGAGTGCAGTCTATCTTCTAATACCATGAATACTAGTACATAGGGGTTAAGGCTTTAGGTGTGACTCATATCAGTCATGCTTGGCATGGTGGCTTGAATAAGAATGGCACCAATAAGCTCAGATATTTAATCGCTTAGTCTCGTGAGAGTGGCACTGTATAAGAAGGATAAGAAGGAGTGGCTTTGGAGATGGAAGTGTCTCACAGGAGTGGGCTTAGAGATTTAAAAATGTCCACACCTGGCTCAATCTCTGTCTCTGTCTTTCTGTCTCTCTATGTCTCTCTGTGTCTCTTTCCATCTCTGTCTCTCTGTCTCTGTCTCTGTCTGTCTCTGTCTCTGTCTGTCTCTGTCTCTGTCTGTCTGTCTCTCCTCACTCTTCTAGATCAGGATGTAGCTCTCAGCTACCACTAGAGTGCCATGTGTCCTACCATGCTCCAACCATGCTCTCTGTCATGATGATAATGAACTAAGCATCTGAAACTGTCAGCAAATACTTAGTTTAATGTTTTCCTTTATAAGAGCTGCCTTGGTCATGGTGCTTATTCACAGCAATAGACTTCCTAACTTAGTCACCTGGAACTGGAAACCTAACCAGCTTCTTTGGACTAATAAGATTATGGATCTTAGAAAAGACTGTACTACTACCACCTCACTAGATCAGCTAATTCTCTACTACATTCAAATTCTTATCCTTTTACCAACAGATAAGTGTAGTTATGACCCATCATCAAAGAAACTTCTCTTTTTACAGCAAATGGAGACCATCACAGAAAATCACAACTGGACACAATGAAGATGTCAATGGATTGTGGGTAGTCTAGCCCCAATAGATACATGTGCATAAGTGCTCCTGAATCTATGGCTCAGGAAACATGCAGGAAGAGGGAGCAGGAGGATTGTAAGAGCCAAAATACTAAGAAGTCTTCAGTGAACAATCTCTCCTAGATTTGGCTTTGTAAACAAGATCAAAACAATGGCAATATCAATGGGTATGTTAATATGATTGGGGAAAATTTTAAGTATTCCATCCCTAGACAAAGAACTATGAACAACTAATGACTCCTGGGAGGAGAATTAGCTTCACCCAGGATATGTCCTCTTATTGGCTGCCTGATGCAAAGAGGTCAGCCTTGAAACTATACACACAAACAATAAACACAGAATCAGCATTATATGTGTCTGTGTGCATGCATGTGTGCATATGTAACAAATACTCAAAAGTGGCTATTAACTTGAGAGTGGAGGGTATGGGAGGGGTCTGAGTGAGGATAGCTGGGCATGGCTGGATGGGGCCAGAAGCAAGATGCTGTTTTTCTATTAAAAACATTTAAAAAATAGAAAGTGAATCCATGAGTAAATCTATTGAAATGCAAGTGAATGTAGCTGCTAATGCCAGCACATAGATGCTGAAGGTGAAGTGTGGGCAGTGCGCACGAGGGTGATTTCTACAGAATGCTTCAGCACTGTTATATGCTTGAATTTCCACAACCAAAACTGGAGGGAAAAAGTGAACAAAAATTCCAATATATTTGAAAAGCTTAAAACAAGTATCAACAACCCAAGAGTAAGGAAACTATCTTAGTGGAATTTTAAAAATATTTAGAACTGAATGATAACATGATGCTGCCGATCAGACCAGGCAGGATTCTGCAAAAATAGTTCAGTGTGCAGCTCAGTGCTTAGACACTATTCTGAAAAGTAACTGCTAAAAGTAGGCAAATAGGCTGAAATTTTAATGAAAATTTTAATTAAAATGAATTTTAATTAAAAAAGAATCGAAAATTTCATTTTTTCCTGTTTCTATATGAAGCTGAAAAATTGTCCTTTTGATTTCTGTGAAGAACTGTTTTGGAATTTCAATGGGGATTGCATTGAATATGAAGATTGCTTTTCCTGGGAAGGCCATTCTTAACTATATTGATACTATGAAGCCACAATTACTCTGATACCTAAACCACACAAGGAACAAACAAAAAAAGAGAACTTCAGGACAATTTCACTTATGATTTTTTTCATTTTTATTGGTTATTTTATTTATTTATATTTCAAATGTTATCCTCCTTCCCAGTTTCCACTCCACAACCCCGATCCCTTGACCCCCTTGCCTCTATGAGGGTCTCCCTACCTGCCCACCCACCGCTGCCTCAGCACGCTAGCATTCCCCTACCCCTGGTCATTAAGCCTCAACAGGATCAAGGAGCTCCCATCATCCCAGTGATGCCTGCTAAGGCAATCCTCTGCTTCATATCCATCTGGAGCCATGGCTCCCCCATGTGTACTCTTTGGTTGTACTCCCCTATATGCATAGCAGCCTTATTTATAATAGCCAGAAGCTAGAAACAACCCAGATGTCCCTCAACAGAGGAATGGATACAGAAAATTTGGTGCATTTATACAGTAGAGTACTACTCAGCTATTAAAAACAATGACTTCATGAAATTCGCATACAAATGCATGGAAATAGAAAATATCATCGTTTTCACCTTGATAGGGCTTCATATTTTTGATCCATTTTCTCCTGTATTTCTTTAAGACATTTATCTATGTGTTCTGCTATCAGCAACCTGACCAGTGATTTTAGATTCAAATCTTGTTTTTCTGGTGTGGTGGGATATCCAGGGCTTACTGCTGTTGGGGTGCTGGGTTCAGATGCTGCCATATTGCCTTGATTTCTGTTAGTAATGTTCCTACATTTGCCTTTTGCCATCTGGTTATCTCTGGCCTTAGATGGTCTTGTAGTCACTAGCTGGTGCTTGAGCCTCCTGTGGGCTCGAAAGGCTATTTCCCCACCACTGGATGACTGGGTTTCCCCTGGCACAGATTGCTGATGTGTTGTTCTCCTCTTGGGTGCTGTTGGACCCCTTGTGTGTCTTTCTCTAAGCAATGTTATATTCGGTTATCACTGTGGACCTGATGCAGCTTGTCTTCTCTGGATCTGTTTGCTTAGTTCAGTCAGCAGCAAGGATGCTGTCTGAGGCCTTGGGGAGTGGGGAGTGCGGAGTGCGGAGTGCGGAGTGCAGGGACTCCCAGAGGGCCTGGAACCCATGCCCTACTGGAACACAGGAACTGCTGCTCTGCCAAGCTTCAGTTCTTAGATGACTGGCTGGCAGCCCGGGTAACCCAAGATCTTAAGCTTGGGATATCTCGGGTATCTGGTCCTGTCTGGTCAGTCTAAGCACCCGCCACCAAGATGGCCATGGATGAGCAGAGTGCAGGGTTCCCCTCAGAGTGCAGAGCCCATCCCTGGTTGGGGCCCAGGAACCCTGCTCTGCCTGGTTCGCTGCTAGGCGGTCTTGCACCCCCAAAAAATCCAAGTTCTGGGTATCACGGGTACCTGGCTCAGCTCTCCTTAATCCGGCACTGCAAGGATGCTGGCAGTGGCTGCTGGGTGTAGGGAGTGCAGCTTGCACAGTCCATTGCAGGGCAGGGAGCTATTAAAAATGACAACTTCCCGAATTTTGCAGGTAAATGGATAGAACTAGAAAATATCCATCCAAAAGGACATGCATGTTATGTACTCAATGATAAATGGATATTAGCCCAAAATCTCAGAATACCCATGATACAACTCACAGACCATATGAAGCTTAACAGGAAGGCCAAAGTGTCAATGCTTCAACCTGACATAGAAGGGAGAACAAAATTATTATAGGAGGAACTGGGTGGGAGAGGGGAGCAGGAGGGGAAAGGGGATTAGGTTCAAGTATGGGGAGAGGCAGGAGAGAAGTCCAGAGGACCAGGAGAAAGGGCAGGAGGGAATGGGGGACAGGAAATACTAAAAGTCCCAGATACCTAAGATAAGAGAGGCTCCCAGGACCCAATGGACATGACATTAGCTGAAAAACCCAACAGAGAAGAGAACCTGAAGAGATCACCCCCAGTAGCTAAGCATGGCCCCCGTTGAGGAAAGGGGTCACTCACCCATCTCAAAATTTTTACAGCAGAATTGTTCTTTTCTAAAGGAAATGCAGGGACAAAAAATGGAGCAGAGACTGAGGGAAAGTCCATCCAGAGACCACCCCACCAGCAATCCATCCCATCTGCAGTCACCATACCCTGACACTACTGCTGATACCAAGAACTGCTTTTAGACAGGAGCCCAATAAGTATGACCTCTGAAAGGCTCTGCCAGAACCTAAGACAGATAAAGACACTCACAGCCAACTCTTGGACTGAGCCCAGGGACCCCAATGGAAGAGATAGGGAAGGACTGAAGGAACTGAAGGAGATTGTAACCCCATAGGAAGAACAACAATACCAACTCCCTATACCCTCAGATTTCCTGTGTACTAAACCACCAACAGTACATGGATGGGTCCATAGCTCCTACTACATATGTAGCAGAGGATTGCATAATCTGGCATCGATGGGAGGGGAAGTCCTTGGTCCTGTGGAGGCTTCTTGCCCTAGTGTAGGGGGATGCTAGAGGGCTGATATGGGAGTCAGTGGGTGGGTGGATAAGTGGGTGGCAGAGCACCCTCTTAGAAGCAAAAAGCAGGGGGGATGGAAGGGAGTTTTCAGAGGGGAGACTGGGAAGGGGGATGATATTTGAAATGTAAATAAATAAAATAATCAATAAAAATGATAGTGTTTCCTTAAAATAAAACAATAATTTAAAGCATAAAAACATTTTCTTTGTCTGGGCTCTTCATTCTTGTATCTTATCTTCAACTTCTGAAACTCTGCTCTCTATGTTTTGTATTCTATTGGTGAACCTTACTTCTGAGAATTTTTTTTTGTTTCACTTTATCAACTTTTTATTTCCTGATTTATTTGTTTGGCTTTTCTTTATCTTAGTGTTCTGTTTTGTTTTGTTTGTTGACAAATTTGTTTTTTATGTCATGAATTGTCATTATATTTGCTCCACTGTTTGTGTTTTCATATTTCATTAAGTAATTTATCTTATCCTATTTAAGATCCTTGGATATATTCATAATTGCTGTTTGAAGTCCCTGTTTATGCTTCAGCTATATTACCTGTCTTCGGGTCCTGGAGTTGGATTACTAGGTTCTGATAAAGGCATACTGTCTAGACATTTAGTATTTGTGGTTTTGTGCTGGTGTCTAGGCATCTGGAATGGGATGACTGAAGTGATTCCAGTTGCTGCTGTCTTGTCTGAGTTGGGTGAATCTTCCATTCCTTGATTTCTGTGTACTCTGAATATTAGGAACGTGTGGTGGCAGAGTGCTTGTGCAGGTCAGTGGATGGCAGAGAGGGCTAGAGGTGGGCCAGGAGGAAAAAGCTGAGTGGGAGAAACTTCTGAGCTAAGTGGATCCTGTTCACACCTAGGATTACAGGGAATTGGAGGTATAGTAGAAAGAGGGGGCTCGTGCAAGTACTGAAAACCAAAGAATTACCTGGAAAGACAAAGCTGAAAATATTAGAGGACCCTGGGTCTGAACCAAGATTTGGTGTCTCCAGTAGATGTAGCTAAAGTGGGAGGAGTGGGGCTGTAAGTGGGTTGTTCCTGGGTTTGTGTGAAAGTGGAAAGATCAAATGGTGGACAGAAAGAATAGTGTGATGCACCCACTGGAGTTCCTGCCAGGCATGGCCACTGAAAGTCTGAGTAGAAAGCATTTCTGGGTATAGGAGTTGACAGAAACAAATGAGGATGTGTTAGATGAGGAGGTGGTGAGGAGAGGGTCTGTATAGAAGGACCAGCTGGGTCCACTCCGAGGTTTGGCAGATGTGTATTGGATGTTTAATTAGAGGACAGGCGCCCTCACCCTGGCTGCTACAGGGCTAGGGATGAGAATGGAGAGTAGTTTTCTCAGCTCTTCTGTACATCTCGAATTCTCTCAAAACATTGTCCCAAACAACAAGGATTTAAGATGATAATAATGATTTTGTGGCACCCAACAGGAGGAACAACATATGAAATAACAGTCCTAAAAGGTGTGTGTGTGTGTGTGTGTGTGTGTGTGTGTGTGTGTGTGTGTGTTAGTTACAAATATGAATGAATATAAAAATTTAGGAACAAATAGGAATTTAGGAATATTGTGCTTTCATATTTCATTAAGGAATTTACCATATCCTATTTAAGGTCCTTCGACATATTCATAATTGCTGTTTGAAGTCCCTTTTTATGCTTCAGCTGTATTACATAGCTGGGTCCTGGAGTTGGGTTACGGGGTTCTGATAAAGGCATACTGTCTTTAGGAAAAGGCATTCCTTTTCCTAAACCTTGAGTATCATTTCCAACTATATTCTGTTTGTGTATCCAGTGAAACTGAAAACATGAAACATTTCAGAACCTTTGTCTTGAGAAGCAAGTGTGAGAATGATGCACTGGAGAGGTGAGTCCATTTGTCGACACATGGCTGGCACTTTTTTTTTTTCGTGACAATAGCCAGAGCACCTGAGACACTGAGACATGAACAGAACAGCCTGCATCCTGGACTCCTGCCTGCTCTAGCTCACAGTGTGACTTAAGCCTGCATGCCAAGGTCAGGGGTCCCATGCCCACACAAACTTTGTCATCACAGCCTCAAATGCAGGCAGAGATGGCCCCTGAGGGTGGAGAAATCTGAGATCCTTTTCTGGAGAAGTTAACCAGTGAACACCTGCCCCGTGCGCTCCCTGCTGTGTTTTCTACAATGACTTGAATGAGCTGCAGTTGGGGAAGCACCAGAGTCCCTGCCACAGCAAGCAGGAGCAGTGCCCTTCCCATCTGCCCCTGGGGCCAGGACTCTCTCCACCTTCACTTTTCACCTGACAAATAATTGCAAGGCCACCTTGGCCAAAGCCCTGAGGCAGGCCTCCCATAGGACCATGGCTGTCTTGGATTGCATCATACAGCCAAAGCTATCTAGACTTAAGCCAGGATTACCTGAAGCAAACAGACACCTCTGTACTCCTCAGGACCAAGGCATCCCTGCAGCCCAAATGGTGTGGTGAGGACATGACCTAGCTGCCCCTCTTTTGTAGGGTCCAGATGCATCTCTCTAGGCAGAAGTCACCAACCTTATGTCAAAGTCCTGGGGACTCATCTGGCAAAGATTCTTAGTTTCAAAAACTCTTAATGTTTATTGCTGCTTAAGTTGGCTATGTCTCTTCTTTCCTGTTAGACATTCAAAAAGGAGATTCATTTATAGAGTCTGGGGGTGGGGGTTAGGACTATAGGCTCTCTGATTTCAAAAGAACAAAGATGTGTTTCGGTGTATGTTTCTGATACTCACAAATGAAGATCAATAGGTCTAAGAGCTATCAGAGAGAAGTGAGTTAAAGGGCTGGAGGGAGGGAGTAATGGGTAATAGTGCAGTCACAGTTGCTTCTTTCCTCTCCTCTCCTCTCCTCTCCTCTCCTCTCCTCTCCTCTCCTCTCCTCTCCTCTCCTCTCCTCTCCTCTCCTCTCTTCTCCTCTCCTCTCCTCTCCTCTCTTCTCTTCTCAGGTTCCTTTCTACATACTTTGCTGGACACCCAGATGCATGTTTTGGGACATACAGGTAGGTTTCATACCCATGTGACTCTTCCAGACTTTTGCAAATGGAGATAATTTCTTCCCATATGTATTTCATCTTTCTCACTCACAGCTATACAAAGGCATGGCAGAAATGTGCTTGTTGTAATTTGGGATTAAGTTTCAGTCTTTCAAATTGGAAGTAGAGAACCGATGATGGGGTTGTGTGGGTATAATGAGCAGCAGTCCCTACCTCAAGCTCCTTCGCCTCTGTAGCACACCCATTGCCATTTCACCTTCATTCTAGTGGGGACAGCCTAATGAGGTCATGTCCCTTTCCCCAGGATGTCCTCAGCTTCATTCTTTTCTTCTCTTGGCAGGCTGCCTAGACAGAACATGTAGCAAACTGCTCCTGACCCCTCTGCATAGGCAATGGTAGGGCAATTATTGGAAGTAAGTTTGGGGCAGAGAGCACATTCTCATCCTCTTTGACACAGTGGTTCATCTCTCAGATACATGAATCCAGACTCAGAAGCATCCTTAATTGCTGCTGGCCTCAAAGACTCATAAATACAGGCATGTATGGAGTTGGGTGGACTTCAGTGGACAGAAAAATTAGACAAGTTCCAATCAAATTGCATTTGATTAATTAACAATTATTACTTAGAATCATAATTTTCTAGGGAGTATTTTAGCCATATTTTTGTAAGGGTGCTTTTGTTTATCTCAGCTTCCTGTATTTTGTCTGTGAAACCCAGCACTGGGTCTGTAATTCTTGTTGTTCAGGGACACCATGTGCACATCCCAGCCACTATTCAGTAACTAGTAAAACTCTTCATGAAATGGAGGGGATACTGGTTATGTGAAGCCTGATCTGAGGCCATTCAGAAGCAAAGAATGAAGGTCAACCCCAGAAAAATTTCCAAGGTTTGCTAGCCCAAGCTATACCATTATTAATTGCATTAAGCTTGGTTTGATGGATGGAACCGGGAACAGAGCCAGCAGAGCAGTCACCACACCCCTCTCCCTGAAACCCCTCTGGAGCACTGTGGGATGGAGTAATGGAGGTGCTGCATAGTGTGTTTGGAGCTCCAGTAATTGTGTGTCCAGGACTAATTTCTGCTTTAGAACATTCTTTTCTAGAAATATGTAAATGCTTTGCTCAGGAACTTGAAATGTCTTCTCACGCTGCATTGAAAGCTAGGTGAGAGAGGTCTGATCATACTGTGTGCCCTTCGTGTGGCAATTCCCATTGGAAGGTCCTGTCCCCTGTCACCATTAGCTTAGCCTTAGCTTCTGACACATATATCACGCTCATAGACTTATCCTTTACTGTACCCCAATTGGCAGAGTCTGGTAGTGGGAAGTGACAAGTGACCCGTTTAGTCTAGATGAGCTCAGTCTTGGTGACCTCAGCTCCCTCCCCAAGCAACAGAAGACTGCTTTCTCAACATTTGTGGGCTTGTGTATTTCAGCTACATGCTGGACAGGGACAGGCAATGTGAAGTCTTACAGGGATTGTTTTATTTGTTTAGGTGGCCTTCTAAGTAACTTGCAGGAGCTAGGGTAGGGACCAGCTGAGTTCCTATGGCTCAAAGTGCTGAGAGACACTCGAGGGACCCTCTAGAGACCCAAATTTGCTTCACAGGTTGTATGTGAGTCTTGCTTGTTGCCCTCTAGCTTCATGTGCTAGTGAAATAGAGTTCTAAAATAGGAAGTTCTGGGGTCATTGCTGTCATCTGGATGAGAAGCCACATTGTCATAAAGACCACACTTGGTTCTGTCTCCAGAGAGACATTCTATTAATGCTCTATATGTTATTCCCCCACCCTAGGAAAGCAGCTAGCACCAGGGTAAACCCTTGCCACTGTCCCTTTGTCAGCCTTTTCATGATTATTCATGTCTCCCCATCATCTACAAGACAGTCTCCAATAGCTATGTCCTGGTTGGCTCACATAAGCATGGCAATCTCTCCTACCTTGATGGATGAGCTGCAGCATATATGAAGCAATTTGTTCAGAATCCTTCCTTCAGGGTCTGCTCATGTTCACATACTGAGTCTATATGGGGTGTACCTTTGACCTGATATTTTCTGTAGCCTATGAGCCATGAAAATAAAATTAAAACAATTTTTCTTACCAAAACAGGTTCTTCATTACATAGAATTGATTGTTACCTGTGCTTTAAAATGATATTGAGTTCATCAGAATAACGATCACTACTTGTACCAGAGGCCCAAGGTGCAATTCTCATCCTTAGCTTAGGCAGTCCTTCCCATGGCTTCAGTAAACCAGTCAGTAGTGACCATGTTCATCCTGCAAAGGTTTGTTGATGACCCCTGGATCCAGGATATCCTCTTCTGCCTCTTCTTTGCCTTATTCGTGGCAGCCATAGCTGGCAATGGTCTGATTATCCTAACCATCCACAGCAGTCCCAACCTCCACACTCCCATGTACTTCTTTCTAGTCAACCTTGCCCTGATGGATGTGATCTGCACTGTGACTGTCTTGCCCAAAGTCCTGCAGAGCCTGGCAGCAGAGAACAGCATATCTTTTGGGGGATGCCTCACACAGATGTTCGTCTTCTCCTGGGTCCTGGGCTCTGAGCTTCTGCTTTTCTCTGCCATGGCCTATGACCGCTACCTTGCAATCTGCCGGCCATTGCACTATGGTACCCTCATGAATGGCAGGGTCTGTGTGGCCCTGGCAACCTTTGCCTGGTTCACTGGAGCTTTCAATTCCTTGGTGCTCACTTGTCTGATGTTGCCACTGTCGTTCTGTGGTCCCAATCTCATCACACACTTCTTCTGTGAGATCCCTTCTGTGTTGTTGCTGTCCTGCAGCCCCACCTTTATCAATGACATCATGACTGTCATTGCAGACATGTTCCTGACAGGCCTGAACTTCCTATTGACCATGACATCCTATGGCTTCATCATCGCCAGCATCCTGCGCATCCGCTCAGCTGAGGGCAAGAAGCGTGCCTTCTCCACCTGCTCTGCCCACCTGGTTGTGGTCACTGTTTATTATTCCACTGTTCTATATACTTATGTCCGGCCAGCCCTAGGAACTGCTGGGCTCCTGGAAAAAGTCATTGCTGTTCTGTACACCACTGTGACCCCATCCCTGAACCCTCTTATCTATACCCTGAGAAACAAGGAATTCAAAACATCCTTTAAAAAACTCATTTCCCTATTGAGAACATTGAGCTTGGAGATGAACTCTAGAAGCAGCAGGTGAGAAACTAAAACGGTTACCAAAGTCCTGCAAAGTTATAGCCTGGGTTAATTCTCCAAAGTTTGTACTGTCTATGTTATGCTATATACAAGATAATAACAGATTTCTACTCTTTTGGATGTTTTAGATAACTTTACCTATTTCTACTTCATACTTAGAAATATATGCTTATAAGTTCAGTACTATTAAATGTTAAGATATTCCTATAACTAAAAAAATCAAACTTGTTCAATATTGAGTGTAATCCTTTTTGTGATATTATTTCAAATTTCCTGATCTTCTGTGGCTTTGACCACAAGTAAATGGTTAAAGAGACAAAGAAATATGACTACCCATACCTTCCTCCCCCCCACACACACATGCTCTGAACATTTTCTGGCCTGATTTGACCATTTTCATATTTCATATTATTGTCTTACTGTTTATCCTGTTGCTCAAATAATATGAGGGAAGGAAATTTCCATAGAGGACCTGTGTTAGGTGCTATGTCTGGGGGCATCTGATCCCTATCAAAACGTCTCTTATCCCAGCCTTCATAGATGTCAGACCAGAATCAGAAATTGGTCTAGTGGCTTTTTCTCAAACCCCATGTCATTGCAAAGGTTTGCAAACTCATGACTCTTTTACCTCACCATTCTGCCTGAATGTGTTTCATGTGGCATGACCATCCTTCAAGGTTTCCTATTATTTAACATATCATGTTGTATGTAATGTTAACCTGACATAAGCCCTATTCTCCTGTGACAAGAAATCAGAAATAAAAAGGTTATCAAAGGATTCCTGTTGGTGTGCTTTTATATACTTTGGCCATTTCATACACTGTGGTGTTTTTCTGTATGTTACATAGAGTCATATGACTAATACAGATGTCATGTCAAAAAACATGATTACTGAATGAGGTAAATAGAATGGAGAAAATTAGAAGGTAAAGCAAGACCATGTCAATGAATCACAGTGTGATGATTTATATACCCATGGGTTAGATTGATCTCCAAGAATAAGGCTGACACACACTTCCACAATTATCTGTAAACTGTTTCCTAAGAGGATTCATTGAGTAGCTGTGCCTACATGCACTGGGGATAGGCAAGCATGAAAAAAGCAAAAGGAGAGAAAAGTTTAAATTCCTCTGTTCCCTTTCAACTGAATGACTACTGAAGTAGAGGCAGAAATAAAGAAACGAAAGACTTCCTAGAATTCAATGAAAATGAATGCACAGTATACCCAAAATTATGGGACATGATGAAAGTGGTGCTGTAGAAAAGTTCATAGCACTAAATGCCTTCATGAAGAGGTCTTATACTAGCAACTTGACTGTTGGGGTATGATTTTGTGCACTATATATTCAGATGCTGATTTCTAGGCCCAGATATCTGGCTGCAGTCCAGATAATGGCATGGTCAAACACCGCTTCTCTCTATGTTATGTAAATTGTTTTAACCACCTCTGGAAATGAGGAGTGCTAAGGATCAATGTGGAAATACAGTGCAAGATATCCTCTTTGGAATCTATAAAGTTGATCCTAGCAAAAACTCCTAGTAATGGGAATTTAGATATTGAACTAGTCATCTTATGTAACCAGGCAAGGCTTCCTTTCTGGAAGGAAATGGATAAGGAATGGATCTTGCAGAGAGAGGAGGTTGGGGTGAACCTGGAGGAGTAGAGAAAAGGGAAACTGAAGATGGGATGTAATGTATGAGAAAAGAATAAAAAATTCTGTTTCTCAACTGCTTCAAGATAAAGAAACATGCATACCACACATTCTATAGCTTTGAGACTCTGCACTCAATGACATGCCATGTTTGTCTAGTAAAGGGAGAGTTAGGGGTAACATGTGGACAGTTGAAGTACAGCACTTGACCACATATACAGTAGGAAGAAGACACTGAAAACAGAACTTTTATTTACCAATATTCGTATTGAGATTGTGTTGTACACATTCAGTTGGTGGCCCTTTCTCTGAAGAATTGTTTAAGGGAAATAGTAGTCGCTAATAAGCAAGAACTTAATTCAGAGAAGCAAGGCTTTCTTTTGTCCTTTAGGAAGGCAAAATGATTTTCTCTGTGAAAGAAGAGCATCTGTCAGGACTTGGGGTGGTGATGACCTGGATTAATCTTTCATTTGGTACACATAGATAATCATGGATTTATCAAAACAATGAACATAGAACAGAAAGCATATGTGCAGGTTCTGAGTTTGGAGGATCTTTTCTATAATGGCTATAGCCACACCACATGGCTATGAAGATGCTCTTAGCAATGCAGATGGGAAATGGCCTTACACTGTCAGAATGGCCTGCATATTTCCATCTAACATTGAGAAGGGTATAAGAGTCTCTTCGGAGCATGTTTGTCATTCTTGTCCATCAGTGTATAAGGTTGAGAGTGGGATGTAGGGCCTGCTATATTGCTTCAGGCAAATAACTTTTCTTTGGACTGTAACTGGAAGCAGGCACAGAACTTGGATAAGTAATAGAGAGAGATCATCACAGTGAGGTAGGATGAACAGAATAAGGCCTTCTGCTTTCCCTCAGCTTAGCATATGTGCTAGATGCTGCTGCTGATACAGCCATAAGACACAAGGGAGGCAGAAAGTGATGCCTCTGAAAAGGTCACCAGCCATGGGAGTCATAATGTTGTTTACAACTGAAGATCTGCAGGAGGGCAGCAAGAACTGGCAAATCTCATTAGAAGTGGGTGTCCTTGGAGTCACAAAATGATAGCAATCTCCTCAGACCAGCACTGATGAAAGAATTTAGAGCACAGATGGACCACATGCTTATAGTCAGGTCCCCCATATGTGAAAGTATGGACCACACAAGGGAATTATCAAAACATTTCCCATGAACCTTATGGGTTACAGGAGAGAAAGACATTTTTCGGGAGCAGTCATAGACTAGAGTGCTCTGAGAACCTCTGTAGCAGGAACTCAACCACCAGTGTCTGGTTGGAGTTCAACATCAGTATGAATTGTACCCAAAATACTGCTGTGTTTTCAGGAATCTGAGAAAAGTTCATAGCTTATGATTTCAAAGTTTGATTTTTTATATTTAATTAGTTTGAAATATTCCCTGTTTTCAGAAATTGAGAAGTGCATGTGTTTCTATGATGGGAGCTTTTATTATTATTATTATTATTATTATTATTATTATTATTATTTATTACTTGTTGCCACACTCCATTTTGAAAACTATAGATCCTTATATTTTTTTACTTTCTACCCTTCAATCTTCCATCCTATAGCTTTAGGTTCTGAGGTACATCTATCCATTTTTCAACTTCATAAATGTATAAAAGACATTTCTATAGAGTAGATGATGTCTTGCTTCATATCTGTCTTCTCTTTACTGATTAATTGCCTCCAAATGCTGTGCTTTGTCAAAGATATAATGGAGACATCTCTGTGCCAATAACTTAAACAACAGGTGTTCTCCACACCAGTGGTACCACTCAGAAAAGGAAATGCTGAGATGGTGTCTTAGTGTTTCCATTGCTGTGAAGAGATATAGTGACCATAGCAATTCTTATAAAAGAAAACATTTAATTGAGGTTGGCTTATAGTTTCAGAGGTTTGGTCCATTATCATCATGACAGAAAGAATGGAAGCTTCTAGGCAGGCATGGTGCTAGAAAAGGATGAGAGTTCTACATCTTGATCTATAGGCAGAGAAGGGGACTGACTGAGTGCTACACTGTATGCTACACTGGGTATAGCTTGAGCATCCTCAAAGCACCTTCACAGTAACTCACGTCTTCCAACAAGGCCATACCTCCTAATAGTACATTTCCTATGGGCCAAACATTCAAACACCTGAGCATATGGGTGCCATAGAATTTCAGACTACCATGCTGATGGCTTTTGTGATTTCCATATAGCCTGGTCACCTAGTTCATGAGCCACTGTCCCATCTTTGATACTTTGAGTGGGTACTGTTTTATCTGATATCCATTCTATTCAAGACTCCCTATTACTTTTTGTCTTTTCTAAGCCTATCCTAATATGATTTAACACTTAATCTGCAGTTACGCCTATCTTTGGTGGTTTGAATCAAAATGGTCCCCACTGACCCATAAGGGGTGGTATTGTTTAGAGATGTGGCCCTTTGGGATTAGTTGTGACATTGTTGGAGGAAGTGTGTCACTGGGGGTGGGCCATGAGATTTCAGAAGCTCAAGTTAGGGCTAGCACTCACTGTCTCTTCCTGTGGTCTGCCAATTCAGATGTAGAACCCTCAGCTACCTTTCCAGCACCAACTCTGAATGTGTGCTGCCATGCTTCTCCCATGATGATAATGAATTAAACCTGTGAACTGTAAGCTAGCTATAATTAAATGTGTTCCTTCAAAGAGTTGCTATGTCATGGTGTCTATTCACAACAATAGAAACCATAACTAAGTCACTATCCTTATTCTGATCCATCCTAAATCAATCAACCCAGAGAACCTCTCTTCAAAATCTAGACCAGTGAACTCAAAGCACTTCTGTGGCTTTTATGTTTCTGCAAGCCACAGGGACTTCCAGCTCAACACTCACATAGCTATTGTCACTGTCTGTCTCTTGAGTTGTTCCTGTGGGGTTTTAACTCCACCAAGAGATCCATCCCATATATAGGTACAAAACCCAGACATTATTATCGATGCCCACAAAGGCTTTCTGACTGGAGCCAGATATAGCTGTCACCTGGGAGGCTCTTCTAGTGCATAACAAATACAGAGGGGGACATTCTCAGCCAGCCATTGAACTGAGCACAGGGTCCCCAATGGAGTATCTAGAGAAAGAACCCAATGCTGAAGGGGTTTGTAGCACCATAGCAGGAACAACAATATGAGCCACCTAGTACTCCCAGAGCTCCCAGGGACAAAACCATCAACCAAAGAGTACACATGGAGTTATCCATGACTCCAGACACATAGGCAGCAGAAGATAGCCTTGTTGGACATCAAAGTAAGAAGAGGCCCTTGGTCTTGGAAAGGCTCTATGCTACAGTGTAGAAGAATACCAGGACAGGGAAGTAGGAGAGGGTTGATTGGGGAACAGGGGGAGGGGTGATGGATTATGGGATTTTGGGGGGGGGTTGGGAACCCGGAAAGAGGAAAACATTTGAAATGTAAATAAAGAACATATCTAATAAAAAATGGCCTCATAAGACAACCTAGCCTTAGCCACTCAGGTTGTCAGGTTGGGTATTCTGTGGAGCAGAACTCCATCTTTCACTACATTTTAATACACTTGAGTAACATTTCTTTAGTAGACATCTGGGAAATCCCTGTTCCATGAATCAAAGATGTATCTTGTATCATCTTACCTCTGTCATCCAAATAGTCCCTATAGGTAGCCTATAGTGAAACATTCCTGAACATCACTCACATAAGCTCTCTCTTGTAAACATGGATAATCCAGTTGTTGTTTTTTTTGTTTTTTGTTTTTGTTTTTGTTTTTGCTTTTGTTTTTGTCATTTCTTACATGGCCATGTTTTTCCTTTAGTGCTGTTTGGTATTTTTCTTCATTCAGACCAGATTGAGTACCCTTAAAATCAGCCTTGGTACTTGGCATCTACCATGCAATCCAATAAGACTGTAACTCTCTTCAGTCCTTAAGAAAATGATATATTATGTAGCTGTCAATGGAAGCCCATCTGAGGCAGCCTCATGGTCCTTTCTGCAGAATGGTTCCTGAGTCCAGCTACTGTCACAATCTATCTCTATGATACTGTAGGTACCAATTATTTGGACTGCTATTCTCTGGAAATGTCGTTTATTGTCTACTTCTTTGTCACTTCTCAAAACAAAAATAAATATCCTTCAATATCTAGCCCAACCATTACTTAGTCTTAAAATCTTCCTAATTCCTTATAACATACTTTAAAGCTGAACATAGTCCCAATTTCATGTACAATAGCTCTATAGTCAGGGCTTCCAGTATATACATCATCATTCTTCAATATATGTCCATTTTAAAACTTTTGTTTCTGAATCATTTTCTTTGTTAAAAATTTAAATGATTTTACTGGTTCCAAGTAAATGAAGGATGTTAACAATTTTACAAAAACATGAAATTAGGAAGATGCTAGATTCACATATTCATGACATTAAAAACCCAACAGGGTTGATGTCTTCTGATAAAAGCATTGAATTATCCCCTTACAAAAGAGTTTCTAATACAAAGGATATCCAAAAAATATAAACATGGCTGAGTCTCCATTGTGAACATCTCAATAAGTAATTCAGGTACTGTTGTTCCTTCACTTTATGATTACCCAAATAAATTTAGATTATTTCATAAAAGCTGTGGCTGTCAAGTTGGTAAAAACAATAAAGAGCATTAAGGCATGTGGAATAACTGGAAATCTGCCTTCAACCTTTTTCATCATTGCCCTGATTTAGATAAGATAAGGGATCTACCCTGAGACCAACTCTAATCAACAAAATTTTACACATTTTTGAAAGGTATTTTTGAATCTTAGAATTCATTCAGTGATTCTAAAAAGCCATTAGATGTAAGTATGGTAGCTCCAATCCTAACCTTCAGGCAGGTTGAATGGGTGATGTTATTTATACATATTTTCAAGATTTCTGTATTCTCAGTACATGAGGAAAATTATAAGGACTATAAATAAGACTATAAATTGGCTGAAACAATCTGAGCTCTTCTTGGAGATTAAGAATGCTAAGATAGTTATTGGTATCTTTAGTAATAAAAACTTTCACCCAGCAAATAGGAAGACTGAGAAGGATACAATTAAAGACTAAAAACTGGACAGAAAATGTCAGAAGTGAAAATTAAGCTGGCAAACCAACTTGTCTTGATCAAATGACATCTAGCAAAGAGATTGCCACTTAAGTAATAACAGCATCAGCTTTGGAAAATTTTCACCTATGGTGATAAAGACTTAATGTACAGAAAGCTTCCATAGGTGTTGAAGTGGATGTATGATTGACATATACAGATATTTATATGTATCTATATCTATATGCATATGCATACATTATTAAAAACAATGAATTCATGAAATTCTTAGACAAATGGATAGAACTGGAGAATATCATCCTAAGTGAGGTAACCCAATCACAAAAGAACATTCATAGTATGCACTCACTGAGAAGTGGACATTAGCCTAGAAGCTTGGAATACCCAAGACACAATTCACATATCAAATGATGCCCAAGAAGGACAAAGAACAAAGTATGGATCCTTGGATCCTTTGTAGAAAGGGAAAAAATACCCATAGAAGGAGATACAAAGACAAAAGGTTAAGCAGAGTCTGAGGGAAAGACATCCAGAGACTACCCTACCCAGGGATGCATCCTATGTACAGATATAAAACCCAGACACTATTGTGGATGCCCACAAGTGCCAGCTGACCAGAGCTGGATATAGCTATCACCTGGGAGGCTCTCCTAGTGCATGACAAATACAGAGGGGAACACTATCAGCCAGCCATTGAACTGAGCACAGGGTCCCCAATGGGGGAGCTAGAGAAAGGACTCAAGGAGCTGAAGGGGTTTGCAGCACCACAGGAGGAACAACAATGAGTCACCCATTACTCCTAGAGCTTCCAGGGACAAAACCGTCAAGCAGAGAGTACACATGGAGTTACCCATGGCCTCAGACACATAGGCAGCAGAGGATGGTCTTATTAGACACCAAAGGGAGGAGAGGCCCTTGGTCCTGGAAAGACTTGACGCTGTAGTGTAGAGGAATATCAGGACAAGGAAGCAGGAGAGGGTTGATTGAGGAAGGGGAGATGGCTTATGGGATTTTTGGGGGAGGGGGAACTATAAAAGGGGACATGATTTGAAATGTAAATAAAGAATACACCTAATTTAAAAAAATAAAAGATACTCAGAGATCATCTTTCAGAGACCAAGTTACAAGAGTGCCAATCCCACTGAACATAAACATTTCTGTAACAACAAAAACTACAGTACTACATTTGAGGCAATACTTTGTTATATCAATAGATTTAGTTATGTTCTAAATATGTCTTACTTTTTAAAAATGAAAATACATTTTAATATAGTATATTAAAACATGCTAAATCAAGTTTATTTTCCACTGCCTGCAAAGTTGGCATTTGGTATAAATATTAAAATCACAGCTTTGCCAATGAGGAGTTAAAATTTTTAAGATGATAGTGCTAAAGTATGATATTTCTGAAACATTTTCTACAGGAAGATCCATGACCTCTTTATATTCTTATTCCAATGCTAATATCTGAACTTGGCCTGAACTGTTTCTTAAGAAATTTTGTACAAATGAATGAATGTCTTTAATAATTAGACTGAGTTCTTCATTCTGCAAATTCCATCTTTATTTGTTGAGGATTACAACCAGGAAATATTTTAATTATGACAGGTAATTCTAAGATCACCATGACTGGTAATGGAGTGGATTTGCCAGTTCCCTTGCACTGGTAATATTCCTGGTACAGTGGCATTAGTCAGAGGTCAGGATTCCATCTCTGATACAAGTAATTCCCTTTCTACAATGCCTCCATCAAGATACAATGTCCTGGAATGGCAACTTCAGTTCACAAAGATAGTGTGCTTTTCCCCTGATGTTTTCTCACTATAGCAAAAGTAGTAGTTTTCAGGTAGTCTACCAAAGAAATCTCAACTAGTTGCTTCTCAGAGGGACCTGGAAGCTCAATAGAAACCAAGACTAAGGCTAGTTTGGAAAGTCAGTTAGCTCATCAGTATTGAAGATCAGAGTCAATCACTACATGTACAAGCAAAAGAGCGAATTCTGCTGAAGGTGATGGCTTTACAACACCAAAGATAACAGCAACTAGTATTTGAAAAAAATCAGACAGCTATTCAAAGGCTCCAAGGAGGATTTAAACAGGTAGAAATCATACTCTAAAGAAGGAACAGCACCTTTTAAGATTTCTGTTTCCTTGATTTTTATTATGACACTACATTTAACCTTGTGCAAATGTGGCAGTACAAAACTTACATGCAATGTATATATTGGCCTTTGAAGGTGCATTTCAGGGAATATTCTCAACAGGAAAAGGAAACCAGGGACTGGTAAACTGAGAGGACTGAGCAACCCTTCATAAATAAGGACTTGTAGTTTACTTGAAACAAGGCAGAATCACGACTGGCACATTTATACTGAACAATGCACAGATTGAGATACTTTTGGAATTCTCAGTCCTAAATGGTATTTCTTCATCAAACTCCTCCCCCATGATTCAAGGAACTATGAGTAAGAGAAGACAGAAAGATTATAGGAGCCAGAGGAGATAGATGGTTCTAAGGAAAGTGTATCTCAGGTAGAACAGGACTGATGTACATACGAACTCACGAAACTCTGTCAGCATACACTGGTATTGCAGAGGCACAAGCTAGACCAGGTCCCTGCACTGACTGGAGGAAATGGACGCAAAATATTCATAACCAGGAAGCTATCTCCAAATTACAAGTGCTTACAAAGAAAACTTAGGTCTATCCATTGGAGTCTCACAGGGCAGAGCAAACACAGTTAAGGGCAGGCCTCACGACCATCAACACAAATTGAATTCAATGGTATTTGTGAGAACCATTTGTCTCATATTGAATTAAGGGAGACTTTTTTCTTAATGGCATTTTGCTTGTATGTTATAGTTTCTTGTTCTTTAATTGTGTGTGTGTGTGTGTGTGTGTGTGTGTGTGTGTGTGTGTTCTTTTGGTTCTCCTCCTTCCTATTATTATTATTGTTATGATGATGATGATGATGATGATGATGATGATGATGATGATGATGATGCCTTGTTTGGGTTAATTTGTTTGTTTACCTGTTAACTTTTAGAGAAAGAAAGGCCATTGGAATTGGGTCAGTTGAGGAGGAGAGGAGGAACTGGAAGTAGTTGGGGGAGGAGAAATAGTGATCAGAATATATTGTGTAAATATTTTTACAATTAAAAAATTTTAAATAATGTTTTTATTTATGTTTTCATTTATGACGGACTTGGTGTTACATAAAACTTTGAGTGACATTTTATCTTTGATTTTTTGAGGTTAAAATTTGATTGCATTTCATCCCTTCCTCTCTCATATGCCCGCACCTAGTCTACTCCAAATTCATGTGTGTGTGTGTGTGTGTGTGTGTGTGTGTGTGTGTTCCTAAATATAACCCATTAAGTCTGTATAATGATATAGGGCTGAATAAATATTTTAAATGCTTAAAAAGTAGCAAACAAATTAGAAGAGCTGAAGGAACATTCCTAACAATACCTAGAAAGGCTGGAGTGAGGGAGAGAAAGGGAGAGGTAAACAGTACAAGATTCTTATAATAAATCTATTGTGTGCATGTCCAATTCAGATGACGTTATCTCAGCAGAATACAGAGGAGTCAATTTATACCATAGTGAGATCATCCACACAGGACATGAGAATCCCAAAGTCATTCTGGGATATATATGCACAGGATTTGCAGAGGGAAGACATTGAGAAGTAAATGCTCCTGCCCACAATATGTGACTCCTCTGACCACAGTCCTCCTTACCAGCCAATAGGGAGCTTGGGCCATGCAGCCAGGAGTCCCCTTTAATTGATCCTAAGAGCTTTCTCCTTGAGTTTCTATCCCAGGAGGCACCAGGACAAGTGCCTGCTCCTGGTCTCAGAAATGACAACTATTTTTTAAGGTCAGTGACCTCTATACAAAGACAGACAGAGCTTCAGAGAAACACTAAAGACTTGCTGCTTGTAGGTACTGGGCAGCCCAGTTTGCACTTTTGTGGAAGCCACCTGTCACCTGTCTTCTCTGTGATATGGAAAGGTGAGTGAATGTTAATCTTCCATTATGTGACTTTTCTGGCTAACACTGGAGCTCCAAAGCAAAAGTGTCACTATAAAAGTGACATTTGTCCAACTATTTGAATGTCACCAAAGACATAGAAATAGCACAATTGTTTTCTCAATGAGAGGAGATCTGAGTTTAAGGAAGAGTGTTGGGTCAGAGAACAGAGTATGATGGAAAGGTTGAGTTCCATTGTACAAACAGCAAAATGTCTAGCTTCTAATGACACAGAGTTTATTATGTATGATTTTCCTTATAACAAAAACATCATCACATAGTACTCATACTAATTTTAAAATGAAATCAACAGATTAATCTAAGATCTATATTTATAACTAGTTAGAAATTACATGTCTTGTTTAGACATGGAACCAACAGAGGATAGTGAGAAAATGCCACAGAGAGACTTTCATATCCCATTGTCCAGAGTCCACTGTTGACTGTTGAAATATGGACAATTACCTGCGCTGTCCATGGAGTTAAAAACACCAGCCCAGGCCTGCTAGTGTTAGCCATGTCCTGTCTGCCATAGATCAAAGCTGGCAGGACTCATGACTAGGACTTACCTAAGAAAACAATTTCTGTTGTCTGACCTTAAGTATCAGGGCAGTAGCCAAATAAAGACAGGGCGGACTCTGTTAACATGGCTGGACATGTATATTTTTCTTCTGTCAACTTTTTTTCTGAGCAGACCATGGTATCTGCAGACACTGCAGTTTGTGACCATGGTGAGGATCCTCGGCAGCTCTGCTTCTGTTTGAGGCTCAGCTTCTGAAGATTTTCAAGTCAGCCTTGCTGTGCTCTGGCTTACATGTAGCCATGAGTGGCTGTTGTGAATTTTCTCCCACAACCCCCCCACCTGGATACTAGATTCTCCCATGTCCACTTAGGCACAAATGCTCACACAAACAATTAAAGCTAAATTCACAAAAGACCAGGATGGAATTATGGAAAGAGATTTTGGGTAGGCACAGCTCATGTCTCTGCTTCAATGTTTATAGTTGAGCATTTGGGAAACATTAATTTTTCCATCTGTATAGCACTATCACATCTAAGATAATACTGTCTGCTGGGCCAACAGGAATGACAGGCATCAAAATATAGCTTGCTAAGCACAGTATGCATAAACAGAGTAAGTATTAATTTATGGTTTACCAATAGTTATAGTTTTCTCTCTATTATACATGCAAAATACCCCCCCACACACACATACACAAAGAAAGCTGTGCACAACAGTATATGGCATGCCACAGGGGCCAGGCTGGGCAAAATGGCAGTCACTGACCACCAAGTGATCCCCCACCAACATCTCTCTGGACTTTATCTTCTATAACAGTATAAGTACCAATACTCCTATATTATAGTCTTCAGTGAATGCCTAGTTTGATCCAGATGAAATGTAGCAATGGATGCCACTTGATGAGGTGCACAAATTAAAGTTAATACCTTTCCTGTGAAGCCAGCACATACTCTATAGGGAGCCAAGACTAGGTGTTTAATCCAGCTTTTGCTCAACACAAATTCATGGTCATGGTCTTCTAATCTCCCCACATACTGTTTGTTCTTTAAGAACAAATCTCCTCTCCAGTTCCCTAGCCAGTTTGCTTAGAAATCCCAGAATTGGGCACCTGTCTAATTTCACTATCGTTTCCAGTTCTAAGAGCTTCAGAATTCATAGACAAGAACTCTAATGATGTCTCTGTCTCCTAGGACAGGTGCTCATTAGTGATATTGGTACTACAGGATAGTACAGGTTGTCCCTCATATTGTCAATTCCGAGACTATGAACATACTCAGTCTCTTTACTGATCATGCTTATCAGGCTACAGATGTGTTGTAATTGATCTGTTCTTGCTTCTAATTGTTCTCAGTGGACTCAAGTGGAACATGTTATTTTTCAAAGTGATTGCCATAAATATGATCAGAAAATGTGGCATACCTGCTATGGCATCATTGATGATTTCTTGTGTTCAGTTCAGACCTGTCTGGTGCTGTGCACACACTCACATCTCTTCTGTCACTATTGTAAAGTAAATTCAAGAGTGTGCATGTTGTAACTGGATCACTTATGTGGCAAAGGCATTGCATTCCACTGTTCAAAAGACATGACTTCATCTAACTTCTCCAGTAGTAATTCTACCCCACAGAGGTCACACACTCTCCCCTTCCTCACTGGGGTCTCCTTTCTCCACTGAAAGGTGTGTGCTCACATTACTCTGAATATACATTCCATGTAGCACATCTTCATAATACTAGAAGTACCATACACCCTCCTGTTCAGGTCATAGTAATTAAAAGTTAGCATAGATGTGCATCTTCTTCTACAGAACAGCATTTAAGTGCACTTCCCTCTGCATGAGCACATATAACTTCATTGTTAACAATTATGTTGCACATCTTAAACTTTAGGCTCGGTTCCTCTGTTGTCTATTTATGTCTGGCTTTTCTGTTCTATATTTTTCTGAATTCATACTATGAGCACCAATAGCTACAATGAATGGTGTCAGTCGTTGCTGTTGGTTGTAAGAGAAAGTCATTGCATATGTTGATGGGACATAGGTTGATATTTCAATATGCTTATATATATTCTAAAGTAAATGTTTGTTTCTATGACTTTGTCATTTCTGATTTTTCAAGCTTTGAGCTCTTCTCTTCTTGTTATTTACTTAAGAGATAACTGCAGACTGTTGCCACTTCACATTCAGAACCTGAGAACTTATTATTCTGTCTAAATGTACTTGGTTCTCATTGACCTATCTTGCTTAACACTTTCTCATCTTTGTCATTTATCCCATCTATTGATCGTTAGCCTACTACGGTTGAGTCTTCTAACTTCTACATTTGAGAGTCAAATGTGGTAACTATCTTTCTGTGCCTAGCTTCCTTTGCTACACATATTATTCTCCATTTCTATCCATCTTACTATACATCAAAGCTTTTTCAATGGTTGATTAACATTACTTTGAACATATATGATACTTGTTCTTCTCCTCTTCCCAAGACAGATGCCTAGGCTTATTCCATTAATTTGCCCATGTGATCACTTCTCCACAAGGGAGTGTTTGTATCTCTCTGATATGCTGTTATTATTTCCTTAGGAAATATTTTCTGCATTTTGAAACAGTGTCTTACTATGTAGCTTTAGCCAATTTGGAACTCATTTTTATATCAGCATGGTTTTGAGTTGCCTCTTCCTCCCAACAGTTAGGATTAAAGGTATATTGACAACACAACCAACAGTTTAAATAATGTAATTTTAAATAATATTTTATTAATTCTTTAAGAATTCCATACACTGTATTTTGATCAGGTTCACTTTTCTTCTCTTAGAAACACCCCACTTCCCTCCTCACTCAAATTTATTTTACTCTTTATCTCTTTTTAAACTCACTGGATACAATCTTATTGGCCACCTACTCTTAAGTATGTGGTCTAACTTTTTAGTGTGGTCTCTACAGAGAGACCATATCATTAAATAACACCAACTCTGCCTTTCCCAGAAGCTGTCAAATGCCAACAGTTTCTCAACCAAGAGCAGGACTATGTGCCTACCTCCTCCTCAATGCTGGGACTTGTCTGGCTTACACAGATTTTCTGTATCCTATAAAATAGTTGTGAGTTCATATGTGTATTTGCTCCATTGAACACAACAAATAGTTGTGAGTTCATATGTGTATCTCCTCCAAATATTCTCTTTTGGAAGTCATATGATACCTCTGACTCCTACAATCTTTGTTTCTCTCTCTCGTCCATGAAGAACCCTTGTTCTTGAGGAAAGGTGTGTGGTTTCCCATTTAGATCTGCACACTACAAAGTCTCTTATTCTGTTCACATTGGCCACATGTAGCGCCTTGGGACAACTGTCATATATGACAGTAAGAAGCTTCTCTGATGAAGTTTGAATGATACACTCACCTATGGGTATAGCAATAAATAATTAGGAGTCATGTTACAGTTATGTCTATCTAGTAGAAAAAGTAATAGGTTTTCATCATGAGTTGTAATCTATCTAGTCACATATTCTTGGCCTTGTAAAGAGTTCCAGGTATGGGATCCAGATAGTGAAGTAAGACTTATACTTAGTCAGAAAATGGTTGGTTGCCCCATAGCATTTGAACCACTACTACATCAATGGCCATATCTTGTCAAGCGGGTTGTTGTTGTAGCTCATATTATTCTGAGCAGGGTGAGGTTGATGGAATTTTTCTTCTCAAGTTTAATTTTTAAATTATTTCTATATTCTAGATATTAACTTTCTGTCATTTGTATACTTGGTAAATCTGTTTTTGCAATTCTGTAAGCAGCTTCTTCTCTCAAACGATGATGCCCTTAGCTGTACAGAAGCTTTATTATTTCATTTTTACCTATTTGTCAACTAATGACCTTAATGCCTATGTTACCATGGTCCTGCTTAGAAAGTTCTTTCCTGTAACAATGAGTTCAAGGATATTCCATACTTTATGTGTCATTTAAATGTTTGTGTCATATATTGAGGTCCTTGATCCATTTGAAGTTTAATTTTGTACAGGGTGAGATATAAGGCTATTGTTTGATTATTCTACATGTACCTGTCAAGTTTGACCAGCCCCATTTGTTGAAGACTCTGTCTTTTCTCTAATGTGGTGTGTGTGTGTGTATGTGTGTGTGTGTGTGTGTGTGTGTGTGTGTGTTTAATTCTTTGTGATAGGTCATGTGTCCTTAGGTGGTTGAACATATGTCTGGGTCCTAAAATTATTTATATTAATCTGTCATTTCTTCTCATGCATGTCATTTTGAAATCAATTAGTTATTGTTCATGTAATTAGATGTTTATTGATGTGGTATAGGTAATAGGAGAATTCTATCAGATAGCAATTTTTTTAAGGTTTCAATAATTTTTAAATCTTCCCCTCTAGGTGAGCCTATGGTCAGTCTTAACATTCTCTGTACTCTGAGGGAAATAAACCCTGGGGCCTGGGATTTAATATCATGAATATTTTACTAGTACTATCCAAACACTATTTTACAATTTAAGGTGTAGTTGAATTAGGTACCCAGATGCAGAAACTACCAAGATCATTTTAGAAATTCTTTTGGTAATTCTGATTCTGGAGAACCAATTGCAATACAAACTATGTGTTGACATTCTCTGGTACAGTAAAATTGACAGTGGATTAGAAACATGGTTAGATGTAACACTGTCTACATGGTTACAAAGATTAAGTACAACATTTGGATATTTCTAGTTTGAAATGGAGATAACTATAATGTTTAAAATTTAACATTTCCTACTTAAATGAGAAAAATGTAGACTGTGAGCCATACTATAGAGAAGATATAGGAGATGAAATGTGACTTATAAAAATAAAGTGTTAAAAGATTGGCATAGGGGAAAGAGTACAAGTGGTAAGATCTACTCAATTCTGTAAGTGGAACATACCTCACTGACTAAAGAGTCATGGATCTGCTTGGTCATAAAGGATAGTATCCTTCTATCTTGGACACTGAAAGAGACATGAAAGTCAAAGAATTTGCAGCGAAGCACAAATACTTGCCACTAATAGGTTTTGATAGGGAAATAGTGTGTTCACATATGGACACGAGAAGAACCTATGGAAAAGGCTAACAGATGATATGAGATGTGTCTTTTATATCTAGCAAGAGTATGATTTGCTGAAAGACCATGGAGAGACATAGTAAATTTGGGCTAGGGGAAGTAGGTCTTTTATCAGAAAATGACTTAGTTGTCTGTAGACATTAGGAGACAGAGAAAACTGGAAATGTTGGAAATAACAAGAAGACAAAAATTATGGAACAGCTAAAGACACAGAGATGAATTATGATGTTTAGAAAGCTATAGTTTCAGGGTGTGAGAACCAGATGAGTTCACTTCAGTATATGGAAGCCACACCTACACCTCTTAACAAGACCAGGAACCTGTGGCTAGATAGATGGTAGGCCATAGAGAAAAACTAACAATTGTTTTTCTACTAAATGGATATAGGATTAACATGATTCCTAAATCTTTAGTGCTCTCTCATTCATTGAGAGAGGTAAGAGGACAAAGAGCACCATTCTTGGCTCACAGCACAGGATGCTACTGATGTTTGTCCATGGACATAGGATACAGGTAGGACAATAAGTCAGAGATTGACCTGTGCTCTATAAAATAAGTAGCTTGAAACACTGGGTAGGTAGTGCTAAGTTTCTATTTATGGCCATGAAAGCACACAGGAACATTTGTAGACAATGGCAATAATTTCAGTTGAGGGTGTGTTGACTTTGATGTTGCTATGGTTTGTTGAGATAGAAAGGCACAGAGGTGCATTCTGTCTATAAGCTAAGGTTTTGAGAAATGCTCTCTGGGTTGATAGACTTGAAGTGCATTAGAGTCAGAACAGTTTCAAACAAAGGAGAATTCACAGGATTATATAGTAAGTTAAATGCAGAAAATACATGCCTGCTTGGTCATAGAGATGTCAATTACCGGGTGGAAATGGATGGAAGAGTCCCTGTTCTAAATGGGAGAGGAAAAAAGTCATTGAGAAGCCAGGAGGCCACGTGGGAAGGAAAGCCCAAGAGTGTGTGCCCACTCAAAATTTGCCATCAAATGGAAAATACCTGCTTTTACTGTGGAGAGATACAGCTCTGATTCCAGCACTGTCAACAGAGCACAAAGTTTTCAGGTAATAAAGAAGCAGATCCTGAGGGGATCCTGAAGGGATGCTGTACACATTCCAAAAGTTCAAGAAGATAAGAAGAAGTAGATGTCGCTCTTGACTCAAAACTACAGTGTGAAAGTTGCTAGGCGGGCAACCAAAATTAAATAAAATATATGTGTTTTCAGATGTGTAATACAGACAATAAGAACAAATGGGATTCCATGAAGGGAATACATTCATTTCTTCTCTTTCCAGCAACAGAGAAGTTTGAGATGATAACATTTGGAAATCAGACTTTGAAGTGGTAAACTGTGATATTTTCTCAGAAGCTGACAGATACACCAGTGGATCCAATACTTTCCATGATGATGGTGAGTACCAACCAGACAGTTGTGACAGAATTTGTGTTGCAAGGGTTCTCAGAGCACCCTAATCTAAGAATGTTCCTGGCAGGCTGCTTCCTGTCCCTCTACACGGTGGCTTTAATGGGCAACATTTTGATCATTGTTTTGGTCACCTCCAGCACTGGGCTCCACAGTCCCATGTACTTTTTCCTGTGCAATCTGGCCACCATGGACATTGTGTGCACTTCCTCTGTGATTCCCAAGGCCCTGATTGGCCTAGTGTCTGAGGAAAATATCATCTCCTTCAAAGGCTGTATGGCCCAGCTCTTCTTCCTAGTATGGTCTGCATCATCTGAGCTGCTGCTGCTCACAGTCATGGCCTATGACCGCTATGTGGCCATCTGCTGTCCCCTACACTACAACTCTAGGATGAGTCCACAGCTATGTGGGGTACTGGCCATGAGTGTATGGTCAATCTGTGCTCTAAATGCATCTATCAACACTGGTCTGATGACAAGGCTGTCATTCTGTGGACCCAAGGTCATCACCCACTTCTTTTGTGAGATTCCTCCACTCCTCCTGCTCTCCTGTAGCCCCACATACATTAACAGCATTATGACTCTTGTGGCAGATGCCTTTTATGGAGGCATCAACTTCATGCTAACCCTGTTGTCCTATGGCTACATCATTGCCAGCATCCTGCGCATGCGTTCTGCTGAGGGCAAGAAGAAGGCCTTTTCTACCTGCTCATCCCACCTCATCGTGGTCTCTGTGTACTATTCATCTGTGTTCTGTGCCTATGTCAGTCCTGCTTCTAGCTACAGCCCAGAAAGAAGCAAAGTTTCCTCAGTGCTGTACTCAGTCCTCAGCCCAACCCTGAACCCCCTCATCTACACATTGAGGAACAAGGATGTCAAGCTAGCCCTGGGCAGATGCTTGCCATCTTTTCCCCATTAAGTGGAGATGTATATGTTGTTCTGGCCTGGGCTGTTCATAAACATGCTTTCTGGAGAGCAGTCATATGGAAGGCATTGTACCTATTGCTGCTTTAGAAAACCATTTTCTGATTGAAAGACTGGAAAATTTCACTTACTGAAATCACCAAAGCAACAAAAATTTTCAGATGTAAAATATACAAAAACCTACAGGGATTTTTTTTTTCTGACCAGTATAAACCATTTCAAAAGTAAAGTTTTTCTAAATGGAAATTAGATTTTTTAGTGGGTAACAATGTTGATTTATGTAAAACAAAGCATTTTTAACCAGTGCTAACATGTAAACAACACAGGACTTTACTCTAGGACTATGTTAATGAATACATACTTTATAAAGAAATTGATCTCCATCTTGCCACAAGGCAATGGGTAGAGAGGCCCAGGTATGCAGACTTAATCTGTGACTACCATCGCTCTGGTGGAAATCTCCCAAGCTCTCGCCACTAGCCAGTGCCAGGGCAGAGGCTCGGTGGGACATCTCCACGGCCACTGGCCATGCACCAACTCGGTTGGGAACCACCTTCCCTGAAGTCCTCTCAGCACTCGCAGAGGCAGTCTCCATCTTGCCACCTGGTCATCTGTAGAGAACCAACAGGTGGGCCCAGCCTCATGGGAGGTTCAAACACTAGCCAGTGACAACAAGGCCAACTAAGGTCAGAGATAACCAGATGACAAAAGGCAAACGTAGGAACATTACTAACAGAAATCAAGGTAGCATGGCAGCCTCCAAACAGTTTGCCAACAACAGGAAGCCCTGGATACCCCAACACAACAGAAAAACAAGATTTGGATCTAAAATCGCTGGTCAGGATGCTGATAGCAGAACACATAGATACATCTCTTAATGAAATACAGGAGAAAATGGATCAAAAGTTAGAAGCCCTTACAAGACAAACAAAAAAAAATCACTTAAAGAAATTCAGGAAAATATGGATCAAAAAATTAGAAGCCAATAACTAGGAAATACAAAAATCACTTAAGGACATACAGGAGAATATGGGTCAACAAGTAGAAGTTATGAAAGAGGAAACACAAAAATCTCTTAAAGAATTACATGAAAACACAAACAAGCAAGAGAAAGACCTGAGCAAATCCATTCAGGATCTAAAAAAGAAGTAGAAATGACTAAGAAATCGCAAAGGGAGACAACTTTGGAGATAGAAAACCTTGGGAAGAAATCAGGGGCCATAGATGCAAATATCAACAATAGAATACAAGAGATAGAAGAAAGAATCTCAAATGCCAAAGATGCCATAGGAACCATTGATTCAACAGTCAAAGAAAATGCTAAATGCAAAAAGCTTGTAACCCAAAGCATCCAGGAAATCCAGGAGACAATGAGAAGACTAAACCTAAGGATTATAGGTATAGATGAGAGTGAAGATTTACAATTTAAAGGGCCTGCAAATATCTTCAACAAAATTATGGAAGAAAATTTCCCTAACCTAAAGAGAAAGTTGCCCATGATCATACAAGAAGCCTACAGAAATCCAAACAGACTGGACCAGAACAGAAATACCTCCCGTCACATAATAATCAAGACTCCAAATGTACTAAAAAAAAAAAAGAAAGAAAGAAAGGATATTAAAGGCAGCAAGAGAAAAAGGCCAAGTAACATATAAAGGAATACCTATCATAATTATACCAGACTTCTCACCTGAGACCATGAAAGCTAGAAGATCCTGGGCAGATATCATGCAGACTCTAAGAGAACACAAATTTCAGCCAAAACTACAATACCCAGCAAAACTCTCAACCACCATAGATGGAGAAAGCAAGGTATTCCATGACAAAACCAAATTTGACGATATCTTTCCACAAACCCAGCCCTACAAAGGATAACAGGTGGAAAACACCAACACAAGGAGGGAAACTTCACCCTGGAAGAAGCAAGATAGAAACCTCCTCTCATCAAACCAAAAAGAAGATAATTACTCAAATATAAAAAATAATTTGAAAAATGTGAGGAAGTAATAACTACTATTCCTTAATATCTCTTACCCTCAATGAACTCAATTCCCCAATAAAAAGATATACACTAACAGACTGGATACAGAAACAAGACCCTAACTTTTGCTGCACTCAGGAAACACATCTCAGAGTCAAAGATGAACATTACCTTACAGTAAAAGGCTGGAAGACAATTTTACAAGCAAATGGTCTCAGGAAACAAGCCAGAATAGCAATTCTAATATCGGATAAAATTGACTTTCAACCTAAAGTCATCAAAACAGACACGGGAGGTCACTTTTGGTGGTCAACGGAAAAATACACCAAGAAGAACTCTCAATAATGAACATCTGTGCTCCAAATGCAAGGGCACCCTTTACTAAAGCTTAAAGCACACATTGCACCTAACACAATAATTGTGGGTGACCTCAACACTCCACTCTCCTCAATGGACCAATCAGGAAACCAGAAACTAAACAGGGATACAGTGAAACTAGTTGAAACATTGGACCAATTGGATTTAACAGATATATATAGAACATTTCATCCTAAAGCAAAAGAATATACCTTTTTTCCTCAGCACCTCATGGTACCTTCTCCAAAATCTATCATATTATTGGTCACAAGACAGATGTCAACAAACACAAGAAGATCAAACTAATCCCATGCCTCCTATCAGATCACTATGGAGTAAGAGTGGTCTTCAATAGCAACAAAAACAACAGAAAGGCCACATACATATGGAAACCAAACAATACTCTACTTAATGACACCTTGGTCAAGGAAGAAATAAAGAAAAAAATCAGACTTTTTAGAATTTAATGAAAATGAAGGTACAACCTACCCAAATCTATGGGACACAATGAAAGCAGTGCTAAGAGGAAAACTCATAGCCCTGAGTCCCTCCAAAATGAAACTGGAGAGAGCATACTCTAGCAGCTTAATGGCACACCTGAAAGCACTGGAACAAAAAGAAGCTAATTCACCCAGGAGGAGTAGAAGACAGGAAATCATCAAACTAAGGGCTGAAATCAATCAAGTAGAAACAAAGAGAACCATACAAAGAATCAACAAAACCAGGAGCTTGTTCTTTGAGAAAATCAACTAGATAAACCCTTAGCCAGACTAACCAAAGGGCACAGAGACAGTATCCAAATTAACAAAATTAGAAATGAAAAGGGGGATAATAACAACAGAAACTGAGGAAATTAAAAAGATCATCAGATCCTACTACAAAAGTCTATACTCAACACAACTGGAGAATCTGGAAAAAATGGACAATTCCCAAGACAGATACCAAATACCATAATTAAATCAGGATCAATTAGATCAGCTAAACAGTCCCATAACCCCCAAAGACATAGAAGGGGTTATAGAAAGTCTCCCAACCAAAAAAAGTACGGGACCAGATGGTTTTAGTGCAGAATTCTACCAGACCTTCAAAGAAGACCTAACACCAATACTCTTCAAACAATTCCACAAAATAGAAACAGAAGGGACACTGCCCAACTCGTTCTACAAAGCCACAATTACACTGATAGCAAAATTACACAAAGATCCAACAAAGAAAAAGAACTACAGGCCAAATTCCCTTATGAATATCAATGCAAAAATACTAAATAAAATTCTTGCCAACTGAATCCAAGAGCACATCAAAATGATCATTCACCATGATCAAGTAGGCTTCATCCCAGGGATGCAGGGATGGTTCAATATATGGAAATCCATCAATGGAATCCACATAAACAAACTAAAAGAAAAAAACACATGGTCATCTCATTCGATGTTGAAAAGCATTTGATAATATTCAGCATCCTTTCATGCTAAAAGTCTTGGAAAGAGCAGGAATTCAAGGCCCATACCTAAACAGAGTAAAAGCAATCTACAGCAAACCAGTAGCCAACATCAAAATAAATGGAGAGAAACTTGAAGCAATCCTACTAAAATCAGGGACTAGACAAGGCTGCCCTCTCTCCATATCTTTTCAATATAGTACTTGAAGTTCTAGTGAGAGCAAGTAGACAACATAAGGAAGTCAAAGGGATACAAATTGGAAAGGAAGAAATCAAACTATCATTATTTGTAGATGATATGATAGTATACCTAAGCGACACAAAAAACTCCACCAGAGAACTCCTATAGCTTCAGCACAGTGGCTGGTTATAAAATTAACTCAAGCAAATCAGTAGCCTTCCTGTATTCAAAGGACAAGCAGGCTGAGAAAGAAGTTAGGGAAATAACACCCTTCACAATAGTCACAAACAATATAAAGTATCTTGATGTGACTCTAACCAAACAAGTGAAAGAGCTGTATGACAGGAACTTCAAGTCCTTGAAGAAAGAAATTGATGAAGACCTCAGAAGATGGAAAAATATTTGATGCTCGTGGATTGGCAGGAATATAGTAAAAATGGCCATCTTGCCAAAAGCAATCTACAGATTCAATGCAATCCCCATCAAAATCCCAAATCAATTCTTCATAGATCTAGAAAGAGCAATTCTCAAATTCATCTGGAGTAACAAAAAACCCAGGATAGCTAAAACTATTCTCAACAATAAAAGGACTTATGGGGGAATCAATATGCCTGACCTCAAGCAGTACTACAGAGCAATTGTGTTAAAAACTACATGGTATTGGTACAACGACAGGCAAGTAGATCAATGGAATAGGATTGAAGACCCAGAAATGAACCCACAGAGTTATGGTTACTTTATCTTTGATAAAGGAGCTACAACCATCCAGTGGAAAAAAGATAGTCTTTTCAACAAATGGTGCTGGTTCAACTGGAGGTCAACATGCAGAAGAACGCGAATTGACCCACTCTTTTCTCCTTGTCCTAAGATCAACTCCAAGTAGATCAAGGACTTCCACATAAAACCAGACACACTGAAACTAATAGAAAAGAAACTGGGGAAGACCCTGGAGGACATGGGCACAGGGGGAGATTCTGAGCAGAAAACCAATAGCTTATGCTCTAAGATCAAGAATTGACAAATGGGACCTCATAGAGTTACAAAGTTTCTGTAAGGAAAAGGAAACTGTCAGAAGGACAAAATGGCTACCAATAAATTGGGAAAAGATCTTCACTAACCCCACATCCGACAGAGGGAGGGCTAATATCCAATATATACAAAGAACTCAAGAAATTATACCCTAAAGAATCAAATAACCCTATTTAAAAATAGGGTACAGAGCTAAACAAAGAATTTTCACCAAAAGAAATTCGGATGGCTGAGAAGCACCTTAAGAGATATTCAACATCATTAGTCATCAGGGAAATGCAAATCAAAACAACCCTGAGATTCCACCTCATACCAGTCAGAATGGCTAAGATTAAAAACTCAGGAGACAACAGGTGCTGGTGGGGATGTGGAGAAAGAGGAACACTCCTCCACTGTTGGTGGGTTTGCAAGATGGTACAACCACTCTAGAAATCAGTCTGGCAGTTCCTCAGAAAATTGGGCATGACACTTCCAGAAGACCCTGTCATACCACTCCTGGGCATATACCCAGAGGATTCCCCTGCATACAATAAAGACGCATGCTCCACTATGTTCATAGCAGCCTTGTTTATAATAGCCAGAAGTTGGAAGGAGCCCAGATGTCCCTCAAAGGAGGAATGGATACAGAAAATGCGGTATATTTATACAATGGAATAAATACTACTCAGCAATTAAAAATAATGAATTCATGCAATTTGTAGGCAAATGGTTGGATCTGGAAAATATCATCCTAAATGAGTTAACCCAATCGCAAAAGAATACACATGAATTGCAATCACTGATAAGTGGATCTTAATGAGCCCAGAAGCTCTGAATACTCAAGGCACAATTAGCAAAATCAAAAGATTCCCAAGAAGAAGGAAAGAGAGGGCACTGGCCCCAAAAAGACTGGTTCCAGTTTTGCAGGAGAGTACCAGAACAGAGAAAGGGTTGGGGGGTGAATGGGAAATGGGTGGGGTGGCAAAGAGGAATTATGGGACATATGGTGAGGGGGGAACTGGGAAAGGGGAAAGCCTTTGGAATGTAAACAAAGAATATAGAAAAAAATAATAAAAAAAAGAAATGTGCCTGAGAATTTTAAATAAAATAAATTAGTTTCCATTTTTTAAAAAAAAGTTTGTAATAACACTACAAAAAAAGAAAAGAAAAGAAAAGAAAGAAAAGAAAAGAAAAGAAAAGAAAAGAAAAGAAAAGAAAAGAAAAGAAAAGAAATTGGTGAGGTAGAATGGACACAGAATCTAGAGAAGTCTAAATCTGAGAGACTCAGGTTCTCCATTTCCTGGACTCCTACTAAACTGTAGAAGACAAAGTCATAGATCAGAGATATAGTTTATGTTTCAAAGATGAACTCATATATGTGAATCCAACTTGCCTAAGGAAATGATGATAATCAAATATGGGAAAGATTAATTATTTCCAACAAATAGCTTTGAGAAAACTAAATGAATGTTTAGCCTGGAATCAGTTAAAGTGGGACAGAGTTGGACCCAGGATACGGCTGTTATAATTCTCTAACTATACTGAATGCTTGATGATAATTTCTAAAAAGTCATGAAAACTTTCTTCCTCATTCTGAGGGTTAAAACCGCCTGCTTAGGTGACTAATGCCTGCCTGTAGCTTAAAGGCAGTGGGGATAGGGGAATAGGAGGATTAAGTAAAATAGCCTTTGTCCTATCTCCACAGGAGCTGCTTGTTTTAACTCCCAGCCTGCTAGATGAAGTCCCTGGAAGAAACAGGGACACTTTATTTCTGAGTTCTGTATCTAAAAAAGTCTCAAAAATCTTCTCTAAGAGAGGATCTTCAAAAAAAGTTCTCCCTATCTTTTTCCTCAGCACTTGTACATCTTTCAGAATACATGATGACAAGGTAAAAAGTTCACCACAGTGAGTGTTTACACACAGAGACTATTTACATGCATATCCATTAAGAGTAAGTATCTGACTAAACATTATCTGTCACAAGCTCAACAGGTTCATTGAAAGTTAAAAACCATAATTTTGTGACTAAGTTATTATTGAAGTTTTGTATAGATAAACCCAATCAAGTTTTTATCTTCTCTCCTTGTACCTATAGTAAATTGTTAGTTCCCTTTTTATGACCTTTGGTTGATTGTTTTACAACCTCTTGGAATGTGCTCTAAGTTGTAAATGCCTGCTTGCTATCTCAGAAGCAAATAACTCATGACCCTTGAAGACTGTCAGAGTTCTCATTGAAGATTTGACATAAAAAAAGACTTCAGAGCAGTCCTATTATAAAAGATCTTAATAATTACTAATGTAATTTTAGGAATTTATAGGATCATCATTAAGAATTAAGAAATCATCTATTTGTCTATATAGCATCACTACAAGACAGTACATTTTTGTTGTTCTGCAGAAATCTGCTCAAAAGGGTGGGTTAATACTTAGTGATTATTATATACATTTAATAATAACAGGAAAAGTATATTAATAGCAAGAGTCTTTCCTCAAATGTAATCTCCTCGGCCTTGCCTAAAGAAGTGAATCTGTCATAACTTTAGAATCCATGGTGGAACCATTTCAGGAAGATCACCTGCTAGTTTTTAGGTTCTCCTATATGGGCCAAGTTGAACCATGTCACCAGACAGAAAAACTGGTAAGGTGGAGCAGATTAAGGAACACTGGCAATTCTCATAATTGAGGACAGTAGGCATTTGAATCTACTCCCAACTATGTTCCTGTCTTGGAGCACATGACCATGACACCCCACTAAGAGAACCATGATAACTAGTCAAGTAGCATAGAAACCAAGAGTTCTCTATGCTAACAAGGTATCTAGATGGGCCCTGAGGGTTTATCCAATAAGCTTCCCTTCCTAGACATTCCTCCCTGCAAAAGCTATTTAATCTCTGGTCCACCTTAAGTAAGTTGTGTGCCATGAATAAACAGTTTGGCAAAACAGGACTGTTTCGTCACCATGAACTGCTGGTGGGGGGAGCATTCGTCATATAAAGCCATACCTAAGTCTCCCACAGAAGGCCTCTCTGCACCCTGGCACTCATCCTGACTAAACCAGACCCTGTAACCCCCCTAACTGGGCTCATCTCAGACCTGTCCCCCTTCTCAGTTCTTCAAGGTTCCCAGTAGCATCTGGATTCTCAGGAGTTCAAGAACCACAGGCCCCATCTCTGCCCTAGCTCCTGCTGTTTCTCACCCAGAGAAACATGGGCTGGGGCCCCTATCTTCGACTGGGCTTTACCTCCCAACCAGTGTCCTGACACTCTGGTGGGGAGGCAAAAACACACAACCTCACTCCTAGATGGCTCCTGGGAAATGTTGACTTGTCAAGGGCAAAGTGGAAGTCTTACCTCACATTATAAATAAAAATCGTCAAAAAAGAGAAAATAGTCAAAAATGCTAGGGTACATTATATTCATACATCACATTCTTTCTCCTTCCACACAACTCTTCCCAGAGCCTACCTATTTACTTACCTACCCACCCAATCTGGGTCTCTGTCTCTTTGTGCCTCTGTCTCTATGTCCCTATGTCTCTTTATGCCTTTCTCTCTCTCTCTCTCTCTCTCTCTCTCTCTCTCTCTCTTCTCTCTCTCAAACAAAGTACAAAAAGTACAACAAACCCAAGCCAATAAAGACCAAAAGGATAAACCAAAAACAAATCAAAAATCACACATGTACACACAATGGAGTCCATTTTGTATTGGCAAATTACTTTTGGGTAGACTCTTAAAAGTCTCTGAGAATAGAAATAAAGTAGAGAAGACATAAAGAGGAAGGGGAAGTATATCTGCAGCCTCTGCTAAGATAAGGGTAGAAAGAGAAGCACATGGTGAAAAGGCAGAATCTCTAGCAAGTGCTGCCAAAAAGATTCTGTATCTTTTTCAGACTAAACCCATTCTTCATCACCTTACTTCCTTACTTGACTTAAATGTTGTACCAAACCAGGACTTGTTAATCAAATAAGATATATTGTTTAATTAGTTTTTCATCCTTAGGACCAAAATATCTTTTCAAAACATTTTCTCTGTCTCATGGTTTTAGAAGCTCCATTTTGTAGCCACATGACTATTTCTTTTGGCCTATAATGAAGCAAGACCTCATAACAGTAGGGCTATGTGGTAAAAAAGCTTCCTCCCACCATAGTAGCCCAGAACACATAGAAGAGGAAGACATCTGTGCTCAACTGACTTTCTCCTTGTCCTTGACTAGCTGCTTTTTAGTCCCTAGTCCTTGGGGTGGTACTGCCTTCATAGAGTGGATCACCTGTTTCAGTGAATCTTTTCTAGAAACCCTCTTACACTGCATGTCTCTCTGATCTCTTAGGTGATTTTTAATTTAGTTATGGTGACAATAAAGAATATTTGAGAGTCATTTACCAGGGTCTTTTCACCTGTTGGTTTCTTTGACACTATTTACTTCATTGTTTAGTCATGTTTTGTGCCATTTCTTCTTAGTCTCATGACTGTAACCTATAGACAGACTGGGAAAGAAAACAGGAGACAACTTCCTGAAAAGAACACCAATGACTCAGGCACTAAGTTCAACAATTAATAAATGGGACCTCGTGAAAGTGAAAAGCTTCTGTAAGGTAAAGGACACCATCAATTGGATAAATTGGCAGCCTGCAGAAAGGGAAAAGATCTTCACCAACCTTACATCCAAAGGAAGGCTAATATGCAAAATATATAAGGAACTCAAGGAAGTAGACATTAACAAACCAAATAACCCAATCAAAAATTGGGGTACAGAGCTAAACAGAGAATTACCAACAAAGGAATCTTGAATGGATGTGTGTTCAATGTCCTTAGTCATTACAGAAATATAAATCAAAGCAACCCTGAGATGAGGCACAAAGAGACCTTACACCAATCAGAATGGGCTAAGATAAAAAAACTCAGACAGCACATGCTGGCGAGGATGTGTAGAAAGAAGCACACTCCTCCATTGTTGGTGGGATTGCTGGCACAACCACTCTGGAAATCAATCTGGCAGGTTTTCAGAAAAATAGGAATTGTTCTACCTCAGAACTCAGCTTTACCACTCCTGGCCATACACCCAAAAGATAATCCACAGGCTCCAGTATTTTCATAGCCACTTTATTTATAATAGCCAGAAACAGAACAATCTAGGTGCCCCTCAACCAGAGGATGGATACAGAAAATGTGGTTCATTTACACAATGGAATACTACTCAGCTATTAAAAACAATTTGCAGGTAAATGAATGAAATTAGAAAATATCCTGAGTGAGGTAACCTGGACCCAAAAGGACATACATGGTACATATTCATTTATAAGTGGTTATTAGCCATAAAGTATGGGATACCCGTGCTAAAATCCATAGCCTAAACAAGCTAAATAAAAAGGATGGTCCAAGCAAGGATGCTTAAATCTCACTCAGAATGGAAAATAAAATAGTCATTGGAGACAGATGGAGAGGGAACTGGGTGGCATGGGAATGGGGGAAAGGGAATCAAAATCAGATGTGGAGAGAGGCTAGGAGAGCAGGCCAGGGGAGTGAATGGAAATTTGCAGCTAGCAGGGATGGGGGGCATCTCTAGGACATGCCAGAGACCTGGGATGAGCAACATTCTCAGGAGTCTATGGGAGTAACTCTAGCTAAGACACCTAGCAGTGGGGGATATGGAACCCTGAAGTGGCCCCATCCTGTAGCCAGGCCATACCCCCAGTGGAGGGATAAAGACATCAATGCACCCAAATACTCTTTGACACAGAATTTCTCCTGCTTATAAGAAATGCAGGGTTAAAGATGGAGCAGGGACTGAGGGAAAGGCCAACCAATGACTGGCCCAACAATAACATTCCATGGGCAAAAACCAATCCCTGATACTACTAATGATATTCTATTATGCTTACAAATGAGAGCTTGGTATATCTGTCCTCTAAGAGGCTACAGCTAGAAGCTCACTGAAAGAGATACAGAGACCCACAGCCAAACATTAGATAGAGCTCAAGGAGTCTTGTGGAAGAATTGGAGTAAGGATTGAGGGATTCAGATGGGATAGGAACCCCACAGGAAAACCAACAGAATCAACTGACCTGGACCCTTAGTGGCTCCTAGAGATTGTACCACCAACTAAATAGCATATATGGGTTGTCTCCTCCCCCCAACACATATGTAGCACATGTTCAGTTCAGTCTTCATGCTGGGTGGTGGGGGTGGGGGTAGAGGATCTCAACAACTAGAGCAGGAGCTGTGCCTAAATCTGTTACCTGCATTTGAATATTGTTCCCCTAACTAGGCTGCCTTGTCTGGCCTCACTAGTCCTACAGTATTCTAGGGCTTTCAGTTCTGTTGTTAACTTTTAGGAGATCTCTCCTAATTTTTATTTAGCTATGTAGTGCTATGTATGTTCCTCTTAGCATTGCTTTCATTGTGTCTCATAATTTTGAAGTCTTTAAGTTATTTCCTTATTTTTGCCTTGACTCTGCAGTCATTGAGAAGACAGGGAAAGGAGGAACTTAAGCTAGTTTCTCCTTTCCACCTCATCTCATTCTTGCCTGTCCACAGTGCATGTCAAGGTACCAACCATACTGGAGATGGGGTATAGCTGCTCAGTGAATCCTCTTCAGAAAACATAACATTTACAGATATTCATAGAGTGTCTCCCACCAATATATTTGGAGATTAGTCTGGTCAAATAACTATGAATATATTAATCATCACAGCCATAGTTCACTGACATCGTCTTGTTTTCCTGATATTTCCCCCATCCTGATTACCTCATCTCTTAACCATGTATGTTGTTGTTGTTGTTTTGTGTTTGTTGCCATCTCCTCTGTATTACTTGCCCAACTCTCTATAACATATAGACAAACACCATGTGAGTTAAATGCTCAAAATGCTCACACCAGCATGAATTCATTTGAGAACTCTTTATTTCTGAGCTCCTCTTTCAGTAAAACAGGGCTTCTATCAGGTGAACATTACATAAAACATGCAGTGCTGAATAATAAGACCCCTTGAAGAATGGTCATGTCACACAAAACTCATCCAGCAGGAGAAATGGTGAGGTACAAATTAGTTATGATTTAGCAAATCATTGCAATGACATTGGCTCTGAGAATAGGCCACCATGCCATTGTCTGACTCCAATCTGACACGTTTTATCTTGAGATCAGAGACATTTCCCTAGGGGTCCTAGGCTCCCACACCCAGACCTAACTCAGGTTGTTTATGAGCGTTTCCTTCCTTCAAATGTTAAATGAGCCAAGCAACAGTTTCAACAGTGAGATAAGAATAAGAAAGATGAAAACAGTCAAATCAGGCCAGTGAATGCCCAGAGCAGGTGTGTGTGGTGGGAGGGAGGGGCGGGGGCTTATGTTTCCTTATCTATTTAAGCTTTCACTTGTGGCCATTTCCACAGAGTATCGGGAAATTTTAAATAGGTCATTAAAAGGACTATATTCAATGTTTGACTACATTTGATTCAGTCATAGAAATATCTTAACATTTCAGAGCATTGAACTTATAAGCACACACTTCTATATATAAAGCAGGAATGGCTAAAGCTTACTAAAACATTAGAAGAGTGGGAATCAGTATTATCTTGTAGACAGTATGACTTTCTGTATACAAACTTTGGACAGACGTCCCAGGCTATAACTTAGCCTGTGCCTTCCCGAGTCAGATGATACAGAAAAGGTTTGAGTGATCTTTTTAGCTCCTTGTCTGCTCTTTTCCAAGAGTTCTTAGAGTTCTTCTCCAAGCTCAAAGTCATCAACGTGGAAATAAAAGTTTTTTAAAGGATGTTTTGAATTCCTTGTTTCTCAGGGTATAGATGAGAGGGTTCAGAGACGGGGTTACAGTGGTGTATGGAACAGCAATCATCTTGTCCAGGAGCCCAGCAGTTCCTAGGGCTGGCCTGACATAAGTATATAGAGCAGTAGAGTAATAAAGGGTGACCACAACCAGGTGGGCAGAGCAGGTGGAGAAGGCACGCTTCTTGCCCTCAGCTGAGCGGATGCGCAGGATGCTGGCAATGATGAAGCCATAGGATGTCATGGTCAATAAGAAGTTCAGGCCTGTCAGGAACATGTCTGCAATGACAGTCATGACATTGTTGATAAAAGTGGGGCTGCAGGACAGTATCAACACAGAAGGAATCTCACAGAAGAAGTGTGTGATGAGATTGGAACCACAGAAGGACAGTGGCAACACCAGGCAAGTGAGCACCAAGGAATTGAGAGCTCCAATAAACCACGCAAAGGTTGCAAGGGCCATACAGACCCTGCCATTCATGAGGGTACCATAGTGCAATGGCCGGCAGATTGCAAGGTAGCGGTCATAGGCCATGGCAGAGAAAAGCAGAAGCTCAGAGCCCAGGACCCAGGAGAATATGAACATCTGTGTAAGGCATCCCCCATAAGATATGCTGTTCTCTGCCACCAGGCTCTGCAGGACTTTGGGTAAGACAGTCACAGTGCAGATCACATCCATCAGGGAAAGATTGACTAGGAAGAAATACATGGGAGTGTGGAGGTTGGGACTGCTGTGGATGGTCATGATAATCAGGCCATTGCCAGCTATGGCTGCCATGAACAAGGCAAAAAAGAGGCAGAAGAGGAGATCCTGGATCCAGGGGTCATCAACAAAGCTTTGCAGGATGAACATGGTTATAGCTGACTGGTTCCCAGGAGCCATGGGAAGCGACTCTAGTCTCAGGATGGGAATTGCTCAAAATGCCTTTTAAAGCTCTGGAAACAATCAATTCTGTGTAATGAGGAACCTGTTCTGGTTAGAAAAAAAATAGTGTAGTTTTATTCTCATGGCTCATAAGCTAACGAAAATAGCAGGTCAAAGACATACACTACACAGACCCTGAAGGAAGGTTTCTGAGCAAATCCTTCATACATGCTGCAGCTAATACATAGAGATGGGACAGACTGCCATGCTTGTGTGTGCCAACCAGGACATAGCTACTGGAGAGTGCTGTGTGGTTGTAGAGAAGACAAGAGTAATTATAAAAAAGCTGAGGAAGGGTAAATGGGCAGTGAGAAGTGTTTACCATAATGCTGGCTCCTTATCCCAGAATATGGGGGGAATAATAGAATACTAATAGAATGTCTCTCTAGAGACAGAACCAAGTGTGGTCTTTATGACAATTTGGCTTCTCATCTAGATGAGAGCAATAAACCCAGAACTTCTTATCTTAAAACTCTATTCCACTAGCACCATGAAGTTAGAGGATAACATTCGACAATCATATTGAATATGTGGAGAATATGTAGGTATGCTATGAGTCCTAGGTTTTCTCTCAACTCCTTGAGCTAAAGGAACTCAGCTGGTCCCAAACCCAGCTCCTGCAAGATTGCCCCGAGAGCCAACTAAACAAATCAAATAATCCTTGTAGGACTTCACATTGCCTGACACTGTCCATTATATATCTGAAATACACATGCCCCAAATGCTAAGAAAGCAGCCTCCTGTTGATAGGAGAGAGAGCTGTGGTCACCAGGATTGAGGTCATGGATTATGTGTGTACTAGACTCTTATCATTTCCCACTCCAGACTCTTGTCAATCAGGGTGTAGAGAAGGATAAGTTCTTGAGTGTTGAGGTAAGAGTAAGATTGTGAGGGTATCAGGCTGACAGTGATAGGTAACAGAACTTTCCATTGTGGCCTGTCACATGGAGAACAGGGTATGATCAGACTGCTCTTATCCAACTATCAAATCTAGCATGAAATGACATTTCGGGTTTTAGACTAAAGGATTTCACATATTTCCAGAACAAAATATTCTAAAACTGAAAATAGTCCAGGACATTCATTTACTGAAGCTCCCAACACACTGTGCACCAGATGTGCTCTAGAAAGGTTTGCAGGGAGAGGTGTGTGTGTGACTATGCTGTGCTGACTCTGTTCCTATCTTTCTTCCAACAAACCAAGCTCAATGTAATGATGGCATAGCCTGGGCTGGCAGTCCTGGGAAAGTTCTTCTGAGGTCAAACTTCATTGTTTCCAAAGGGCCTCAGACCAGACTGCACACAACCAGTAGACCTTCTATTTGACAAAGAGTTCTACTAGTCACTGGGAAGTGGCTAGGGCATGCACATGGTATCCCTGAACACCAATAATAACAGATCCCATTGACTGATTTAGCAGACAAAATACAGGAAGATGAGAGAAACAGAAGCACACTTAAAAAAAACTTGTCTCAAATTCTGACTTGGAAATTCTGACTCTAAATAGTATTTGCTGCTGATCTAAAATGAAGATTGATCTCAACTGCTATATTTTTTCCAACCAATACAGTTCACCCAAGTTCATACATCCCTTCCCTTATGTGTCTAAGAGTCCAGCAGCAATTAAGGATGACACTGCACTCATATTCACGTATCTGAGAGATGAATCACCATGTCAAACAACATGAGAATATGCTCCCTGCCCCACACTTACCTCTAATAGTTGCCGTACAGTGGCTTTGCAGAGGGGTCAGGATCAACTTGATGTCTATGCTATCTAGACAGCCTGACAAGATAAGAAAAGAGTGAAGTCCAGGGCCATTCTGTATCCTAGAGAAAGTGATTCGACCTCAGTAGTCTGTCCCCATTGGAATGAAGGTGAAATGCTCATGGTAACAGATGCTCCAGAGAGGTAAAGGAGCTGAGTGCAGGACCTCTTGCTGGACTTTACCCCCCCCAAAAAAAACACCTATCAGTGCTTACTTCCTGTTAGAGGGATTGAACCTTACTTTCCCTAAAGTCACAGCTAGCACATTTCTACCATGTCTTTGTTTAGCTGTGAGCAAGCCACGTGAAATCTACCTAAGAAGAGAGCGTCTCCACTTCCTAAAGTCTGGAAAAGGTACATGAGTGTGAAACCTACCTGTATGTCCATGGACGTGTGGCTGGATGTCCAACAAAGTATGTGAAAAGCTGAGATGAGACGAGGGAGAGAGAGAAAGGCGGGAGAGATTTTAAATGTACTAGTACCCATTTCTTTAGCCCTTATCTCACTTCTCTGAGATAATTCTTAGACCTGTTGATTTTTGTCTCTGGCTATTAGAAACATCAAAAACACACACATGCTCTTCTACCATTAGAGATATTGTGGGTCATAAAATACCCCAGAAACTGCAATCAGAAGATAAGTTTATAAACTTGAACAGCTGAAAGGAAAGAAGCGACAGCCAACTTAAGCAGCAATAAACGTTAAGGGTTTTTTGAAACTAAGGATCTTTGCCAGATGAGTCCCCAGGACTTTGGCATAAGGTTGGTGACTTCTGCCTAGAGAGATGCATCTGGACCCTACAAAGGAGGGGCAGCTAGGTCATGTCCTCACCACACCATTTGGGCTGCAGGGATGCCTTGGTCCTGAGGAGTACAGAGGTGTCTGTTTGCTTCAGGTAATCCTGGCTTAAGTCTAGACAGCTTTGGCTGTATGATGCAACCCAATGGCCCCATGGGAGGCCTGTCTCAGGGCTTTGGCCAAGATGGCCTTGCAACTATTTGTCAAGTGGAAAGTGAAGGTGGAGAGGGTGCCGGCCCCAGGGGCAGATGGGAAGGGCACTGCTCCTGCTTGCTGTGGCAGGGACTCTGGTGCTTCCCCAGCTGCAGCTCACTTCTCATTCAAGTCACTGTAGAAAAAACAGCTGGGAGCACACAGGGGCAGGTGTTCACTGGCTAACTTCTCCAGAAAAGGATCTCAGATTTCTCCACCCTCAGGGGCCATTTCTTCCTGCTTTTGAAGCTGTGAGGACAAAGTTTGTGTGGAAAAGGGATCCACCCACACACACCACCCGACATTGGCATGCAGGGTTGAGTCACACTGTGAGCTGGACCAGGCAGGAGTCCAGGATCCAGGCTGTTCTGTTGCAAGTCTCAGCACCTCAGGTGCTCTGGGATGTTGCATACTCATCCAACTGTTGTTATGAGAGCCTTGCTCCTCAAAAAAGGGTGTCTGCCATGGGCCCTCAAGTGTTCCAGTCTACATTCTCACACTTCCTTCCCAAGACAAAAGTTTTGGGATGTTAAATGCCTTCAGTTTCACTGGATACACAAACAAAAAATAGTTGGGAATGGCATCCTTAGTTTAGGAAATACTTTATTTTCTTTAACTTTTAACATTTGCAATTCAGAAGCAATGTAAAAGTGTTTGTACATTAACGTTTAAGATCTTTACTCACTAATATTTATAGTACAGACAGACAGACAGACATGTTTACATACACACACACACACACACACACACACACACACACAGCTTTTAGGACAGTAATTTCTCCTTTATTTCTATTTGGTATTCCCACTGTTGGGCATTGCCAATGCATCATCAGCCTAAAATTTTTGTTGTCAGGAATATTTTGAAAGAATTCTAGACTTATAGAGGAGTTGAAAAATACTACAGGGTTCTTCCACCCTTCATCCAGCCTCTGCCCAGCCCTGTGTGTCAGTCACAGTCACCTATAAACACCCTCTATCTGGAACCTCCAGGGGCCACCCCAGGCTGGGCCTGAGATAGGTGATTCTTACTCGTATTCCTGTCCCCCACTACAGACTCTATTCTCAACCCCAGCCCTGTAGCAGCCTGGGTCAAGGGACCTGCCCTCTAATTACACATCCAATCCTGGGGAACTCTAACAAACCTTACAGTGCACCCATATGTTCTTCCTGTAGGCTCCTAGCTTCTTCCCTTCCCAACTAATTAATCCTCATTCCTTCCTGACAAATCCTAGTACCCAGAAATGCTTTCACCCTCAGTGCCATGCCTGCTAAGGACTCTGGTAAGTGAATCACACTATCCTTTCTGTTCTCCTTTGATCTCTCCCTTCTCAACCACACCGTGTCAGAACCTGCTTATAAGCCTCTTGACTTCCCCTTTCAACTACATTCACTAGAGACTCTAAGTCTTGGTTCAGACACAGAGTCCCCTATAATTTTCATCCCTGTCCAGATAATTCTTTGTTTTACAGTAACCTACTTCCAGGACCCCCTCCTTCTACCACACCTGCAACTGCCTGTTCACCCCAATCTTGGGTGTCAACAGGATCCCCTGATTCTCTCTCTCTCTCTCTCTCTCTCTCTCTCTCTCTCTCCACTGACCTGCACAAGCACTCTGATACCACACTTTTCTAATATCCAAAGTGTACAGAAACCATGGAATGGAATACTCAACCAACAAAGACAAAGCCAGTTATCAAGAACTAGAATCAACTCAGTGATTTCACTCCAGATGCTTAGACACCAGCACAAAAACCATAGATACTAAACATGAAGACAACATGCCTTTACCAGAACCAAGTAACTAACTACCACAGGCCCTAAGTCATGTAATATAGCTGAAGCACAAAACAGGACTGAAAAACAGCAATTATGAGTATATTCAAAGACCTTAAATAAAATATAAATAAATTCCTTAATGAAATATTAAAACACAAACAACAGAAAGAACAAAATGATGATTCATGAAAGAAGAATTTAACAACAACAAAAACAGAATTACTAAAGGCAACCTAAACTAAGATGAAAATCGAACTAAAAAGTTTAGGAAGTGAAACAACAAACCAAGCAAGCAAATAAACAAACAAACCCCTCAGAAGTGAGCCTGGTCAATTGACCACAAAGCTTGAAAGGAAAATTACCAAACACTGAAGATAAGATACAAGAATGAATACCCCAGGCATAAAAAGCCAATATTAAAGAAACTAAGGAACAAAACATTCAGGAATTCTGGGATGCTATAAAAAGTCTAAGCCTTTGAATACTAGGGACAAAGGAAGGGAAAAAAAAAACCTCAGGGGCAAAGTCAGAAAAATATTTTCAACAAAAGCAAACACTAAATAGGCAGGAACAGAATGGAGTGGGGCAGGGAGGAATATAATATGGACTATAAAAATTAATTTTTTTAAGCACATGGTATTTAAAAATAATAAGAAAGAAATTACCCATTACACATAATAATCAAACACTAAACATACAGGAAAAAAAAAGAATGTTAAAAGTTGCAAGGGAACAGTAGCCTAGGCTGACTTCTGTTGTCTCTTCGGGTCTGCAAGACATCTGCCCAAATCTTCTGCTTTTAGGGTCTCTGTTGAAAAGTCAGGTGTAGTTCTGACTTTAAATTTACTTGCCCTTTTTCCCTTGCAATTTTTTTTTACTTTATATATTTATTTGCATCCCAAATGCTTCACCCCCCTTTTGGTTCCCCCTCACAGGGTCCCTCACCCAATCCTCTCACTGAGAGGGTGCCCCCCCACCCTGATACATCAAGTCTCCACTGGATTAGGAACATATTCTCCCACTGAGGCCAGACAAGCCCTCTGCTACATATGTACAGGGGGCCTCAGACCAGTCCATGTGTAGTGTTTGGTTGGTAGCTCAGTCTCTGGTAGTTCCCAGGGGTCCAGGTTATTTGACTCTGTTGGTCTTTCTGTGAGGTTGCCATCCTCTTCAGGGCCTTCAATTTTTCCCCTAGCTATTCCATAGGGGTCCCTAACCTCCATCCAATGTTTGGCTGTGGGTACCTGCATTTGTCTCAGTCACCTGCTCTGACTTGGTCAGAGCCTCTCAGAGGACAGGTATGCTAGGCTCCTATCTACAAACACAGCATAGCATCACTAATAGTGTCAGGGATTTGTGTCTTCCCATGGGATGGATCTTAAGTTGGGCTGGTCATTGGTTGGCTATTCCTTCAGTCTATGCTCCATCTTTGTCCCTGCAATTCTTTTAGACAAGATCAATTAGGGGTGAAAAGTTTTGTGGGTGGGTTAGTGTCCCAACTTCTCCACTGGGGGTACTATCTGGCTAATAGAGATGATATCTTTGGGTTTCATAACCACACTTTTGAGCTTTTCAACTAAGGTCACCCATATTGACTCCTGGGAGACTCCCCCATCCCTGGTCTCTGGGATTTACTACAGAAATTCTCCCACCCTTGAGCCCCTTATCCCGAGCAGCTGCATATTTCCAATCATTCTCCTGACCTTCAGTGCCTCTCTGCTCCTGCTCCCTATAACAGATCCTGCCCCTAGTCCTCCCCTCTCACACAGATCCCCCCTTCTATCTGCCTCCCATGATTATTGTGTTCCCCTTTCTAAGTAGGATTCAAACATCTTTAACTGAACCTTCTTCCTTCTAGTTTAACTTCTTTGGGTCTGTGGGGTGTATCATGAGCATTCTGTACTTTTTTGGCTAATACTCACTTATCAGTGAATACATATGATGCATGTACTTTTGGGTCTGGGTTACTGCAAGTGTCCTTGTAGTATGAAGGAGCATCTTTTGCTTATATGCCCAGGAGTGGTATAGTTGGGCATAGAACTTGAAATAGAACTCTTTCCATTTTTCTGAGAAACTGTCAAATTGTTTTCCAGAATGGTTGTATATGTCTGCAATCCCACCAGAAATGGAGGAGTGTTCTTGTAATACATCCTTGCCAGCATTTCCTGTCCCTTCAGTTTTTGATCTCAGCCATTCTGAAGAGTGTAAAATGGAAGCTAAGAGTTGTTTTGATTTGCATTTCCTTGATTACTAAAGACGTTGAACATTATTTTAAGTGCTTCTAGGCCCTTTGATATTCTTCTGCTAAGAATTCTCTGTTTAGCCCTGTGCCCCATTTTTTAAATTGGGTTACTTGGATTGTTGATATCTAGCTTCTGAATATAACATTTTTTAATATATATTCTAGATAGTAGTTTTCTGCAGGGTTAGTGATGCTTCCTCCAGAAGTTGTTTTATTGTTCAGGATTGCTTTAACTATCCTGGGTTTTTTGTTTTTGCATATAAAGTTGAGAATTGTTCTCTCAAGCCCTATAAAGAATTCTGTTGAGGGAGTCCCGAGTTTAGAGGTGAGGCCACCCATCTTTGCTCCTGTGACTGAGCAGGCAGGTATAGCCAGGAACTCAGGGAACACTCAAGTGTCAGAAAAGCTGGGACACTGTCTGCCAGGGCCCCACCTGCACCCAGGAGTTGGGCAGTGCCACAGCACTTTGTACCAGGAGAGAGCCAGTCTCCCAAGGTACTGAGATAGGCTTGCAAGTCACAGGAAGGACATGCACCAGCGAGAAACAGCAAGACCAACTAACACCAGAGATAACCAGATGGCAAAGGCAAACGTAGGAATATTACCAACAGAAATCAAGGCAACATGGCACCATCCAAAACCAATTCTCCAACAACAGCAAGTCCTGGATTCCCCAACACACCAGAAAAGCAAGATATGGATTTAAAATCACAGATTATGATGATGATAGAAGGGCACGAATGACTCCCTTAAAGAAATACAGGAGAACACAGGTAAACAGGTAGAAGCCCTTAAAGAATTACAGGAAAGCACAAGCAAACAGGTGAAGGAATTGAACAAAACCATTCAGAATCTAAAAAATAAAGGCAGAAACAATGAAGAGATCACAAAGGGAAACAACTCTGGACATAGAAAACCTAGGAAAGAAGTCAGGAGTCATGGATCCAAACCTCAACAACAGAATACAAGAGATAAAAGAGAGAATCTCAGATGCAAAAGATAACATAGAAGGCATGGATACAACAGTCAAAAAAAATGCAAAAGGCAAAAAGCTCTAACCCAAAATATCCAGGAAATTCAGTACAAAATGAGAAGACCAAACCAAAGAATTACAGGTATAGAAAAGAGTTAAGATTTCCAACTTAAAGGGCCAGTAAATGTCTTCAACAAAATCATAGAAAACTTCCCTAAAGTACAGAAAGAGATGCCTATGAACATACAAGACGCCTACAGAACTCCAAAGAGATTTGACCAGAAAAGAAATTACTCCTGTCACATAATAATTAAAATATCAAATGCACTAAACATAGAAAGAATATTAAAAGGGTCAAGTAACATATAAAGGTAGAGCTATGAAAATTACACCAGACTTCTCACCAGAGACTATGAAAGACAAAAGAGCTGGGGCAGAGTCATACAGACACTAAGGGAACACAAATGCCAACCCAGACTGCTATACCCAGCAAATCTCTCAATTACAATAGATGGAGAAACCAAGGTATTCTATGACAAAAACGAATTTATACAATATCTTTCTACAAATCCAGCCCTTCAAAGGATAATGAATGGAAAACACCAACAAAAGGAGGGAAACTACACACTAGAAAAAGGAAGAAAATAATCTTTTAACAAATGAAAAAGAAGAGAGCCACACAAACATGACTCCATCTCTAATAACAAAAATAACAGGAAGCCACAATCACTTCTCCTTAATATCTCTTAATATCAATGGACTCAATTCTCCAATAAAAAGATATAGATTAATAGACTGGATACATAAGCAGGGCCCAGCATTTTGCTGTATACAGAAAACCTACCTCAGGCACAAAGACAGACACTACCTCAGAATAAAAGGCTGGAAAGCAATTCTCCAAGCAAATGGTCCCAAGAAGCAAGCTGGTATAGCCATCCTCATATTGAATAAAATCCACCTTTAACCTAAAGTAATCAAAAAAGATAAGGAAGGACACTTCAGACTCATCAAAGGAAAAGTCTACCAAAATGAACTCTCAATTCTGAACATTTGTTCTCTAAATGCAAGGACACTAACATTCATAAAAGAAACTTTAATAAAGCTCAAAGTACATATTGCACCCCACACAATAATAGTGGAAGACTTCAACACCCCCACTCTCATCAATGACAGATCAGGGAAACACAAATTTAACAGCAAAACAGTGAAACTAACAGAAGTTATGAACCAAATGAATTTAACAGATATCTATAGAACATTTTATTCTAAAACAAGAGAATGTACCTTCTTCCTAGCACCTCACAATTCCTTCTCAAAAACTGACCATATACTCGGTCACAAAACAGACCACAGCAGATATAAGAAGATTGAAATAATCCCATGCACCCTATCAGAACACCACGGACTAGGGGCAGTCTTCAATAACAATAAAAACAACAGAAAGCCGATATACATATGGAAACTAAACAACACTCTACTCAGGATAACTTGGTCAAGGAAGAAATAAAGACAGAAATTAAATATGTTTTATAATTTAATAAAAATGAAGGCATAACATACCCAAACTTATGGGACACAATGAAAGCAGTGCTAAGAGGAAAACTCATAGCCCTGAGTGCCTCCAAAAAGAAACTGGAAAGTTTCACTAACAGCTTAACAATGCAGCTGAAGGCTCTAGAACAAAAGGAAGCAAATACACCAAAGAGGAGTAGACAACAGGAAATAATCAAACTCAGGGCTGAAATCAACCAAGTAGAAACAAAAAGAACTATACAAAGAATCAACCAAACAAGTGTTGGTTCTTTGAAAAAAAACCAACAAGATAGATAAACCCTTAGCCACACTAACCAGAGGACACAGACATAGTACCCAAATCAGCAAAATCAGAAATGAAAAGGGACGGGCAGCCAGCTCGCAGTCCCTTGGAGCAGCAATAGCAGTAAGCCTCCATATTGCAACCAGGACAGCTAAAGAGACTCAGGTAGACAGACTCCAGCCGGGGCTACCATCACATGGGTGGATCCACCAGGCTCTTGCTACCAGGCAGGCCCAGCGCCGAGGCTCTGCTGGACTTCTCCATGCCCTCTGGCCTTGCACCGAGGCAGTGGGTGGCAGCCAGCTCGAGGTCCCTTAGAGCAGCGGTCATGCATAATCACCAGTAGAGAAACAACAGGTGAGCTGAGCCTCCCAGGAGATTCAAACACCAGCCAGTGACAACAAGGCCAACTAACACCAGAAATAACCAGATAGCAAAAGGAAAACGAAGGAACATCACTAACAGAAATCAAGGCAACATGACAGCATCTGAACCCAGTTCGCCAACAACAGGAAGCCCTGAATAACCCAAAACACCAGAAAAACAAGACTTGGATATAAAATCATTGGTCAGGATGCTAGTAGCTGAACACATAGAAAAATCTCGTAAAGAAATAGAAGAGAAAATGGATCAAAAATTAGAAGCCTTTACAAGGCAAATACAAAAATCACTTCAAGAAATTCAGGAGAAGATGGATCAAAAAGAAGAAGACAATAAGGAGGAAAGACAAAAATCACTTAAAGAAATACAGAAGAACGTGGACCAACAAGTAGAAGCTGTGAAAGAGGAAACACAAAAATCTCTTTAAAAAATACATGAAAACACAATCAAGCAAGCGAAAGATCTGAGCATATCCATCCAGGTTCTAAAAACAGAAGTAGAAACAACTAAGAAATCACAGAGGGAGACAACATTGGAGATAGAAAACCTTGGGAAGAAATCAGGGGCCATAGATGCAAATATCAACAATAGAATAAAAGAGATAGAAGACAGAATATCAGAAGCTGAAGATACCATAAGAACCATTGATTCAACAGTCAAAAAAAATACTAAATGCAAAAAGGTTGTAACCCAAAACATCCAGGAAATCCAGGACACAATGAGAAGACCAAACCTAAGGATTATAGGTATAGATGAGAGTGAAGATTTACAAGTTAAAGGGCCAGCAAATATCTTCTACAAAATTATGGAAGAAAACTTCCCCAACCTAAAGAGAGAGATGCCCATGAATATACAAGAAGCCTATAGAACCCCAAACAGACTGGACCAGAACAGAAATACATCCTGTCACATAATAATCAAAACTCCAATGTACTAAACAAAGAAAGAATATTAAAGGCAGCAAGAGAAAAAGGCCAAGTAACATATAAAGGAAGACCTATCAGAATAACACCAGACTTCTCACCTGAGACCATGAAAGCTAGAAGATCCTGGGCAGATATCATGCAAACTCTAAGAGAACACAAACTTCAGCCAAAACTACTTTACCCAGCAAAACTCTGAATCGCCATAGATGGAGAAATCAAGGTATTCCATGACAAAACCAAATTTGCACGATATCTTTCCACAAATCCAGCCCTACAAAGGATAATAGGGGCAAAACACCAAGACAAGGACGGAAACTACACCCGGGAAGAAGCAAGATAGAAACCTCCTCTCATCAAACCCAAAAGAAGATAACCTCTCGAATATAAAAAAATAAATAAATAAATAAAAATAATTTCAAAAATGACAGGAGGTAATAATTACTATTCCTTAATATCTCTTAACATCAATGGACTCAATTCCCCAATAAAAAGACATAGATTAACAGACTGGATATGGAAAGAGGACCCTACATTTTGCTACATACAGGAAACACATCTCAGTGTTAAAGACAAACACTGCCTTAGAGTAAAAGGCTGGAAGACAATTTTACAAGCAAATGGTCTCAGGAAACAAGCGGGAGTAGCCATTATAATGACAGATAAAATTGACTTCCAACCTCAAGTCATCAAAAGAGACTCAGAAGGTCACTTCTTGCTGGTCAAAGAGAAAATCCACCAAGAAGAGCTCTCAATACGGAACATGTATGCTCCAAATGCAAGGGCACCCTCATTCATAAAAGAAACCTTACTAAAGCTTAAAGCACACATTACACCTAACACAATAATTGTGGGTGACTTCAACACTCCACTCTCCTCAATGGACCGATCAGGAAAGCAGAAATAAACAGGGACACAGTGATACTAATTGAAACTTTGGACCAACTGGATTTAACAGATATATATAGAACATTTCATCCTAAAGCTAAAGAATATACCCTTTTCTCAGCACCGCATGGTACCTTCTCCAAAACTGATCATATAATTGGTCACAAGACAGATGTCAACAAATACAAGAAGATCGAGCTAATCCCATGCCTCCTATCAGATCACCATGGAGGAAGAGTGGTCTTCAATAGCAACAAAAACAACAGAAAGCCCACATACACATGGAAACTGAATAATACTCTACTCAATGACACCTTGGTCAAGGAAGAAATAAAAAAAGAAATCAAAGACTTTTTAGAATTCAATGAAAATGAAGGTACAACCTACCCAAATCTATAGGACACAATGAAAGCAGTGCTAAGAGGAAAACTCATAGATCTAAGTGCATCCAAAAAGAAACTGGAGTGAGCATACACTAGCAGCTTAACGGCACACCTTAAAGCGCTGGAAGAAAAAGAAGTTAATTCACCCAGGAGGAGTAGAAGACAAGAAATCATCAAACTCAGGGCTGAAATCAATCAAGTAGAAACAAAGAGAACCATACAAAGAATCAACATGACCAGGAGCTGGTTCTTTGAGAAAATCAACAAGATAGATAAACCCTTAGCCACACTAACCAAAGGACACAGAGACAGTATACAAATTAACAAAATTAGAAATGAAAAGGGAGACATAATAACAAAAACTGAGGAAATTCAAAAGATCATCAAATCCTACTACAAAGGTCTATACTCAAAAGAACTGGAGAATCTGGAGGAAATGAACAATTTCCTAGACAGATACTAAATACCAAAATTAAATCAGCATCAAGTAGATCAGCTAAACAGTCCCATAACCCCTAAAGAAATAGAAGGGGTTATAGAAAGCCTTCCAACCAAAAAAAGTACGGGATCAGATGGTTTTAGTGTAGAATTCTACCAGACCTTCAAAGAAGACTTAAAACCAATACTTTTCAAACTATTCCACAAAATAGAGACAAAAGGAACACTGCCCAACTCATTCTTCGAAGCCATAATTACGCTGATACCTAAACCACAAAAAGATCCAACAAAGAAAAAGAACTACAGGCCAATTTCTCTTACGAATATCGATGCAAAAATACTAAATGAAATTCTTGCTAACCAAATCCAAGAGCACATCAAAACGATCATTCACCATGATCAAGTAGGCTTCATTCCAGGGATGCAGGGATGGTTCAACATACGGAAATCCATCAACGTAATCCACTACATAAACAAACTCAAAGAAAAAAAACACATGGTCATCTCGTTAGATGCTGAAAAAGCATTTGACAAAATTCAGCATCCTTTCATGCTAAAAGTCTTGGAAAGAGCAGGAATTCAAGGCTGATACCTAAACATAGTAAAAGCAATCTACAGCAAACCAGTAGCCAATATCAAAATAAATGGAGAGAAACTTGAAGCAATCCCACTAAAATCAGGGACTAGACAAGTCTGCCCTCTCTCTCCATATGTTTTCAATATAGTACTTAAAGTTCTAGCGAGAGCAATTAGACAACATAAGGAAGTCAAAGGGATACACATTGGAAAGGAAGATGTCAAATTATCATTATTTGCAGATGATATGATAGTTTATTTAAGCGACCCAAAAAACTCCAGCAGAGAACTTCTACAGCTGATAAACAACTTCAGCCAAGTGGCAGGTTATAAAATTAACTCAAGCAAATCAGTAGCCTTCTTGTACTCAAAGGACAAGCAGGCTGAGAAAGAAGTTAGGGAAATAACACCCTTCACAATAGGCACAAACAACATAAAGTACCTTGGTGTAACTCTAACCAAACAAGCAAAAGATCTGTATGACAGGAACTTCAAGTCCTTGAAGAAAGAAATCAAAGAAGACCTCAGAAGATGCGTAGGTCGCGTGTCTATCTCGCCGGCAAGAAGGACACGAGACCGGCAGGATCCTTCCACAGACGTTTTATTGCGGGGTTGCTTGCTGAGGCGAAAAGACCAAGACGGGCAGAGCGGTGCATCTTAAATAAGCTTAGGCAGGATGTGTTCCTGCCTGATTGGTGCACGCCATGATGCCTCATTAGCATTTGAGCTGCGACCCGCCAAACCTCTACCTGCGCATGCGCAGTAGGGCACGGATGTGGAGTAAACATCACACTGCTGAGTCACGGCTTCCTACAGCTCCCCCTTTTTTGTTTTATAAGAAACCAGGCCTAGGGCTGCCGATCAACCATCAGGTTCTTGTTGGACCATCAGGGTTCGAGGCAATCCACAAATGAACTCATGACCAACACCCTCTCACGTGCAATGAGATAGTCTCTGTGAGGTGCAAGGGCTGTGGCAAACAGCACGTCACCCATCCCGGTGCAATGTCCTTTCAAGGACTCGGGGTACAAGGGCTGACTTCTGCCTGAGTAAAACTAATTCTTAAGCATGGACAGCCATGCTTCAGGGGAAGCACCATTTTTCAATGCAGCGAGTGCCTGTGTAAACACCACCTTGTCGCATTTTTGTTGGGCACGTAGCTTGCACAGCAACCATAGCAGAAACACTCCTCCACAGCATATTAGGGCACCAAAAAGACAAACTCCCGCCCACTCTTTAAAGTAAGAAAATGCAGAAGTAAACCAAGAAGTGAAATCTTCAAAGGGAATGGGATCAGCTCGCATTCCGCTGAGGACAGTTTGATTTTGAAGTTGCAGCTGCAATTCTTCCAACTCGGCTGTCCAGTGTCTCCTCTTCGGTGTGTACTGCGCGAGTTAGTCTTGCAGGTACCCAGATAGGATTGTCTTCACTCTGTGGAAAAACACAGATAGCTCCCCTGGATCTTATTAGAATAGGATCCGGGCCTCTCCATTTGTTAAGCAGCACATCCTTCCATTTTACCATCTCTTTTGGTGGAGCCGGCCATTGGCCATGACGTTCAGCAGCAGAACGGCCTTGAGTGTCCAGATTTAAAAAATTCAATGTTAGAAGTGCTATGGATATAATGGTTCTAGGGGAGGAGGGTGATAAGCCCTCAATTCCCCTTTTTTGTTTTGTAATATATTGTTTAAGCGTACGATGAGCCCTCTCAACCATGCCCTGACCTTGGGGATTATAGGGCAAACCTGTGATATGGGTAATTCCCATATGCCGGCAAAATTGTGAGAACTTTGCAGAAGTGTAGGCAGGACCATTATCTGTTTTTAAAACATGTGGGATACCCCACATGCTCCAGGCTTCAAGACAATGTTGAATGACATGAGCAGCCTTCTCTCCTGACAAAGGGGTGGCACATATCACGCCGGAACTTGTGTCCACAGAGACATGTGTGTATTGAAGCTTACCAAAAGAGGAAATATGAGTAACGTCCATTTGCCACATTTGAAGGGGACGTAGGCCCCGTGGGTTAATCCCAACATGAGGCATAGATAAGAAGTCAACACAATTAGAGCATTGGAGAACAATATTACGAGCCTCTGCTCGACTAATGGAGAAACGGAGGCGCAGGGTCTCCGCTGGGACATGGAATGTGGAATGAAATTGCTTTGCTGCGGTAACGGGATCCATCGCTACATAAATACGTTGGCGAGTGGCCAGATCAGCAAGTGCATTACCTTGTACCAGAGGTCCTGGTAAGGATGTATGTGCCCTAATATGGGTAATAAAAAATGGGTGTTGCCGGTGAATTAATTGTTGCTGGATACCTTTAAATATATGAGCAACCTTACTGGATGATTTGATGACTCCCGCGGTTTCCAGTTGTGATACGGCATTAACAACATAATTAGAGTCTGAGATTATATTTAATGGGTCCTTAAATTGCTTTAAAACTTCTAATACCACCTGACATTCTACTATTTGAGGTGAATCAGGGGTACATTGTATGGTAGTTGTTTTTCCATAGACAACATAGGCCCCCGTCCCAGTCTTAGAACCATCCGTAAATACATTCAGTCCTTCAGGGACGGGTTGCGTATGGGTTACCTTTGGAAAGATTATTGGATGCATAGAACAAAATTGGAGTAGGGGATGTTTGGGGTAATGATTATCTATTTCTCCATTAAAGCTGCATTTTAATATAGCCCATTCATCTACAGCTGCAGTGAGCACTTGTACTTGACTGGCTGAATAAGGTATTATAAGCCTAGCAGGGGCAACTCCAAAATGTAATATAGACATTTTCAATCCTTTCAGAGCAAGGGCGGCAACTGCCGTGGGGTAATGTTCTATAGTTCTATTAGGCGAAGCTTGAGGGTGGATCCATAATAAAGGGCCTGATTGCCATAAGACTGCTGTTGGTAACATGATAGTTTTAAATATACATAGATCAATGGGCACCTTGGGATCCCAACACAAAAGTTGTGCCTTTGAAATCGCATCCTCTACTTTATTTAAGGCGAGAGATGCTTCTGGGGTTAAATTTCGAGGGGAGGAAATATGTGCGTCCCCCTCTAAAATATCATATAAAGGTTTTAATTCCGAAGTAGGGATTTTAAGATAGGGTCTCAACCAATTGATGTCCCCTAGCAATTTTTGAAAATCATTTAGGGTTTTTAAGTGATCATGGCGTATTTGTATCTTTTGGGGCCTAATGGCCTCTGGAGTGATTATAGAACCTAGGAATTTACCCATTTCTGATTTCTGCACCTTTTCTGTGGCTATGTAAAGGCCAGCTCTCTCCAGGAGCTTAGTTACCTTTAAATACACTTCCTCTACCTCTGCACGGTCTTCTTCACATAAAAGAATGTCATCTGTATAGTGGCAGACCTGGACTTTGGGATGACCTGCCCTAGCAGGAGCTAATGCCTTATCCACAAAAAGTTGGCACATAGTGGGACTATTAGCCATGCCCTGCGGTAAAACTTTCCATTGGTACCTGTAATCAGGACCGGTATGATTAACTGTAGGTAAAGTAAAGGCAAACCTGCATCGATCATCTGGATGCAATGGGATAGAAAAGAAGCAATCCTTTACATCAATAATAATTATCGTCCAAAATTTTGGCAAAGTAGATAATAATGGTAACCCTCGTTGAACGGGTCCCATAATATTCATTTGTGCATTGATGGCCCTTAAGTCATGTAACAGACGCCATTTTCCTGATTTCTTTTTGATGACAAAGACTGGCGTATTCCAGGGTGATTGTGTAGGTTCTAGGTGTCCTAATTTTAGCTGTTCTTCAACTAGCTCTTTGGCTGCTTGTAGCTTCTCAGAGGAGAGAGGCCATTGAGGCACCCATACGGCCTCCTCTGTGTGCCAGGGTATGGGTAATGGCTCCTCAATGGCCCCTAGAAAAAACCCTGTCGTTTTCTGTCTGCCTTTTGTTTTGTTTTTATAGGATCAATTTGGCCCTGATGATATTTCCCTATCCCTTTTTCAGGTACAGACCCCATGGTCTGCATCATGTTTCTGGCTACTGGAGGATACTCATTAGTCAGGCAAAGGTCTAGTCCGGTTAACACATCTCTTCCCCATAGATTGACAGGAAGAGGGAGTACGTATGGGGTAAACCTTCCAGATTTTCCTTCCTGACTTATCCAAGTCAATGTTTTTGAGCTAACAGCTGGGGAAGACTCGTAACCTAATCCTTGCAATGAATGAGCTGATGATGTAACAGGCCAAGATGTCGGCCACCAGGTAGAAGAGATAATACTTTTATCTGCTCCAGTATCTAGGATACCCTCAAAAAATTTTCCTTCAATTTGTAGGGTTAATACAGGTCTATTATCCAAATGCATGGCCAGGTAGGCTGAATCCATGTTGGATGACCCGAATCCTTTACTACCTCGACGGGTGTTTTGGAAGGCAAATTTCTCATGCATACTGGGGAGAATGAGCAGTTGAGCAATGCGATCACCTGGAGAAATGGGGAATATTCCTCTCGGTGAGGAGCACATAATTTTTACCTGGCCTGTGAAATCTTGATCTATAACTCCAGGGTGAACCATAAGGCCTCGCAATGTGGTGGATGAGCGCCCCAAGAGTAACCCTACGGTGCCTCGGGGTAATGGGCCCTTAAAATCAGACGTGACTGGTTGGACCCCCATCTGGGGAGTCAATACGAGTCTGGTGGTGGCACGGATGTCCAGTCCTGCCGAACCTGGAGTGGCTCGGCGCGGAGGCTCCGTGGTTTCATGGAGGGTGTACTCTGCATTGCCCCATACATTTGAGGGCCCTGGGGACGGGGGCCCCGTGAGGCGTTTTTTGAACCACTTTGCCCTATAGGATTACCTTGTAGGTCCTTAACGGATCTACACTCATTAGCCCAATGCTTCCCTTTTCTGCATTTAGGACATATTCCAGGCACCTTTGAAGGCCCAAAACATGGTACACTTCCTCTGCATTGTTTTTGCATGTGTCCTGTCTTGCCACAGCAGTAACAGGTCACACTGTCATTACTTCCTCTACCTTTTCTTTGGGATTGTAAAATGGCTGCTGCGAGGCCAGCATTAGTGAGTGGTCCTCCAATCTCCCGGCATGCTTTTAACCATGCTTGGAGCCCTTTTCCTTTCCAGGGTGTAATAGCCTGTCTACACTCTGTTGTGCATTGTTCATACACCAGCTGTTCTATCAAGGGCATGGCCGTGTCTGAGTCGCCGAAGATCTTCCCTGCGGCTTCAACCATACGGGCTACAAAGTCTGAGAAAGGCTCTGTGGGGCCCTGAGTGATTTTTGTTAAATTACCAGATACCTCACCTTTGTTAGTTAGAGCCTTCCATGCCTTTATGGCACAATCGTTTATTTGTCCATAGACATCTGCTGGGAAGTTGATTTGATTGTTTACCCACTGCCCTTGGCCTGTTAACATCTCAAAGTTCCATGCCGCTTGGCCAGCAGCCGCATTAGCACGGGCTTGACCCTGGCTGATATCATGCCAAATAGCTTTCCATTCTAAATATTGGCCCATAGTCAAACAAGCCTTGGCGACGAACGACCAGTCGCTAGGAGTCATGGCCGACACCTTGAGTCTCTCTAATTGAGCTTGGGTAAAATTGGCGTTAACTCCATAAGTCCTAACTGATTCTGCCAACTCCTTAATGATCTTGTGCTCGACTGGCTGATGCAATCGTACTCCATCCTCCTCGAAAACTGGGAACATCTGTTGTACCCTTTTTCGTGTGCGAGGCAGACAAAAGGAGTAGCCGCATTCTACCTCCTTGGACAGAGGAGGAGCTGTTTTTGATCGCTCCGACCTAACTCTTACGTCTTCCTCGGAGCTCTCATCTGTGGGTTTTTCCCTTTCAGAGTCCTCCTTCTCTGAAGAGGAAGAGGGCTCTGTTTCAGAACTTAAGAACTTTAGACGTCCTAGCTCTTTTGTAGGATACAGTGAGTTCTTATCATCGACCTTTGTCTTATCAGGTCGAGGCTCTTCCTCCCTTTTGGTTTTCTCCTTTTCTTTATCCTTTTCTTTTCTTTGTTTTTCCTTTTTGCGCGCTCCTAACCTTTCACTGCGTTCTGTTTCTGATATGCTATCCTGTATTTCTTTTAAGATCTTTTGTCCTGCGTTTACAACTTTCTTACATTTAAGGCAGAGGCACAGCAATAAGAAGATGCCGATCGTCCAGTCCACAATCACCGTTGCCCAAGCCGAATCTATTTCAAATGGAAGCATACCTCTCAGAACTTACCTTACTCCTTTTCCCCCCGTCTTGTGGTTCTGGATCTTCCTCAGGAGAAGCTTCTGAGGGGTCTTCGCAGGCCGTTGATGTAAAGAGTCCCGGGTTTCGGCACCAGATGTAGGTCGCGTGTCTATCTCGCCGGCAAGAAGGACACGAGACCGGCAGGATCCTTCCACAGACGTTTTATTGCGGGGTTGCTTGCTGAGGCGAAAAGACCAAGACGGGCAGAGCGGTGCATCTTAAATAAGCTTAGGCAGGATGTGTTCCTGCCTGATTGGTGCACGCCACGATGCCTCATTAGCATTTGAGCTGCGACCCGCCAAACCTCTACCTGCGCATGCGCAGTAGGGCACGGATGTGGAGTAAACATCACACTGCTGAGTCACGGCTTCCTACAAAGATGGAAAAATATTTCTTGCTCCTAGATTGGCAGGATCAATATAGTAAAAATGGCCATCTTGCCAAAAGCAATCCAGAGATTCAATGCAATCCCTATCAAAATCCCAACTCAATTCTTCATAGATCTAGAAAGTGCAATTCTCAAATTCATCTGGAGCAACAAAAAACCCAGGATAGCTAAAACTATTCTCAACAATAAAAGGACTTCTGGGGGAATCAATATCCCTGCCCTCAAGCAGTACTACAGAGCAATTGTGTTAAAAACTGCATGATATTGGTACAGCAACAGGCAAGTAGATCAATGGAATAGGATTGAAGACCCAGAAATTAACCCACAGACTTACGGTCACTTGATCTTTGATAAAGGAGCCACAACCATCCAGTGGAATAAAGATAGCTGTTTCAACAAATGATGCTGGTTCAACAGGAGGTCAACATGCAGAAGAATGCGAATTGACCCAGTCTTATCTCTTTGCACTAAGATCAAGTCCAAGTGGATGAAGGACCTCCACATAAAACCAGACACACTGAAACTATTAGAAAAGAAAATTGGGAAGACCCTGGAGGACATGGGCACAGGGGAATGTTCCTGAACAGAACAACAATAGCTTATGCACTAATATCAAGAATTGACAAATGGGACCTCATAAAATTGCAAAGTTTCTGTAAGGCAAAGGACATTGTCAGAAGGACAAAACGGCAACCAACAAAGTGGGAAAAGATCTTCACCAACCCCACATCCAACAGAGGGCTAATATCCAATATATACAAAGAACTCAAGAAGTTAGACCACAAAGAACCAAATAACCCTATTAAAAAATGGGGTACAGAGCTAAACAAAGAATTTTCACCAGAAGAAATTTGGATGGCCGAGAAACACCTTAAGAGATGTTCAACATCATTAGTCATCAGGGAAATGCAAATCAAAACAACCCTGAGATTCCACCTCACACCAGTCAGAATGGCTAAGATTAAAAACTCAAGAGACAACAAGTGCTGGTGAGGATGTGGAGAAACAGGAACATTCCTCCACTGTTGGTGGGAATGCAAAATGGTAAAGCTGCTCTGGAAATCAGTTTGGTGGTTCCTCAGAAAATTGGACATGCCACTTCCAGAGGACCCTGGTATACCACTCCTGGGCATATACCCAAAGATTCCCCTGCATACAATAAAGACACATGCTCCACTATGTTTATAGCAGCCTTGTTTATAATAGCCAGAAATTTGAAGGATCCCAAATATCCCTCAAAGGAGGAATGGATACAGAAAATGTGGTATATTTATACAATGGAATACTACTCAGCAATTAAAAATAATGAATTCATGCAATTTGTAGGTAAATGGTTAGATCTGGAAAATATGATCCTGAGTGAGTTCACCTAATCACAAAAGAATACACATGAAATGCAATCACTGATAAGTGGATATTAATGAGCCCAGAAGCCCTAAATACTCAAGGCACAATTAGCAAGTCAAATGATTTCCAAGAAGAAGGAAGGAGAGGACCCTGGGCCTGTAAAGATTGGATCCAGTTTTGTAAACCCAGAACAGAGAATCTGTGGGGGGAGGGGGAATGATTGGGGAATAGTTGGGGGGAGAGGAATTATGGGACATATGTTGGGGGGGAACTGGGAAAGGGGAAAGCCTTTGGAATGTAAACATAGAATATAGAAAATAAAAATAAAAAAAATGAAAAGGGAGGCATAACAACAGACATTGAGGAAATCCAAAAATTCATCAGATCCTACTACAAAAGCCTATAATCAACAAACGTGGAAAATATAGAGGAAATGGCCAATTTTCTAGACAGATACCAGATACCACAGTTAAATCAGGATCAGATAAGTGATCTAAACAATCCCATAACCCCTAAAGAAATAACAACAATAATTAATAATCTCCCAACCAAATAAAAGCCCAGGACCAGATGGGTTCAATGCAGAGTTCTATCAGACCTTCAAAGAAAACCTAATACCAATACTCTTCAAACTATTCCACAAAATAGAAACATATGGAACACTACCAAATTAGTTTTATGAAGCCACAATTACTCTAACACCTAAACCACAAAAAGACCCAACAAAGTAAGAGAAGTTTAGACCAATTTCCCTTATGAATATAGAAGGAAAAATACCCAATAAAATTCTTGCCAAACAAATCCAAGAATACATCAAAATGATCATCCACCATGATCAAGTAGCCTTCATCCCAGGGATGCAGGGATGGTTAAATATACAGAAATCCATCAATGTAATCCACTAAATAAACAAAGGTCACTTCATTAGATAGTGAGAAAGCATTTACCAGTAGCCATATCAAACTAAATGGAGAGAAACTTGAAGCAATCCCACTGAAATCAAGGACTAGACAAAACTGTCCACTCCCTCCGTACCTATTCAATATAGTACTCAGTCCTAGCCAGAGCAATTAGACAACAAAAAGAGGTCAAGGGGATTCAAATCGGAAAGGAACAAGTCAAAGTATCAGTATTTGGAGAGGATACGATAGTATACGTAAGTAACCCCAAAAATTCCACCAGAGAACTCCTAATCCTGATAAACAACTTCCGCAAAGTGACTGGATACAAAATTAACTCAAACAAATCAGTAGCCTTCGTACACTCAAAGGATAGAGTGGCTGAGAATGAAAATAGGGAAACAACACCCTTAACAATAGCCACAAATAATATAAAATACCTTGGTGTTACTTTAACTAAGCAAGTGAAAAATCTGTATGGCAAGAACTTAATCTCTGAAGAAAGTAATTGAAGATCTCAGAAGATAGAAAGATGTCCCATGTTTATGGATTGGCAAGGATAATATAGTAAAAATGACCATCATGCCTAAAGCAATCTATAGATTCAATGCAATATCCATCAAAATTCCAACTCAATTCTTCATAGAGTTAGAAAGAGCAATTTCCAAATGTATCTGGAATAAAGAAAAACCCAGGATAGCAAATATTCTCAACAATAAAAGAACTTCTGACAGAATCACCATCCCAGACTTCATGCTATACTACAGAACAATAATGATAAAAGCTGCATGGTATTGGTACAGGTACAGGCATGTAGATCAATGTAATAGAATTGAAGACCCAGAAATAAACTCTCACACCTATGGTCATTTGATCTTTGTCAAAGGAGCTAAAAACCATCCAGCCAAAAAAGACACCATTTTCAACAAGTGGTACTGGGTTGACTGGCAGTCAACGTGTAGAAGGATACAAATTGATCCATTCTTAATCTCCCTTTGCAAAGCTCAAGTTGAAGTAGATCAAGGACCTCCACATAAAACCAGATACAATGAATCTAATAGAAAAGAAATTGGGGACAAACCTGGATCACAGGGGCACAGGCTAAATTTTCCTGAATAGAACACCAATAGCTTATGCTCTAAGATCAAGAATTGACAAATGGAACCTCATAAAATTGCAATGCTTTAGTAAGGCAAAGAACACTGTCAATAGGACAAAACAGTAACTGACAAATCTTTGGAAAAAGATCTTTACCAACCCCACATCTGATCGAAAGCTAATATCCAATATATACAAAGTACTCAAGAAGCTAGACTCCCAATAACCAAATAACCCTATTAAAAATGGGATACAGAGCTAAACAAAGAATTCTCAACTAAGGAATACTGGATGGCTGAGAAACACCTAAAGAAATGTTCAACATCCTTAATCATCAGGGAAATGCAACTCAAAACAACCCTGAGATTTCACCTCATACCAGTCAGAATGGCCAAGATAAAAAACTGAGGGGACAACAAATGATGGAAAGGATGTGGAGAAAGAGGAACACTCCTCCATTGCTGATGGGATTGCAAGCTGGTCAAACCACTTTGGAAATCAGTTTGGCAGTTCCTCAGAAAATTGCACATAGTACTACCTGAGGATCTATACCACTCCTGGGCATATACCCAGAAGATGCTCCAACATGAAATAAGGACACATGCTCCATTATGTTCATAGCTGCCTTATTTATAATAGCCAGAAGCTGGAAATAACCCAAATGTCTCTCAACAGAGGAATGGATACAGAAAATGTGGTACATTTACACAATGGAGTACTACTCAGCTATTAAAAACAATGAATTCATGAAATTCTTAGGGAAATGAATGGACCTAGAAAATATTATCCTGATTGAGCTAACCAAATAACAAAAGAACACACACACAGTTTGCAATTGCTGATTAGTAGATATTAGCTCACAAGCTTTGAATACCCAAGATACAACTCACAGACCACATGAAGCTCAAGATGAAGGAAGATCAAAGTGTGGATATTTTGATCCTTATTGGAAAGTATCAAAACACTCATGGCTCACAGCCAACCAACAGAATGAGAAAAGGGTCCCCAATAGAGCAGCGAGAAAGAGGATTCAAGGAGCTGAAGAGGTTTGCAGCTCCACTAGAGGAACAATAATATGTACCAACCAGTAGCCCTGGAGCTCCCAGGGACTAAACCATCAACCAAAGAGTACACATGGAGGGTCCCACAGCTCCAGCTACATATGTAGCAGAATATGATCATTTCAGACATCAATGAGAGGATAGGCCATTGGTCTTGTGCAGGCTCGATTCCCCAGAATAGGGAAATGCAAGTCAGAAAATGGGGGGGGGGGGTAAACGTGGGGAGGGGAGATGGGATAGTGGGTTTTCAGTGGGATAACATGGAAAGGGGTTAACATTCAAAATGTAAATAAAGCAAATGTCTAATAAAAAACAGAATTGTTTTGGATTTTTGATGGGAATTTCATTGAATCTATAGATACCCGACTTCTGATATCTTCAATTTTTCTTCAGATACTTGCAGTTCTTGTCATACATGTCTTTCACTTGCTTGGTTAGGGTTACACCAAAATATTTTATATTATTTGTTGCTATTGGATCTATTTGTTGTTATTCCCTAACTTCTTTCTCAGCCCACTTAACATTTGTAGAAAAGAGACCCACTAATCTCTTTGAGTTAAATTTATAGCTAGCCTCTTTTCTGAAAGTTAATCAGCTGGTAGAACTTTGGGTGTCCCTTGCATATACTATCATATCATTCATAAATAGTGATACTTTGACTTTTTCCTTCCCAATTTGTATCGCCTTGATCTCCTTTGGTTGTCTTATTGCTCTAGCTAGAACTTTAAATGCAATATTGAAGGGATACAGAGAGAGTGGACAGCCTTGCCTTGTCCCTGATTTTAGTGGAATTGCTTGAAGTTTCTCTCCATCTAATTTGATGGTAGCTATTAGCTTGCTTCATGTTGCTTTTATTGTGCTTAAGTATGTGCCTTGTATCCCTGATTTCTCCAAGACTTTTAACATGAAGGGGTGTTGGATTTGGGTGGGGGGGCAGTCTAACTGGAGTAAACTTAATCTCAAAAGGATTTTAATTTGCATTCCTCTCATGACTACAGATACTGTACATTTTAAATTTGTTTTCATCAATTTGGGTTTCATCTTTTGAAAATTCTGTTTAGATCTGTTCCTCAGGTAAGCAAGTTGTCTGTTTTCTTCTTAAACTTTTAATTATTTGTATTTTCTATATGTTAACCTCGGTCAGATGTCCAGATGGTAAAAATATTTTGTCATTCTGTAGGTTGCCTCTTAACTTAAATGCTGGTGTTATTTGCTGTACAGAATCATTGCAGTTACAAGTGAGCATATTAGTTATTTATTGATCTCAATGCCTATAGTATTATGATCCTGTTCAGAAAGACCTTGCCAGTGACAATGAGTTAAAGCATATTCCTATATTCTCCTCTGCCATCTTCAGGGTATTGGGTCTTAGGTTGAGGTCTTAATCCAATTGAAGCTGAATTTTCTAAAGATGAATAAGGATCTAGTATAATTCTTCCACATGTAATCATCCATTTTCACTATCACCATTAGATAGAAACGCTCTCATTACTCTAGTATGTTTTTTACTCCTTTATAATAAATCACGTGTTTATGGGTATGTGGGTATTTGTATGGGTCCTCAAATTACCCAATTTATCATCTCACTTGTCATTCTTTTTAGGTGTGTCATTTACAAAACTATTAGTTATTTTTTATGTAATTATATTTTTATAGAAGTACTCTTGATAATAGAATTCTATCAGAATGTAAATGTTTTAATAGGATTCAATTATTTTTTCTTATTCTCTCTAGTTCAGCTTAGGGTGAATCTTAGTCAACACTACCTGGGGAAGAAGATAATATCACCCATACCCATACATGATCAGTAGTATAAGGTGTGTAATACAAAATTCAGGTGTACTTAAATTAGCTTTACAGACTCAGAAAATGCCAAGATCACATGAGGAGTTCTGTATTTCTTCTGTAATTCTTCTGAAGAATAACTTGAAATATAAAACTGTGCATTAGTGTATATGGAAAACAAACGTGGTCAGAAATTTGCATTTCCCTGATGACTAAGGACATTGAAGTTTTAAAAATTGTTATAGCACCATCTGTATGGTTGCAAAGGTAAATATGATATTTCAGTATCTCTAGCTTCAAACAGAGACAGCAATAATCATTAAAATTCAACATTTCTTAGTATGATGGGGAGAAAATATGCTGTAAACTGTATTATAGAAGAGATATAGGAAATAAAACATAACCAAAGAAAATACAGTGTTAGTAGATGGGTGTAGGACAAAGTGGGGGAAGTGCTGAGTACCAATGGATTTCACCACACTGACTAATATGCCATAGATGTGCTCAGTAATGAAGGAAAATAACCTTTTATTTGGGGCAGTGAAAGAGAGATACAAAGCAAATAATATTTTCAGATAAGTGACACTGCAAATAATTGCCATAAAGACTTTTATAGATGGGGTAGAGTGTGGTCACATAGGGACTCATGAAGAAACCTATAGAAAAGGTTAATGAGTAATGTCTCATGGATGTCTATGTCCATTTTATGTAGGGTATTTTGCTGAAGGACTGGGGAGAGACATAGAAAATTTGGACTATGGTCCAAAGGCCAGTGATTTAAGTGCAGCACATGCTCTATACTCCCTGGATGATAGAGGAAGAAACTGGAAATGTTAGAAATGGAAAGAGGCCAGAAACTATGAAAGAGCTAAAGAAATTGGGAACATGTTATAAATTTGGGAAAGTTATAGCAGAAAACTGAGGATTACTAGGATGAAATAAGTAAAAGAATGCAGAATATCAGTCTTGACTCAATAGGATGGTTTCTCAGAAAACAGGGAATTGATCTGCCTCAAGACCACACCTGAGTGCCTATCCAAAGGACACTCCACCACACCACAAGCACTTGCTCAGTTATGTTCATAGAAGCTTTACTCCTAATAGCTAGTAACTAAAAACAAGCTAGACATCCATCAGCCAAAAATGGATAAAAAATGTGAAACATGATGGACTATTACTCAGTTGTTGAGAACAATGATATCATAAAATTTGCAGGCAAATGGAACTAGAAAAGATCATCAGAGGGAGATAACCCAGACTCAGAAAGACAAACATGATATGTGGATATTAACTGAAAAGCAAAGGATAACCATGCTACAATCCACAGACCCAGAGAATCTAAGTAACAAAGAGATCTCCAGGGGGTATGCACGAATCTCACTAAAAAGGGGTGGATGGTGGGAGGAGTTTAGATAGGAGGGGGAGAATAAGAACAAGAATGATCAGGTGTAGGGGATGTGGGAAGAAAGTACTAGAAAAGACAACTGGAATCTGGGGGCATCTCTGGGATGAACCAGAAACCTAATGTAATACAAACTCCCAGGAATCTATGAGGGTGATTCTAGCTAATACTCCTAGCAATGGGGGATTCAGAGCCTGAACCAACCATCTCTTGTAAGCAGGCAAGACCTCCAGTAAAGTGATCAGGACAACACTGGAGCCACAAAACCTTTGACCTATAATTTGTCCTGCCTACAACATGTATGTGGATAAATGTTGCACAGAAACTGTGGGAATGGCCAACTAATGGCTGGTCCAGCTTGAAACCCATGACATGAGAGGGAGCCTAAAGGACCAGGACCAGAGGCTGTACAGCCCAGAGATCTAGGAAAGAACCAAACAGGACTGGCAAAAAAAGAAAAAAAAGAAAAGGAAAAAAAGAAAGAAAAGAAAAGCCAGTGAAATGTTTTTTAAGATTGGCATCTGACCCAAATGTTATCATTGAGGTTTCACCCAGTCACTGATGGAAACAAATGCAGAGATAGACAAACATTAGGTAGAACTCAGAGAGTTGAATGAAAGAGGGGGAGGAGGGATTATATGATCCAGAGAGATCAAGGACACACAAGAAACCCCACAGAATCAAATATCATGGGCTCATGTGGGCTCACAGAGGCTGAACTAGCAACCAGAGAGCCTACACTGGACTAATGTAGGCCCTCTCTCTCTCTCTCTCTCTCTCTCTCTCTCTCTCTCTCTATATATATATATATATATATATATATATATATATGTTACAATTATGTAGCTCAGTCTTCTTGTGGGATTCCTAACATTGGAAGAAGGAGATATCTCTGACTCTGTTGCCTGATTTTGGGACCCTTTCCTCCTAGAGGATTGCCTCTTCCAGTCTTAATAAGAGGGGAGAGATCTAGTCTTACCACAATTTGATATATCTTGGCTGGCTGATATCCATGGGAGGCCTGCTCTTTTCTGAAAAGAAACTAAGAAGGAGTCAGTGAGGGAGGCAAGGTCAGGTGGAGGAACTGGTAAGATAGGAGAGGAGGAACTGCAGTCAAGATGTAAACGAGCAAACAAGATATAGATATAGATATAGGTAGGCAGAAAGGGGGATTTAAAATAGCACATAAGAGAATTAAGAAACTGGGAGAGGGCATCCCCTTCTAACAGAATTAATCTTAAATTTCCCTGGAGTGTTAGCAGAGATCAAATCCCCTAGACTGGCCTCACTCTACCAGCAGTTGTGGTTCAACACTAGAGCTCAACATTACCTATAAGGGTAAAGCAGTTTCTGATCTTGAGAAAAGCTAAAGCAAGCCTTACAAAGCACATGAACCAGCATAGAGACGGGAATTTTGTTCCTCTGCAGTTCATCTGGGACCATCACATTACTTCCTGTCATTAAGCCAGGCACCAAAGGTCATTGTACTCTTTAGGACTAAAATAATGGGAAGTAAATGAGAATGTGGAAGCTGTCTATGACACACTTTTACACATTGTTCAGCCTGTTGAATTCAGGAAAAACTATATGTAATACCTTAGACCTGAAGGATGAAGCTTTTTCTCCACTTCCAGTGCCTGTTAGCCATCTCATTTGCCTTTGAATGGATAAACCCAAAGCAATGTTTCTATTGTCCTGGACTTAACTATCAGAGGGCTATAAGAACTGCCCCACTCTGATAAAGCTCTTAGTCAGACTTACTTGAGTATGTCCAATGGCTCCTGAAATTATCTTCTTGCAGTATATGGATGATCTCATCTTGGCTTCACACACCCTGAAAGAGTGCCAGCAAACTACAGAGAAACTACTTGAAACTCCAGTCACTGGGCTCATACCTGCTAAAGAGAGCCTATTGTGTTTTAATAGCGTACATTTTCTGAAATATTGCTTGATAGAAGGTGGCAGGAGTACTTTGTATTCTAGCAATATTTGTTACCTGACAATGGAGATATTCACAGAATATTTTAAGCTCTCCTTGACTGCTTAATTTTGTCAGAGGTGAGCAGCTCTTTGGTTTCTGTAAGCTTGTGCAGATATTCAAGGACTTTTTGGGGTTTTCGTTTTTAAAAGCCATTCCTTCACCTTGATCTGGGCCATATGTCTCTGATTTGGGCTAGAGACTGTGATGCTACTAGAAGCTCTAGTAAAATTGAATAATCATATTCTAAATTGAGTTTGTGGTTCTTTTCCAAGTGGTTTTGAATACCACAATAGTAGGCCCTGTTTCATGTCCTCTTTGACATTAACTACAACATAAAACATGATAAAGCAAATACCCTAAATCTCTCTACATTTATCTATACAGATGGATGTATAGATAGATGAATGGTTAGATGATAGATAGATAGATAGATAGATAGATAGATAGATAGATAGATGGATAGATCCATCTTTGTAGGATATTAGAAGGGAAATATCACCATGAAGAAGTTAAATATAAGCAAGAAAACAGAAGGAATAAATTATTCTAAACTACTAAATCAAAAGAGGGGGGGAAACATTATCAAAAATAAATGGAATCAAAATCACTGGTCATAAATAACTATCAATGTCTCAGTACTCTAATAAAAAGATACAGGCTAACAGATCATATCTGAAAACAGGATTCATCCTTCTCCTGTATCTAAGAAACATACCTCAATATCAAAATAGACATCACTTCAGATTAAAGGGATGGAAAAATATTCCAAGCAAATGTACCAAAGAAGCAATTAGACCTTTGAAAGAGAACTAATATCTAAAACATATAAAAAACACAAAATGAGCATAAAAATATCCAATTAAAAAATAAGGTATAGAACTAAATACAAAATTATCAAAATATGAAATCAAAATGGCTGATAAACACTGAAAGAAATGTTTGACCTCCTTAGTCATCAGGGAAATGCAAACCAAATTACCTTCAATTTCATTTTACTCTACTCAGAAAGACAAAGGTCAACAAAACAAATGGTAGGCCATGTTGGTGAGGATGTGGGGTAAGGAGAGCCATCATCCATGCCTGCTAAAAGTAGAAATTTGGATAGCCAATAGAGAAATCAATGTGACAATTCTTTGGGAAGATCTTGATACAACTCAAGATTCAGCTTATCATTTGATTGGATAAATTCAAAGGATTCTACATTCTACAACAGAGACACTTGCTAATCTATGTTCATTGCTGCTCTAGTCATAAATCCCAGAAGTTGATTCACCCAGATGTCTGTCAGTGGATGAATTGATAAAAAAAATAATGCTATACCACTTTCTCCAGTTGTTAAAAAACATGAAATACGCAACAGAAATTGAGTACCACCCCAGCTAAAAACTGTTTAGTCTATGATGGTAAACTGATTGCATCATAAACTGATATAACAGTGGCACAAAACTTTTGGGAGTAACCAAACACCATCTTTTTTTTTCTGATGTAAAAAATGAAGAGGAATTTTATTTAATCCAGCATACTGGGCTCACTTGCACATGGGGAGAGAATGACCAACAAACCACTATCTTATTGTATATAACACTTACTCTATGAAATGAAACCCATTCCTGACACTGCTCATATGCCCAAGAACCTGCAACTAAATAGGCCATAGACCAAGAAGAGCACCAAACACTACAGGTCTGCTGAAGAGAAGTAGCAGCAAAGTGGCTCCTAAGGATATTTTGCTGTTTTGCCACATTGTTTCATCAAAGAAACTTTCTCCTGCAGTACCTGGGAACAAACGGAAACCCACAACTGGACAATGAGCAAATAGTAAGAGACCTTGGAATTCTCATGGATAATTCTTTCTCACCAATAGGAGTATCAACAAGAATATAGACCCTACTTACTGGTAGACCCCATGACCAGCAGTAAATTGTGGAAATAATGAACTCAATAAAATTATAGTAGACTTTGTCTCCCATCGTTCTTTTGTTTACTATGTATTCTCTGACTGGACTTTCACTTGTACATTATAGATTCTGAGTTTTTATGGATTTAGGTTGATTTTTCTAAAGACAGAGAGGAAGAAATGGCATGGGGTTGTGTGGATAAAAAAGATCTAGGAGAACTTTGGAAAAGTGAAACGGCAATCCGAACACATTATGTAAAATATTGTTCAATTAAGTTTTACTTAAATTGGATTATGTAGATTTTTCTTTATACAGGATTGATGGCACATAAACATTAATTAACATTTTTATTTTTATTTTTTCTATATTCTATGTTAACATTCCAAAGGCTATCCCCTTTCCCAGTTCCTCCCTCACCATGTGTCCCATAAGTCCTCTTAACTCTGCCCATTCCCCAATCACCTCCCCACCATTTCTCTGTTCTGATATTATCCTACAAAACTGGATCCAATCTTTTCGGGACCAGGGTCCTCTCCTTCCTTCTTCTTGGGAATCTTTTGATTTGCTAATTGTACCTTGAGTATTCAGAGCTTCTCGGCTCATTAATATCCACTTATCAGTGATTGAATTTCATGTGTATTCTTTTGTGTTTGGATTAACTCACTTAGGACAATATTTTCCAGATCCAACCATTTGCCTACAAATTGCATGAATTCATTATTTTTAATTGCTGAGTAGTATTCCATTGTATAAATATACCACAATTTCTGTATGCATTCCTCCTTTGAGGAACACCTGGGCTCTTTCCAACTTCTGGCTATTATAAATAATGCTTCTATGAACATAGAGGAGCATGTGTCTTTATTGAATTCAGGGGAATTCTCTGGGTATATGCCCTGGAGTGGTATGACAGGGTCCTCTGGAAGTGTCATGACCAATTTTCTGAGGAACCAAGAGACTGATTTCCAGAGCAGTTGTACCAACTTGTACTCCTACCTAAAGTGGAGGAGTGTTCCTCTTTCTCCACATCCTCACCAGCAACTGTTGACCCTTGAGTTTTTTTTCTTTCCTAATTTTTTATTGGATATATTCTATATTTACAATTCATTTACCTTTTTCTGGTTCCCCACCACCCAAAGGTCCCACATGCCCTTTTCCCTTCCCCTGCTCCCTCTTCCACCCCTTCTCTCTTCCCTGTTCTTGATTTCCCCTACACTGATGCTTTGATCCTTTCCAGCACCAGTGTCCACTCGTTTCTTCTTGTCAGGCATCATTTGGTATGTGAATTGTGTCTTTGGTGTTCCAAGATTCTAGGCTAATATCCACTTATCAGTGATTGCATACCATGGGTATTCTTTTGAGACTGGGTTACCTCACTGAGTATGACGTTCTCCAGCTCCATGCATTTCTCTAAGAATTTCATGAATTCATTGTTTCTAATGGCTAAATAGTACTCCATTGTGTATATATACCACATTTTTTGTTTCCATTCCTCCGTTGAGGGGTTCTGGGTTCTGGGTTCTTTCCAGCTTCTGGCTATTATAAATAAGGCTGCTATGAACATAGTGGAGCATGTATCCTTATTGCATGCTGGGGAATCTTCTGGGTATATGCCCAGGAGTGGTATGGCTGGGTCCTCCGGAAGTATCATGTCCAGTTTTCTGAGGAATTGCCAGACTGATTTCCAGAGTGGTTGTACCAGCTTGCAGTCCCACCAGCAGTGGAGGAGTGTTCCTCTTTCTCCACATCCTCGCCAACATCTGATGTCTTCTGAGTTTTTGATCTTAGCCATTCTGACTGGTGTGAGGTGAAATCTCAGGGTTGTTTTGATTTGCATTTCTCTAATGACTAATGATATTGAACATTTTGTAAGGTGTTTCTCAGCCATCCGAATTTCTTCAGGTGAAAAGTCTTTGTTTATCTCTGTACCCCACTTTTGGATAGGGTTATTTGGTTTTCTGGGGTGTAACTTCTTGAGATCTTTGTATATATTGGATATTAGCCCTCTGTCCGATGTGGGGTTGGTGAAGATCTTTTCCCAATTTGTTTGTTGCCAATTTGTCCTTTTGACAGTGTCTTTTGCCTTACAGTAACTGTAATTTTATGAAGTCCCATTTGTCTATCCTTGCTCTTAGAGCATAAGCAATTGGTGTTCTGTTCAGGAACTTTCCCCTGAGGCAATGTCCTCAAGGGTCTTCCCCAGTTTCTTTTCTATTAGTTTTATGTGAAGGTCCTTGATCCCCTTGGAGTTGAGCTTAGTGCAAGGAGATAAGAGTGGATCAATTCTCATTCTTCTGCATGTTGACCTCCAGTTGAAGCAGCACCATTTGTTGAAAAGGCTATCTTTTTTCCACTGGATGTTTTCAGCTCCTTTGTCGAAGATCAATTGGCCATAGATGTGTGGGTTCAATTCTGGGTTTTCGATCCTATTCCATTGATCCGCCTCCCTGTCACTGTACCAATAGCATGTACTTTTTAACACTGCTGCTCTGTAGTATTGCTTGAGGTCCGGGATATTGATTCCCCCAGAAGTTCTTTTACTGTTGACGATAGTTTTAGCTATCCTGAGTTTTTTGTTATTCCAGATGACTTTGAGAATTTCTCTTTCTCACTCTATAAAGAACTGAGTTGGGATTTTGATGGGGATTGCGTTGAATCTGTATATTGCTTTGGGCAAGATTGCCATTTTAACTATATTAATCCTGCCAACCCACGAGCATGGAAGATTTGTCCATTTTCTGATGTCTTCTTCAATTTCCTTCTTCAGAGACCTGAAGTTTTTGTCACATAAATCTTTCACTTGTTTGGTTAGAGTCACACCAAGATACTTTATATTGTTTGTGGCTATTGTGAAGGGTGTCATTTCCCTAATTTCATTCTCGGCCTGCTTATCCTTTGCATATAGGAAGGCTACTGATTTGCTTGAGTTGATTTTACAACCAGCCACTTTGCTGAAGTTGTTTATCAGCTGTAGGAGTTCTCTGGTGGAGTTTTTTGGGCCACTTAAGTATACAATCATATCAGCTGCGAAAAGTGATAGTTTGACTTCTTCCTTTCCGATTTGTATCCCTTTGACTTCCTTATGTTGTCGAATTGCTCTAGCTAGTACCTCAAGTACTATATTGAAGAGATATGGTGAGAGGGGGCAGCCTTGTCTAGTCCCTGATTTTAGTGGGATTGCTTCAAGTTTCTCTCCATTTACCTTGATGTTGGCTATTGGTCTGCTGTAAATTGCTTTTACTATGTTTAGATATGGGCCTTGAATTCCTGTTCTTTCCAAGACTTTTAGCATGAAAGGATGCTGAATTTTGTCAAATGCTTTTTCAGCATCCAATGAGATGACCATGTGGTTTTTTTCTTTGAGTCTGTTTATGTAGTGGATTACATTGATGGATTTCCATATATTGAACAATCTCTGTATCCCTGTGATGAAGCCAACTTGATCATGGTGAATGATCGTTTTGATGTGTTCTTGGATTCGGTTGGCAAGTATTTTATTTAGCATTTTTGCATCTATATTCATAAAGGAAACTGGCCTGTAATTCTCTTTCTTTGTTGGATCTTTGTGTGGTTTTTGTATTAGCGTAATTGTGGCTTTGTAGAATGAGTTGGGCAGTGTTCCTTCTGTTTCTATTTTGTGGAATAGTTTGAAGAGTAATGTTGTTAAGTCTTCTTTGAAGTTCTGTTAGAATTCACACTAAAACCATCTGGTCCTGTGCTTTTTTGGTTGGAAGACTTTCTATGACTCCTTCTATTTCTCTAGAGGTTATGGGACTGTTTAGCTGATCTAATTGTATTTGTTGACGTCTGTCTTGTGAACAAATATATGATCGATTATGGAGAAAGTACCATGCGGTATTGAGAAAAAGGTATGTTCTTTTGCTTTGGGATGAAATGTTATATATATGTTAAATTCAATTGGTCCAAAACTTCAATTAGTTTCACTGTTTCCCTGTTTAGTTTCTGGTTACCTGATCTGTCCATTGAGGAGAGTGGAGTGTTGAAGTCGCCCACAATTATTGTGTTAGGTGCAATGTGTGCTTCAAGCTTTAGTAAAGTTTCTTTTATGATTGAGGGTACCCTTGCATTTGGAGCATAGATTTTCAGAATTGAGAGTTCTTCTTGGCAGATTTTTCCTTTGACCAGCAAGAAGTGTCCTTCTGTATCCCTTTTGATTACTTTAGGTTGAAAGTCAATTTAGAACGGCTACTCTGGCTTGTTTCCTGAGACTATTTGCTTGTAGAATTGTCTTCCAGCCTTTTATTCTAAGGTAGTGTTTGTCTTTGACACTGAGATGTGTTTCCTGTATGCAGCAAAATGTCGGGTACTGTTTTTGTATCCAGTCGTTAGTCTTTGTCTTTTTATTGGGGAGTTGAGTCCGTTGATGTTAAGAGATATTAAGGAGTAGTGATTATTGCTTCTTGTCATTTTTGATATTGTTTTTTTATTTTTGATAGGTTTTCTTCTTTTGGGTTTGATGACTGAAGGTTACTATCTTGCTTTTTCCAGGGTGTAGTTTCCCTCCTTGTACTGGTGATTTCCCCCTATTATCCTTTGTAGGGCTGTGTTTGTGGAAAGATTTTGTGTAAATTTGGTTTTGTCATGGAATATCTTGGTTTCTCCCTCTATGGTGATTGAGAGTTTTGCTGGGTGTAGTAGTTTTGGCTGACATTTGTGTTCTCTTAGAGTCTGCATTAGATCTGCCCAGGATTTTCTAGCTTTCATGGTCTCGGGTGAGAAGTCTGGTGTAATTTTTGAAAGTTCTTCTTTTATATGTTACTTGGCCGTTTTCTCTTACTGCCTTTAATATTCTTCCTTTGTTTAGTACATTTGGAATTTTGGTTATTATGTGACAGGAGGTATTTCTTTTTTATATTTAATTTTTATATTCTATATTCTATGTTTACATTCCAAAGGCTTTCCCCTTTCCCAGTTCCCCCCCACCATATGTCCCATAATTCCTCTCCCCCACAGCTATTCCCCAATCATTCCCCCCCCACGATTTCTCTGTTTTGGGTCTACAAAACTGGATCCAATCTTTACAGGCCCAGGGTCCTCTCCTTTCTTCTTCTTGGGAGTCATTTGACTTGCTAATTTTGCCTTGAGCATTTAGGGCTTCTGGGCTCATTAATATCCACTTATCAGTGATTGCATTTCATGTGTATTCTTTTGTGATTGGGTTAGCTCACTTAGGATGATATTTTCCAGATCTAACCATTTACCTACAAATTGCATGAGTTCATTATTTTTAATTGCTGAGTAGTACTCCATTGTATAAATAGACCACATTTTCTGAATCCATTCCTCTTTTGAGGGATATCTGGGCTCCTTCCAATTTCTGGCTATTATAAATAAGGCTGCTATAAACATAGTGGAGCATGTGTCTTTATTGTATGCAGGGGAATCCTCTGGGTATATGCCCAGGAGTGGTATGCCAGGGTCCTCTGGAAGTGACATGCCGAATTTTCTGAGGAACCGCAACACTGATTTCCAGAGCAGTTTTAACATTTTGCAATCCCACCAACAGTGGAAGAGTGTTCCTATTTCTCCAGATCCTCGCCAGCACTTGTTGTCTCTTGAGTTTTTAATCTTAGCCATTCTGATTGGTGTGCGGTGGAATCTCAGGGTTGTTTTGATTTGCATTTCCCTGATGACTAATGATGTTGAACATCTCTTAAGGTGTTTCTCGGCCATCAGAATTTCTTCTGGTGAAAATACTTTGTTTAGCTCTGTACCCCATTTTTTTGATAGGGTTATTTGGTTCTTTGTGGTCTAACTTCTTGAGTTCTTTGTACATATTGGGTATTAGCCCTCTGTTGGATGTGGGGTTGGTGCAGATCTTTTCCCACGTTGTTGGTTGCCGTTTTGTCCTTCTGACAGTGTCCTTTGCCTTACAGAAACTTTGTAATTTTATGAGGTCCCATTTGTCAATTCTTGATCTTAGAGCATAAGCTATTGGTGTTCTGTTCAGGAACTTTCCCTCTGTGCCCATGTCCTCCAGGGTCTTCCCAAGTTTCTTTTCTAATAGTTTCAGTGTGTCTCGTTTTATGTGGAGGTCCTTGACCAACTTGGAGTTGATCTTAGTACAAGGAGATAAGAGTAGGTCAATTCACATTCTTCTGCATGTTGACCTCCAGTTGAACCAGCACCATTTGTTGAAAAGGCTATCTTTTTTCCACTGGATGGTTGTGGCTCCTTTATCAAAGATCAAGTGACCATAAGTCTGTGGGTTCATTTCTGGGTCTTCAATCCTATTCCATTGATCTACCTGCCTGTTGCTGTACCAATACCATGCAGTTTTTAACACAATTGCTCTGTAGTACTGCTTGAGGGCAGGGATATTGATTCCCCCAGAAGTCCTTTTATTGTTGAGAATAATTTTAGCTATCCTGGGTTTTTTATTGCTCCAGATGAATTTGAGAATTGCTCTTTCTAGATCTATGAAGAATTGATTTGGGATTTTGATGGGGATTGCATTGAATCTGTAGATTGCTTTTGGCAAGATGGCCATTTTTACTATATTGATCCTGCCAATCCAGGAGCAAGAAATATTTTTCCATCTTCTGAGGTCTTCTTCGATTTTTTTCTTCAAGGACTTGAAGGTCCTGTCATACAGATCTTTTGCTTGTTTGGTTAGAGTTACACCAAGGTACTTTATGTTGTTTGTGGCTATTGTGAAGGGTGTTATTTCCCTAACTTCTTTCTCAGCCTGCTTGTCCTTTGAGTACAAGAAGGTTACTGATTTGCTTGAGTTAATTTTATAACCAGCAACTTTGCTGAAGTTGTTTATCAGCTGTAGAAGTTCTCTGGTGGAGTTTTTTGGGTCGCTTAAGTAGACAATCATATCGTCTGCAAATAATGATACTTTGACTTCTTCTTTTCCAATTTGTATCCCTTTGACTTCCTTATGTTTTCTAATTGCTCTCTCTAGAACTTCAAGTACTATATTGAAAAGATATGGAGAGAGAGGGCAGCCTTGTCTAGTCCCTGATTTTAGTAGGATTGCTTCAAATTTCTCTCCATTTATTTCGATGTTGGCTACTGGTTTGCTGTAGATTGCTTTTACTATTTTTAGATATGGGCCTTGAATTCCTGCTCTTTCCAAGACTTTTAGCATGAAAGGATGCTGAATTTTGTCGAATGCTTTTTCAGCATCTAATGAGATGACCATGTGGTTTTTTCTTTTAGTTTGTTTATGTAGTGGATTACGTTGATGGATTTCCATATATTGAACCATCCCTGCATCCCTGGAATGAACCTACTTGATCGTGGTGAATGATCATTGTGATATGCTCTTGGATTCTGTTGGCAAGAATTTTATTTAGTATTTTTGCATCAATATTCATAAGAGAAATTGGCCTGTAGTTCTCTTTGTTGGATCTTTTTGTACTTTAGGTATCAGCGTAATTGTGGTTTTGAAGAATGAGTTGGGCAGTGTCCCTTCTGTCTCTATTTTGTGGAATAGTTTGAAGAGTATTGGTATTAAGTCTTCTTTGAAGGTCTGGTAGAATTCTGCACTAAAACCATCTGGTCCCGTACTTTTTTTGGTTGGGAGGCTTTCTATAACCCCTTCTATTTCTTTAGGGGTTATGGGACTGTTTAGCTTATCTACTTGATGCTGACTTAATTTTGGTATTTGGTATCTGTCTAGGAAATTGTCCATTTCCTCCAGATTCTCCAGTTGTTTAGAGTATAGGCCTTTGTAGTAGGATCTGATGATCTTTTGAATTTCCTCAGTTTCTGTTGTTATATCCCCCTTTTCATTTCTAATTTTGTTAATTTGGATACTGTCTCTGTGCCCTTTGGTTAGTCTACCTAAGGGTTTATTTATCTTGTTGATTTTCTCAAAGAACCAGCTCCTGGTTTTGTTGATTCTTTGTATGGTTCTCTCTGTTTCTACTTGATTGATTTCAGCCCGTAGTTTGATGATTTCCTCTCTTCTTCTCCTCCTGGGTGAATTAGCTTCTTTTTGTTCCAGGGCCTTCAGGTGTGCTGTTAAGTTGCTAGTGTATGCTCTCTCCAGTTTCTTTTTGGAGGCACTCAGGGCTATGAGTTTTCCTCTTAGCACTGCTTTCATTGTGTCCCAAAGATTTGGGTAGGTCGTACCTTCATTTTCATTGAAGTCTAAAAAGTCTTTGATTTCTTTATTTCTTCCTTGAGCAAGTTGTCATTGAGTAGAGTATTGTTCAGTTTACATGTGTATGTGGGCTTTCTGTTGTTCTTCTTGCCTTTGAAGACCACTTTTACTCCATAGTGATCTGATAGGAGACATGGGATTAGTTTGGTCTTCTTGTATTTGTTGACATCTGTCTTGTGACCAATTATATGATCGATTTTTGAGAAGGTACTGTGCGATATATATATCTGTTAAATCCAATTGGTCCAAAGCTTCAGTTAGTTTCACTGTGTCCCTGTTTAGTTTCTGCTTTCCTGATCGGTCCATTGAGGAGAGTGGAGTGTTGAAGTCACCTACAATTATTGTGTTAGGTGCAATGTGTGCTTTGAGGTACCATGCGGTGCTGAGAAAAAGGTATACTCTTTTGCTTTAGGATGGAATGTTATATATATATATATATATATATATATATATATATATATATATTAAATCCAATTGGTCCAAAGCTTCAATTAGTTTCACTGTGTCCCTGTTTAGTTTCTGCTTTCCTGATTGGTCCATTGAGGAGAGTGGAGTGTTGAAGTCACATACAATTACTGTGTTAGGTGCAATGTGTGCTTTAAGCTTTAGTAAAGTTTTTTTTATGAATGAGGGTACCCTTACATTTGGCGCATAGATGTTCAGTATTGAGAATTCTTCTTGGTGGATTTTCCCTTTGACAAGCAAGAAGTGACTTTCTGAGTCTCTTTTGATGACTTTAGGTTGAAAGTCAATTTTATCTGATATTAGAATGGCTACTCCGGCTTGTTTCCTGAGACCATTTGCTTGTAAAACTGTCTTCTAGCATTTTACTCTAAGGTGGTGTTTGTCTTTGACACTGAGATGTGTTTCCTGTATGCAGCAAAATGTAGGGTCCTGTTTCCGTATCCAGTCTGTTAGTCTGTGTCTTTTTATTGGGGAATTGAGTCCATTGATATTAAGAGATATTAAGGAATAGTAATTACTACTTCCTGACATTTTGGGCGTTATTATTATTTTTTTTTTGTATTTGAGTGGTTGTCTTCTTTTGGGTTGGATGAGATGGGGTTTCTATCTTGTTTCTTCTGGGGTGTAGTTTCCCCCCTTATGTTGGTATTTTTCCCCTATTATCCTTTGTAGGGCTGGGTTTGTAGATAAGTATCGTACAAATTTGGTTTTGTCGTGGAACACCTTGGTTTCCCCCTCTATTGCAATTGAGAGTTTTGCTGGGTATAGTAGTTTTAGCTGAAGTTTGTGTTCTCTTAGGGTCTGCATGAGGTCTGCCCAGGATCTTCTAGCTTTCATGGTCTCAGGTGAGAAGTCTGGTGTAATTCTGATAGGTCTTCCTTTATATGTTACTTGTCCTTTTTCTCTTACTGCCTTTAATATTCTTTCTTTGTTTAGTACATTTGGGGTTTTGATTATTATGTGACGGGAAGTATTTCTGTTCTGGTCCAGTCTATTTGGGGTTCTATATGCTTCTTGTATATTCATGAGCATCTCTCTCTTTAGGTTAGGGAAGTTTTCTTCCATAATTTTGTAGACGATATTTGCTGGCCCTTTAAGTTGTAGATCTTCATTCTCATCTATCCCTATAATCTTTAGGTTTGGTCTTCTCATTGTGTCCTGGATTTCCTGAATGTTTTGGGTTACCAGCTTTTTGCATTTTGCATTTTCTTTAATTGTTGAATCCATGGTTCCTATGGTATCTTCTGCATCTGAGATTCTGTCTTCTCTCTCTTGTATTCTATTGTTGATATTTGCATCTATGACTCCTGATTTCTTCCCCAGGTTTTCTATCTCCAAGGTTGTCTCCCTTTGCGATTTCTTAGTTGTTTCTACTTCTGCTTTTAGATTCTATATGGTTTTGCTCAGATCTTTCAATTGCTTGTTTGTGTTTTCCTGTAATTCTTTAAGGGATTTTTGTGTTTCCTCTTTTATGACTTCTACTTGTTGACCCATGTTCTTTTGTGTTTCTTTAAGTGATTTTTGTTTCTCCCCCTTATTGGGATTCATTTTTTGCTCTATATTCTCCTGGATTTCTTTAAGTGATTTTTGTGTTTGCCTTTATGGGCTTCTAGCTTTTGATCTATTTTGATCTATTTTGATCTCTATTACTTTAAGAAATTTATCTAAGTGATCCTCTATCAGCATCTTAACCTGTGATTTTAGATCTGAGTCTTGTTTGTCTGGTGTGTTGAGATATCCGAGATTTAATTGTGTTTGCCTTGTAAGGGCTTCTAGCTTTTGATCTATTTTCTCATGTATTACTTTAAGAGAATTATCTAAGTGTTCCTCTATCAGCATCCTGACCAGTGATTTTAGATCTGAGTCTTGTTTTTCTGGTGTTTCAGGCTATCCAAGATTTATTGCTGTCGGGGAACTGGGTTTGGATGCAGCCATACTGCCTTGATTTCTGTTAGTAAGGATCTTATGTTTGCCTTTTGCCATCTGGTTAACTCTGGTGTTAGTTGGTCCTGTAGTTACTAGCTGGTGCTTGACCCTCCTGTGGGCTCGTAATGCTATTTCCCCGTGACTGGGACACCTGAACCACTGGCCTTCAGGGCTCCTGCTCACAGATTACTGACAGGTGGCCTGAGTCCCCCGAGGTCTTAAACACAGGATATCCCAGGTACTTGCTTCTGCCTGTTGGGCAGCTGCTCTGCACTGCTCCTGCTCAGGGTTTGCTGTCTGGTGTCCTGATTCCCCAGAGGTCTTAAAGTCAGGATATCTCAGTTATCTGGTTCTGCCTGCTGGTCCAAAGCTGCTGGGAAGCTGGCTGAGGCTGGCTCCCCAGCTGCTGGCTGGATGGGAAGCAGCTATCAAGATGGAGCTGACTGCAGGGAGTTTGGGGTCTGCCCTGCGAGCGCAGAGCACAGGCTTGGCCAGTGTCCCCCAAACTGCTATTCTGTGCGCAGCTCCCGCTCCAGGCTTGAGTCCCCGAAGGTCTTAAACTCGGGATATCTCGGGTACCTGGTTCCGCAGGCTGGGTCTGAGCACCTGGGAAGCTGGCTGAGCCTGGCTCCCCTGCAGCTGGCTGGATGGGAAGCAGCTGGCAAGATGGGGCTGGCTGCAGGGAGTTCGGGGTCTGCCCTGTGAGTGCAGAGCACAGGCTCGGCGGGTGTCCCCCAAACTGCTACTCTGTGCGCAGCTCCTGCTCCAGGCCTGAGTTCCTGAAGGTCTTAAACTCGGGATATTTCGGGTACCTGGTTCCGCAGGCTGGGTCTGAGCACCTGGGAAGCTGACTGGGACTGGCTCCCCAGCCGCTGGCTGGATCGACAGGAGGTATTTCTGTTCTGGTGCAGTCTGTTTGGAGTTCTGTAGGCTTCTTGTATATTCATTGGCATTTCCCTCTTTAGGTTAGGGAAATTTTCTTACATAATTTTGTTGAAGATATTTGCTGGCCCTTTAAGTAGTAAATCTTCATTCTCTTCTATACCTATAATCCTTAGGTTTGGTCTTCTCATTGTGTCCCAGATTTCCTGAATTTTTTTGGTTACAAACTTTTTGCATTTTGCATTTTCTTTAATTGTTGAGTCCATGGTTTCTATGGTATGTTCAGTTCTTTCTTCTATCCCTTGTATTCTGTTGTTTATATTTGCATCTATGGCCACTGATTTTTTCCCCAAGGTTTTCTATCTCCAAAGTTCTCTCCCTTTATGATTTCTTAGTTGTTTCTACTTCTGTTTTTACGTCCTGGATGGTTTTGCTCATATCCTTCACTTGCTTGTTCATGTTTTCAGGTAGACCTTTGAGAAATTTTTGTGTTTCCTCTTTCATGACTTCTGCCTGTTGACCCAAGTTCTCCTGTAGTTCTTTAAGTGATTTTTGCATTCCCTCCCTATTGGCTTCTATCTTTTGACCTGTATTCTCCTGAATTTCTTTAATTGATTTTTGTGTTTCCCTCATAAGGGCTTCTACCTTTTGATCCATTTTCTCCTGTATTTCTTTAAGAGATTTATTTATGTCCTTCTTGTGTTCCTCTAACAGCATCCTGACCAGTGATTTTAAATCCAAATCTTGTTTTCCTGGTGTGTTGGGGTATCCAGGACTTCCTGTTGTTGGCGAACTGGTTTTGGATGCTGCCATATTGCCTTGATTTCTGTTAGTAATGTTCCTAAGTTTGACTTTTGCCATCTGGTTATCTCTGTCATTAGTTGATCTTGTTGTCACTGGCTGGTGTTTATACCTCCCGTGACTCTGTAAGGGTAATTCTGAACCTCTGGATGTCAGGATTTCCACTGGCTCAGATTGCTGGTGTGATACCTTCCTCTTGGGTGCCCTTGGAGCCCTAATGCTTCCTGCACCAAGCAATGCTACACTCGGATTGTCTCTGTGAACCTGGTGCTGCCTGTCTGCTATTTCAGTGTGCACAGATGGTGGATGCTACAGGGACCTTATCCAAGTGCTGATCACTCTGCAGGGCCGATGACCCCCCAACTGGGTTGGTGCATGACTGGGTTGGTGTACAGATGGCCCACCAAGCCTCCCAGGCCCTGGTTACAGGGGAAAGCCTGGCAGGTATCCACTTGAGCTATGGCAGTCTCAGATTAGGTCTGCGTACCTGGGCCCACCTGATGTTTTTCTACTTGTGAACTGGCTGCAAGATGGAGACCGCCACTAAGAGTGCTGGGAGAACAGCAGGGCAGATGGCTCCCAACCACATTGGTGCGTGGCCCGAAGGGCATAAAGAGATGGCCCGCCAAGGTTCCCAGGCCCTGGCTACAGGCAAAAACAAAAGCCTGGCAGGTTTCCACCCGAGCGATGGTAGTCTCTGATTAAGTCTGTGTACCTGGGCCCACCTGATAGATCTCTACCAGTGACCTGGCTGCAAGATAACATTTTTATTTTTTAAACATGTTGAGATTATACTTTGATTTTGATTTTACACTGTCCCTTTCACCCTGGAAATCCTACCATATGTCCCTACCTGATTCTCCTCCAAATTTGTGACTTCTTTTTATTTATTGATTGTCATTGAAGGCATATGGGTATATGTATATTCAGGTATATTTCTAAATATAACCTGTTATGTCTGTTAGTATTATCTGTATATATAGTCTCAGACCTGAGTGAATGTTTTAAATGATTAGAAAGGTAAGCAGAATGGAAGTGCTGACAGAACATTAATTAATAAAAATATACAGAAACGTGTAAAGAGAGGAAGGAGACATGTGTACATACAGCATACTTAAAAATATCACATACCATGTGTTTAAAATAGAGATGAAGTACTCACAGCAGAATACAGAGGAGTCAACTTGTACCATGGTGAGACCTTCCATACAGGGAATGAAAATGCCAAAGACATTCTGAGACCTGCATGAAGAGGATTGGCAGAGAGAGGTACAGAGAGGAAACTGCTCCTGCCTACTGCATGAAACTCCCCTGACCATTGTCTCCCACACCAGACTACAGGGAGCTTGGGCCATGCAGTCTTGAATCCCCTTTAATTGATCCTAAGAGCTTTCTCCTTGAGTCTCTATCCCAGGAGGCACAAGAACAAGTGCCTGTCCCTGGGCTCAGAAATGACAGGCATTTCTAAAGGCCAATGGCCTATATTCAAATGAAAACAGAGCTTCAGAGAGACACTAAAGACTTGTTGCTTACAGAAAAGGAGAATCTGTGCTCAGTATAGTGTGCTCTTTGTGGAAGCCATCTGTCACCTGAATTCACAGTGATAGGGAAAGGTGAGTGAAAAGAGAAAATTCATTTATGTGACTTCTAGCTAACAATGAAGCTGCAAAGCAAAAGTGTTCTTATAAATGTGACATTTGTCCCATTGATTGGATGTCAGCATGGAGGGGGACATCAGCTGATTTCAATGAGTATTAACTCTAATAAATACTCATGGGGCGAAGGGCAGAAGATAATAGAAATATTTGGTATTCTACTCCACTGTATACACAACAAAATGTCTAGCTTCTAGTCATAGTCAGTTTTTCATGTCGGATATTTTTGCCTTATGTTATTAAATAGCCTTACTCATTACCTACCCACAGTGTTCACACTAGTTTTGAAATGAAACCAACATATTTAGATGAGTCTAAGTTATATTCAGATGACTAGCTAGGGGATGAATATTGTATTGTCTTGACTTAGCATCCAGAGAAGATGAAAAGAAAATGCCAGAGAAGAGAATCCTTTACCCCACTCTTTAGAGTCCACTGTTGAGTTACAGAAAATGACCTTCATTGTCCATGAAGGTAAAACACCAGCCAAGCTCTGATAGTGTTAGTCTAGCCCTGTCTGCTGCAGGTCAGGCATGGCATGACTGGGAGTCACCTGAAGAAACAATTGCAGATGTCAATATTAGTATCAAGAAAATGGCCAGAAAAGAGGGGGCTGTGATAACAGGGCTGGCCATGTAGATGCTTCCTTTATCCTTTTTTCCTTGCCAGGCCATGGCATCTACAGACACCCTAGTTCACGACCCTGGTGAAGATCCTCAGCAGCTCTGCTCCTGGTTGAGGCTCAGCTTCTGAAAGTTTTCAAGTCAGCCTTACTGAGATCTGGCTTCCATGTAACTATAAGAGGCTGTTGTGAATTTGTTCCCACAACCCTCCCCCACCCCTATCTGGACATTAGATTTTTCCATATCCTCCTAGGAAGAAATAGCTACACTAGCAATCAAAATTAAATTCTCGAAGATTAGGATGGAACTGTGGACAAAGGACTCAAGTCCATTCAGATCATCTGACTGCTTCACAGTATGCATGGGTGAGCAGTTGTAAAAATTTTATTTTTTTCCTTTACATAACAGTATCACAGCTGAGTAAGATGATATTACTTGTCTCTGCTAGACTCTTAGAAATAACAGGCATCAAAATAATGCTTGTTAAACACAGTATGTATGAAAAGAATAAGTATTGCTTTGTGGTTTTCTATAAGTGCTATTCTATTCTGTCATGCATTCGAATTATCCTGGGGGGGAGGAACACTGCATTAGCTTGTTGGATATAACAGTTTGTGGGATGCCTCTGGTGCCAATCCAGGCAAAATGGCAATCATTGGCCACCAAAGTGAGTTTTCTCTATCCTCTTTTATCTGTAGTTTATCTTCTGTGATAGTACAAACACTGAGGCTCCTCCGTGATACTGTGCTGGGGGTGGGAGTGGGGTGCCTGGTTTAATCCTGACCAGAAGCAGCAACTGGTACCACTAGGGTAAGTATACAGGGTGATATTATTCTTTTCCTAAGAAGCCAACACATACTCTGTAGGAAGCTGAGGCTATATGGATGTTGTGTGTAATAATTCAGCCTTTGTCCTTCAACCTATTAACAGTCACAGTGATTTTCTAATCTCCTTCCCTCTGTTCTTCAAAAAAAAAGCCCCTCTCCAGTTTTCTAGTCAGTCTCAATGTGGACTTGGAAATACTCCAATCTAGTACCTGTCTGATTTCACTAATTATTCCTTGGAGCTTCAGGGTTCACAAACCAAAACCCTGCATGATATTTCAGTCTCTTCCACTAGTCTTTCTTATTCATCAAGATACTAAAGAATATTACAGGTTGTCACTACACTATCAATTCCTTAGCACTGAACAAGCTCTTAATCCCTGATCAGGCTTCAATATGTGTTATAATTGTTCTATTCTTGTTTTTAAGTGTTTGCAGTGGACTGAGGTAGAATGTCTTACTTATCAATGTAGTTAATACAGATTTATCAGAAATGTTGACACGCCTGCTGTGGATTCATTGATGTTTTCTTGTGTTCATTCAGAACTAGTTGGTCTTGGACACATACTCACATTTGATCTCTCACTGTGGTAGAGTGAATGCACAAGTGTAGGAGTAGCCATGGGATATATGGAGTGGCAAAACATCACATAATAGTGTTCACAAGAGAGTCAGCATGTGACCTCTCCAGTAATGACAAAATCTCATAGATGGCTCACCCTCCATTTCTCATGGTGTTGCGCCCTTCAGTTTAAGAGATGTGGCTACCATTATCATTAATACAGCTTCCATTTGCTCTAAAACAAAACAGCTTTGAAAATGAACATGAAACTTAACAAGTGAGGTAATCTTTCTTTATAATTTCCAAGGTTCACTTAAACAAGAAGTTTCCATACTTTTAACCACCTGATATCTTTTACACGATGCTACCTTCACGTAGCACAATTCTATGAAGATGAAGGACATTTTCAGGATCTCATAATTCCTCTACACCCTCTTGTCCAGGACACAATAATCTGTAGGTGACACCAAAGTCTCTTTTCTGCTCTAGGTCAGGTTGGAGAGCATGTTCCTCTGCAGGAAAGCATATAAATTCATTGTGAAGAGTTATTTTGCACATCTTAAATGTTGACCTCCATACTGTTGTCTATTTATAACTTTCTATTCTGTGATTAATCTTTCTGAAGTGGTTTATGAATAAACCTTCTATGAATGCAATCAATCATTGTTACTATTTGGAAAAACAAGACATTTCTGTGTTGATATTTCAAAATATTAGTACATATTCTAAGGAAATATTTATGATACTGTTACTTTTTCAACTCTGGCTTTTCTAGCTTTGAGCTCCTTTCTTCTAGTTGTTTCTAAATTTGTAAGAGATGACTGTGGGGTGTCTTCCACCATGTAGAGCCCTGGAACTTATTCTTTCTAAATGTACATGGATGTCATTCCTATATTCCTTACCATTTCTTTATCTTTGCCAATTTTCAAGCCTATTAATCATTACCCTACTAAAATAGAGTTTTCTCGTTTCTGTATGTAAGAGATAAATATGGTATTTCTCTTTCTATACCTGGATTGGACTTCTTCTTCATTCCCATTTATTTTATATTTCTCATAGGCTATCATGTTATTCTGTTTGAATAACATTGTACATAAATACTACTTTTTCCTCATGCCCTCATACCCTAAGAAATACCTATATTTAGGATGGATCTTGCCACAGTCTCCTGGCCTTGTTAACAGTTCCAGATATGAGTTCCATCTAGAGAAGTGGGTCTTGAATTCAGTGAGAATGTATTTGCTTATCCCATAGCATCCATGTCACTGTCCCATCAGTGGCCATGTCTTACAAGCCTGTAATTGTTGCTGTGGCTCATAGGGTTCAGAACTGGGTGAGGATGGTGATGGTTTTTTTTTCTTTCCAAGAAGTCTGCACAACATCTTTTAGAGCTGTGAAATCAAGAAAGTCGTACAGCTTGATTGTACCTACTTGATTTCTCCATGTTAATGGTACAAGTAGGTGATGTCTGGCAATAAGATCCTACCATCACATTCTGGATGATAACTAAGAGGAATAGCAAGGGCTTGCAATGTCTGAGTCAACAGTGTCCAGCAGTTAACATCTCTTAAAGTGTTTATCTATTAATTATCCAGTTTTATTTAGTAGCATGTGGTGTCTAGTTGAGCTTTTGCCCTCCCATTATATAGTTATCCCATATACATATTTATATAATTGTATACGAGTATATTTTAGAAAGCTTCTACTATAGCAGATATCCATAGAAATTTTTCAAAAGGCTTTATTGTTATATAACCTTCTGCATAATATTTCTTCTACCCTCTGTCCCATTCTCCACATTATTTCATTTGTCCTATTTAATGATGGCCTTCCCATCTATGAAGCATTATATGTCATCTCTCCTTCTACCTCCACATGTTGCCTTACTAGATGCTATCCTCTGTGAATATTCCAAAGGAAGCACACATATTTAAAGCTTATAAGGTAATATCCACATGTGAGGGAAAGCAGGTAACGTTTCTCTTTCGAGTCAGGGCCACTTTACTCAGGATAATTGCTTCCAGCTCTGCCCATTTTCCTAGTTTCATAATTTTATTTGTCTTAACAGCTGAGTGATGTTTCATTTTGCAAATACCACATGTTCACTCCCTGTTTACCATGAACATTTATGTCAATTCCATTTCCAGGCCATTGTGAATAGATCAGCAATGAGCATGTAAGAACAAATGTTGCTTTATTAAGGTATGTAGTCCTTTAGGTTTATGCCTAAGAATGGTATGCCTTAATTATGTACTATTTCTCTTTCTGTCTTTAATGACCTGCCATACTGACTTCCATAGTAGCTCTGCCAGTTTACACTCTCACAAGCTCTAAATAAGTGTTCTTTCCCCACGAATTTGCTAGCATTGTCTGTTTTCCCCCTTGTTCATTCTGACTGGAGTAACATTTATACTCAATATAGTTTTAAATTATTTCTCTGATAACTTTGCGTGTTGAACACTTTTTATTACTTTTTTAAAATATAGTTTAGCTATTGCCCACCTCCCAGTCCACTCTCCCATGGTTCCTCATCTCATTCTTCTCCCCTGTCTCCAAGAGAATGGCCCCACCCTGCCAGGCCTCCACACTTACTAGGGCCTCAAATCTCTCAAGGGTTAGGTGTGTCTTATCCCACTGAAGCCACACTAGGCAGTCTTTGACGTCTACAAGTCTGTCAACTTCAGGGGTCCCCGACTTCAATCCAGTAGTTTGGTGTAAGTATCTCACCTGTCTCAGTCAGCTGCTTGTGGAACTTCCCAGAGGACAGCCATGCTAATATTTGTGTTACATCTTTTGAAAATTCTCTTTTGTTCCAGTTCCCAGGTCAGTTGGGTTGTTTGTTTTCTTATTTAAAGTTTTTAATAATTTCTATATCTAGATATTAACACTCTGTCAGATGTCTAAATGGTGAAGTTTTTGGCACTATGTAGGATACCTCTTAACTCAAATGATGGTGTTCTTTGCTATACAGAAGAATTGCAGTTACAAGTGAGCCTGATTGTCAATTATTAATCTCAATGCCTATGGTTCTGTTTAGAAAAAACTTTCCAGTGACAATAAGCTTTCTCCTTGGTCATTTTCTGGGTGTTGGGTCTTAAGTTGAGGTCTTGATTCACTTGGAGTCTAGTTTTTTAAAGGTTAACAATGAGGATCTAGCATTATTCTTTTGTTAATTTGGTATTTATTTATTTATTTATTTATTTATTTATTTATTTATTCATTCATTCATTCATTCACTTTATATCCCAATTGCTGCCTCCCTCCCAGTCTCCCCTCACAGAGTTCCTCATCCCCTCATGCCTTCCCTTCTACATGATCATCTCATTCGATGCTGAAAAATTCTTTGACAAAAATCTAACACCTCTTTGTGTTTCAAGTCTTAGAGAGGGTGGAGGCCTACCTTGAGTATTCCCCTACCCTGGAATATCAAGTCTCTGCAGAGTCAGGTGCATGCTCTCTCACTGAGGTCAGACAAGGCAGCCCGGTAAGGGGAGAATATTGCACAGACAGGCAACAGCTTTAGGGGCAGCCTTACTCCAGTTGTTGGGAGAACACACAAGAAGACCAAGCTGTACATCTGCTACATATATGTAAGGGGCCTATGTCCAGCCTATATATGCTTTATGGTTGGTGGCTCAGTCTCTGAGAGCCCCCAAGCATCCAGATTAATTGACACTGTTGAGCTTCCTATGAAGCTCCCATGCCCTTTGGGGCTTTCAATCTTTCCTCCAGCTCTTCCATAAGAGTCCCCAACTTCTGTCGAATGTTTGGCTGTGAATATCTGCATCTGTTTCATTCATCTGTTGGGTAGAGCCTCTTGGAGGACAACTATGCTAGGCTCATGTCTACAAGCATAACAGAGTACTCACAAACCTAATGCAGAAACAAATCAAAAGCATGATCCAGCATGATCAAGTTGGCTTTATCCCAGGAATTCAGGGATGGTTTAATATGTTATATGAAAATCCAACAACATAATCCTACACATAAACAAATTGAAAGAAAAAACACACATGATCATCTCATTCGATGCTGAAAAATTCTTTGACAAAAATCTAACACCTCTGTGTTTCAAGTCTTAGAGAGATCAGGGATACAAGGCACATACCTATACATAATATAAGCAATATACAGCAAGGTAGTAGCCAACAAAAAATTAAATGGTGAGGAACTTAAATCAATTCCACTAAAATCAGGGATAAGGCAAGGCTACCCACTCTCTCCCTATCTAGTCAATACAATACTTGAAGTAATAGTTACAGCAATAAGTTGACTAAAAGAGATTAAGGAAGATACAAATTCAAAAAGAAGTCAAAGAGAAGTCCTACAGCTGAAAAACTCCTTCAGCAAAGTGGCTGGATACAAAATTAACTCAAAAATCAATAGCCCTCCTTTATATAAAAAATAAACAGACCAAGAAAGAAATTCAGGAAACAATAAAGTCTCTTTCCTTCTTTTCTTTCTTTCTTTCTTTCTTTCTTTCTTTCTTTCTTTTCATCAAACACTCTTCTCAATCACATCTCTCAGAGACCCTCCTGCCAGCTTTACAATGGCCACAAGTAATATAAAATATCCTCAAGTAACTCTAACCAAGCAAGTGACAGTATAATTCTTCTTTGTGTAAACATCAGTCTTGACCAGAATCATTGGTTGAAAAAAGTATGCATTTTTCTTTTCTCTAGTGTGTATTTTTTACTCCTTAGTAATAAATTATGTATACATAAGTATGTGGACATAAGTCTGGCTCCTCATATCACCCAATTTATTACATTTCTCTGTCATTTCTTTTAAGAGGCCTCATTTATAAATCTCTTATTTTTCATCTTGTTATATGTGCTATAGATAAAAAACAGTCAAAAGTTAATATTTTATGGATATCAATTATTTTTTAAACATTTCTCTTTCCCTAGCCTGAGGTGATTCTAATCAGTACTCCCCAGGGAAGGGGCAGAATATCACTCACAGATTATCGGTACTATCAGGAGTATAATCCAAAATTTAGGTATACTTGAATTAGCTGGGCAGATTCAAAATATGCCAGGACAATATGAGGAATTCACATCTGAATTCTTTTTCTGTAGAGCAACTTGAAATATCAAACTATGTATTGGTATGCCCTAGTGCAATAGAATGTATGGTCAGAACTAATACTGTCCTTATGGTTGAAGACAGCAAATACTATATTTGAATACCTCTAGTTGGAAATGGAGACAGAAATAATCAAAATTCAACATGTATGCTTAAGATGAGAAGAAAATAGGTTGTGAGGTACACTATAGAAACAATACAGTATGTAAAATGTGACCAAAGAAAATGAAGTTTTAGGAGATGGGTAGAAGACAAAGTGGGGAAGTACTGAGCACCACTGGACTCAGTAAGTGGAACACACTACACTGACAAATGTGCCATGGATGTGTTCAGTCATGAAGGAAAATACCATTTTATTTTGGGCACTGAAAAAGATGAAAAGCAAAGAACATTTCCAGGTAAGTGACACTGCAAATAATTGCCACAAAGATGTTGACAGATGGGATACATAGGAACTCATGAAACCAAACAAACAGTGATGTCAGATGAGACTTCTGTATCAAGCAATAGAGTATAATTTGCTGAAGGACTGGAGAGAGACAGTGAATTTGGACTAGAGCCCAAAGGCTAATGATCTAAAAGTGCACACTCAATACTCCTTAAGTGATTGAGGAGAAAACTGGAAATATTGGAAAGGTAAAGAAGACAGAAATTATGAAGATCTTAAAGCAATTGGGAATTCTATATAATCCTGGGAAAACTATAGTTGCAACCTTAAGGGTAAATGGTACACAAGAGGTAAGAGGATGTGGAGGCTACTGAGGATATCTCATGGGCATAGATAGAGTAAAGGTGAGAAATGGCTCAGAGATAAGGAGCTGTGCCCTATAAAATAACCATCTCAAAGCACGGGGGAGATGATGATGAGTTTCTATGCATGCCAGTGAAAGCACACTGGAACATCTGTAGAATGTAACAATTGTTTCACTTCTGGCTGTGTTGACTTTGATATCACTGTGGTTTATTGAGACAGAAAAGGAACAGAAATACAATCTGTTTATAGGGTGGGGTTTTGAGGAATCTCTCTGGGGTGATAGATTTGAAGCAGGTTAGAGTCAGGATAGCTTCATTTCATCGTGAGTTTCAGGTGAAGTTCACAAATCACAGTAAGTTGAAACAGAATATATATGTCAACCTAGCCAAAGACACTATACTTATCAAATTTTATAAGTAGAACATAAATATCTTCTCCAAATATCGGAGAAAACAGAGTGACTGAGAATCAACAGGAAAGGTATGAAGGATAGTCCAAGAGTCATCTCAGTGTATGTTCCTTCAAAGTTGCCAATGCATGGAGAATGCCAGCTGCGGGAGGAAAGGCTACTGTCAGGAGAGCATAGTCCTTTCAGGTGATATAGAAGGAAAGCACAGGTGGGTCCTGAGCAAGGAATGTTGCACTCATTTTACATGTTCAAAATGATGGCGGGGGTTGGGGGGACAGATGTCCTTCTTCATCCAAATCTACAGAGAGATATTTCTAGGTGAAAATTCAACTGCAAAAAATAAACCAAATGGTATGGTAAGAAAATAGGGGGCAAGAGGCTTCCCTGATGCAAATATATTTACCCTTTCCCTTTCTTACAGCAGAGAATTGTGAGATGATAAAGTTTCAAAATCAGACTTTGGCATGGTAAAGTGTAATATTTCCTCAGAAGCCATCTATATATACTTCATACTCTATATAAATATGGTCAGTCCCAACCAGACGGTAGTGACAGAGTTCATACTGCAAGGGTTCTCAGAGCACCCTAGTCTAAGACTGTTCCTGACAGGCTGCTTCCTGTCCCTCTACACAATGGCTCTAATTGGCAACATTGTGATCATTGCTTTGGTCAGCTCCAGCACTGGGCTCCATAGCCCCATGTACTTTTTCTTGTGCAACTTAGCAACCATGGACATTATCTGCACCTCCACTGTATTACCCAAGGCGCTACTTGGTCTAGTGGCTGAGGAAAGCACCATCTCCTTCAAGGGGTGCATGGCCCAGGTCTTTTTCCTTGTGTGGTCTGGATCCTCTGAGCTGCTGCTGCTCACAGTCATGGCCTATGACCGCTATGTGGCCATCTGCTTTCCCCTGCACTACAGCTCTAGAATGAGCCCACAGCTATGTGGGGCCCTGGCCATGGGTGTATGGTCCATCTGTGCTCTAAATGCGTCTATCAACACTGGTCTGATGACACAGCTATCATTCTGTGGACCCAATGTCATCACCCATTTCTTCTGTGAGATTCCCCCACTACTTCTGCTCTCCTGTAGCCCCACATATGTGAATAGGGTTATGACTCTTGTGGCAGACACATTCTATGGAGGAATCAACTTCATGCTAACCCTGTTATCCTATGGCTGCATCATTGCCAGCATCCTGCGCATGCATTCTGCTGAGGGCAAGAGGAAGGCCTTTTCTACCTGCTCATCCCACCTCATCGTTGTCTCTGTATACTACTCATCTGTGTTCTGTGCCTATATCAGTCCTGCTTCTACCTACAGCCCAGAAAGAAGCAAATTTACCTCAGTGCTATACTCAGTCCTTTGCCCAACCCTCAATCCCCTCATCTATACACTGAGGAACAAGGATGTCAAGCTAGCCCTGGGCAGACACTTCCCCTATTTCTCACCTTAAGTGGAGACATGTAGGCTTTTCTCCTGGTCTGGACTCTTCCTAAACACTCTGACCTGAGAGTAGCCTCATGAAGCTTAAGTGTCTCAATTGTTGCTTTAGAAAATCTGTCTCTGAAGGGAAGACTGGACAATTCCACTCACTGTAACTTCTTTGAATCAGTTAAATAAAACAACAGCTTTATCTCATGACAAAACCAAACCATTTCAAAAGTAAAGTTTATCAAAATAGGGATTCCATGTTTCTAGGCTGATAGATTTTCAGTTTCTGATATTGGTGACAGTCAAAAAACAGCCTTTGAGGCTTCATCCCAGGGTAGCAGGGATGGTTCAACATATGGATAGCCATCAATATAATCCACTACATAAACAAATGCAAAGAAAATGACACATGGACATTTCATTAGATGCTGAAAAGGCATTTGACAAAATTCAGCATAGCTTCATGTTAAAAGTCTTGGAGAGTGCTCACTTCAGCAGCACATATACTAGAATTGGAACGATACAGAGAAGATTAGTATGGCCCCTGTGCAAGGATGACACCCAAATTCGTGAAGCGTTCCATATTTTTAAAAGACTGGATATGGAAACAGGACCCTACATTTTGCTGCATACAGGAAACACACCTCAGAGTCAAAGACAAACACTCCCTTAGAATAAAAAGCTGGAAGACAATTTTGCAAGCAAATGGTCGCAGGAAGCAAGTTGGAATAGCCATTCTAATATCAGAAAAAATGACTTTCAACCCAAAGTCATCAAAAGAGACACAGAAGGTCACTTCTTGCTAGTCAAAGGAAGAATCCACCAAGAAGAACTCACAATTCTAAACATCTACACTCGAAATGCAAGAGCACCCTCATTTGTAAAAGAAACTTTACTAAAGCTCAAAGCACACATTGCACCTAACACAATAATTGTGGGGGACCTCAACACTCCACTATCATCAATGGACCAATCAGGAAAACAGAAACTAAACAGGGACACAGGGAAACTCATTGAAACATTGGACCAATTGGATTTAACAGATATATATAGAACATTTCATCCTAAAGCAAAAGACTATACCTTTTTCTCAGCACCTCATGGGACCTTCTCCAAAATCAACCATATAATTGGTCACAAGACAGACCTCAACAAATATAAAAAGATCGAACTAATCCCATGCCTCCTATCTGATCACCATGGAGTAAGAGTGTTCTTCAATAGCAACAAAAACAACAGAAAATCCTCATACATGTGGAGGCTGAACAATATTCTACTCAATGATACCTTCGTCAAGGAAGAAATAAAGAAAGAAATTAAAGATTTTTTAGAATTTAATGAAAATAAAGCCACAACATACCCAAATCTGTGGGACACAATGAAAGCAGTGCTAAGAGGAAAACTCATAGCCCTGAGTGTCTCCAAAAAGAAACAGGAGAGAGCATATACTAGCAACTTAATGGCACACCTGAAAGCTCTAGAACAAAAAGAAGCCATTTCACCCAGGAGGAGTAGAAGATAGGAAATCATCAAACTCAGAGCTGAAATCAAGTTGAAACAAAGGGAACCATACAAAGAATCAACAAAACCAGGAGCTGGTTCTTTGAGAAAATCAACAAGACAGATAAACCCTTAGCCAGACTTACCAAAGGGCACAGAGACAGTATTCAAATTAACAAAATTAGAAATGAAAAGAGAGATATAACAACAGAAACTGAGGAAATTCAAAAAATCATCAGATTCTACTACAAAAGCCTAGACTCAACACAACTGGAGAATCTGGAGGAAACGGAAAATTTTCTAGATAAATACCAAATTCCAAAATTAAACCAGGATCAAATAGATCATCTAAATAGACCCATAACCCACAAAGTAATAGAATGGGTCATAGAAAGTCTTCCAACCAACAGAAGCACAGGACCAGATGGTTTTAGTGCAGAATTCTATCAGACCTTCAAAGAAGTCCTGATACCAATACTCTTCAAACTATTCTACAAAATAGAAACAGAAGCAACACTACCCAACTCATTCTATGAAGCCACAATTACCCTGATACCAAAACCACACAAAGATCCAACTAAGAAAGAGAACTACAGGTCAATTTCTCTTATGAATATCAATGCAAAAATACTAAATAAAATACTTGCCAACCGAATCCAAGAACATATCAAAATGATCATCCACCATGATTAAGTTGGCTTCATCCCAGGGATGCAGGGATGGTTCAATATATGGAAATCCATCAATGTAATCCACTACATAAACAAACTCAAAGAAAAAAACCACATGGTCATCTCATTGGATGCTGAAAAAGCATTTGACAAAATTCAGCATCCTTTCATGCTAAAAGTCTTGGAAAGAACAGGAACTCAAGGCCCATATCTAAACATAGTAAAAGCAATTTACAGCAGACCAATAGCCAACATCAAGGTAAATGGAGAGAAACTTGAAGCAATCCCACTAAAATCAGGGACTAGACAAGGCTGCCCCCTCTCACCATATCTCTTCAATATAGTACTTGAGGTACTAGCTAGAGCAATTCGACAACATAAGGAAGTCAAAGGGATACAAATCGGAAAGGAAGAAGTCAAACTATCACTATTCGCAGATGATATGATAGTATACTTAAGTGATCCAAAAACTCCACCAGAGAACTCCTACAGCTGATAAACAACTTCAGCAAAGTGGCTGGTTATAAAATCAACTCAAGCAAATCAGTAGCCTTCCTATAATCAAAGGATAAGCAGACTGAGAAAGAAATTAGGGAAATGACACCCTTCACAATAGCCACAAACAATATAAAGTATCTTGGTGTGACTCTAACCAAACAAGTGAAAGATTTATGTGACAAAAACTCCAGGTCTCTGAAGAAGGAAATTGAAGAAGACCTCAGAAAATGGACAAATCTTCCATGCTCGTGGGTTGGCAGGATTAATATAGTTAAAATGGCAATCTTGCCCAAAGCAATATACAGATTCAACGCAATCCCCATCAAAATCCCAACTCAGTTCTTTATAGAGTTAGAAAGAGCAATTCTCAAATTCATCTGGAATAATAAAAAACCCAGGATAGCTAAAACTATCATCAACAGTAAAAGAACTTCTGGGGGAATCAATATCCCAGACCTAAGCAATATTACAGAGCAGTAGTGTTAAAAACTACCAGGCTGTGGTGGTGCATGCCTATAATGCCAGCACTTGGGAGGCAGAGGCAGGTGGATTTCTGAGTTCAAGGCCAGCCTGGTCTACAGAGTGAGTTCCAGGACAGCCAGGGATACACAGAGAAACCCTGTCTCAAAAAACCAAAAATAAATAAATAAATAAATAAATAAATAAATAACCCCCCCAAAAAATAAAACAAAAACAAAAAAAAACTGCATGGTATTGGTACAGTGACAGGGAGGCAGATCAATGGAATAGGATGTAAGACCCAGAATTGAACCCACACATCTATGGCCAATTGATCTTTGACAAAGGAGCTGAAAACATCCAGTAGAAAAAAGATAGCCTTTTCAACAAATGGTGGTGGCTCAACTGGAGGTCAACATGCAGAAGAATGAGAATTGATCCACTCTTATCTCCTTGTACTAAGCTCAACTCCAAGTGGATCAAAGACCTCCACATAAAACCATACACATTAAAACTAATAGAAAAGAAACTGGGGAAGACCCTTGAGGACATTGCCTCAGGGGAAAGTTCCTGAACAGAACACCAATTGCTTATGCTCTAAGAGCAAGAATAGACAAATGGGACCTCATAAAATTACAAAGTTTCTGTAAGGCAAAAGACACTGTCAAAAAGACAAATCAGCAACCAACAAATTGGGAAAAGATCTTCACCAACCCCACATCCGACAGAGGGCTAATATCCAATGTATACAAAGAACTCAAGAAGTTAGACCCCAGAAAACCAAATAACTCTATCCAAAAATGGGGTACAGAGCTAAACAAAAACTTTTCACCTGAAGAAATTCGGATGGCTGAGAAACACCTTAAAAAAATGTTCAAGATCATTTGTCATTAGAGAAATGCTAATCAAAACAACCCTGAGATTTCACCTCACACCAGTCAGAATGGCTAAGATCAAAAACTCAGGAGACATCAGGTCATGGCGAGGATGTGGAGAAAGAGGAACATTCCTCCACTGCTGGTGGGACTGCAAGCTGGTACAACCACTCTGGAAATCAGTCTGGCAGTTCCTCAGAAAAGTAGACATGATACTTCCGGAGGACCCAGCCATACCACTCCTGGGAATATACCCAGAAGATTCCCCAGCATGCAATAAGGATACATGCTCCACTATGTTCATAGCAGCCTTATTTATAATAGCCAGAAGCTGGAAAGAACCCAAATGTCCCTCAACGGAGGAATGGATACAAAAAATGTGGTAGATATACACAATGGAGTACTATTCAGCCATTAGAAACAATGAATTCATGAAATTCTTAGAGAAATGCATGAAGCTGGAGAACGTCATACTCAGTGAGGTAACCCAGTCTCAAAAGAATACCCATGGTATGCAGTCACTGATAAGTGGATATTAGCCTAGAATCTTGGAACACCAAAGACACAATTCACATACCAAATGATGCCTGACAAGAAGAAACGAGTGGACACTGGTGCTGGAAAGGATCAAAGCATCAGTGTAGGGGAATACAAGAACAGGGAAGAGAGAAGGGGTGGAAGAGGGAGTAGGGAGAGGAAATAGGGCATGTGGGACCTTTGAGGGGTGGAGAACCAGAAAAGGGGAGATGAATTGTAAATATAGAATATATCCAATAAAAAAAGAAAAAAAAGAAAATATTCTGCAATATTGGGTTGTAGACAAGCCTCTGACACATTTTCTTAATTAGTGATTGATGGAGGAGGGTGCAGCCCCTTGTGGTGCCATCGTTGGGCTGGTGGTTCTGGGTTCTATAAAAATCAGGCTGAGCAAGTCAGGAGGAGCAAGTCAGTAAGTAGCACTCCTGCCCAGTTTGAGTTCCTTCCTGACTTCCTTTGATGATGAACAGGGATATCGAAATATAAACAAAATAAACTCTTTCCTCTAAAAAAAAAAAGTCTTGTAGAAATCAGGAATTCAAGGACCATACCTAAACATAGTAAAAGCAATATACAGCAAACCAGTGGCCATCATCAAACTAAATGTAGAGAAACTTGAAACAATCCCACTAAAATCAGGGACTAGACAAGGCTGCCCTCACTCTCCATAGTTCTTCAATATAGTACTTGAAGTTCTAGCTAGAGAAATTAGACAACAAAATGAGGTTAGATGGATACAAATTGGAAGAAGTCAAACTATCATTATTTGCAGATGTTATGATAATATACTAAAGTGACCCCAAAAACTCAACCAGAGAACTCCTAAAGCTGATAAACAACTTCAGAAAAGTGGCTGGATATAAAATTAACTCAAACAAGTCAGTAGCCTTCCTATACTTAACGGATAAAGAGCCTGAGAAAGAAATTAGGGAAATTACACCCTTCACAATAGTCACAAACAATACACAGTATCTTGGTGTGACTCTAACCAAACAAGTGAACGATCTGTATGACAAGAGCATAAAGTCTCTGAAGAAAGAAATCAAAGAAGACTTCAGAAGATGGAAAGATCTCCCATGCTCAAGGATTGGCAGGATTAATATAGTAAAAATATCTTGCCAAAAGCAATCTACAGATTCAATGCAATCCCCATCAAAATTGCAACTCAATTCTTCCTAGAGTTATAACGAGCAATTCTCAAATTCATCTGGAATAACAAAAATCTCAGGATGGCTAAAACTATTCTTAACAGTAAAAGAACTTCTAAGGGTATCAGTTTCCTAGACCTCAAGCAGTACTGCAGAGCAATAGTGATAAAAAACTGCATGGTGTTGGTAGAGTCACAGGCAGGTAGATTAATGGAATAAAATTGAAGACCCAGAAATTAACCCTCACACCTGTGGGCAAAGGATCTTTGACAAAGGAACTAAAACCATCCAGTGGGATAGCCTTCTCAACAAATGGTGCTTGTTCAAGTGGAAGTTAGCATGCAGAAGAATGCAAATCTCCTTATACAAAGCTCAAGTCAAAGTCCTAACCTCCACATAAAACCAGACACACTGACACTAATAGAAAAGAAAGTGGGGAAAAGTCTCGAGCACAAGGGCACAGGGGGAAATTTTCTAAACAGAAAATCAATAGCTTATGCTTTAATATTAGGAGTGCTCTAATATCAGGAATTTATAATGGGACCTCATAAAATTACAAAGTTTCTGTAATGCAAAGGACACTGTCAATAAGACAAAACAGCAACCAACAAATTGGCAAAAGATCTTTACCAACCCTACATCCAACAGAGGACTATTAGCTAATATATTAAAAAACTCAAGAAGTTAGACTCCAGAGAACAAAATAGTCCTATTAAAAATGGGGTATAAAGCTAAACAAATTCTCAACTGAGGAATACTGAATGGTGGATTATCACCTAAAGAAATATTTAACATCCTTAGTCATCAGGTTAAAGCAAATCAAAACAACCCTGAGATTCCACCTCATACCAGTCAGAGTGGCTAAGATGAAAAACTCAGGTGACAGTAGGTGCTGGTGAGGATATGGAGAAATGGGAACACTACTCCACTGCTGGTGGGATTGCAACCACTCTGGAAATCAGTTTGGCCGTTCCTGAGAAAATTGGACATTGTAGTACCAGAGGATCCAGGTATACCACTCCTGGGCATATACCCAGAAGATTGTCCAACATGTAATAAGGATACACGTTCCACTATGTTCACAGCAGCCTTATTTATAAATAGCCTGAGGCACAGTTTAAATGTCCACCCAGAAAGGATGCTTTCCAATCTGTTCAGTTTTCTGCAAGTTGTGAAGGGCTCTTTGGGATTTCAGTTTTCATTAGTGCTCATCCATGCCAGGGTGAACTTTTGGTATTGTAGTTATTCTTTGAGTATTTTCTGCACCTATAAGACACAACTTACACATATTCCTTTAAGTGATAAATAAAACTCACTGTTCCTTCAAAAAAAATAAATAGCCTGAAGCTGAAAAGAACCCAGATATCCTTCAGCAGAGGAATGGATATAGAATATGTGGTACATTTACACAATTGAATACTACTCAGCTATTAAAAATAATGAATTCATGAAATTTTTAGGCAAATGGACAGAACTAGAAAATATCATCCTGAGTGAGGTAACTCAATCAACAAAGAACATACACAATATGTACTGACTGATAAGTGGATATTAGCCCAGAAGCTTGGAATACCCAAGGAACAATTCACAGACTAAACAAAGCTCAAGAAGAAGGAAGACCAAAGTATGGATAATTTGGTCCTTCTCAGAAGGGGGAACAAAATACCCATGGGAGGAGATACAGAGACAATGTGTGAAGCAGAGACTACTCCACCTGGGGATCTGTCCCATATACTGCCTTGAAATCCAGACACTAAAGTGGATACCAACAAGTGCTCCCAGAGCTCCCAGGGACAAAACCACCAACCAAAGAGTACACATCGAGGGACCCATGGCTGTAGCTGAATATGTAACAGAGGATGGCCTTGTGGGACATCAAAGGGAGGAGAGGCCCTTGGCACTGAGAAGGCTCCATGCCCTAGTATTCAGGAATACCATACAGGGAAGCAGGAGGGGTGGGTTGTTGGGCACAGGGAGGGTAGGATGGGATAGTGGGTTTTCAGATTGTAAAGGGAATAACATTTGAAATCCAAAGAAAGAAAATATCTAATAAAAAATTTTTAAAAATTGAAAAGAGGAAAAAAACCTAGCTTTTCATCCAGTCCTACCCTATGAATACCACAGAGCCTTAGTTAAGATCTACCAAGCTAATGAATCTAAATTTCATAATGAAACTTGAGGGGCCAGAACTGATCCAGTATCTTGAGAAGAATAAAGAATACAATGATTCAGGTTCAAAATTTCACAGTGCCCTGCTGTGCTGTGGACATCGATGTCTGTGAAACTGGTTTGAGGAGAGATGCAATCAGTGGAACAGAGATGAAGTTTATGATTCAACAATTAACTCACATGTGTGATTCCAGTTTTTTGTGATTTTGAAAATAATCAAAAGCACAGGAAAGACTAATTATTGCCATCAATGAGTTTTGGGAAAACTAGATGAATATCTACACAGGAAACTGAAACTCCTCCTTCATATTTAAATAAAAGTCAACAAAAAAAATGGATCGTAGACAAATTTTTCCCTATAGCATATTTTCATCATATTCTTTCCTCTCCCACAATTCTTCCCTTATCCAAAAACTCTGTCCCTCAATCTCAACTTCTCTGTCTATCTCCATACCTGCCCCGTCTCTCCCCCTCTCAAAATAAATCCAAACCAATAAGATGGAATAATGCCAAAACAAAGAAAACATGCACACAAAAGATAGAGTACATTTTGTGTTGACCAATCACTCCTGGCTAAAACATTGTGAGAACAGAAAGGAAGAAAGAGAAGGAAGGAGAAGTGCATCTGTGCCCACTGCTGAGATATTTGTGGAAAGATGTCTTAATAAGGGTTTATATTTCTGGACAAAACATCATGACCAAGAAGAAAGTTGGGGAGGAAAGGGTTCATCAGCTTATATTTCCACATTGCTGTTCATCACCAAAGGAAGTCAGGACTGTAACTCAAGGAGGCCAGGAAGCAAGAGCTGATACAGAGGCTATGGAAAGGTTACTGGTTTGCTCTCCTGGCTTGCTCTGCTTACTTGTTTATAGAACCCAGGAAAACCAGCCCAGGGATGGTACCACCCACAAGGGGCCCTCCCCGCTTGATCACTAACTGAGAAAATGCCTTACAGCTGGATCTCATGAAGACATTTCCTCACCTGAAGCTCCTTTCTCTGTGATAACTCCAGCTTGTGTCAAGTTGACACAAAACCAGCCAGTACTGAAGATAACACAGCAGATAAAGGGCAGCACCTGCGGCAGCTGCTGTTGAGATGCTGCATCCTTTTCAGACTACACCCATTCTTCATCAGTCTATTGCCCTCTTCTTTCTAAATGGTGTACCACACCAGAAGTTGTGACTTAAATCATGTATAATGCAGTAATTCATCTTTGTAATCCAAATATCTTTTCCAAATATTGATTTTTGTCCCATGGTACCAGAAGCTTCAATCCACTTGACTGTTTTGGCCTATCGTGTGGCAGGGTCCCCTGGCAATGGACTTATGTAGTAGAGAAGCTTCCTCCCACCATGGCAGCCTAGTAGAGAAGCTTCCTCCCACCATAGCAGCCCAGAACTCATAGAAGAGGACGACCTTTCAACTGTATTTCTCCTTTTCCCTTGAGCTCATGTTTCCTAGTCCCCATTCCTGGGGTGGTGTTACCCACATAGAAAGTAGAGCCCAGCTTCAGTGATTCCTTTCTGGAAACACTCTCACATACATGCACACAAGTATTCCTTCACAATCTCCTAGGTGATTTTTAATTCAGTTATGGTGACAATAATGAGTAACATCTGCCAATCACATGTTTGACCTGCTTCACCTGTTGGTTTGTTTTCATGCTGTTTGCTTCATCTTCAAAACATGTTTTGTGCCACTTTTTTCTGTTATTAGTCTAATGAGTGTAACCTATAGAACAACTGATAATCAGCCAAACTATAAGTATACAGTCTGTCTCTCTCTCTCTCTCTCTCTCTCTCTCTCTCTCTCTCTCTCTCTCACACACACACACACACACACACACGCGTACATCTCATATGTACATTATTTGGGAATTCCTATCATAGTGATATAATGGCTAAAGAAACTCTTATTTTTGCTAGGCATCCATCTGGGTACCTAATAGTCATTTGTCTCTGTTTCACTTCCTGGAAGACAAGTTCACAGTAACTCTGACTCCTTTTGTCCCACGCAGAAATGTACAGCTTCTCCACCTGTATACTGGCCAGGAGCCATCTATTGTGAAAAGCTACACTTAATCATCCTCATCAAAATTTTTAAGAGTTCTCATTGATGGCTTCCCTTTTAGGCTCTTCCTTTTGGGAGGGTGTCTGGGGTAGGGTAGGAGTTGTCACATAAGCCTTCCAAGTTCCTCTTTCTCAATTGTGCATCTTTCGTCATCGATATCAATGCCAAAGTAGCTTCTTTGCACTTTACACTTAGCTGGAGCTTGGAACATGGGTGTCCATGTGGATTCTGGAAACAATACAGACCATGAACATGGCCCCTGTCTGCAGTAGGGACAAGGACCCTAACAAGGCCCTCAAAGACAGCCCTGGACCACAAACATCAACATGGCCTCAAGTGGCAGCACAGGCCACTCAGGCCATAACTGCCTGGTGTCACCACAGACCTAAGGCTTCAAGATACAGCATAGACCATGGATATCATCATGGCCTTCAGTGGTTAACATGGGCCATGGACATCAACCTAGACCCTGGCTACTCTAGTACTGTGACCTAGAATTGTCTGTCAACAGGAGCACAGCCCAGATATCATCATAGCCTTAGATCAGCTTGGCCCATAGTGATAGCATATCAATATGTCTTCAGGTGCAGCATAGACCATAGACATCCAAATGACCTTCAATGGTAATAGGGCATGGACTTCAACACAGACCTCAGCTGGAGTAGGACCTTAAACCCAGACATTGTCGTTGCTAGCAGCAGAGACCAGGACACTGTCATAGCCTCAGATGATGGTATAAGCCACTCACATACATATGCCCCCCACCTTGCAGGGGCAGCAAGGTTCACACAGATCAATATGGCTTCAGGCCTCAGCATACATCATAGACAGTCACATGGTGGTCCTTCAGAAAGGTCTAATTTAGAGAGTGAATCATTCAGTCCTGCACCTAGGTAGCATGTTGAGGTGTGTGGGCTCAGGGTGGTTCTGCCTCTACATGGGCTCCGGGTTGATACTCTTGAACACACTGGGCAACAATCTATCCTATTGTCCACCTCAGCCCTCTCTCATACCTATCATCAGCATGAGACAGGGGTTGGTTGTCATCACTCCACACTCCACTGTGATATCCCTTCAGAGATACACCAGTGAGGAAGAATATTGGACCAGACAGCAGAACACAAAAACAGAGGACACCCATCCTACCAGAAGTTCTGCGGTCATCTCTCTTCCCTCAAATTCACCAAAGTATACACATGGGATTATCCAGATTGAAATAGTTAATCATAAACAGATACTTTCTAACCAGATGAAAGTTTGTAATTGAACCAATTACCTACTGCTTTGCTGTCTGTGCCCAAGTGAACCCTAGAAAAGGAAAACCAGCACCTATTGGTGGCCAGCAAAAGGAATTCAGTCCCAGGGAATACTGGGAGTTAGGCTGTCACAAGAAATAGCTCTCACAAGATTTGACTACCAACATTTGCTAGACTTTGAAAATATTTCAAAATTGGTAGAAGCTTTTCCTCTTTAAAAAGCTCCAAAGTAGTTACTAATTTGTTGCCCACCCCCACTTATTCCTGCAAGGGAAGAACACAGACTATTGCAATGTCTAAGTATTCCTTCTTCAAGTATTTACAAGAATTGCATCAGGTTACCTGAGGCAGCTAGACTCATCTATCACCACCACTGGCTGCTCTGCCTTTGGCTGAACCAGCACACACTGAAACTGGGGACATGGTGTGGGTCTCCTCTCTAGAAGAACCATGAGACCTTCCTGAAACCTATCATATGCTGTGATCTTAACGCTCATGGTCAGACAGGCAGTGGTGGCCGACGCCTATACTCCCAGGACTTTGGAGGCAGAGGCAGGCCAATTTCTGAGTTTGAGGCCATCCTGGTCTACAGAGTGAGTTCCAGGACAGCCAGGGCTATACAGAAAAACACTGTCTCAAAAAGAAAAAGAAAAAGAAAAAGAAACAAAAAATTCACCCATGGTCATCGAGAGAGCAGGGATCACAACTTACATTCAGGATTTCTATCTAAAGATGGATATGACCAGCCAGCAAAGTTATGAAAATGGAAAGTATCTGAGATTCTCAATGCCCCCTAAAAAGGAGACTCCTCCATACCTCAGATTCAAATTGACTATAGTGTTGAAAATCCTGACATGTGTCTCTTACCTTTGACCAGATGAAAATATTGAGATTCAGGATTGGGAGTTTTCAAAAGGATCATGGTCCTTTTATCCATGGTCAACTATTAAAAAATAATAATGAATCTTTTTTCAAATGTCACCTCCTAGACTATGTTTAGAGTTGATCTATGTGATTTCTTCAAAGATCAATCAGACCTTACTGACTCATAAGATTAGAAGCAATCACTTGCAGAATGTGGTGTCAAGGAGGCGGCATAATTCCCAGTAAGTGATGGAAATGTACTGAATGAAACTTTTTCTGTGTATGTCCAGCTGATGGGCCAGCTCACTGCCAACAGCAGAAAGGATATTATCACAGCTCAGCCCCAGATTGTGAGACAGAGTGTAGCCAAGAAGGGTATATCAAGCATCTACAATACAGATCAGTGGTTCTCAACTTTCCTTATGTTGCCACCCTTTAAGATCATTCTCAGGTTGTGGTGACCCCAAACATAAAATTATTTTTATTGCAACTTTATAACTGTGATTTTGCTAGTGGTATGAATTACAATGTACATATCAGATATATCCAAGTCATTCAACTTCCAAAGGAGTCAGAACCCTGAGGTTGAGAACCACTGATCTAAACCCACATTTGTTCCTGAAGTGAGAACCCTAGGCCTCCTTGCTGCAGAGTGCTGGGGATCTATCTCTCCATCACCCCAACTACTATAATACCAGAAAATTCAGGTGTGGACCAGAAGAAACTTAATCTCAACTTTTAATGACTCAAATTCTATATATGGTCAATCCTGTAGTGCTCACATGTAAGTCAATAAGTCTGAACACATTAGAATAGGGACATAGTGGGCCTGTTCATTTGACCATACTAGATGTGTAATAGCTGCACGTCTAGAATTTGAAACCCCCTATGTGTCTGAAAATGCATCAATAGATAAAAATAGTGTTAAGTTTATACAATGAAATATTTTCAGGTGTTAATAACTATGAAATCATGAAATCTTAAAGAGAAAGGGTGCCAGGCACTGGTGTTGCATGCCTTAATATCAGCACCTAGGAGGCAGAGGCACGGCAGATGTATTTCTGAGTTCGAGGCCAGCCTGGTCTACAGAGTTCTAGGACATCCAGGGCTATACAGAGAAACCCTGTTTCTAAAACCGAAAAAAATGAAAAAGAAAGGTAAGTATCTCCCAACTACAAGCATTTCAATCTACAATGGTGAATTGATTGCATGACAAACACTCACAGAGTTGCACAAAAGTTTTGGAAGTAACCAACGACTATCTCAGCGGATGTAGGTCCCACTCCATGAAATGGAACACATGCCTGACACTGTTCATGTGCCCAAGAATCTGTGACTAAATAGGCCATGGACCAAGGAAAGCACCAAACACTAAGTTCTTCTGGAAGTAAGTAGCAACAGAATGACTCTTGATGAAATTCTGCTATACTCACAGATCAGTATCTCCTCCAATCATGATAAAAGAGGCTTCCTCCTGCAGTACATAGGAACAAACATGGAAACTCACAACTGGACAATGTGCAAATAGTGTGAGGCCTTGGAATTGTCAGGGAAAATGTCAATAGAGCATGACTAGGTAAATCAACCCACTTATGGGTAGGTCCATGAGCATGAGTAGATAGCTCAGTGGTATTTCGATAGACTTTTTCTCTCATTTCTTGTTTGGGTGGGTTTGGTTTTTGTTTGTTTTGTTTGATTGTTTTCCTATTGACCTGTTGCTTACATATTATGGTTTCTGAATTACTGTTTTTACAGAAACAGAAATTGGTTGTGCATTTTTGTTCTTTTTTTGTTCATTTCTTGTTTTGCTTGTTTGTTTTATAATGATAGAGAAAAAGAAATGGCATGGAGCTGGGTGGGTAGGGAGAATATAGGAGGAGTTTGGGAAGGGAAATCTATGATCAAAATACATTGTGTGAAAAAATATATTTCAATTTAAAAATTTAATTAGTATTAATTGAGGTTTTCTTTATGAAGGATCTTATCAGTTCACCTACAATTGTGAACTGATTGCATGATAAACTGTTGTATACGTGGCACAAAACTTTTGGGAATAACCAACCAAAATATTTTTTTTGTCCAATGTAAAAAGCAAGAGGATTTTATTTAATCCAGCATGCTGGTGTCGTCCTGCACATGAGGAGAGAATGACCAACCAACCACTATATTATTGGAGGTAAGGCTTACTCTATGAAATGAAACCCATTCCTGATACTGCTCATATGCCCAAGAACCTGCAACTAAATAGGTCATGGACCAAGGAGAGCACCAAACACTACAGTTCTACTGAACGTATGTAGCAACAAAGTGACTCCTGAGAACATTTTTGCTATTTTGCTACATTGTTTCATTTAAGCATCATTAATGATGCTTTCTCCTGTAGTACATGGGAACAACCAGAAACCCACAACTGGACAGTGTGAAAATAGTAAGAGACCTTGGAATTCTCATGGATAATCCATTCTGACCAATAGGAGTATCAACAAGCATATAAACCCCACTTGCTGGTAGATCCCATGACCAGCAGTAAATTGTGGAAATCATGAACTCAATAGAATTGTAGTAGACTTTGTCTCTCATCTTTCTTTGGTTTACTATGTATTCTCTGACTGCCCTTTTACTTGTGTATTATAGCTTCTGGGTTTTTATGAATTTGGGTTAATTTTTCTAAAGAGAGAGAGGAAGAAATGTCATGAGGTTGTGTGAATAAGAACAGCAATCAGAATACATTGTGTACAAAAAATATTGTTCAAATATAAGTTTTACTTAACTTGGATTATGTATATTTTTCTTTATAAAGGACTGATGACACATAAAACATTAAGTAACATTTTGATTTTTTAAAACTTGTTGAGAATATACTTTGATTTTAACATTTATACTGTCCCCTTACCCCTGGAAATCCTATCATATGTTCCTACGTGCTTCTCTTCCAAATTCGTGACTTCTTTTTATTTATTGATTGTCATTGAAGACATTTGAGTATATGGTTATACAAGTATATTTCTAAATATAACGTGTTATGTCTGTAAAGTATTACCTATATATATAGTCTCAGGCCCGAATGAATGTTTTAAATGATTATAAAGGGAAGAAGCAGAATGGAAGTGCTGACAGAACATTAATTAATAAAAATATACAGAAAAGTGTGAAGAGAGGAAGGAAACATGTGTACATACAGCATACTTTAAAAATCACATACCATGTGTTTAAAAATAAAGATGAAGTACTCTCAGCAGAATACAGAGGAGTCAATTCATACGATGGTGAGAACTTCCATACAGGGTTTGAAAACGCCAAAGACATTCTGAGACATGAATGAAGAGGACTGGAAAAGAGAGGTACAGAGGGGGAACTGCTCCTGCCAACTGCATGAAACTCCCCTGACCATTGTCCTCCACATCAGACTACAGGGAGCTTGGGCCATGCAGTCATTAGTCCCTTTTAATTGATCCTAAGAGCTTTCTCCTTGAGTTTCGATCCCAGGAGGCACAAGAACAACGACCTGTCCCTGGGCTCAGAAATGATGGGCACTTCTAAAGGCCAATGGCCTATACTCAAATGAAGACAGAGCTTCAGAAGGACACTAAAGACTTGATGCTTGCAGGAAATGAAAGTCTGTGCTCAGTATAGTGTGCACTTTGTGGAAGCCATCTGTCACCTGAATTCACTGTGACAGGAAAAGGTGAGCAAAAAGAAAAATTTTATTATTGTGACTCTTGTAGCTAACAATGAAGCTGCAAAGCAAAAGTGTCAGTTTATAAGTGATATTTGTCCCATTGATTGGATGTCAGCATGTGGGGACATTGGCTAACAATTTCAATGAGTCTTAACTCTAATAAATACTCTTAGGGCAAAGAGCAGAAGATAATAGAAATATTTGGTTTTCTGCTCCACTGTATAAACAAGATGTCTAGCTTCTAATCATGATCAATTTTTCATGTCTGATATTGTTGCCTTATGTTCATAGACACCCTTACTCATTCCCCACCCACAGTGCTCACACTAGTTTTGAAATTAAACCAACATATTTACATAAGTCTAAGTTATATTCAGATGACTATCTAGGGGTTGGATAATGTATTGTCTTGACTTAGCATCCAGAGAAGATGATAAGAAAATGCCAGAGAAGAGAATCCTTTACCCCATTGTTCAGAGTCCAATGTTAAGTTACAGAAAATGACCTTCACTGTCCATGAAGTTAAAACACCAGCAAAGCACTGGTGGTGTTAGTCTGGCCCTGTTTGCTGCAGATCAGGGATGGCATGACTGGGAGTCACCTAAAGAAACAATTACAGATGCCTGTGTTAGTATCAAGAAAATTGCCAGATAAAGAGGAGGCTGTGAAAACAGGGCTGGTGTTGTAGATGCCTCATCCTTTTTCCCTTTCCAGGCCATGGCATCTACAGACACTCTAGGTCACGACCCTGATGAGGATCCTGAGCAGCTCTGCTCCTTGTTGGGGCTCAGCTTCTGAAGGTTTTCAGGTCAGTCTTGCTGAGATCTGGCTTGCATGTATCTATGAGAGGCTGTTGTGAATTTGTTCCCACAACGCTCCCCCACCCCTACCTGGATACTAGATTTTTTTCATGTCCTCTTAGGAAGAAATAGGTACACTAGCAATCAAAATTAAATTCACGAAGAGTAGAATTGAACTATGGACAAAGGACTCAAATCCATGCGGATCATCTGACTGCTTCACAGTATGCATGGGCGAGAAGTTGTAAAAACTTTAATTTTTTCCTCTACATAACAGTATCACTGCTGAGTAAGATGATATTACTTATCTCTGCTAGACTCTTAGAAATGACAGTTATCAAAATAATGCTTGCTAAACACAGTATGTATGAAGAGATAAGTATTGCTTTCTTGTTTTCTATAAGTGCTATTCTATTCTCTGTCATGCATTCAAAGTATCCCAGGGTGGGGGGAGGGGGAAGGAACCCTGTGCTTTAGCCTGTTGGATATGACAGTTTCTGGGATGCCTCTGGTGACCATTGCAGGCAAAATGGTAATTAATCATTGACCACCAAAGTGAGTTTTCTCCAACCACATTTATTTGTAGTTTATCTTCTGTGATAGTACAAACACTAAGGCTCCTCCATGATACTATGTTGGGGATGGACGTGGGGTGCCTTGTTTAATCCTGACTAGAAGCAACAGCCGGTAACACTAGGATAAGTACACAGGGTGATATTATACTTTTCCTAAGAAGCCAGCACATACTCTGTAGGGAGCTGAGGCTATATGAATGTTGTGTATAATAATTCAGCCTTTGTCCTTCAACAGATTAACAGTCACAGTGATTTTCTAATATCCTTCCCTCTGTTCTTCAAGAAAAAAAAACCCTCTCCAGTTTGCTAGTTAGTCTCAATATGGACTTGAAAATATTTCAATCTAGTACCTGTCTGATTTCATCAATTATTCCTGTCCTAGGAGCTTCAGGGTTCACAAACCAAAGCCCTGCATGATATCCCAGTCTCTTCCACTGGTCTTTCTAATTCATCAAGATACTAAAGAATCTTATAGGTTGTCACTACAGTATCAAAACTTTAGCCCTGAACAAGGCCTTAATCCCTTATCAGGCTTCAATATGTGTTCTAATTGTTCTATTCTTGTTTTTAAGTGTTTGCAGTGGACTGAGGTAGAATGTCTTACTTATCAATGTGGTTGATATAGATTTGATCAGAAATGTTGGCACACCTGCTGTGGATTCATTGATGTTTTCTTATGTTCATTCAGACCAGTTTGGTTCTGGACAAATACATTCCATCTCTCCCTGTGGTAGAGTGAATGCACAAGTGTAGGAGTAGCCGTGGGATATATGGAGTGGCAAAGCATCGCATAATGGTGTTCAAAAGAGTCTCCATGTGACCTCTCCAGTAATGATGGAATTTCATAGATGGCTCACCCTCCATTTCTCATGGTGTTGCCCCCTTCAGTTTAAGAGATGTGGCTACCATTATCCTTAATACAGCTTCCATTTGCTCTTAAACAAAACAACTTTGAAAATGAACATGAAACTTAGCAATGGAGGTAATCTTTTCAAGGTTCACTTAAGAAGAGGTTTCCATATTTTAACCATCGGATGTCTTTTACACAATGCTACCTTCATGTAGACCAATTCTATGAAGATGCAAGACATTTTCAGGATCCTAGAATTACCCTACACCCTCTTATTCAGGTCACAATAATCTGTATGTGACACCAAGGTCTAATTTTTGCTATAGGTTAGGTTGGAGAGCATTTCCCTCTGCATGAAAGCATATAAATTCATTGTGAAGAGTTATTTTGCACATCTCAAATGTTAGCATCCATTCTGTTGTCTATTTATAACTTTCTATTCTGTGATAAGTCTTTCTGAAGTGGTATGTAAATAAACCTTCTGTGAATGCTGTCAATCATTGTTACTATTTGGAAAAACAAGACATTTCTGCATTGATATTTCAAAATATTAATACATATTCTAAGGAAATGTTTATTTGACTGTTACTTTTTCAACTCTGGTTTTTCTAGCTTTGAGCTCCTCTCTTCTAGTTATTTGTAAATTTGAAAGAGATGACTATGGGGTGTCTTACACCATGCAGAGCCCTGGAACTTATTCTTTCTAAATATACTTGGATCTCATTGTCCTATATTCCTTAGCATTGCTTTGTCTTTGGAAATATTCACCTCTATTAATCATTACCCTACTAACATAGAGTTTTCTAGTTTCTACATGTAAGAGATAAATACGGTAGTTTTCTTTCTATACCTGGATTGGGTTTCTTCACATATTATTCCCCATTCCCATTAATTTTCCATTTCTCATAGGGTATCATGTTATTCTGGTTGAATGACATACTGCATAAATGCTACTTTTTCCTCATGCCCTCATACCCTAACAAATACCTAGATTTAGGAAGGATCTTGTCACAGTCTCCTGGCCTTTTTAACAGTTCCAGATATGAGTTGCAGTAGAGAAGTGGGTCTTGAATTCAATGAGAACGTATTTATTTATCCCATAGCATCCATGTCACTGTCCCATCAGTGGCCATGTCTTACAAGCCTGTAATTGTTGCTGTGGCTCATAGGGTTCAGAACTGGATGAAATTGGTGATGGTTTTTTTCTCCCCAAGAAGTCTGCACAACATCTTTCAGAGTTGTGAAAACAAGCAAGTATTGATGAAGCGTGATGGTCTGTACCTACTTGATTTCTCCATGTTAATGGTTCAAGTAGGTGATGTCTCTGGCATTAAGATCTTACCATCACATTCTGGATGATAACTAAGAGGAATAGCAAGAGTTTGTAATGTCTGAGAGTAAGCAGTGTCCAGCAATTAACATCTCTTAAAGTGTTGATCTATTACTGATCCAGGAGTTTTATTTAGTAGCATGTGGTATCTAGTTGAGCTGTTGCCCCCAATTATATAGTAATCCCATGTACATATTTTATAACTGTATATAAGTATATTTTAGAAGGCTTCTACTACAGCAGATACCCATAGAAATTTTTCAATTTTCAGTGTTACAGAACATTCTGCACAATACCTCTTCTACACTCTGTCCCACTCTCCACATTATTTCATTTGTCCTATTTAATGATGGTCTTCCCATCTCTGAAACATAAAACTCATCTCTCCTTATACCTCTACATGTTGCATTACTAGATGCTATCCTCTATGAATATTCCAAAGGAAGCACACATATTTAAAGCTTATAAAGTAATATCCACATGTGAGAGAAAGCAGGTAATGTTTCTCTTTCTGGGTCAGGGCTGCTTCACTCAGGGTGATTGCTTCCAGCTCTGCCCATTTCCCTAAATCTTCATGGTTTTTGTTGTCTTAACAGCTGAGTGATGTTACATTCCGCAAATACCACATGTTCACTCCCTGTCCACCATTTGATAAACATTTATGTCACTTCCATTTCCAGGCTATTGTCAATAGATCAGCAATGAGCATTAAGAACAAGGGTTGCTTTATTAAGGTACATAGTCCTTCGGGTTGATGCTTAAAAATGGTATGCCTTAAGTATGTACTATATCTGTTTCCATCTTTAATGACCCGCCATACTGACTTCCATAGTAGCTGTAGCAGTTTACACTCCCAATAGCTCTAAATAAGTGTTCTTTCCCTACATATCTGCTAGCATTACTTGTTTTCCCCCTTGTTCATTCTGACTGAAGTAACATTCACAGACAATATAGTTTTAAATTATTTCACTGATGACTTAGCATCTTGAACACTTTTTATTACTTTTTTAAAATATAGTTTAGCTATTGCCAACCTCCCAGTCTGCTCTCTCATAGTTCCTCACCTCATTCCTCTCCCCCATCTCCAAGAGAATTTCCCCACCATGCCAGGACTCCCCACCTACTAGGACCTCAAATCTCTCAAGGGTTAGGTGTGTCTTCTCCCACTGAGGCCAGGCCAGGCAGTCTTCAACATCTATGTGTCTGTCAACCTTAGGGGTACCCGACTTCAGTCTAGAGGTTTGGTATAAGTTTCCTGCCTGTCTCAGCTGCTTGTTGGACGTCTCAGAGGACAGCCATGCTAGTATTTGTGTTACATCTTTTGAAAATTCTCTTTTGTTCTAGTTCCCAGGAGTTGGGTTGTTTGTTTTCTTATTTAAAGAATTATTTCTATATTTTAGATATTAACACTCTGTCAGATGTCTAAATGGTGAAGTTTTTGCCACTATGTAGGATCCCTCTTAACTCAAATGATGGTGTTCTTTGCTATATAGAAGCTTTGCAGTTACAAGTGAGCCTGATTGTCAATTATTAATCTCAATGCCTATGGTTCTGTTCAGAAAGAACTTTCCAGTGACAATGTGTTTTCTGCTTGCTCATATTCCCACTTTCCTAAGTTGAGGCCTTGATTCACTTGGAGTCTACTTTTTTAAAGGTTAACAATAAGGAGCTAGCATAATTCTTTTGTTTGTTTATTTACTTATTTATTTATTCACTTTACATCCAATTGCCGCCTCCCTCCCAGTCTCCCCTCACAGAGTTCCTCACCCCATCACTCCTCCCCTTCTACTTTGAGAGGGTGGAGTCCCACCTTGAGTATTCCCCTACCCTGGAATATCAACTCTCTACATGGCAAGATACATGCTCTCCCACTGAGGCCAGACAAGGCAGCCCAGTTAGGCGAGCATATTCCACAGGCAGGCAACAGCTTTAGGGACAGCCTCACTCCAGTTGTTGGGAGAACACACAAGAAGACCAAGCTGTACATTTCCTACATATATGTAAGGGGCCTAAGTCCAGCCTATATTTGCTTTTTCATTGGTGGCTCAGTCTCTGAGAGCCCCCAAGCGTCCAGTTTAGTTGATACTGTTGAGCTTCCTATGAAGTTCCCATCCCCTTTGGGGTTTTCAATCTTTCCTCCAGCTCTTCCATAAGAGTCCCGAACCTCTGTCCAATGTTTGGGTGTGAATATCTGCATCTGTTTCATTCATCTGTTGGGTAGAGCCTCTTGGAGGACAACTATGCTAGGCTCCTGTCTACAAGTATAACAGAGTACTCAACAAACCTAATGCAGAAACACATCAAAAGCACTATCCAGCATGATCAAGTTGGCTTTATCCCAGGGATTCAGGGATGGTTTAATATATTATATAAAAGTCCATCAACATAATCCTACTTATAAAGAAATTGAAAGAAAAAACGCACATGATCATCTCATTCAATGCTGAAAAAGTCTTTGACAAAAATCTAACACTCCTTCGTGTTTCAAGTCTTAGAGAGATCAGGGATATAAGGCATACATATACATAATACAGGCAGTATTTGGCAAGCCAGTAACCAGCAAAAAATTAAATGGAGAGAAACATAAAGCAATTCCACTAAAATCATGGATAAGGCAAAGCTGCACACACTCTTTCTCTCTAGTCAATACAATGCTTGAAGTACTATTTACAGCAATAAGATGATTAAAAGAGATCAAGGAGAATACAAATTGGAAAGGAAGAAGTCAAAGAAAAGTCCTACAGCTGATAAACTCCTTCAGCAAAGTGGCTGGATACAAAATTAACTCAAAACTCAGTAGCCCTCCTTTATATAAAAAATACACAGATCGAGAAATAAATTAGGGAAAAATACTCTTTCTTCCTTTCTTTTCTTTTCTTTTCTTCTCTTTTCTTTTTTTCTTTCTTTCTTACTTACTTTCTTTTTCATTCTTTCTTTTTCTTTATTTATTTCCTTCTTTCATTCTTTCTTCCTTTTTTCATCAAACACTCTTCTCAGTCACATCTCTCAGAGACCCTCCTGCCAGCTTTTACAATAGCCACAAGTAATATAAAATATCCTCAAGTAACTCTAACCAAGCAAGTGATAGTATAATTCTTCTATGTGTAATCATCAGCCTTGACCAGAATCATTGGCTGAAAAAAGTATGTATTTTTCTTTTCTCTAGTATGTATGTTTTTACTCCTTAGTAATAAATTATGTATCCATAAGTATGTAGACATAAGTCTGGCTCCTCAAATTACCCAATTTATTACATTTCTCTGTCATTTCTTTTTAGAGGCCTCATTTATAAATCTCTTATTTTTCATCTTGTTATATGTGCTATTGATAAAAAACAGTCAAAAGTTAATATTTTAATGGATTTCAATTATTTTTTTAACATTTCTCTTTCCCTCAGACTGAGGTGATCCTAATCAATACTGCCCAGGAGAGGGGCAGAATATCACTCACAGATTATTGGTACTATCAGGAGTATAAACCAAAATTCAGGTATACTTGAATTATCTAGGCAAATTCAAAGTATGCCAGGACAATATGAGGAATTCACATCTGAATTCTTTTTCTGTAGATCAACTTGAAATATCAAACTAAGTATTGATATTCTCAAGTGCAATAGAACATATGGTCAGAACTAACACTGTCCTTTTGGTTGAAGACAGCAAATGCTATATTTGAATACCCCTAGTTTGAAATAGAGGCAAAAATAATGTTTAAAATTCAGCATGTATAATTAAGATGAGAAGAAAATAGGTTGTGAGGCACACTACAGAAACAGTACAGTACATAAAATGTGATCAAAGAAAATGCAGTTTTAGGAGATGGGTGTAGGACAAAGTAGGGAAGTGCTGAGCACCACGGGATTCGGTAAGTGGAACACACTACACTGACTAATGTGCCATGGATGTGCTCAGTCATGAAGGAAAATACCCTTTTATCTTGGGCACTGAAAGAGATGAAAAGCAAAGAATATTTCCAGAGAAGTGACACTGCAAATAATTGCCACAAAGATGTTGACAGATGGGATACATAGGAACTCATGAAACAAAACAACAGTGATGTCAGATGAGATTTCTGTATGAAACAATAGAGTGTAATTTGCTGAAGGACTGGAGAGAGACAGTGAATTTGGGCTAGGGACCAAAGGCGAATGATCTAAAAGTGCACACTCAATACTCCTTAAGTGATTGAGGAGAAAACTGGAAATATTGGAAAGGTAAAGAAGACAGAAATTATGAAAAACTTAAAGCAATTGAGAATTCATTAAAATCCTGGGAAAACTGTAGTTGCAAGCTTTAAGTGTAAGTGGGACACGAGAGGTAAGGATGTAGAGGCTACTGAGGCTCTCTTATGGACATAGGGTAAAGGCGAGAAATGGCTCAGAGATATGGAGCTGTGCCGTATAAAATAACAAACTAAAAGCCCTGGGGAGATGATGATGAGTTTCTATGCATGACAGTGAAAGCACACTGGAACATCTGTAGAATTTGACAATTATTTCACTGCTGGCTGTGTTGACTTTGATAGCACTGTGGTTTTTTGAAACAGAAAAGGAACAGAAATACAATCTGTTTATAGGCTAGGTTTTTGAGAAATGCTCTCTGGGGTGATAGATTTGAAGCAGGTTAGAGTCAGGATAGTTTCATTACAGGTGAAGCTCACAAAGCACAGTAAGTTGAAAAAGAATATCCATGTCGGCCTAGCCAAAGACACTATAATTATCAAGTTTCATAAGTAGAAAAGAAATATCTTCTCCAAGTGTCAGAGAAAACAAAGTGACTGAGATTCAACAGGAAAGGTATGAAGGATGGTCCAAGAGTCATCTCAGAGTATGTTCCTTCAAAGTTGCCATTGCATGGAGAATACCACCTGTGGGAGGAAGAGCTACTGTCAGGAGAGCATAGTCCTTTCAGGTGATATATAAGGAAAGCACAGGTGGGTCCTGAGCAAGGAATGTTGCACTCATTTCATATATTCAAAAGGATGGCGGAGGAACAGATGTCCTTCTTGATCCAAATCTACCGGGAGATATTTCTAGGTGAAAATTCAACTGTAAAAAATAAACCAAAGGGTATGGTAAAATTATAGGAGTCAAGAGGCTTCCCAGATGCAAATATATTCACTCTTTCCCTTTCTTACAGCAGAGAATTGAGATGATCAAGTTTCAAAATCAGACTTTGGCATGATAAAGTGAAATATTTCCTCAGAAGCCATCCACATATACTGAATCCTCTACATAAAGATGGTCAGTCCCAACCAGACGGTAGTGGCAGAGTTCATACTGCAAGGGTTCTCAGAGCACCCTAGTCTAAGATTGTTCCTGACAGGCTGCTTCCTGTCCCTCTACACAATTGCTCTAATGGGCAACATTGTGATCATTGCTTTGGTCAGCTCCAGCACTGGGCTCCATAGCCCCATGTACTTCTTCCTGTGCAACTTAGCAACCATGGACATTATCTGCACCTCCACTGTATTACCCAAGGTGCTACTTGGTCTAGTGGCTGAGGTAAATAGCATCTCATTCAAGGGGTGCATGGCTCAACTCTTCTTCCTTGTGTGGTCTGGATCCTCTGAGTTGCTGCTGCTCACAGTCATGGCCTACGACCGCTATGTGGCCATCTGCCTTCCCCTGCACTACAGCTCTAGAATGAGCCCACAGCTATGTGGGGCCCTGGCCATGGGTGTATGGTCCATCTGTGCTCTGAATGCATCAATCAACACTGGTCTGATGACACAGCTGTCCTTCTGTGGACCCAAGGTCATCACTCACTTCTTCTGTGAGATTCCCCCACTCCTCCTACTTTCCTGTAGCCCCACATATGTGAATAGCATTATGACTCTTGTAGCAGACGCCTTTTATGGAGGCATAAACTTCATGCTAACCCTGTTATCCTATGGCTGCATCATTGCCAGCATCCTGCGCATGCGTTCTGCTGAGGGCAAGAGGAAGGCCTTTTCTACCTGCTCATCCCACCTCATCGTGGTCTCTGTGTACTACTCATCTGTGTTCTGTGCCTATATCAGTCCTGCTTCTAGCTACAGCCCAGAAAGAAACAAATTTACCTCAGTGTTGTACTCAGTCCTCAGCCCAACCCTGAATCCCCTCATTTACACACTGAGGAACAAGGATGTCAAGCTAGCCCTGGGCAGGCTCTTCCCCTCTTTCTCACATTAAGTGGAGACATATAGACTGTTCTCCTGGCCTGGGCTGTTCCTAAACATTCTGTCTTGAGAGCAGCCTCATGGAGCTGAAGTGTCTCAACTGTTGCTTTAGAGAATCTTTGTCTGAAGAGAAGACTAGACAATTCCTCTCACTGTAACGTTTTTGGATCAGTGTAAATAAAACACCAGCTTTATCTCCTGACAAGAACAAACCATTTCAAAAGTAAAGTTTATCAAAATAGGGATTCCATGTTCCTAGGCTGAAAGATTTTCTGTGGATGATATTGGTGATAGTCAAAAAACAGTCTTCATCCCAGGGATGCAGGGATGGTTCAACATAAGAAAATCCATCAATGTAATCTACTACATAAACAAGCTCAAAAAAAAAAACACATGGACATTTCAATAGACGCTGAAAAAGCATTTAACAAAATTCAGCATCCCTTCATGTTAAAAGTCTTGGAGAAATCAGGAATTCAAGGCCCATACCTAAACACAGTAAAAGCAATATACAGCAAACCAGTGTCCAACATCAAACTAAATGAAGAGAAACCTGAAGCAATCCCACTAAAATCAGGGACTAGACAATGCTGCCCTCTCTCTCCATATCTCTTCAATATAGTACTTGCAATTCTAGCTAGAGAAATTAGAAAACAAAAGGAGGTCAAAGGGATACAAATTGGAATAGAAGAAGTCAAACTATCACTATTTGCAGATGCTATGATTCTATACTTAAGTTACCCCCAAAAACTCCACCAGAGAACTCCTACAGTTCCACAGTTTACAGCTGATAAACAACTTCAGAAAAGTGGCTGGATATAAAATTAATTCAAACAAATCAGTTGCCTTCCTATACTCAAAGGATAAAGAGCCTGAGAAAGAAATTAGGGAAGTGATAGCCTTCACTATAGTCACAACCAATACACAGTATCTTGGTGTGACTCTAATCAAATGAGTGAAAGATCTGTATGACAAGAGCCTCAAGTACCTGAAAAAAAGAAATCAAGAATTTCAGAAGATGGAAAGATCTCTCATGCTCATGGATTGGCACAATTAATATAGTAAAAATGACTATCTTGCCAAAAGCAATCTACAGATTCAATGCAATCCTCATCAAAATTCCAACTCAATTCTTCATAAAGAGCAATTCTCAAATTCATCTGGAATAACAAAAACCCAGGATGGCCAAAACTATTCTCAACAGTAAGAGAACTTATAGGGATATCAGTTTCCCAGATCTCAAGCAGTACTACAGAGCAATAGTGATAAAAAATGCATGGTTCTGGTACAGTGACAGGCAGGTAGATCAAAAGAATAAAATTGAAGTCCCAGAAATGAACCTGCACACCTATGGTCAAAGGATCTTTGACAAAGGAGCTAAAACCATCCAGTGGGGGGGAAAATATAGCCTTTTCAACAAATGGTGCTTGTTCAAATGGTAGTTAGCATGCAGAGGAATGAAAATCTCCTCATACAAAAAAATCAAGTCCAAGTTAATCAAGGACCTCCACATAAAACTGAAACTAATAGAAAAGAAATTGGGGGAAAACCTCGAGCACATGGGCTCACATGACAATTTCCTGAACAGAACATAAATAGCCTATGCTCTAATATCAAGTTTTGACAAATAGTACCTCATAAAATTACAAAGTTTCTGTAAGGCAAAGGACACTGTCAATAAGACAAAAGAGCAACCAACAAATTGGAAAAATATCTTTACCAACCCTACATCTGAGAGAGGACTATTATCCAATATGTATAAAAACTCAAGAAGATAGACTCCCAAGAACCAAACAATCCTATTAAAAATGGGGTACAGAGCTAAGCAAAGAATTCTCGATTGAGGAATACTGAATGGGGGAGAAACACCTAATGAAATATTCAACATCTTTAGTCATCAGGGAAAAGCAAATCAAAACAACCCTGTGATTCCACGTCATACCAGTCAGAATGGCTAAGATGAAAAACTCAGGTGACAGTAGATCTGTTGAGGATATGGAGAAATAAGCACACTGCTCCACTGCTTGTGGGGTTGCAACCACTCTGGAAATCAGTTTGGCCATTCCTGAGAAAATTGGACATTGTAGCACCAGAGGATCCAGGTATACCACTCCTGGGCATATACCCAGATTATCCAACATGTAATAAGGATACATGTTCCACTATGTTCACAGCAGCCTTATTTATAATAGCCTGAAGCTGGAAAAAACCCAGATATCCTTCAGCAGAGGAATAGATACAGAAATTGTGGTACATTCACACAAATGAATACTACTAAGCTATTAAAAAACAATGAATTCATGAAATTCTTAGGCAAATGGATAGAACTAGAAAGTATTATCCTGGGTGAGGTAACCCAATCACAAAAGAACACACAAAACATGCACTGACTGATAAGTGGATATTAACCCAGAAGATTGGAATACCCAAGATACTATTCACAGACTAAACAAAGCTCAAGAAGAAGGAAGACCAAAGTATGGATCCTTTGTCCTTCTTAGAAGGGGGAACAAAATACCCATGGGAGGAGATACAGAGATAAAGTGTGAACCAGAGACTGCCCCACCTGGGGATCTGTCCCATATACTGTCACAAAACCCAGACACTAAAGTAGATGCCAACAAGTGCTTGCTGACAGGAGTCTAATATAGCTCTCTTCTGAGAGGCTCTGCCAGTACCTGACAAATACAGAAGTAAAGCTTTGGACTGAGCACAAGGTCCAGCCATGGAGGAGCTAGAGAAAGGACTTAGGGAGCTGAAGGAGTCTTCAACCCCATAACAGGAACAACATTATGAACAAACCAGTAACCCCAGATCTCCCTGGGACCAAACCACCAACCAAAGCGTACATACACATCGAGGGACCCATGGCTCTAGCTGAATATGTAACAGAGGATGGCCTTGTGGGACATCAAAGGGAGGAGAGGCCCTTGGCACTGAGAAGGCTCCATGCCTTAGTATTCCGGAATACCATACAGGGAAGCAGGAGGGGTGGTTGTTGAGCACAGGGAGGAAAGGATGGGAAAAGTGGTTTTCAGATGGGAGACCAGGAAAGGGGATAACATTTGAAATCCAAAGAAAGAAAATATCTAATAAAAAATTAAAAAATAGAAAAGAGGAAAAAAACTAGCCTTTCATCCAGTGCTACCCTATGAATACTACAGGGCCTTAGTTAAGAACTACCAAGCTAAGGAATCTAAATTTCATAAGAAAACTTGAGGGGCCAGAGTTGCTTCAATATCTTGGGAAGAATAAAGAATACAATGATTCAGGTTCAAAATTTCACAGTGCCCTGCTGTGCTGTGGACTTCAAAGCCTGTGAAACTGGTTTGAGGAGAGATGCAATCAGTGGAACAGAGATGAAGTTTGATTCATCAATTAACTCACACATGTTATTCCAGCTTATTTATGATAATAAAAATAATCAAAAGCACAGGAAAGATTAATTATTGCCATCAATGAGTTTTGGGGAAACTAGATGAATGTCTACAAGGAAACTGAAACTCCTCCTTCATATTTAAATAAAAGTCAACAAAAAATGGATCATAGACAATTTTCCCCTATAACATATTTCCATCATATTCTTTCCTGTCCCACAATTCTTCCCTTATCCCACAACTCTGTCTCTCAACCTCTCAACCTCTCTCTCTATCTCCATACCTACCCCCTCTTTCCCCCTCTCAAAATAAACCCAAACCAATAAGATGGAATAATGCCAAAACAAAACAAACATGCACACAAGAGATAGAGTACATTTTGTGTTGACCAACCAATCCAGGCTCAAACATTGTGAGAACAGAAAGGAAAAAAAGATGAGGAAGTAGAAGTGCTTCTGTGTCCACTGCTGAGATATTGGTGGGAAGATGTCTTAGTAAGGGTTTCTATTTCTGGACAAAACATCATGACCAAGAAGCAAGTTGGGGAGGAAAGGGTTTTTTCAGCTTACACTTCCACATTGCTGTTCATCACTAAAGGAAGTCAGGACTGGAACTCAAGTAGGTCAGGAAGCAGGAGCTCATGCAGAGGATATGGAAAGGTGTTTCTGACTGGCTTGCTCTCCTGACTTGCTCTGCTTGCTTGCTTATAGAACCCAGGACAACCAGCCCAGGGATGGTACCACCCACAAGGGGTCCTCCCTGATTGATCACTAATTGAGAAAATGCCTTATAGCTGGATCTCACAGAAACATTTTCTCACCTGAAGCTCCTTTCTCTGTGATAACTCCAGCTTGTGTCAAGTTGACACAAAACCATCCAGTACTGAAGATAACACAGCAGATAAAGGGGAGCATCTGCAGCTGCTGAGATGCTGCATCCTTTTCAGACTATACCCATTCTTCATCAGTCTATTGCCCTCTTCTTCCTAAATGCTGCGCCACACCATAGGTTGAAACTTAAACCATGTATGGTGCAGTCATTCATCTTTGTAATCCAAATACCTTTTCCAAATATTGATTTTTATCCCATGGTTCCAGAAGCTTCAATCCACTTGACTGTTTTGGCCTCATGCAGGGCCTCATGGTGATGGACTTATGTAGTACAGAAGCTTCCTCCCACCATAACCTTCCAGAACCCATAGAAGAAGATGACCTTTCAACTGGCTTTCTCCTTTTCCCTTGAGCTCATGTTTCCTAGTCCCAATCCCTGGGATAGTGTTACCCACATAGAGAGTACATCCCAGCTTCAGTGATTCCATTCTGGAAGCACTCTCACATGCATGCACACAAGTATCCCTCTGCGATCTCCTAGGTGATTTTTAATTCAGTTGTGGTGACAATAATGAGTAACATCTGTCAATCACTTGTTTGACGTGCTTAACCTGTTGGCTTGTTTTAATGCTGTTTGCTTCACCTTTAAACCATGTTTTGTGCCACTTTTTTCTCATGAGTTATTACTCATGACTGTAACCTATAGAATAGCTGATAATCAGCCAAACACTAAGTATACAAACAGGCACAGACACACACACACTCACACATACACACACACACACACACACACACACACACACACACGCATGCATGCATCTCATAAGTACATTATTTGGGAATTCCTATCATAGTGATATTATAGCTAAAGAAACTCTCATTTTTGCTAGGCATCCATCTTGGTACCTAATAGTTGTTTGTCTCTGTTTCACTTCCCAGAAGACAAGTTCCCAGTAACTCTGACTCCTTTTATTCCACTCAGAAATATACAGCTCCTCCACCTGTATCCTGGCCAGGAGCCATCTGTTGTGAAAAGCTACACTTAATCGCTTATCATACTTTTTAGGAGTTCTCATTGATGGCTTCTCTTTTAGGCTCTTCCTTTTGGGAGGGTGTCTGGGGTAGGGTAAGAGTTGTAACTTAATCCTTCCATGTTCCTCTTTCTCAATTGTGCATCTTTAGTTATCGATATCAATGCCAAAGTAGCTTCTTTGCTCTTTACACTTAGCTGGAGCTTGGACCATGGGTGTTTCTGGAAACAATACAGACCATGAACATGGACCCTGTCTGCAGTAGGGATGAGGACCCTAACAAGGCCCTCAATGCCAGCCCTGGACCACAAACATCAACATGGCCTCAAGTGGCAGCACAGGCCACTCTTGTCATAACCCCCTGGTATGACCACAGAACTTGGACATCTGTAAGGCTTCAAGCTACAGCATAGACCATGGATATCATCATGGCCTTCGGTGGTTAACATGGGCCATGGCCATCAACCTAGACCCTGGCTACTGTAGGACTGTGACCTAGACTTGTCTGTCAACAGCAGCACAGTCCAGATATCCCCAGCTTAGATCAGCTTGGCCTCCAGTGATAGCACATCAATATGGCTTCAGGTGGCATCATAGACCATAGATATCCAAAAGGCCTTCAATGGTAATAGGGGCCATGGACTTCAACACAGACCTCAGCTGGAGTAGGACCTTAAACTCAGACATTGCCCTTTCAAGCAGCAAAGACCAGGACACTGTCATAGCCTCAGATGATGGTATAAGCCACTCACATACATATGCCCCCCCACAACTTGTAGGGGCAGCAAGGATCACACAGATCAATATGGTTGCAGGCCTCAGCATAGATCACAGAGAGATCACATGGTGGTCCTTCCGAAAGATCTAATCCAGTGAGTGAATCATTCAGTCCTGCATCTAGGCAACATGTTGAGGTGTGTGGGCTCAGAGTGGTTCTGCCTCTACATGGGCTCCAGGTTGCTTCTCTTGAATACACTGGGCAACAATCTATCCTATTGTCCACCTCAACCCTCTCTCATACCTATCATTGGCATCAAGTTATCAAGTCCCATCTCTGCCTCTCACCAAACCACAAGCACTGCTCTGCTCTTCCATCTTCCCTGCCTCTCCCTCACACACATCCATTCATCTTAGTGGCAACAGATGCCTAGTGAATCCTCACAATGTGGAGACAGGGCAGCCTTCAGCCACTCCAGCATCCTGATTGATTCTTCCTTTATTATGCAACATTTTTCAGTATCCATGAATGGTAGTCTTATTGGGGAAATGTAGTGCCGCCATCATTTTCAGTAAGAAAAAAGTCACTGAGGACCTAAGGAGTCCATACCTGGCCAACCCATGAACTTGCCCCTTACCAGAATAATATAAAACAGCACAGCAAAGGGCTAAGAAACTTGAAGAGAGTGACCCCTTCTAACAGAATTAATGTTAAATTTCCCTCGAGTGTTAGCAGAGATCAATATCCCTAGACTGTCCTGACATCTGCCACCAATTATTGTTCACTTCTCAAACTCAGTCTTGCATCGAGGAAAAGTGGTACCCAATCTTGAGAAAAGCTGAAGCAAGCATTAGAAAGCACATGAGCCACCATAGAGACACAGGAATTTTGGTCTCCTGCAACTCATCTTGGAATATTACTTTACTTCCTTTCATTAAGCCAGGCACCAAAGATTTTCATCCTGTTCAGGACTCATGGGGAAGAAATATGAAATTGGAAAATGGGTGTTTACGTGTAAGAATTCCTTACACATTGTTCAGACTATTGGACCCAGGAAAAGTTGTCTAAGACCTGACAGGATGCCTTTTATCTCTGCCTCTAGTGCCAGTGGGCCATCTTATAGTTAGTTGCCTTTGGAAGAACAAACCCCAATTCAGGGTTCTCATGACCTGTACTCAACTCTCCCAGTGCATCACTGCTTGATGAAGGTTTTACTCATACCTGCTTGAGTATGTCCAATGGTTCCTAATGTCACCACAAAAAGAGTGCCCACAAGCCACAGAGTAACGACATGAAACTCTTCAGCAACTGGGATACCACTTGCCTTCTATAAAGGCCCTATTATGTTTCCAGAAGGTAACTTTTCTATTAGTTGCTTAGTGCAGGGTAGCAGCAGGACCCTGCCTTCAAGCAGGATCCAAGCTATCTTTGATTATTCCTGGGCCAAAGTATAAAAGGCCAATGAGTACAGTTGGGTTCAGTTGGATACTAAAGACTACGGATACCCAACTTTGCAGAAGTAGCAGTGCCATCATACCAGAACCTAAAAAGAAATGACACCCCTGAGCTAGAAGGGTAAAGAAAATGGGGCATTCCAAAAGCTCAAAGAAGTCTGTATGTCAGCCTTGGCACTCAGATTACCTGACATTTCTAAACTTTGCCACTTGTTTGTGGATGAATGATAGAGGGTGGCAGAGGATGTACTGACAAACTTTGGAAGCAAGAAAAGACATGTGGCCTGTTTGTCTAAGGACCTAAACCTGTTGCAGCAGGACAGCCAACTGCACCTGAGCCATTGGTACTACAGCTACAATTTCTCTCTTTTATGAAAGAAAACTGATAAGGTGACCATGAGACAGGGGTTGGTTGCCATTACTCCATACTCCACTGAGATACTTCTTCAGAGAGTGACTGAGAGCTGAATGTCAATCACAAACATCACCTATTACCCATTACCTTTCAGATGAACTGAGGGTCACATTCTCACCCTCTGCATTATTAAACTCACCATGACTCCTACTTGATTTTGAAGAACAGCCAGATCATAACTATGCCCAGGTCATTAGGCACTCACAAAATAAATAACTAGATGTCTAAGATCAACCACTCAGGATGGCAGGATGCAGTGACCCTATTAACCAATGGAAGCAGTTATGGATAGAAAGGGCTCCCATATGCAGCAGCAGCTGTGGTGAGATTTACTAAGGCAATCTATGCCCAATCTAGGCCTCAAGGGACACTAGGCCAAAAGACAGAACTTATAGCATTGACCCAGGTACAATGGGAGAATAACCAGGCAGTCAACACCTATACCACTATGCCTTTACCACTGCATATGCCTATGGTACCAGGAGCAGAGACTGCTGTCTTAATCAGGAAAGGTGACAAAAAAGAAGAAATCTCTGTCCTAGAAACAACTATTTCTCTGCAGGAAATGCTTGCTATTATCCATTGTCCAGGACATCCAAAAAGAATCTCAGTTGAAGCCTGAGGTAACGGACTTGCTGGAACTACAGAAAAATAGCAGCCACATGGCCAGTGGATCCACTAAATACATTAGGCCCAACCTCAATTCTCAACCTCCTGCCTGAGCCAGAACTACTACAGCATCTCATGACCATGAGACAGGAGTTGGTTGTCATCACTCCACACTCCACTGAGATAGCCCTTCAGAGAGTGAGATATACCAGTGAGGAAGAATTCCATACAGCAGAATACCAAGACAGAGAACACCCCATCCTACCAGAAGTCCTGGGATTATGCCTCTTCTCACAAATTCACCAAAGTATACACATGGGATTAACCAGATTGAAATAGTTCATCATAAACAGATATTTTCTACATCACCAGATGAAAGTTTGTAATTGAACAAATTACCCACTGCTTTGTGGTCTGTGTCCAAGTGAACCCTAGAAAAGGAAAACCAGCACCTACTGGTGGCCAGCAAAAAGGAATTCGGTCCCAGGGAAAACTGGAAGTTGGGCTCTCAAAAGCAATAGCTCTCACAAGATTTGACTACCAACATTTGCTAGACTTTGAAAATATTATTTCAAAATGGGTAGAAGTTTTTTCTCTTCAAAAAGCTCCAAAGTATTTACTAAAATGTTACTGATCTGTTGCCTACCCCCACTTATTCCTGCAAGGAAAGAACACAGACTATTGCAATGTCTAAGTATTCCTTCATCAAGTCCTCACAAGATTGCAGCAGGCTACCTGAGACAGCCAGACACATCTATCATCCCCACTGTCTGCTCTGCCTTTGGCTGAACCAGCACACACTGAAACTGGGGACATGGTGTGGGTCTCCTCTCTAGAAGAACCATGAGACCTTCCTGAAACATATCATATGCTGTGATCTTAACACCCATGGTCATCGAGAGAGCAGGGATCACAACTTACATTCATGATTTCCATCTAAAGATGGATATGACCAACCAAGCAAAGTTATGAAAATGGAAAGTATCTGAGATTCTCAGCGCCCCTAAAAAGGGGACTCCTCCATACCTCAGACTCAAATTGACACAAGTGTTGAAAATCTTGACACGTGTCTCTCATCTTTGACCAGATGAAAATATCGAGATTCAGGATTGGGAGTTGTCAAAAGGATCATGGTCCTTTTATCCATGGTCAACTATTAAAAAATAATAATGAATATTTTTTGAAATGTTACCTCCTACACTATGTTTAGATTTGATCTATGTGATTTCTTCAAAGATCAACCAGACCTGGCTGACTCACAAGATTAGAAACAATCACTTGCAAATTGTGGTGTCAAGGAGGCAAGGCCATTTCCAGTAAGTGATGGAAATGTACTGAATGAAACTTTTTCTGTGTATGTCCAGCTGATGGGCCAGCTCACTGCCAATAGCAGAAAGGAGATTATCACAGCTCAGCCCCAGATTGTGAGACAATAGTGTAGCCAAGAAGGGTATATCAAGCATCTACAATACAGATCAGTGGTTCTCAACTTTCCTTATGTTGCCACCCTTTAAGATCATTCTCAGGTTGTGGTGACCCCAAACATAAAATTATTTTTGTTGCAACTTTATAACTGTGATTTTGCTAGTGGTATGAATTACAATGTACATATATGATATGTTCAAGTAATTCAGCTTCCAAAGGGGTCACTACCCGCAGGTTAAGAACCACTGATCTAAACCCACATATGTTCCTGAAGTGAGACGTCTAGGCCTCCTTGCTACAGAGTGCTGGGGATCTTTCTCTCCGTCGCTCCAACTATTATAATACCAGAAAATTCGAGCTTTGAACCAGTAGAAACTTAATCTAAACTTTTAATGACTCAGATTCTATATATGGTCAATCCTGTAGTGCTCACATGTACATCAATAAGTCTGAACACATTAGAATGGGGACATAGTGGGCCTGTACATTTGACCATGCTAAATGTGTAATAGCTGAACATCTAGAAATTGATACACCCTATATGTCTGAATGTGCATGAATAGATAAAAAATAGTGATAAATTTATACACTGAAATATTTTCAGGTGTTAATAACTATGAAATCATGAAATTTGAAAGAGAAAGGTTGCCGGGCAGTGGTAGCACATGCCTTAATCCTAGCACCTGGGAGGCAAAGGCAGATCGATTTCTGAGTTCGAGGCCATCCTGGTCTACAAAGTTCTAGGGCACCCAGGGCTATACAGGGAAACCCTGTTTCTAAAACACGCACACACACACACACACACACACACACACACACACAGAAAGAAAGAAAGAAAGAGAAAGGTAAGCATCTCCCAGCTACAAGCCTTTCAATCTACAATGGTGAACTGATTGCATGATAAACAGTCACAAAGTGGCACAAAGCTTTTGGAGGTAACCAACCACTATCTCAGTGGATTAAAGTCCCACTCCATGAAATGGAACACATGCCTGACACTGTTAATATGCCCAAGAATCTGAGACTAAATAGGCCATGGACCAAGGAAAGCACCAAACACTAAGTTCTGCTGGAAGTAAGTAGCAACAGAATGACTCCTGATGAAACTCTGCTATACTCAGAGATCAGTATCTCATCCAGCCATGATAAAAGAAGCTTCCTCCAGCAGTACATAGGAACAAACATGGAAACTCACAACTGGACAATGTGCAAATAGTGAGAGGCCTTGGAATTGTCAGGAAAAATGCATTCTCACCAATAGAGCATGACTAGGTAAATCAACCCCACTTATGGGTAGGCCCATGAGCATGAGTAGAGCCAAGAGAAAACTCAATGGTATTTCAATAGACTTTGTCTCTCATATTTCTTTGTTTGGGTGGTTTGGTTTTTTTGTGTGTATTGTTTGATTGTTGTCTTATTTAACTGTTGCTTGCATATTATGGTTTCTAAATTACTGTTTTTACAGAAACAGAAATTAGTTGTGCATGTTTGTTCATTTTTATTCATTTTTGTTTTGTTTGTTTTATAGAGAAAAAGAAATGGCATGGGGCTGGGTAGATAGGGAGATTATAAGAGGAGTTTGGGAAGGGGAATCCATGATCAAAACACATTGTTTGAAAAAATATATTTCAATATAAAATTTTAATTAAATTAGTATTATTTGGGTTTTTCTTTATGAAGGATCTTATCACTTCACCTACAACGGTGAACTGATTGCATGACAAACTGTTGTATAAGTGGCACAAAACTTTTGGGAGTAACCAATCATGATTATTTTTTCTTTTCTGATGTAAAAAGCAAGAGGATTTTATTGAATCCAGCATGCTGGGGTAGCCCTACACATGGGGAGAGAATGACCAACCAACCACTATATTTTTTTATTTTTTATTCAATATATTCTTTATTTACATATATTCTTAATACATTTCAAATGATTTCCCCTTTCCTGGATCCCCCTCATCCCCCAAAGTCCCATAAGCCCTCTTCCCTCCCCCCTGCTCCCCAATCCACTTCTTCCCACTTCCCTGTCCTGATATTCCCCTACACTGCTGCACTGAGCCTTTCCAGATCCAGGGGCCTCCCCTTCCTTCTTCTTGGGCATTATTTTATATATGAATTGTGTCTTGGGTATTCCAAGATTCTAGGCTAATATCTGTTTATCAGTGAGTGCATACTATGAGTGTTCTTTTGAGACTGCGTTACCTCACTTAGGATGTTGTTCTCCAGCTGCATTCATTTGTCTAAGAATTTCATAAATTCATTGTTTCTAATGGCTGAATAGTACTCCAGTGTGTGTGTGTGTGTGTGTGTGTGTGTGTGTGTGTGTGTGTGTCACAGTTTTTGTATCCACTCCTCTGTTAAGGGACATCTGGGTTCTTTCCAGCTTCTGGCTATTATAAATAGGGCTGCTATGAACATAGTGGAGCATATATCCTTATTACATGCTGGGGAATCCTCTGGGTATGTGCCCAGGAGTGGTATAGCATGGTCCTCTGGAAGTATCATTCCCAGATTTCTGAGGAAGCACCAGACTGATTTCCAGGGTTGTAGTACCAGCTTGCAACCCCACTAGCAGTGGAGGAGTGTTCCTCTTTCTCCACATCCTCACCAGCAGCTCTTTTCTCCTGAGTTTTTAATCTTAGACATTCTGACTGGTGTGAGGTGAACTCTCAGGCTTGTTTTGATTTGCATTTCCCTGATGACTAAGAATGTTGAACATTTCTTTTTCTTTTTTTTTAATTTTTGTGTTTTTTAATTTTTTATTTTCTATATTCTTTGTTTACATTACAAAGGCGTTCCCCTTTCCAGTTCCCCCCATCACCATATGCCCCATAAGTCCTCTTCCCCCCGCCCATTCTGCAATCACCCCCCTCCCCAAGATTTCTATGTTCTGGTACTCTCCTACAAAATTGTATTTAGTATTTTCCAGACCAGGGTCCTCTCCATCCTTTTTCTTGGGAATCTTTTGCTTAGCTAATTGTACGTTGAGTATTCAGAGTTTCTGGGCTCATTAATATCCACTAATCAGTGATTGCATTTCATGTGTATTCTTTTGTGATTGGGTTAACTCACTCAGGATGATATTTTCCAGACCCAACCATTTGCCTACAAATTGCATGAATTCATTATTTTTAATTGCTGAGTAGTATTCCATTGTATAAATATACCACATTTTCTGTATCCATTCCTCTTTTGAGGGATATCTGGGCTCCTTCCAGCTTCTGGCTATTATAAATAAGGCTGCTATGAACATAGTGGAGCATGTGTCTTTATTGCATGCAAGGGAATCCTCTGGGTATATGCCCAGGAATGGTATGACAGGATCCTCTAGAAGTGTCATGCCCAATTTTCTGAGGAACCACCATACTGATTTCGAGAGTGGTTGTACCATCTTGCAATCCCACCAGCAATGGAGGAGTGTTCCTCTTTCTCCACATCCTCACCAGCACCTGTTATCTCTTGAGTTTTTAATCTTAGCCATTCTGACTAGTGTGAGGTGGAATCTCAGAGTTGTTTTGATTTGCATTTCCCTGGTAACTAATGATGTTGAACATCTCTTAAGGTGCTTCTCAGCCATCCAAATTTCTTCTGGTGAAAATTCTTTATTTAGCACTGTACCCCATTTTTAATAGGGTTATTTGGTTCTCCGAAATCTAACTTCTTGAGTTCTTTGTATATATTGGATATTAGCCCTCTGTCAGAAGGTTGGTGAAGATCTTTTCCCAATTTGTTGGTGGCTGTTTGGCCTTCTGACAGTGTCTTTTGACTTACAGAAACGTTGTAACTTTATGAGGTCCCATTTGGCAATTCAGCTATTGGTGTTCTGTTCAGAAACTTTCCCCCTGTGCCCATGTCCTCCAGGGTCTTCCCCAGTTTCTTTTCTATTAGTTTCAGTGTGTCTGGTTTTATGGGGAGGTCATTCATCCCCTTGGAGTTGATATTAGTACAAGGAGATAAGAGTGGGTCAATTCACATTCTTCTGCATGTTGACCTCCAGTTGAACCAGCACCATTTGTTGAAAAGACTATCTTTTTTCCACTGAATTGTTGGAGTTCCTTTATCAAAGATCAAGTGACCATAACTTTGTGGGTTCATTTCTGGATCTTCAATTCTATTCCATTGATCTACTTGTCTGTCGCTGTACCAATACCATGCAGTTTTTAATACAATCGCTCGATAGTACTGCTTGAGGTCAGGGATATTGATTCCCCCAGAAGTCCCTTTATTTTTGAGAATAGTTTTAGCTATACTGGGTTTTTTGTTACTCCAAATGAATTTGAGAATTGCTCGTTCTAGATCTATAAAGAATTGATTTGGGATTTTGATGGGGATTGCATTGAATCTGTAGATTGCTTTTGGCAAGATGGCCATTTTTACTATATTGATCCTGCCAATCCAGGAGCAAGAAATATTTTTCCATCTTCAGAGCTCTTCTTCGATTTCTCTCTTCAAGGACTTGAAGTTCCTGTCATAAAGATCTTTCACTTGTTTGGTTAGAGTCATGCCAAGATACTTTATATTGTTTGTGGCTATTGTGAAAGGTGTTATTTCCCTAACTTCTTTCTCAGCCTGCTTTTCCTTTGATTACAGGAAGGCTACTGATTTGCTTGAGTTGATTTTATATCCAGCCACTTTGCTGAGGAAGTTTATCAGCAGTAGGAATTCTCTGGTGGAGTTTATGGGTCACTTACTTATTATACTATCATATCATTTGCAAATAATGATAGTTTGATTTCTTCCTTTCCAATTTGTATCCCTTTGACTTCCTTATGTTGTCTAATTGCTCTCGCTATAACTTTAAGTACTATATTGAAAAGATATGGAGAAAGAGGGTAGCCGTGTCTAGTCCCTGATTTTAGTGTGTTTGCTTCAACTGTCTCTCCATTTACTTTGATGTTGGCTACTGGTTTGCTGTATATTGCTTTTACTATGTTTAGGTATGGGCCTTGAATTTCTGTTATTTCCAGGACTTTTAGCATGAAAGGATGCTGAATTTTGTCAAATGCTTTTTCTGCATCTAATGAGATGACCATGTGGTTTTTTTCTCTTAGTTTGTTTATATAGTGGATTACATTGATTGTTTTCCTTATATTGAACCATCCCTGCATCCCTGGGATGAAGCCTACTTGATCATGGTGAATGATCATTTTGATGTGCTCTTGGATTCAGTTGGCAAGAATTTCATTTAGTATTTTTGTATCGATATTCATAAGGGAAATTGGCCTGTAGTTCTCTTTCTTTGTTGGATCTTTGTGTGGTTCTGGTATCAGCGTAATTGGGGCTTCATAGAAAGAGTTGGGCAGTGTCCCTTCTATTTCTATTTTGTGGAATAGTTTGAAGAGTATTGGTGTTAGGTCTTCATTGGAGGTCTGATAGAATTCTGCACTAAAACCATCTGGTCCCATACATTTTTGGTTGGGAGACTTTCTATAATGCCTTTTATTTCCCTAGGGGTTATGGGACTGTTTAGCTGATCCAATTGATTCTGATTTAATTTTGGTATTTGGTATCTGTCTAGGAAATTGTCCATTTCTTCCAGACTTTCCAGTTGTGTTGAGTATAGACTTTTGTAGTAGGATCTGATGATCTTTTGAATTTCCTCAGTCTCTGTTGGTATATCCCCCTTTTCAGTTCTAATTTTATTAATTTGAATACTGTCTCTGTTCCCTTTGGTTAGTCTGGCTAAGGGTTTATGGATCTTGATTTTCTCAAAGAACCAGCTCTGGGTTTTGTTGATTCTTTGTATGGTTCTCTTTGTTTCTATTTGATTTATATCAGCCCTTAGTTTGATGATTTCCTGTCTTCTACTCCTCCTGGGTGAATTAGCTTCTTTTTGTTCCAGGGTTTTCATGTGTGCCTTTAAGTTTCTACTGTATGTTCTCTCCTGTTTCTTTTTGAAGGCACTCAGGGCTAAGAGTTTTCCTCTTAACACTGCTTTCATTGTGTCCCAACGATTTGGGTAGGTTGTACCTTCATTTTCATTGAATTCTAAAAAGTCTTTGATTTCTTTCTTTATTTCTTCCTTGACCAAGGTGTAATTGAGTAGAGTTTTGTTCAGTTTCCATGTGTATGTGGGCTTTCTGTTGTTTTTCTTGATATTGAAGACCACTTTTACTCCATAGTGATCTGATGTGAGGCAAGGGATCAGTTCGATCTTGTATTTGTTGACACCTGTCTTGTGACCAATTATATGATCGATTTTTGAGAAAGGTGGTGCTGAGAAAAAGGTATATTCTTTTGGTTTAGGATGAAATGATATAAATGTGTGTGTGTGTATGTGTGTGTGTGTGTGTGTGTGTGTGTGTGTGTGTGTTAAATCCAATTGGTCCAAAGCTTCAATTAGTTTCACTGTGTCCCTGTTTAGTTTCTGGTTTCCTGATCAGTCCATTGAGCATAGTGGAATATTGAAGTCACCCACAATTATTGTGTTAGGTGCAATGTGTGCTTTAAGCTCTTGTAGAGTTTCTTTTATGAATGAGGGTGCTCTTGCATTTGGAGCATAGATGTTCAGTATTGAGAGTTCTTCTTGGTGGATTTTCCCTTTGACCAGCAAGAAGTGACCTTCCTTGTCTCTTTTGATGACTTTAGGTTGAAAGTCAATTTTATCCAATATTAGAGTGGCTACTTCGGCTTGTTTCCTGAGACTATTTGCTTGTAAAATTGTCTTCCAGCCTTTTACTCTAAGGTAGTGTTTGTCTTTGACCCTGAGATGTGTTTCCTGTATGCAGAAAAATGTAGGGTCCTGTTTCCATATCCAGTCTGTTATTCTATGTCTTTTTATTGGGGAATTGAGTCCATTGATGTTAAGAGATATTAAAGAATAGTAACTATTACTTCCTGACTTTTTTTTTTTACGAGACGGGGTTTCTCTGTGTGGCCGTGGCTGTCCTGGAACTCACTCTGTAGACCAGGCTGACCTCGAACTCAGAAATCCACCTGCCTCTGCCTCCCAAGTGCTGGGATTACAGGCATGCGCCACCACGCCCAGTACTTCCTGACATTTTTTAAATTATTTTTTATATTTGAGTGGTTGTCTTCTTTTGTGTTTGATGAGAGGAGGTTTCTATCTTGCTTCTTCTGGGGTGTAGTTTCCCTCCTTGTGTTGGTGTTTTTCCCCTATTATCCTTTTTAGGCCTGGGTTTGTGGAAAGATATCATGCAAATTTGGTTTTGTCATAGAATACCTTGGTTTCTCCATCTATGGTGATTGAGAGTTTTGCTGGGTATAGTAGTTTTGGCTGAAATTTGTGTTCTCTTAGAGTCTGCATGAGGTCTGCCCAGGATCTTCTAGCTTTCATGGTCTCTGGTGAGAAGTCTGGTGTAATTCTGATAGGTCTTCCTTTATATGTTACTTGTCCTTTTTCTCTTACTGCCTTTAATATTCTTTCTTTGTTTAGTACATTTGAGGTTTTGATTATTATGTGACGGGAGGTATTTCTGTTCTGGTGCAGTCTGTTTGGAGTTCTGTAGGCTTCTTGAATATTCATGGGCATTTCTCTCTTTAGGTTGGGGAAGTTTTCTTCCATAAATTTGTAGAAGATATTTGCTGGCCCTTTAACTTGTAAATCTTCCCTCTCATCTATACCTATAATCCTTAGGTTTGGTCTTCTCATTGTGTCCTGGATTTCTTGGATATTTTGGGTTACAAACTTTTTGCATTTTGCATTATCTTTGATTGTTGAGTCCATGGTTCCTATGGTATCTTCGGCATCTGAGATTCTTTCTTCTATCTCTTGTATTCTATTGTTGATACTTGCATCTATGGCCCCTGATTTCTTCCCAAGGTTTTCTATCTCCAAAGTTGTCTCCCTTTGAGATTTCTTAGTTTTTTCTACTTCTGTTTTTGGATCCTGGATGGTTTTGCTCAGATCTTTCACTTGTTTGTTTGTGATTTCGTGTAATTCATTAAGAGATTTTGTGTTTCCTCTTTCATGACTACTAGTTGTTGACCCATGTTCTCCTGTATTTTTTAATTGATTTTTGTATTTCCTCCTTATTGGCTTCTATCATTTTATCCATATTCTCCCGAATTTCTTTAAGTGATTTTTTGTGTATGCCTTGTAAGGGCTTCTAACGTTTGATCCATTTTCTCCTGTATTTCTTTAAGAGATTTATCCATGTGTTCCACTATCAGCAACCTGACCAGTGATTTTAGATCCATATCTTGATTTTTCTGGTGTGTTGGGGTATCTAGGGCTTACTGCTTTCGGGGAACTAGGATTAGATACTGCCATATTGCCTTTATTTCTGCTAGTAATGTTCCTACCTTTGCCTTTTGCCATTTGTTTATTTCTGGACTTAGTTGGTCTTGTTATTACTGGTTGGTGTTTAAAGCTCCTGAGAGCCTGGCGTTTGGTGCTGCTGTCTCAGACAGAGGGCATCTGTGCTCCCCAGGTGGAAACTGGGAGGTTTCCACCACTGTGCTCTGAATTACCTCCTCAGCTCTGCTGGGCTGGATTCAAGTCTCTTCCTTGCTTGCCTCTGGATGCTTAACTGGCCTCCCATGGTCTCCTCCTGGTTTGCCTGGTTAGTCTACCAGCTCCAAGATGGTGGCGCATCTCAGGACTCTGTCTAACCATAGGATCCCTGCAGACCCGGGGCTTCCTGGCTGGACTGCTGAAGCCTAGGCAGTGGCTCTCACAATCGGCAGGGCTCCATCTGGCTGAGCTGTTCTCCCCAGGATAGTGTCAGACCATGGAGCTCTGTCTAACCGTGGGCTCTCTGTGGATTGGGAGCTCCCCCGGTTGGGCTGCAGGATCCAAGATGGTGTGGATCCTGGTCCTTGGGTCTCCGTCTATCTACAGGACCTCCTGCAGACCAGATGCTCCCCTTCTGCCCAGGCAGCTGTAATGCTGCCCAGCTCCCTGGTGCAGAAGGCACTCAGGCAGGCTATACCCTGGGAAATCCTTCAATCTGGTGCCCACTGTACCTTGCTAGGTTACCAGCTCCAAGATGGTGGTCGGTCTCCTGAACATTTCTTTAGGTGCTTCTCAGCCATTTGATATTCCTCAGGTGAAATTTCTCTGTTTAACTCTGTACCCAATTTTTTAAGGAGGTTATTTGGCTCTATGGAGTCTACCTTCTTGGGTTCTTTGTATATATTGGATATAACCCCTCTTTGGGATATAGGATTGGTAAAGATCTTTTCCCAATTGTTGGTTGCCATTTTCTCCTTTTGAAAATGTGCTTTGCCTTACAGAAACTTTGTATTTTTATGAGGTCCCATTTGTTAATTCTTGATCTTAGACCATAGGCTATTGGTGTTCTGTTGAGGAAATTTTCCCCTGTGCTCATGTCCTCCAGGGTCTTCCCCAGTTTCTTTTCTATTAGTTTCAGTGTGTCTCATTTTATATGGAGGTTCTTGATTCACTTTGAACTTGAAGAATGGATCAATTTGCATTCTTTCAGATGCTGACCTCCAGTTGAACCAGCACCATTTGTTGAAATGGCTCTCTTTTTTTTCCAATGGATGATTATAGCTCCCTTGTCAAAGATCAAGTGACCATAACTCTGTGGGTTCATTTCCTGTTCTTCAATTCTTTTCCATTGATCTACTTGCCTGTCACTGTACCAATACCATGCAGTTTTTAACACTATTGCTCTATAGTACTGCTTGAGGTCAGGGATACTGATTCCCCCAGAAGTTCTATTACTGTTGAAGATAGTTTTAGCTATCCTGGGTTTTTTGTAATCCCAGATTGAGAATTTGAGAATTGCTCTTCCTAAGTCTATGAATAAATAAGTTGGGATTTTTATGGGGATTGAATTGAATCTGTAGATTGCTTTTGGCAAGATGGCCATTTTTACTACACTAATCCTGCCAATCCAAGAGTATGGAAGATTTTTCCTTCTTCTGAGGTCTTCTTCAACTTCTTTCTTCAAAGACTTGAAGTTCCTGTCATAAAATCTTTCACTTGTTTGGTTAGTCACACAAAGATACTTTATATTGTTTGTGGCTATTGCGATGGGTGTCATTTCCCTAACTTCTTTCTCAGCCTGCTTGTCCTTTGAGAATAGGAAGGCTACCAATTTGCTTGACTTAATTTTATGTCCAGCCACTTTGCTGAAGTTGTTTATCAGCTGTAGGAGTTATCTGGTGGAGTTTTTTTTGGGGGGTCACTTAAGTATACTATCATATCATCTGCAAATAATGATACTTTGACTTCTTCCTTGCCAATTTGTATCTATTTGACCTCCTTTTGTTGTCTAATTGCTCTGGCTAGAATTTCAAGTACTATATTGAAGAGATATGGAGAGAGAGGGCAACTTTTTCTAGTCCCTGATTTTAGTGGGATTGCTTCAAGTTTCTCTCCATTTAGTTTGATGTTGGCTACTGGTTTGCTGTATATTGCTTTTATTATGTTTAGGTATGGGCCTTGAATTCCTATTCTTTCCAAGACCTTTATCATGAAAGAATGCTGGATTTTATCAAATGCTTTTTCAGCATCTAATGAAAGACCATGTAGTTTTTTTTTTGTTTGAGTTTATTTATGTAGTGGATCACATTGATGGATTTCCATATATTGAACCATCCCTGCATCCCTGGGATAAAGACAACTTAATCATGGTGAAAGATCCTTTTGATGTGTTCTTGGATTCAGTTGGTAGGAATTTTATTGAGTATTTTTGCATCAATATTCATAAGGGAAATTGGTCTAAGGTTCTCTTTTTTTGTTGGATCTTTGTGTGGTTTTGGTATCAGCCAAATTGTGGCTTCATAGAACAAGTTGGGGAATGTTCCTTCTGTTTCTATTTTGTGGAGTTTCTTTCCTAGGTTTTCTATGTCCTGAGTTGTCTCCCTTTGTGATTTCAATATTGTTTCTACCTCCTTCTTTAGATTCTGGATGGCTTTGTTTAATTCGTTCACCTGTTTTGTTGTGTTTTCCCTTCTTCAAGGGCTTCTCCCTGTTTACTTATATTCTCATGTATTTCTTTGAGGGAGATATTTATGTCTTTCTTGAACCCCTCCATGATGCCCTCCATCAGCATCATGACCTGTGATTTTAAATCAAAATCTTGGTTTCCTGGTGTGTTGGGATATCCAGGACTTGCTGTTGTGGGAGAATTGAGTTCAGATGGTACCATATTGCCTTGATTTCTGCTAGCAATGTTCCCATATTTGCCTTTTCCATCTGATTATCACTGATGATAGTTGGGCATGCTGTCACTGGCTGGAGCTTGCCCCTCCTGTGTTCCTGCAGGCCTATCACAGCAACCCTGGGTGAGCTGTTTCCCCTGGCACAAATTGCTGTGGTGCTGCCGAGTTCCTGGGTGCAGGTGGAGTCCTGATGTAGTGTGTCCCAAGCGATCCTCTACTCTAGTGAAACCTGCCTACCAATCTGTTGCACAGTCACAGAAGCAAAGATCGTGCCAAGATCCACTCTCTTGTGGTTGAATTTGGGTATGTAGCTCTGTGGCCCTGATCAGCTCTGGATGCAGGCTGTGATGGCTGTCTCCTCCTTGCTGGCTGCTGGTTGTACAGCTGGCTTCCTGCACTCCTTGGAGATGGTGCACTGTGGCCAAGGTTGTTCCCAATAAACCAGAAGGCATAAACCAGAAGGATCTTACCAGAGGCCTCCAGACTGGATCCTCAGATCTACATGGCTGGTCTCACTTCCTCCTTGTTGACTGCTGGGTGTATAGTTGGCTTCCTTTGACACTTGGAGATGGTGCGCTCTTCAACCACTATCTTATTGGATATAAGGCTTACTCTATGAAATGAAACCCATTCCTGACACTGCTCATATGCCCAAGAACCTGCAACTAAATAGGCCATGGACCAAGGAGAGTACCAAACACTACAGTTCTGCTGAAGGTAAGTAGCAACAAAGTGAATCCTGAGGACATGTTGCTATTTTGCTACATTGTTTCATTTAGGCATCATCAAAGAAGCTTTCTCCTGCAGTACCTGGGAACAAACAGAAACCCACAACTGGACAATGTGAAAATAGTAAGAGACCTTGGAATTCTCATGGGTAATCCATTCTCACCAATGGGAGTATCAACAAGCATATAGACCCCACTTACTGGTAGGCCCCATGGCCCCATGGTAAATTGTGGAAAGCATGAACTCAATAGAATTGTAGTAGACTTTGTCTCTCATCTTTCTTTGGTTTACTATGTATTCTCTGACTGGTCTTTCACTTGTATATTATAGCTTGTGGGTTTTCATGGATTTAGTTTGATTTTTCTAAAGACAGAGAGGAAGAAATGGCATGGGGTTGTGTGAATAAGAAGGATCTAGGAGAAGTTTGGAAAATGGAAACAGCAATCAGAACACATTATGTAAAAAATATTGCTCAATTAAGTTTTACTTAAATTGTATTATGTAGATTTTTCTTTATAAAGGATTTATGACACATAAAACATTAATTAACATTTTTATTTTTTAAACTTGTTGAGATTATATTTTGATTTTAACTTTTACACTGTCCCCTTCACCCTGGAAATCTTACCATATGTCCCTACCTGATTCTCCTCCAAATTCGTGACTTCTTTTTATTTATTGATTGTCATTGAAGACATATGGGTATATGTATATTCAAGTATTTCTAAATATAACATTTAATGTCTACAAAGTATTATCTGCATACATAGTCTCATAGCTGAGTGAATGTTTAAATGATTAGAAAGGGAAGAAGCAGAATGGAAGTGCTGACAGAACACTTATACAGAATTAATAAATATATACAGAAAAGTGTAAAGAGAGAAAAGAGACATGTGTACATATGGCATACTTAAAAATATCACATACCATGTGTTTAAATATAGAGATGAAAAACATTCAGCAGAATATAGAGGAGTCAATTTGTACCATGGTGACACCTTCCATACAGGGTATGAAAACACCAAAGACATTCTGAGACATGCATGAAGAGGATTGGCAAAGAGAGGTACGGAGGGTGAACTGCTCTTGCCCACTGCATGAAAATCCCCTGACCATTGTCCTCCACACCAGACTACAGGGAACTTGGGCCCTGCAGCCATGAGTTCCCTTTAATTGATCCTAAGAGCTTTCTCCTTGAGTTTCTATCCCAGGAGGCACCAGAACAAGCACCTGTCCCTGGGCTCAGAAATGACAAGCATTTCTAAAGACCAATGGCCTATACTCAAATGAAGACAGAGCTTCAGAAGGACACTAAAGACTTGCTGCTTTCAGGAAAGGAAAGTTTGTTCTCAGTACAGTGTGCACTTTGTGGAAGCCATCTGTCACCTGAATTCACTGTGACAGGGAAAGGTGAGCAAAAAGAAAAATGTTATTTATGTGACTTGTAGCTAACAGTGAAGCTGCAAAGCAAAGGTGTTATTGTATAAGTGACATTTGTACCATTGATTGGATGTCAGCATGGGGGGACATCAGCTAGTGATTTCAATGAGTATTAACTCTAATAAATACGCCTATGGCCAAGGGCAGAAGATAATAGAAATATTTGGTTTTTCTACCCCACTGTATAAACAACAAGATGTCTTCCTTCTAGTCATGATCAGTCTGACATTTTTGCCTTATGTTCATACACAGCCTACTCATTCCCCACCCATAGTACTCACACTAGTTTTGAAATGAAACCAACATATTTAGATGAGTCATAGGGGTTGAATATTGTCTTGTCTTGCCTTAGCATCCAGAGAAGGTGATAAGAAAATGCCAGAGAAGAGAATCCTCTACCCCATTGTTCAAACTCCACAGCTGAGTTACAGAAAATGACCTTCACTATCCATGAAGGTAAAACACCAGCCAAGCTCTTGGTGGTGTTAGCCTTGCCCTGTCTGCGCAGATCAGGGATGGCATGATTGAGAGTCACTTAAAGTAACAATTACAGATGTCTATGTTAGCATCAAGAAAATGTCCATAAACGAAGGGGCAGTGATAACAGGGCTGGAGGTGTAGATGCTTCATTTATCCTTTTTTTTCCTGCCAGGCCAGGGCATCTGCAGACACTCTAGTTCACAACCCTGGTGAGAATCTTCAACCGCTCTGCTCCTTGTTGGGGCTCAGCTTCTGAAAATTTTCATGTCAGCCTTGCTGAGATCTGGCTTATATGTAACTATGAGAGCTGTTGTAACTTTGTTCCCACAACCCTCCCTCATCCTTACCTGGACACTAGATTTTTTCATGTCCTCTTAGGAAGACATGGGTACACTAGTGATCAAAACTAAAGTCACAAAGAGTAGAATGGAACTATAGACAAAGGACATCAAGTCCATGCAGATCATCTGACTGCTTCACAGTATGCATAGGTGAGCAGTTGTAAAACCTTTTAATATTTTCCTCTACATAACAGTATCAAAGCTGAGTAAGATGATATTACAGATCTTTGCTAGATTCTTAAGAATGACAGGCATCAAAATAATGCTTTCTAAACACAGTATGTATGAAAAGAATAACTATTGATTCGTGGTTTTCTATAAGTGCTATTCTATTCTCTGTCATGCATTCAAACTATCCCAGAAAAAAAGCCTGTGCATTAGTCTGTTGAATATAATAGTTTGTGGGATGCCTCTGATGACCAATGCAGGTAAAATGGTAGTCATTGGCCACCAAAGTGAGTTTTCTCCAACCTCTTTAATCTATAGTTTATCTTCTGTGATAGTACAAACACTGAGGCACCTCCAAGATACTGGGGGGGGTGGTAGGGAGTACCTAGTTTGATCCTGACTAGAAGCAGTAACTGTTACCCCTTGGGTAAGAACACTTTATCTAAGAAGCCAGTGCATACTCTGTAGGATGTTGAGGCTATATGGATATTGTGTGTAATAATTCTGCCTTTGTCCTTCAACAGATTAACAGTCATGGTGATATTTTAATCTCCTTCCCTCTGTTCTTCAAGAAAAAGGGCCCTCTTCAGTTTGCTAGTCAGTCAGTCTCAATGTAGACTTGGGAATACTCCAATATAGTACATGTCTGATTTCACTAATTATTCCTGTCCTAGGAGCTTCAGAGTTCACAAACCAAAGCCCTGCATGATATCTCAGTCTCTACCATGGGTTCTTCTTATTCATCAAAATACTAAAGATTCTTATAGGTTGCACTACAGTATCAATGCCTTAGCCCTGAACAAGTTCTTAATCTCTTATCAGGCTTCAATATGTGTTATAATTGTTCTATTCTTGTTTTTAAGTGTTTGCAGTAGACTGAGGTAGAATGTCTTACTTATCAATGTGGTTGATATAGATTTGATCAGAAATGTTGGCACACCTATTGTGAATCCATTGATGTTTTCTTGTGTTCATTCAGACCTGTTTGGTGCTGGACACATACTTACATTCCATCTCTCACTGCAGTAGAGTGAATGCACAAGTGTAGGAGTAGCCATGGGATATATAGAGTGGCACAGGCATGCATTATGGTGTTCACAAAAGAGTCTCCATGTGACCTCTCCAGTAATGATGCAGTTTCATAGATATCTCACCCTCCATTTCTCATTGGTTTGCCCCCTTCAGTTTAAAAGATGTGGCTCCCATTACCCTCAATACAGTTTCCATTTGCCCTAAAACAAAAGAGCGTTGAAAGTGAACATGAAAGCTTTTATTAAAGTAAACTTAGCAAGTGAGGTAATCTTTCTTTATAATTTTCAAGGTTCACTTAAAGAAGAGATTGAAATACTTTTAATCATCTGATGTCTTTTACACAGTGCTACCTTCATGTAGCACAGCGCAATGAAGGTAAAGGACATTTTCAGGATTCTAGAATTCTTCTACACCCTTTTGTTCCAGTCAAAATAATATGTAGGTGATGCAGATATCTATTTTCTGCTATAGGTCGGGTTTAGAGAGCATTTCCCTCTCAGTGAAAGCAGATAAGTTCATTATGAAGAGTTATTTTGCACATCTTAAATGTTGGCCTCTATACTGTTGTCTGTTTATAACTTCTATCCTCTGATAAATCTTTCTGAAATTGTATATGTATTATCTGCCATTAATGCTGTCAATCATTATTACTATTTGGAAAAACAAGACATTTCTGTGTTGACATTTCAAAATATTAGTACACATTCTAAGGAAATGTTTATGATACTGTTATTCTTTCATCTCTGGTTTTTCTAGCTTTAAGCTCCTCTCTTCTAATTATTTGTAAATTTGTAAGAGATGACTGTGGGGTGTCTTTACTCCACCATGCAGAGCCCTGGAACTTATTCTTTCTAAATGTACTTGGATCTCATTGTCCTATATTCCTTAGCATTTCTTCATCTTTGCCAATTATCAAGTCTGTTAATCATTATCCTTCTAAGATAGAGTTTTCTACTTTCTACAGGTAAGATGTTTACAGATAGGATAGAGTGTGTTCACATAGGAACTCATGAAACCCCTAGAAAAAGCAAACAGTGATGTCAGATGAGACTTCTATATCAAGGTATAGAGTGTGATTTGCTGAAGGACTAGAGACACACAGTGGATTTGTACTAGGATTCAAAGGCTAATGATCCAAAAGTACACACTCTATACTCCTTGAACAATGGAGGAGGAAATTGAAAATGTTGGAAAGAAAGAGAAGCCAGAAGTTATGAAAAGCATAAAGAAATTGGGAATACATTATAACCCTGGGGAAACTATAGTTGCAAGCTTTGAGAATAAGTTGGACAAGAGAGGTAAGAGGATGTGGAAGAACATATTTGTCATATAGAACAGGAAACTACTGTGGATCTTTCATGGGCTTAAGGTAAAGGTAAAAAATGACTCAGAGAGATTGAGCTGCGGTCTATTCAAATAAGCATCTCAAAGCACTGGGAGATGATGATGAGTTTCTGCATGCCAATGAAAGCACACTGGAACAACTGTAGAATGTGGCAATTATTTCACTTCTCAGTATGTTGACTTTGATATCACTGTGGTTTGTGGTAGAAAGGGAACAGAAATAAAATCTGTCTATAGGCTGGGATTTTGAGAAATACGCTCTGGAGTGATAGGTTTGAAGTGGGTTAGAGTCAGGATAGTCTCATCCACAGGAAAAGTCACATAGCACAGTAAATTAAAAGAAAAGATACATGTCTACTTAGCCAAAGACACAATAATTATCAAGTTTCAGTGGGTAGAAGAGAAATACTTTTCCAAATATTAGAGAAAAAAACGTGACTTAGAGTCATTAGGCCAGTTAAGAAGGACAGTCTAAGTAAGAGTCAGCTCGGTGTGTGTTCCTTCAAAGTTGCCATTACATGGAGAATACCAGGTGTGGGAGGAACGGCTACTGTTTCCAGTACTGTGAGAAGAGCATAGTACTTTCAGGTATTGTAGAGGGAAAGCACAGGTGAGTCCTGAGTTAGGAATACTAAACTCATTTCACAAAGGGCAAAGGATGGGGGAAGAGCAGATGTCCTTCTTGATCCAAATCTACAGGGAGAGATTCCTAGGTGAAAATTCAACTGTAAACAAAATATCAACAGTTATGGTAAGAAAATAGGGGATGAGAGGCTTCCCTGGTGTAAGCCCATTCAATCTTTCCCTTTCTGATAGCAGAGAATTATGAGATTATCAAGTTTCAAAATCAGACTTTGTCATGATAAAGTGTAATATTTTTTCAGAAGCCAATACACCTTTCAATGGACTGGATATTCCACACAAAGATGGTCAGTCCCAACCAGACTGACTCTGCAGTGACAGAGTTCATGCTGCAAGGGTTCTCAGAGCACCCTAGTCTAAGACTATTCCTCACTGGCTGCTTCTTGTCCTTCTACACCGTGGCTTTACTGGGCAACATTGTGATTGTTGCTTTGGTCACCTCCAGCACTGGGCTCCACAGTCCCATGTACTTTTTCCTGTGCAACTTAGCAACCATGGACATTATCTGCACTTCTGCTGTGTTGCCCAAGGCACTAGTTGGTCTAATGGCTGAGGAAAATACCATCTCCTTCAAAGGGTGCATGACCCAGCTCTTCTTCCTTCTGTGGTCCGGATCCTCTGAACTGCTGCTGCTGACAGTCATGGCCTATGACCGCTATGTGGCCATCTGCTTTCCCCTGCACTACAGCTCTAAGATGAGTCCACAGCTATGTGGGGCTCTGGCCATAGGTGTATGGTTCATCTGTGTTGTGAATGCATCTGTGCACACTGGTCTGATGACAAGGCTGTCATTCTGTGGACCCAAGGTCATCACCCACTTCTTCTGTGAGATTCCCCCACTCCTCCTGCTTTCCTGTAGCCCCACATATGTGAATAGCATTGTGACTCTTGTGGCAGATGCCTTTTATGGAGGCATTAACTTCATGCTAACCCTGTTATCCTATGGCTATATCATTGTCAGCATTCTGCGCATGCGTTCTGCTGAGGGCAAGAGGAAGGCCTTTTCTACCTGCTCATCCCACCTCATCGTGGTCTCTGTGTACTACTCATCTGTGTTCTATGCGTATATCAGTCCTGCTTCCAGCTACAGCCCAGAAAGAAACAAATTTGCCTCAGTGCTGTACTCAGTCCTCAGCCCTACCCTCAACCCCCTCATCTATACACTGAGGAACAAGGATGCCAAGCTTGCCCTAAGAAGACTGTTGCCTTCTTTCTCACATTAAGTGAAGATATGTAGGCTATTCTCCAGGCCTGGGCTATTCCCAAACATGCTTTCCTAAGGGCAGCTTCATGGAGCTGGGGTGTCCTTATTGCTGCTTTAGAAAACCTTTGTCTGATGCAAAGACTGGACAATTCCACTCACTGTAGCTTCTTTGAGTCAGTGTAAATAAAACACCAGCTTTATCTCCTGACAAGAACAAACTACTTCCAAAGTAATGTTTATATAAATAGGTATACCATGTTCCTAGGCTGAAAGATTTTCAGTGGATAACATTGGTGATAGTAAACAAACAAACAAACAAAACATAGTCTTTCATTCAGTGTTACCCTATGAATATCACAGAGCCTTCATTAAGAACTAAAGCTAATGAATATAAATTTCATAAGTAAATTTGAGGGGCCAGTGTGGCCTCAATATCTTGGAAAAAATAAAGAATAGAGTGACTCAGGTTTGTAATATCACAGCGCCCTGCTGTGCTGTGGACATCAGAGCTGGTGAAACTGGTTTAAGGAAGGATGCACTCAGTGGACCAGAATTGAACCTTATGATTCAACAATTAACTCACACATGTGATTCCAGCTTATTTATGACAGTGATAAACAGTAAGGAGTAATTATTTCCAACAAAGAGTTTTGGGAAAACTAAATGAATGTCTGCACAGAAAAATGAAAGTCCTCCTTCATATTTAAATAAAAGTCAACAAAGAATGGATCATAGACAAATTTTCCCTTTAACATCTTTTAATTGTATTCTTTCCCCTACCATAAATCTTCCTTCATCCTACCTATCCATCCAACCATTCTGTCTCTTAATCTCTCAATCTCTCTCTGTCTCTCTCCATCCCCATGTCTCTGTGTATGCCTGTCTCTTTCTGTGTATGTCTCTGTCTCTCTCTCTCTGTTTCTCTCTCTGTCTTTCTGTTTCTCTCTCTCTCTCTCTCTCTCTCTCTCTCTCTCTCTCTCTCCAAAATACAAAATAAACACAATAAGACAGAATGATACCAAAACATTCACACAAAAGATAGAATCCATTATGTGTTGACAAACCACTCCTGGCTTGAATGCTGTGAGAACAGAAAGGAAGAAAGAGGAGGAGGGAGAGGAGGGGGAAGTGCATCTGTGACCACTGCTGAGATACTGGTGGAAAGACACACAACAGATAAAAGGCAGCATCTGCAATAGCTGCTGCTGAGATGATGCATTGTTTTCAGACTACACCCATTCTTCATCAACCTACTGCCTTATTCTGCCTAAATGCTGCCCAATACTAGGACTTGTGATGTAAATCATATATGGTGTAGTAATTCATCCTTGTGACCTTTTCCAAATATTGATTTTGTCCCATGGTTCCATGTAGCAGAATTTTCCCCCAATTTAATATTAATACAAGAAGCCTGTGATTGGACAGAGAAAAGGGAAGCAGAGCTCAGAGTTTCAGAGACAGGACAGGGACAGGAAGAAGAGAAGGAGGAGGAAGGAAAATGAAGGAAGAGAAAGACGATCCAGATTCTGAGTGGCTTTAAAAAGCCACAAGTGGCTATGAATATCTTATAATGGATGGATAATTACAGGACAATTTGTCTTATCTAGGTGGGCAGCTTGTATTATTATCAATTGGCTCTGAAATTATTGTGTGGGGATCTTGTGAATTGAGAATGTATTGATATATAAATCTGACTGAATATAAGATTCTAGAGTTTTGGTTTACTGGGTTAAGGGGATTTGTGACATCTAGTAGCAGGGGGTAGATGGCTAAGAAGGAACAAAAAGTTCTTTTTTTTTAATTAGATATTTTCAAATGCTACCCATTTCTTTCTTTCCCCTCCAAAAAAAATAAATAAATAAAAAACCCCTATTCCATTACCCCTTCCCCTGCTCACCAACCCACCCACTCCTGCTTCCTTATTCTAGCATTCCCTTACACTGGGGCATTGAGCCTTCTCAGGACCAAAGTCTTCTTCTCTCATTGATGTCTGACAAGGCCATCCTCTACTACATATGCGGCTGGAGACATGGGCCCCTCCATGTGTACTCTTCGGTTGGTTGTTTAGCCCCTGGGAGCTTTGAGGGTACTGGTTGGGTCATATCGTTGTTCCCCCAATGGGGCTGAAAATCCCTTCAGTTCCTTGTGTCCTTTCTCTAGATCTTCCATTGGAGATGATATACTCAGTTCAATGGTTGGCTGAGAGCATCCATCTCTGTATTTGTCAGGAACTGGCAGAGACTCTCAGGAGGCAACTTTATCACAGGCTCCTGTCAGCAAGCCCTTGTTGTCATCCACAATAGTGTTGAGTTTGGTAACTGTATATGGGATAGATCCCCAGGTGGGTCAGTCTCTGGATAGCCTTTGCTTCCATCTCTGCTCCACACTTGGTCTCTGTATCTCCTCCCATGGGTATTTTGTTCCCTGTTCTAAGAAGGACAATGTATCTACACCTTGGTCTTCCTTCTTCTTGAGCTTCATGTAGTCTGTGAATTGTACCTTGGATATTCCAAACTTCTGGGCTAATATCAACTTATCAGTGAGTGCATACCATGTGTGTTCTTTTGTGATTGGGCTATCTCACCCAGGATGACATTTTCTAACTTCATCCATTTGCCTAAGAATTTCAGGAATTTATTGTTTTTTAATTGCTGAGTAGTAGTAGTATTCCATTGTGCAAATATACCACATTTTCTGTATCCATTCCTCTGTTGAGGGACATCTGGGTTCTTTCTAGCTTCTGACTTTTATAAATAAGACAGCTATGAACATAGTAGAGCATGTGTTCTTATTACATGTTTAAGCATCTTCTGGGTATATGCCCAGGAGTGGTATAGCTGGGGCCTCAGGTAGTATTTCATCCAATTTTCTGAGGAACCGACAAACTGATTTCCAGAGTGGTTGTAACAGCTTGTAATCCACATCCTTACCAGCATCTGCTGTCCCCTGAGTTTTTGATCTTAGCCATTCTGACAGGTGTGAGGTGGAATCTCAGGGTGGTTTTGATTTGCATTTCCTTGATGGCTACGGATGTTGAACATTTATTTAGGTGCTTCTCAGTCAGTTGGTACTCCTTTGTGGAGAATATGCTCCATTTTATTTAGCTCTGTACCCATTTTTAATAAGGTTATTTGATTCTCTGGAGTCTAAGTTCTTTAGTTCTTTGCATATCCTGGATATTAGCCCTCTATCAGATGCAAGATTGGTAAAGATCTTTTCCCAGCTTGTTGGTTGCTGTTTTGTCCTATGGCAATGCCTTCTTGCCAAAAGCAATCTACAAGTTCAATAAAATCCCCATCAAAATACCAACTCAATTCTTCATAGATTTAGAAAGAGCAATTCTCAAATTCATTTGGAATAACAAAAAGAACAGGATAGCAAAAAGTATTCTCAACAATAAAAGAACTTTTGGGGGGAATCACCATCCCTGACCTCAAGCTGTACTACAAAGCAATCATGATTTTTAAAAAAAATTGCATGATTCCCCCAGAAGTCCTTTTATTGTTGAGAATAGTTTTAGCTATCCTGGGTTTTTTGTTGCTCCAGATGAATTTGAGAATTGCTCTTTCTAGGTCAACATGCAGAAGAATGCGAATTGACCCACTCTTATCTCTTTGCACTAAGATCAACTCCAAGTGGATCAAGGACCTCCACATAAAACCAGACACACTGAAACTATTAGAAAAAAACTTGGAAACCCTGGAGGACATGGGCACAGGGGAAAGTTCCTGAACAGAACACCAATAGCTTCGCACTAAGATCAAGAATCAAAAAATGGGACCTCATAAAATTACAAAGTTTCTGCAAGGCAAAGGACACTGTCAGAAGGACAAAACGACAACCAACAAAGTTGGTGCCAAAGTCTGTGGTGCCACCAAGGGGCCATATTGATGTGAGTGGCCTGTGCTGCAACTTAAGGCCATGTTGATGTTTGTGGTCCAGGGCTGGCTCTGAGGCCCTTGTTAGGATCCTTTCCTACTGCAGGCAAGGGTTATGTTCATGGTATGTACTGTTTCCAGAAACCACATGGACACACATGATCCAGGCTCCAGCTAACTGTAAAGAGCATGGAAGCTACTTTGGCAGTGATATTGATGACAGAAGATGCACAATTGAGAAAGAGGGACATGGAAGGCTTATGTGACAACTCCTAACCTACCCCAGACACCCTCACAAAAGGAAGAGCCTAAAAAGGAAGGCATAAATGAGAACTCTTTTTTCTTTTTTTGCATATTTTATTAAGTATTTTTATACACTCCATATTTTATTCCCCATCCCGCCACCCCCAGCCCATTCTCCAATTGTTCCACATCCCATGCCCCCTCCCCACCACGTCTCCACGTGAATGTCCCTACCCTCCACCCCACCTGACCTCTAAACTCCCTGAGTCCTCCAATCTTTCCACAAATACAGCCCTACAAAGGATAATAGAAGGAAAACACCAAGACAAGAACGGAAACTACACCCAGGAAGAAGCAAGATAGAAACCTCCTCTCATCAAACCCAAAAAGAAGGTAACCTCTCGAATATAAAAAATAAATAAAATAAATAAATATAATTTCAAAAATGTCTGGAGGTAATAATTACTATTCCTTAATATCTCTTAACATCAATGGACTCAATTCCCCAATAAAAAGACATAGATTAACAGACTGGATACAGAAACAGGACCCTACATTTTGCTGCATGCAGGAAACACATCTCAGTGTTAAAGACAAACACTGCCTTAGAGTAAAAGGCTGGAAGACAATTTTACAAGCAAATGGTCTCAGGAAACAAGCTGGAGTAGCCATTATAATATCAGATAAAATTGACTTCCAACCTAAAATCATCAAAAGAGACTCAGAAGGTCACTTCTTGCTTGTCAAAGGGAAAATCCACCAAGAAGAGCTCTCAATACTGAACATCTATGCTCCAAATGCAAGGGCACCCTCATTCATAAAAGAAACCTTACTAAAGCTTAAAGCACACATTACACCTAACACAATAATTGTGGGTGACTTCAACACTCCACTCTCCTCAATGGACCGATCAGGAAAGCAGAAACTAAACAGGGACACAGTGAAACTAATTGAAACTTTGGACCAATTGGATTTAACAGATATATATAGAACATTTCATCCTAAGGCTAAAGAATATACCTTTTTCTCAGCACCACATGGTACCTTCTCCAAAATAGACCATATAATTGGTCACAAGACAGATGTCAACAAATACAAGAAGATCGAGCTAATCCCATGCCTCCTATCAGATCACCATGGAGTAAGAGTGGTCTTCAATAGCAACAAAAACAACAGAAAGCCCACATACACATGGAAACTGAACAATACTCTACTCAATGACACCTTGGCCAAGGAAGAAATAAAAAAAGAAATCAAAGACTTTTTAGAATTCAATGAAAATGAAGGTACAACCTACCCAAATCTATGGGACACAATGAAAGCAGTGCTAAGAGGAAAACTCATAGCTCTAAGTGCATCCAAAAAGAAACTGGAGAGAGCATACACTAGCAGCTTAACGGCACACCTTAAAGCCCTGGAAGAAAAACAAGTTAATTCACCTAGGAGGAGTAGAAGACAAGAAATCATCAAACTCAGGGCTGAAATCAATCAAATAGAAACAAATAAAACCATACAAAGAATCAACAAGACCAGGAACTGGTTCTTTGAGAAAATCAACAAGATAGATAAACCCCTAGCCAGACTAACCAAAGGACACAGAGACAGTATCCAAATTAACAAAATTAGAAATGAAAAGGGAGACATAACAACAGAAACTGAGGAAATTCAAAAGATCATCAGATCCTACTACAAAGGTCTATACTCAAAACAACTGGAGAATCTAGAGGAAATGGACAATTTCCTAGACATATACCAAATACCAAAATTAAATCAGCATCAAATAGATCAGCTAAATAGTCCCATAACCCCTGAAGAAATAGAAAGGGTTGATATTGCCTGCAGCTTCCCGCCCAGCTGGTGGTGGGGAAGCCGGAGGGTCACCCAGCGTGCCAGGTGCTCAGAACCATCCGGCGGCGGTGGCAGAACCAGGTACCCGAGACAGCCCAAGCTTAAGACCTTCGGGGACTCAGGCCTGGAGTGGGAGTTGGGCACAGAATAGCGGGTGCACTCTGCACTCGCTGGGCGGACCCCGAGCTCCCTGCAGGCAGCTGCCATATTGCCTGCAGCTTCCTGTCCAGCTGGTGGTGAGGAAGCCGGAGTCAGCCAGTGTGCCAGGTGCCCAGACCCAGCCGGAGGCCGAACCAGCCTCCCATCCAGCCAGTGGCAGGGAAGCTGGAAACCAGACCCAGCCAGCTTCCGAGCAGCTTGGGACCAGCAGGCAGAACCAGATAACTGAGATATCCCAACTTTAAGACCCCTGGGGAAACAGGATATCAGACAGCGAACCCTGAGCAGGAGCAGTGCAGAGCAGCCGCCCAACAGGCGGAACCAAATACCTGGGATATCCTGAGGTTAAGACCACGGGGGCCTCAGGCCACCTGTCAGCAATCTGTGAGCAAGACCCCCGCAGGACAGTGATTCAGGTATCCCAGTCACTGGGAAATAGCCTTACAACCCCACAGGAGGGTCAAGCACCAGCTAGTATCTACAGGACCAACTAACACCAGAGTTAACCAGATGGCAAAAGGCAAACGTAAGATCGCTACTAACAAAATTCAAGGCAATATGGCAGCATCCGAACCCAGTTCCCCAACAGCAATAAATATTGGATACCCCGAAACACCAGAAAAACAAGACTCAGATCTAAAATCACTGGTCAGGATGCTGATAGAGGAACACTTAGATAAATCTCTTAAAGTAATACATGAGAAAATAGATCAAAAGCTAGAAGCCATTGCAAGACAAACACAATTAAATCCCAGATATCTCAACACACCAGAAAAACAAGACTCAGATCTAAAATCACTGGTAAAGATGCAGATTGAGGATCACTTAGATAAATTTCTTAAAGTAATAGAGGAGAAAATAGATCAAAAACTAGAAGCCCATACAAGGCAGACACAAAAATCACTTAAAGAAATCCAGGAGAATATAGAGCAAAAAATGAATCCCAATAAGGGGGAGAAACAAAAATCACCCAAAGAAATACAAGAGAACATGGGTCAACGAGTAGAAGTCATAAAGGAGGAAACACAAAAATCCCTTAAAGAATTACAGGAAAACACAAACAAGCAACTGAAAGATCTGAGCAAAACCATACAAAATCTAAAAACAGAAGTAGAAACAACTAAGCAATCGCAAAGGGAGACAATGTTGGAGTTAGAAAACCTTGGGAAGAAATCAGGAGTCATAGATGCAAATATCAACAATAGAATACAAGAGATAGAAGACAGAATCTCAGATGCTGAAGATACCATAGGAACCATGGATTCAACAATTAAAGAAAATGCAAAATGCAAAAAGCTGGTAACCCAAAACATTCAGGAAATCCAGGACACAATGAGAAGACCAAACCTAAGGATTATAGGGATAGATGAGAATGAAGATCTACAACTTAAAGGGCCAGCAAATATCGTCTACAAAATTATGGAAGAAAATTTCCCCAACCTAAAGAGAGAGATGCCCATGAATATACAAGAAGCCTATAGAACCCCAAATAGACTGGACCAGAACAGAAATACTTCCCGTCACATAATAATCAAAACCCCAAATGTACTAAACAAAGAAAGAATATTAAAGGCAGTAAGAGAAAAAGGACAAGTAACATATAAAGGAAGACCTATCAGAATTACACCAGACTTCTCACCTGAGACCATGAAAGCTAGAAGATCCTGGGCAGACCTCATGCAGACCCTAAGAGAACACAAACTTCAGCCAAGACTACTATACCCAGCAAAACTCTCAATTGCCATAGATGGGGAAACCAAGATATTCCACGACAAAAACAAATTTGCAAGATACTTATCTACAAACCCAGCCCTACAAAGGATAATAGGGGAAAAATACCAACACAAGGGGGGAAACAACACCCCAGAAGAAACAAGATAGAAACCCCATCTCATCCAACCCAAAAGAAGAGAACCACTCAAATACAAATAATAATAACAATTCCCAAAATGTCAGGAAGTAATAATTACTATTCCTTAATATCTCTTAATATCAATGGACTCAATTCCCCAATCAAAAGACACAGACTAACAGACTGGATACGAAAACAGGACCCTACATTTTGCTGCATACAGGAAACACATCTCAGTGTCAAAGACAAACACCACCTTAGAGTAAAAGGCTGGAAGACAGTTCTACAAGCAAATGGTCCCAGGAAACAAGCTGGAGTAGCCATTCTAATATCAGATAAAATCGACTTTCAACCTAAAGTCATCAAAAGAGACACAGAAGGTCACTTCCTGCTTGTCAAAGGGAAAATCCACCAAGAAGAATTCTCAATACTGAACATCTATGCACCAAATGCAAGGGCACCCTCATTCGTAAAAGAAACTTTACTAAAGCTTAAAGCACACATCACACCTAACACAATGATTGTAGGTGACTTCAACACTCCACTCTCCTCAATGGACCGATCAGGAAAGCAGAAACTAAACAGGGACACAGTGAAACTAATTGAAGCTTTGGACCAATTGGATTTAACAGATATATATAGAACATTCCATCCTAAAACAAAAGAGTATACCTTTTTCTCAGCACCGCACGGTACCTTCTCAAAAATTGATCATATAATTGGTCACAAGACAGACCTCAACAAATACAAGAAGACCGAACTAATCCCATGTCTCCTATCGGATCACTATGGAGTAAAAGTGGTCTTCAATAGCAAGAACAACAACAGAAAGCCCACATACACATGGAAACTGAACAATACTCTACTCAATGACACCCTGGTCAAGGAAGAAATAAAGAAAGAAATCAAAGACTTTTTAGACTTCAATGAAAATGAAGGTACGACCTACCCAAATCTCTGGGATACAATGAAAGCAGTGCTAAGAGGAAAACTCATAGCCCTGAGTGCCTCCAAAAAGAAACTGGAAAGAACATACACTAGCAACTTAACAGCACACCTGAAGGCGCTGGAACAAAAAGAAGCTAACTCACCCAGGAGGAGTAGAAGGGAGGAAATCATCAAACTAAGGGCTGAAATCAATCAAGCAGAAACAAAGAGAACCATACAAAGAATCAACAAAACCAAGAGCTGGTTCTTCGAGAAAATCAACAAGATAGATAAACCCTTAGCTAGACTAACCAAAGGGCACAGAGATAATATCCAAATTAACAAAATTAAAAATGAAAAGGGGGATATAACAACAGAAACAGAGGAAATTCAAAAGATCATCAGATCCTACTACAAAGGCCTATACTCAAAACAACTGGAGAATCTGGAGGAAATGGACAATTTCCTAGACAGATACCAAATACCAAAATTAAATCAGCATCAAGTAGACCAGCTAAACAGTCCCATAACCCTTAAAGAAATAGAAGGGGTTATAGAAAGCCTCCCAACCAAAAAAAGTACGGGACCAGATGGTTTTAGTGCAGAATTATACCAGACCTTCAAAGAAGACTTAACACCAATACTCTTCAAACTATTCCACAAAATAGAGACAGAAGGGACACTGCCCAACTCGTTCTTCGAAACCACAATTACGCTGATACCTAAACCACAAAAAGATCCAACAAAGAAAGAGAACTACAGGCCAATTTCTCTTATGAATATAGATGCAAAAATACTAAATAAAATTCTTGCCAACCGAATCCAAGAGCATATCAAAACGATCATTCACCATGATCAAGTAGGCTTCATTCCAGGAAGGCAGGGATGGTTCAATATACGGAAATCCATCAATGTAATCCACTACATAAACAAACTAAAAGAAAAAAACCACATGGTCATCTCATTAGATGCTGAAAAAGCATTTGACAAAATTCAGCATCCTTTCATGCTAAAAGTCTTGGAAAGAGCAGGAATTCAAGGCCCATACCTAAACATAGTAAAAGCAATCTACAGCAAACCAGTAGCCAACATCAAAATAAATGGAGAGAAACTTGAAGCAATTCCACTAAAATCAGTGACTAGACAAAGCTGTCCTCTCTCTCCATATCTTTTCAATATAGTACTTGAAGTTCTAGCGAGAGCAATCAGACAACATAAGGAAGTCAAAGGGATACAAATTGGAAAGGAAGAAGTCAAAGTATCATTATTTGCAGATGATATGATAGTCTACTTAAGCGATCCAAAAAACTCCACCAGAGAATTTCTACAGCTGATAAACAACTTCAGCAACGTGGCTGGTTATAAAATTAACTCAAGCAAATCAGTAGCCTTCTTGTACTCAAAGGACAAGCAGGCTGAGAAAGAAGTTAGGGAAATAACACCCTTCACAATAGCCACAAACAACATAAAGTACCTTGGCGTAACTCTAACCAAACAAGTGAAAGATCTGTATGACAGGAACTTTAAGTCCCTGAAGGAAGAAATCGAAGAAGACCTCAGGAGATGGAAAAATATTTCTTGCTCCTGGATTGGCAGGATCAATATAGTAAAAATGGCCATCTTGCCAAAAGCAATATACAGATTCAATGCGATCCCCATCAAAATCCCAAATCAATTCTTCATAGATCTAGAAAGAGCAATTCTCAAATTCATCTGGAGCAACAAAAAACCCAGGATAGCTAAAACTATTCTCAACAATAAAAGGACTTCTGGGGGAATCAATATCCCTGACCTCAAGCAGTACTACAGAGCAATTGTGTTAAAAACTGCATGGTATTGGTACAGCAACAGGCAGGTAGATCAATGGAATAGGATTGAAGACCCAGAAATTAACCCACAGACTTATGGTCACTTGATCTTTGATAAAGGAGCCACAACCATCCGGTGGAAAAAAGATAGCCTTTTCAACAAATGGTGCTGGTTCAACTGGAGGTCAACATGCAGAAGAATGCGAATTGACCCACTCTTATCTCCTTGTACTAAGATCAACTCCAAGTGGATCAAGGACCTCCACATAAAACCAGACACACTGAAACTATTAGAAAAGAAACTTGGGAAGACCCTGGAGGACATGGGCACAGGGGTAAAGTTCCTAAACAGAACACCAATAGCTTATGCTCTAAGATCAAGAATTGACAAATGGGACCTCATCAAATTACAAAGTTTCTGTAAGGCAAAGGACACTGTCAGAAAGACAAAACGGCAACCAACAACGTGGGAAATGATCTTCACCAACCCCACATCCGACAGAGGGCTAATATCCAATATATACAAAAAACTCAAGAAGTTAGACCCCAAAGAACCAAATAACCCTATCAAAAAATGGGGTACAGAGCTAAACAAAGAATTTTCACCAGAAGAAATTCTGATGGCCGAGAAACACCTTAAGAGATGTTCAACATCATTAGTCATCAGGGAAATGCAAATCAAAACAACCCTGAGATTCCACCTCACTCCAGTCAGAATGGCTAAGATTAAAAACTCGAGAGACAACAAGTGCTGGCGAGGATGTGGAGAAAGAGGAACACTCCTCCACTGTTGGTGGGATTGCAAAATGGTAAAACCACTCTGGAAATCAGTGTGGCGGTTCCTCAGAAAATTGGGCATGCCACTCCCAGAGGACCCTGGCATACCACTCCTGGGCATATACCCAGAGGATTCCCCTGCATACAACAAAGACACATGCTCCACTATGTTTATAGCAGCCTTGTTTATAATAGCCAGAAATTGGAAGGAGCCCAGATATCCCTCAAAGGAGGAATGGATACAGAAAATGTGGTATATTTATACAATGGAGTACTACTCAGCAATTAAAAATAATGAATTCATGCAATTTGTAGGTAAATGGTTAGATCTGGAAACTATCATCCTAAGTGAGCTAACCCAATCACAAAAGAATACACATGAAATGCAATCACTGATAAGTGGATATTAATGAGCCCAGAAGCCCTAAATACTCAAGGCACAATTAGCAAGTCAAATGACTCTCAAGAAGAAAAAAAGGAGAGGACCCTGGGCCTGTAATGATTGGATCCAGTATTGTAGACCCAGAACAGAGAAATCGTGGGGGGGGGAAGAGTGGGAAATAGCATGGGGGGAGAGGAATTATGGGACATATGGTGGGGGGTACCTGGGAAAGGGGAAAGACTTTGGAATGTAAACAAAGAATATAGAAAATAAAAAAAAATGGCAACTAAAAAAAAAAAAGAAAGAAAGAAATAGAAAGGGTTATAGAAAGCCTCCCAACCAAGAAAAGTACAGGACCAGATGGATTTAGTGCAGAATTCTACCAGACCTTCAAAGAAGACTTAACACCAATACTTTTCAAACTATTCCACAAAATAGAGACAGAAGGGACACTGCCCAACTCATTCTTTGAAGCCACAATCACATAAATACCTAAAACACAAAACGATCCAACAAAGAAAGAGAACTACAGGCCAATTTCTCTTATGAATATCGATGCAAAAACACTAAATAAAATTCTTGCCAACCGAATCCAAGAGCACATCAAAACGATCATTCACCATAATCAAGTAGGCTTCATCCCAGGGATGCAGGGATGGTTCAACATACAGAAATCCATCAATGTAATCCACTACATAAATAAACTAAAAGAAAAAAACCACATGGTCATCTCATTAGATGCTGAAAAAGCATTCGACAAAATTCAGCATCCTTTCATGCTAAAAGTCTTGGAAAGAGCAGGAATTCAAGGCCCATACCTCAACATACTAAAAGCAATATACAGCAAACCAGTAGCCAAAATCAAAATAAATGGAGAGAAACTTGAAGCAATCCCACTAAAATCAGGGACTAGACAAGGCTGCCCTCTCTCTCCATATCTTTTCAATATAGTACTTGAAGTTCTAGCAAGAGCAATTAGACAACATAAGGAAGTCAAAGGGATACAAATTGGAAAGGAAGAAGTCAAACTATCATTATTTGCAGATGATATGATAGTTTACTTAAGCGATCCAAAAAAACTCCACCAGAGAACTTCTCCAGCTGATAAACAACTTCAGCAAAGTGGCTGGTTATAAAATTAACTCAAGCAAATCAGTAGCCTTCTTGTACTCAAAAGACAAGCAGGCTGAGAAACAAGTTAGGGAAATAACACAATAGCCACAAACAACATAAAGTTGTTTCACAATAGCCACAAACAACATAAAGTACCTTGGCATAACTCTAACCAAACAAGCGAAAGATCTGTATGACAGGAACTTCAAGTCCTTGAAGAAAGAAATCGAAGAAGACCTCAGAAGATGGAAAAATATTTCTTGCTCCTGGATTGGCAGGATCAATATAGTAAAAATGGCCATCTTACCAAAAGCAATATACAGATTCAATGCGATCCCCATCAAAATCCCAACTCAATTCTTTATAGATCTAGAAAGAGCAATTCTCAAATTCATCTGGAGCAACAAAAAACCCAGGATAGCTAAAACTATTCTCAACAATAAAAGGACTTCTGGGGGAATCAATATCCCTGACCTTAAACAGTACTACAGAGCAATTGTGTTAAAAACTGCATGGTATTGGTACAGCAACATGCAAGTGGATCAATGGAATAGGATTGAAGACCCAGAAATGAACCCACAGACTTATGGTCACTTGATCTTTGATAAAGGAGCCACAACCATCCACTGGAAAAAAGATAGTCTTTTCAACAAATGGTGCTGGTTCAACTGGAGGTCAACATGCAGAAGAATGCAAATTGACCCACTCTTATCTCCTTGCACTAAGATCAACTCCAAGTGGATCAAGGACCTCCCCATAAAACCAGACACACTGAAACTATTAGGAAAGAAACTTGGAAAGACCCTGGAGGACATAGGCAGAGGGGGAAAGTTCCTGAACAGAACACCAATAGTTTATGCACTAAGATAAAGAATTGACAAATGAGACCTCATAAAATTACAAAGTTTCTACAAGGCAAAGGACACTGTCAGAAGGACAAAACGACAACCAACAAAGTGGGAAAAGATCTTCACCAACCCCACATCCGACAGAGGGCTAATATCCAATATATACAAAAAACTCAAGAAGTTAGACCCCAAAGAACCAAATAACCCTATCAAAAAATGGGGTACAGAGCTAAACAAAGAATTTTCACCAGAAGAAATTCAGAAGGCTGAGAAACACCTTAAGAGTGTTCAACATCATTAGTCATCAGAAAAATGCAAATCAAAACAACCCTGAGATTCCACCTCACACCAGTCAGAATGGCTAAGATTAAAAACTCAAGAGACAACAAGTGCTGGCGAGGATGTGGAGAAAGAGGAACACTCCTCCACTGTTGGTGGGATTGCAAAATGGTAAAACCGCTCTGGAAATCAGTGTGGCGGTTCCTCAGAAAATTGGGCATGTCACTTCCAGAGGACCCTGGCATACCACTCCTGGGCATATACCCAGAGGATTCCCCTGCATACAATAAAGACACATGCTCCACTATGTTTATAGCAGCCTTGTTTATAATAGCCAGAAATTGGAAGGAGCCCAAATATCCCTCAAAGGAGGAATGGATACAGAAAATGTGGTCTATTTATACAATGGAATACTACTCAGCAATTAAAAATAATGAATTCATGCAATGTGTAGGTAAATGGTTAGACCTGGAAAATATCATCCTGAGTGAGTTAACCCAATCACAAAAGAATACACATGAAATACAATCACTGATAAGTGGATATTAATGAGCCCAGAAGCCCTAAATACTCAAGGCACAATTAGCAAGTCAAATGATTCCCAAGAAGAAGAAAGGAGAGGACCCTGGGCCTGTAAAGATTGGATCCAGTTTTGTAGAGAAACCGTGGGGGGAGGGGAATGATTAGGGAATAGTTGGGGGGGAGGAATTATGGGACGTATGGTGAGGGGGAACTGGGAAAGGGGAAAGCCTTTGGAATGTAAACATAGAATATAGAAAATAAAAATTTAAAAAAATGAACCAGAATCAAAAAAAATTGCATGGTACTGGTACAGTGACAGACAGGTAGATCAATGGAATAGAACTGAAGATCCAGAAATAAACCCACCCACCTGTGGTCACTTGATCTTTGACAAAGGAGTTAAAAAGTTCAGTGGGAAAAAGACAGCATTTTTTTTACAAATGGTGCTTATTCAACTGTCAGCATGTAGAAGAATGCAAATCCATCCATTTTTATCTCCTTGTACAAAGCTCAATTTCAAATGGATCAAGGACCTCCACATAAAACCAGATACACTGAAAGTAATAGCAAAGAAAGTGGGGAAGAGCCTCAAACACATGAGCACAGGGGAAATTTTCCTGAACAGAACACCAATAACTTATGCTCTAAGATCAAGAATCGACAAATGGGACTTCAAAACATTGCAAAGCACCCTGAGATTTCACCTCACACCAGTCAGAATGGCTAAGATTAAAAACTCAGGAAAGAGCAGGTGCTGGCAAGGTTGTGGAGAAGGAGGAATACTCCTCCACTGCTGGTGGGATTGCAATCTGGCACAACCACTCTGGAAATCAGTCTGATGGTTCCTCAGAATACTGGGCATGACGCTTCCAGAGGACCCTACTATACCAGTCTTGGGCATATACACAGAGGATTCCCAAGCATGTAATAAGGATACATGCTCCACTATGTTCATAGCAGCCCTATTTATAATAGCCAGAAGCTGGAAAGAACCCAGATGTCCCTCAACGGAGGAATGGATACAAAAAATGTGGAACAGGAAAACACAAACAAGTAAAGGAACTGAGCAAAACCATACAGGATCTAAAAAACACAAATAGAAACAACTAAGAAATCACGAAAGGGAGACAACTTTGGAGATAGAAAACCATGGGAAGAAATCAGGGGCCATAGATGGAAATATCAACAACAGAATACAAGAGATGGAAGAAAGACTCTCAGATGCTGAAGATACCATAGAAACCATTGACTCAACAGTGAAAGAAAATGCAAAAAGCAAAACGCTTATAACCCAAAACATCCAGGAACTCCAGGACACAATGAGAAGACCAAACCTAAGGATTATAGGTATAGATGAGAGTGAAGATTTACAAATTAAAGGGCTAGCAAATTCCCTAACCCAAAGAGAGAGTTGCCCATGAATATACAAGAAGCCTACAGAACTCCAAACAGACTGGACCAGGACAGAAATACTTCCTGTCACATAATAATCAAAGCCCCAAATGTACTGAAGAAAGAAATGATATTAAGAGAAGTAAGAGAAAAAGGCCAAGTAACATATAAAGGAAGACCTATCAGAATTATACCAGACTTTCAGACCATGAAAGCTAGAAGATCTTGGGCAGATCTCATGCAGACTCTATGATTTGTCCTTTTACTAAGCTCAACTCCAAGTGGATCAAGGACCTTCACATAAAGCCAGACACACTGAAACTAATAGAAAAGAAACTGGGGAAGACCCTTGAGGACATTAGCACAGGGGGAAGTTCCTGAACAGAACACTAATAACTTATGCTCTAATATCAAATGGGACAAATGGGACCTCATAAAATTACAAAGTTTCTGTAAGGCAAAGGACACCATCAAAAGGACAAATTGCCAACCAAAAAATTGGGAAAAGATCTTCACCAACCCTACATCTACAGAGGGCTAATATCCAATATATACAAAGAACTCAAGAAGTTAGACCCCAGAAAACCAAATAACCCTATTAAAAATAGGGTACAGAGCTAAACAAAGAATGTTCACCTGAAGAACTTCAGATGGCTGAGAAGCACCTTAAGAAATGTTCAACATCATTAGTCATTAGGGAAATGCAAATCAAAACAACCCTGAGATTTTTACCTCACACCAGTCAGAATGGCTAAGAATAAAAACTCAGGAGAGAGCAAGTGTTGGCGAGGATATGGAGAAGGAGGAACACTCCACACTCCTGGTGGGATTGCAAGCTGGTACAACCACTCTGGAAATCAGTCTGGCGGTTCCTCAGAAAACTGGGCATGACACTTCCGGAGAACTCCTTTACACCACTCCTGGGCATGTACCCAAAGGATTCCCCAGCATGCAATAAGGACACATGCTCCACTATGTTCATAGAAGCCCTATTTATAATACCCAGAAGCTGGAAAGAACCTAGATGTCTCTCAATGGAGGAATGGATACAAATAAAAATGTGGTATATATACACAATGGAATACTATTCAGCCATTAGAAACAATGAATTCATGAAATTCTTAGACAAATGGATGGAGTTAGAGAACATCATACTAAGTGAGGTAACCCAGTCTCAAAAGAACACTCATGGTATGCACTCACTGATATGTGGATATTAGCCTAGAAACATGGAATACCCAAGACACAATCCACATATCAATTGATGTCTGAAAAGAAGGAAGTAGTGGCACCTGGTTCTAGAATAGCAGAACAGGGAAATGGGAAGGGTTAGATGGGGCAACAAGGGGAGGGAAGACAGCTTATGGGTCTTTCTGGGAGAGGGGAGCCAGTAAAGGAGAAATCATTTGAAATATAAATAAGGAATATATCAAATTTAAAAAAAACTCAGGAGACAGCAGGTGTTGGTGAGGATGAGGAGAAAGAGGAACACTCCACTGCTTGTGGGAATGCAAGTTGGTACAACCACTCTGGAAATCAGTCTGGCAGTTCCTCAAAATACTGGGCATGACACTTCCAGAGGACCCTGCTATACCACTTCTAGGCATATACTCAGAGGATTCCCTGGCATGCAATAAAGTCACATGCTCCACTATGTTCATAGCAGCCTTATTTATAATAGCCAGAAGCTGCAAATAACCCAGATGTCCCTCAATGGAGGAATGGATACAGAAAATGTGGTATATTTACACGATGGAATACTACTCAGCAATTAAAAACAATGAATTAATGAAATTCTTAGGCAAATGGTTGGATCTGGAAAATATCATCCTAAGTGAGGTAACCCAATCACAAAAGAACACACATGGAATGTAGTCACTGATAAGTGGATATTAGCCCAGAATCTCTGAATACCCAAGACACAATTCACATATCAAATGATTCCCAAAAAGAAGGAAGGAGAGGGTCCTGGTCCTGGAAAGGCTTGATGCAGCATTGTAGGGGATTACCAAGACAGAGAAATAGGAGGGAGTTGATTAGATAATGGTTGGAGGGAAGAGGGCTTTTGGGGAGGGGGGAACCAAGAAAGGGAAGATCATTTAAAATGTAAACAAAGAATATAGAAAATAAAAAAAAAAAAACAGAAATGGAGGCAGTTCAAAAAACATCAGATCCTACTATAAAAGCTTAGACTGAACAAAACTAAAAAAATCTGGATGAAATAGATGATTTTCTAGACAGATGCCACATACCAAAGTTAATTCAAGAGCAGATAAACTATTTAAACAGGCCTATATCACACGAGGAAATAGAACATGTCATTATAAACCTCCCAGCCAAGAAAAGCTCAGGGCCAGATGGATCTATTGCATAATTTTACCAGACCTTCAAAGAAGGGCTGATACCAATTTTCCCCAAATTATTCCATAAAATAGAAAGAGAAGAAACACTACCTAACTTGTTCTATGAAACCACAATTACTCTGATACCTAAACCACATAAGGATCCAACCAAAAAAGAGAACTTCAGACCAATATCTCTTATGAATATCAATGCAAAAATACTCAATAAAATTCTTGCAAATTGAATCCAAGAACACATCAAAACCATCATTCACATGATCAAGTAGGCTTCATCCCAGGGATGCAAGCTTGGTTTAGTATATGAAATTCCATTAATGTAATCCACTATATAAACAAACTGAAAGAAAAAGTCATATGGTAATCTCCTTAGATGCAGAAAAAGCATTTGACAAAATACAACACTCCTTCGTGTTAAAAGTATTGGAGAGATCAGGAATTTATGGTTCATATCTAAACATAATAAAAGCAATTTACTGTAAACCAACAGCCAATATCAAATTAAATGGAGACATACTTGAGGCAATCCCACTGAAATTGGGGAAGAGACAAGGATGCCCACTCTCCCCATATCTATTCAATATAGTACTCAAAGTGCTATCTAGAACAATAAGACAACAAAAACAGATCAAGGGGATACAAATTGTCAAAGAAGAAATAAAGGCATCACTATACATAAGCGACCCCAAAAATTCTACCAGAGAATTTCTCCAGCTGATAAACATCTTCAGCAGTGACTGGATATAAAATTAACTCAAATAAATCAATAGCCTTCCTTTATACAAATGGCAAACAGGAAGAGAAAGAAATTAGGGAAACAACTCCCTTCACAATAGCCACAAATAATATAAAATATCTGGGGTAACTCTAAACAAACAAGTGGAAGATCTGTATGACAATAACTTCAAGTCTCTCAATTAAGAAACCAAAGACCTCAGAAAATGGAGAGATCTCCCTTGTTCATGGATTGGCAGAATTAACATAGTAAAAGTGCCCATTCTACCAAAGGCAATCTATAGATTCAATGCAAGCCCCATCAAAATTCTAACACAATTTTTTATATACATGGAAAGAGCAATTCTCAAATCCATCTGGAAAGGCAAAATACCAGAATAGCAAAAACAATTCTTAACAATAAAAGAATCTGTGGAATCACCATCCCTGACTTCAAGCTTCACTACAGAGTAATAGTGATTAAAAACTGTTGCTATTGATACAGAAACAGACACATTGATCAATGTAATAGAACTGAAGACCCAGAAATAAAACCAGACAGATACAGACTCTTGATCTTTGACAAAGAAACCAAAAATATATAATGGAAGAAAGAAAGTATCTTCAATAAATGGCGCTGGTCTAACTGGATGTCTGTATGTACAAAAATGAACATAGACCCATATTTGTCACCTTGCACAAAGCTCAAGTCCAAGTGGATCAAGGAACTCAACATAAAACCAGATACACTGAATCTAATAGAAGAGAAAGTGGGAAAGAACTGTGAACTCATTGACACAGGGGGTAACTTCCTAAACAGAACTCCAGTGACTCATGATAAATGGGATCTCATAAAACTGGAAATCTTCTGTAAGGCAAAGGACATAGTCAATAAGACAAATTGGTAACCTACAGAATGGGGAAAAAAATCAAGGGCTAATATCCAAAATTTATAAAGAACTCAAGAAGCTAATCACCAAAAACAAACAAACAAACAAACAACCCAATAAAAAATTGGAGTATAGAACTAAACCGATATTTCACAATTGAGAAATCTTGAATGGCTGGGAAGCACCTAACAAATAATGTTCTAGCCAGGCAGTGGTGGCGCACGCCTGTAATCCTAGCACTTGTGAGGCAGAGGCAGGCAGATTTCTGAGTTCAAGGCCAGCCTGGTCTACAGAGTGAGTTCCAGGACAGACAGAGAGAAACCCTGTCTCTACAAAACAACAACAACAAAAAAACCAAAAAAAATTCTAATACCTTAGTGATCAGAGAAATGCAAATCAAAATGACCCTGAGACTCTACCTTACACCAGCCAGAATGGCTAACATCAAAACCTCAGGTGACAACACACACTGGAGAGGATGTGGAAAAAGAGAAACACTCCTCCATTGCTGGTGGGATTGCAAAGTGGTACAACCACTCTGGAAATCAATCTGAAGTTTCCTCAGAAAATTGGAAATAGATCTTCCTGAAGACCTAGCTATACCACTCTTGGGAATATACCCCAAAAATGCCCCCACCATTCCATAGGGACACATGTTCCACTATGTTCATAGCGACCTTATTTGTGGTAGTCAGAAGCTAGAATCAACCTAGGTGTCCCACGACAGGAGAATGGATACAGAAAATGTGGTTCATTTACACAATGGAATACTACTCAGCTATTTTTTTTAACTTTTTTAAACTAGGTATATTCTTTATTTACACTTCAAATGCTGTCCCCGTTCCCAGTTACCCCTCCCCCAAAAATCCCACAAGCCATCTCCCCTTCCCCAATCAACCCACCACCACCAACACCACCACCACTACCACCACCCCACTTCCCTATCCTGGTATTCCTCTACACTACAGTATCAAGTCTTTCCAGGACCAAGGGCATCTCCATAATTTGGTATCCAACAAGATTATCCTCTGCTGCTGATGTGTCTGGAGCCATGGGTAACTCCAAGTGTACACTTTGGTTGATAGTTTTGTCCCTGGAAGCTCTGGGAGTGCTTGGTGACTCATATGTTGTTCGTCTTATGGCAATGCAAACCTCTTCAGCTCCTTTACTCAGCTATTAAGAATGAGGACATCCTGAGTTTTTCAGGCAAATGGATGGAACTAGAAATTAGCATCCTGAGTGAGGTAACTAGGCCCAAAAGGACATGCATGGTATGTACTCACTAATAAGTGGATATTAGCCCAAAAATGTACAGAATACCCAAGATACAGTCCACAGAACTCAAATAGGTCAACTAGCTGAAGTGCCCAAGAGAGGACACTTCAGTTCCACTTGGGAGGGAGAAGAAAGCAATCATGAGTTGGGAGGGAGTGAGTGAGGGAGGGAGGGATCTGAGAGGAAGAGTAGATGGGGCAGGGGAGAGGGGGGAAGGAAGAAGAGGAGAACCTGATCTGACATTGGGGTAGGAAAAAAACTGAAGCCCTGAGGGCCAACAGAAAGAATGGAAACAGGCAACCTCAGAAGATAGGTTTTGGTGACCCACCAGAATCCACCAGAGACATGGGAAGTGAGAGACTCACAGGACTAAAAGGGAGGGACATTAGATGAAATGCCTGACAGTAGGGAGAGGGAACTTATAGAGCCTACCTCCAACAGGAAGACAGGGCTTCAAACAAGGGAGAGGGGGCCATCCCACAGCCATAACTCTGACCCATAATTGTTCCTGCCTGAAAGAATTACAGGGATGGAGAGGAGCCTAAGGAAAAGAAGGTCCAGTGACAGGCTCAAATTGGGATCCAATGTAAGGAGAGGTTCTAAAGCCTAACACTATTACTGAGGCTATGGAGCACTCACAAAAAGGGACCTAGTATGACAGTACTCCAGAAGACTCAACAAGAAGCTGTAAGAATCAGATGCAGATATTTGCATCCAACTAATGAGCAGAAGCAACTGACCTCTATTATTGAATTACGGAAGGCTGAATGATGCTGAGGACAACCCTGTAGGAGGACCAGCAGTCTCAACTAATCTGGACCTCCAGGATCTCTCAAACACTAGACCACGAAACAGGCAGCATACACCAGCTGATATGAGGCCCCTAGCATAATGCAATAGAGGACTGCCAGGTCTGTGTTTATCCAGAGATGATGCACATGACCCTCAAGAGATTGGAGGCCCCAGGGAGTTTAGAGGTCAGGTGGGGTGGGGGGTAGGGACATTCATGTGGAGACGTGGTGGGGAGGAGGCCTGGGATGTGGAACAATTGGAGAATGGGCTGGGGGTGGCGGGATGGGGAATAAAATATGGAGTGTATAAAAATACTTAATAAAATATGCAAAAAAAGAAAAAAGAGTTCTCATTTATGCCTTCCTTTTTAGGCTCTTCCTTTTGTGAGGGTGTCTGGGGTAGGTTAGGAGTTGTCACATAAGCCTTCCATGTCCCTCTTTCTCAATTGTGCATCTTCTGTCATCAATATCACTGCCAATGTAGCTTCCATGCTCTTTACAGTTAGCTGGAGCCTGGATCATGTGTGTCCATGTGGTTTCTGGAAACAGTACATACCATGAACATAACCCTTCCCTGCAGTAGGAAAGGATCCTAACAAGGGCCTCAGAGCCAGCCCTGGACCACAAACATTGTCTGTCCGACAGAGGGCTAATATCCAATATATACAAAGAACTCAAGAAGTTAGACCCCAAAGAACCAAATAACCCTATCAAAAAATGGGGTACAGAGCTAAACAAAGAATTCTCACCAGAAGAAATTCGGATGGCTGAGAAACACCTTAAGAGATGTTCAACATCATTAGTCATCAGAGAAATGCAAATCAAAACAACCCTGAAATTCCACCTCACACCAGTCTGAATGGCTAAGATTAAAAACTCAAGAGACAACAAATGCTGGCGAGGATGTGGAGAAAGAGGAACACTCCTCCACTGTTGGTGGGATTGCAAAATGGTAAAACCGCTCTGGAAATCAGTGTGGCGGTTCCTCATAAAATTGGGCATGTCCCTTCCAGAGGACCCTGGCATACCACTCCTGGGCATATACCCAGAGGTTTCCCCTGCATGCAATAAATGTAAACATTGAATATAGAAAATAAAAATTAAAAAAATAAATAAAATGAATTAAAAAAATCAAAAAAAAGAATAAAGGAGTGGACACTGGTGCTGGAAAGGATCAAAGCATCAGTACAGGGGAATACAATAACAGGGAAGTGGGGAGGGGTGGATGAAGGAGCAGGGGGAGGGAAAAGGGTATGTGGGACTTTGGGGGGTGGGGAAACAGAAAAAGGGAAATAAATTGTAAATATAGAATATATCCAATAAAAAAATTTCTGAGATTATAATTTGATGCTAATGTTTCTGTCCTCCCTTTCTACCTCAAAATCTCCGCATATATTCCTCCCCCACTCTTCTCTAAATTCATAGCTGTGTTTTATATTCTAGTTATTAAATGCGTATGTGTAGATTCATCTATATTCATAAAATATACCTGTTCTGTCTGTGTAATGTTCTGTGTGTATATTCTCAGGGATTTAAAATGTAGCAAATAGAATGTACTGGACATACTGAAAAAACATTATTTCATAACAATATATTGAAGGCTTGGAAGGGAGGCATAGAAAGTAGAGCATACTTAGAGTAAATCCATTGCATTTATCCATTTTACATGAAGTACTCTTAGAGTGCAAAGGAGTTGATTGATAACATGGTGAGACCTTTCCCACAGAACACGAGAATAACAAGACATTTTGGGAGATTTGTGTGGCCTGTTGAAGTGAGGGTGTGGAGGAGGAAGTGCTCCTACCTGTGAGACTCTTCTGACCACCCTCACCACACCAGTCTTCAGGGATTTGGGGTTTATGAAGCCAAGAGTTTTGTTTTTAATTGATCCTAAGAGATTTCTCATTGGGTTTCTATTCCAAGAGGCACCAGGACTAACATCTTACTCTGACCACAGAAAAATCACTGGAATTTGTGAAGGTCACTTGACGCTCCAACACAAAGGAAAACAGAGCTTCAGAAGGACAAAAGACTTGGTGCTTGCAGGAGCAGGAAGCCTGTGCTCAGTACAGTGGTCACTGTGTGGAAGCCAACTGTCACCTCGATTCACTGGGACAGAAACAGGTGAGTGAAGACTTATCTTCTACAGGCTAATGATAGTATTCCCAAGCAAAAGATACCTCTCTAAAAAATGACATTTGCCCCAGTTTTTGGAGATCAGTACAGAGGGACAGAAACAGAAGGGTCAGGTTCTCAATGGATCCTGGGTTTGATGAAGAGTGCTGGGTCTGAGGTCAGAAAACAAAATACAATAGAAAGATTTGGTTTCCTGCTCCATTGTACAACAGCAGAATGTCTACCTTCTAATCATGATCAAAGAATATATTCATGTCTGTTATTTTTGCCTTACAGTCATAACTGGACATATTCCATTCTCCCACAGTATTCTCACTACTTATGTAATGAAACTAAAAAAATTAAATGAATCAAAGATTTATATTGATGACTAGATAGGACTTTTAATGTTCCCCTTTTGGTCTGTAGTATCTATAGAGAATGGTGAAAATGCCACAAAAAGATTTTTCTTACATGTTGTCCAAGTCCACTATTCTCAGGACAGAAAATGCTCTTCACCTTTAGTTGAAAACATCAGTCTAGCCTCCTGGAGGTAGCCTTGCCCCATCTGCTTCAAATCAGGGCTGGCATGACTGGGAGTCACTTAAACAAATAATTACAGCTGTCTAAAATTAAGTATCAAGAAAAATGGCCAAATAATGGGGGGCTGTGGTAACAGCACTGTAGGGGTAGATAGATGGTTCCTCTGCCACTTTTGTTGTCCTTACCATGATATCTGCAGACACTCTAGGTTCTGCAACAGCTTTGGTCCTTGTTGAGGCTTAGCTTCTGAAGGTGTTCAAGTGAGCCTTGCTGAAATCTGGCTTATATGTACCATGAGAAGCTGTTGTGAATTTGCTCCCACAAACTCCCCACCTGGATACTGGATTCTCCCATGTCCTCTTAGGCACAAATGGGCACAAGAGCAATTGAAGCCAAATTCCAAAGATTCCAGGAAAGAGGGCTCAAGAAGAGGTAGCTACCTCTCTCTAATTCACAGTGTGCATTGGTGAACAGTTGGGAAATGTATTAATTAATTTTGGCTTCTGTATGACAGTGTCATATCTAAATATGATATTATCTGCTAGCCTAATAGGAATGACAGACATCAAAATACTGCTTGCCAAATACAATGTGTATGAACAGACTATTGATCTACAGATTTCCAGAAGTGTCATTTGCCTCTCTGTCATGCATGAAATATTTCAAAAATAAATTTGTGTATTTGGCTACTGGATGCACCAGTACATGGCAAGCACCAGTTGTCAAATCCAAGTAAAGTGGAGTCATGGTCTACCAAACTGATCTCCAACCAACATCTTCTCTCTTTGGTTTATGTTCTATGATAAATGAAAATGTTGAGTAGAACTCAGTACCAATACTGAGGCTCCTCCATTATACTGTGCAGGGAATGTCTGGTTTGATCCTGATGTGAAGCAGCAAATAATACAACTTTGTGATATGCACAAAGTGAAGTTAGTATTATTTCTGTGAAGCCAACAGATAATATGTAGGATGCTGAGACTACTAGAAAGTCCTGTGTCTAATCCAGCCTCTGCCCATCACAGATTTATGGTCATGATCTTTTAATCTTTCTGTTGGTTTTTGCAAGGACATGACTCCACCCCTGCTCCGGTTCATAAACTAGTCTCAATTTGGACTTAGAAATCCCAGAACAGGGCAACTGTCTGATTTCACTATTTGTTACAGTTCTGGGCACTTCAGAGCTCACAGACAAGAGCCTTGATAGTGTCTCTGTCTGCTAGTGACAGGGGCTCCTTATTTGCCATGGCATTACAGGCTCTTACAGGATGTCAATTCACTGTCAATGCCCTGAAACAAGCTCTTGATCCTTTTACTGATCATGCTTACTAGATTCAGACATTTTTTGTAATTACTCTGTTCTTGCTTCTAAGTGTTCTCAGTGAGCTCAAGTGACATATGGGATTTTTTAAGGTAGTTGATATAAATATGATCAAAATATTTTGTAAATGTATTGTAGAATCATTGATTTTTGTGTTCAGTTCAGACTTGCATCCTGCTGTGCACACACTCATATTCCATCTGTCACTATTGTAAAGTGAATGCACAAGTGTACATGCTGCCATTGGATTACTCACACAGCAAAGGCATTGTGTTCCACTGTTCAAAAGACATGTCACTCTAACCTCTAACCTCTCCAGTAACAATCCTACTCCACAGAGGTCAAACTCTCTCCCTTGTCATTAGTGTCTCCTTTCTCCACCTAAAGCAATGTGTCCCCAATACTCTAAATATACATTCCATTTGCCCTAACACACTTAAAAATATTTTCCAGATAGATGTCAAGGTTTTGGTTAAAGGACAAGTGAAAGCAATTCTTTTATATACTTGCATTTAAGACCATTTTGTGTTTTATAGAATGCTTTCTTTAATGTAGCCTAGTTTCAGGAAGATATAGGGCATCTTCACAATCAAAGAAGTCCCATACATGACCTTCTCAGGGCACAATAATTAGGAAGTAACACAGATATGCATCTTCTTCTACAGAACAGCTTTTAAGTGCATTTCCCTCCAATGAATACATATAAAATTATTGTTAACAGTTATTTTGCACATGTAAAACTTTGGACTCCACCCATATCATTGTCTGGTTATATCTGGCTTTTCTGTGCTCTATTTTTCTGAATTGATATCATGAGTAACAATAGCTGTCATGAATGATGTCAATCAATACTGGTATTTGTGATAACAAGCCACTGCACAAGTTGATGGGTCATAGATTGATATTTCAACATGGCTTATACATATTCTTAGTAAAGTTTGTTTGTTCTGAGTAAGTTTGTTTCCGTGGCTTTGTCATTTCTGTCTTGTCAAGCTTTGAACTTCTCTCTTCTCATTGTTTGTAAATATATAAAAGATGATTGAGGAATGTTGTCACTCCACTATACAGAAACCTAGAATTAATTTTTCTGTCTAAATGGAGCCATCTACTGCCTATAGATCTTACAAAATTCACTGCTCCCCCTCAACCATGAATAGTTTTAGGTCTTGAGGAAAGGGGTGTGATCTAAACCTCCTGTTTAGGTCTGAGCACCCCAAAGTTTGTATTCTGTTCTCATTAACCAGTATTAAGCCTTTCTGCTAATTCTCATCTATGACAAGTAGTCTCTCTGCTGACGGTGGTATGATGGACTTATCTACCATTAGTAGAAGACTCTGAACACTAAGTCTATTTAGTAGGAAAACAGTAGTAGGTTTTTCTTAAACCTAGGATCTATCTAGCCACAAGTCCATACATTGTTCACAGTACTAGGTATGGGTTCCATCGAGTGAAATGGGGTTTAAATTCAGTCAGAAAGTGGCTGGTGGCCTCATTACATTTGTGTCACTCTTACATCATGGCCATATCTCACGAAGCAGGTGGTTATGGCTCATGTGAAACTGATCACATTTTTCCCCACAAGTAATATGCATAGCATCTTCTAGAACTGTGAAAACTAGCAAGTAGGAATAAAGCTTTCAGGTCTGTATCCACTTAATTTCTTAATATTTATGGTTCAAGTCAAGTTGTATCTCCAGCAATAGGGTCTTACTATCACATTCTGGAGGACAACCAAGAGCAATAACAATAGCCTGAGGTCTGATGGTCAATGTCACCTAGTGATTAATGTTTCTGAAAGACACAACCCATTCCTGGTACAAGAGTTTTATATTATAGCATGTGGTAGCTAATGGAGGTTTTGCCCCCCATTATAAGGTAACTCCATATAAATTCTTTTTATATCTGTATAAGAATATATTTTAAGAATATTGTGCTGTACTAAGTTTCCATATAGATTTCTCAAAAGACTTTTAGTGTTGCTCATTGTGCTGGCTAGTTTTATAAGTTCTATAAGAAGACAGACTAAGCAAGCTATAATGAGCTAACCAATAAGCAGCACCCCTCCATGGTCTCTGCATTACCTTCTGCCTCCAGGTTCCTGCCCAGTTTGAATTCCTATAGTGAATTACTTCAGTGGTGAACAGAGATGTGGAAATATAAGACAAATAAACCCCTTACCCTCAAGTTGCTTGGTCAGAGTGTTTCATCACAGCAATAGAACGCTAATGTAGAAAAGTTGGTACCAAGAGTTGGGTATTGCTGTGACAGATCTCACCATTTTGTTTGTGGGAGTAGTGTGGAAGGACATTGGAACTTTGGACTAGAAAATCCATTGATTGTTGACAGTTCAGTGAGCTGTACTGTAGGAACTTGGAAGATAAGAATGCTGAGAGCAATACAGTCAATGTAGCCCTAGCTTGTAAAGTTCCAGAGAAAAGCAGACTCTACCAGGCCTTTCGTGTGAAGAATATACAGCATCTGATCAGACAAAGCTAAAGAACCAGCTGTGACTAGCAAGAGACCAGAACCACTGAAGTAAAACCTTTGCTTTCCTGAGACAATGGAGACTCATCACCTGAAGGAATATTCCTCCATTGCTGGTGGGATTGCAAACTGGTACAACTACTCTGTAAATCTATTTGTTGGCTCCTCAGAAAATTTGACATTGTACTGCTGAGGACCCAGCTCTATCACTCCTGGGCATATACTCAGAAGATTCTCCAACATGTAATAAGGACACATGCTCCACTATGTTCATAGCAGCCTTATTTATAATAGGCAGAAGCTAGAAAGAACCCAGATGTCCTTCAACAAAGGAATGGATACAGAAAATGTGGTACATTTATACAATGGAGTACAACTCAGCTATTAAAAACAATGAATTCATGAAATTCTTAGGAAAATGGATGGAACTAGAAAATATAATCCTGAATGAGGTAATCCAATCAGAAAATAACACACACAATATGTACTTGCTGATAAGTGGATATTAGCCCAAAAGCTCAGAATACCCAAGATACAACTCACAGACCTCATGAAGCTCAAGAAGAAAGAAGAACAAAGAGGGTATACTTTGATCCTTCTTGGAAGGTGGACCAAAATACCTGTGGCGCACAGCCAAACAATAGACTGAGCATAAGTTCCCCAATGGAGCACCTACAGAATGTACCCAAGGAGCTGAAGAGGTTTGCAGCTCCATTGGAGGAACAATAACATGCAGCATCCAGTATTCCCAGAGAGCCCAGGGACTAAACCACCAACCAAAAAGGACACATGGAGGGTCCCATGGCTCCAGCTACATATGTAGCAGAGGATGGCCATTTCAGACATCAATGAGAGGAGACGCCATTGGTCCTATGATGGCTCAATGCCCTAATGTAGGGGAATGCCATGTCAGAAAAGTGGGAGTCAGGGTAAGCAGTGGAAGAGGGGATGGGATAGGGTGTTTGGGGAAGAGTAATGAGGAAAGGAGATACCATTTGAAATGTAAATAAAACAAATATCTAATAAAAATAAGAAATAGGTTATGAACCTATTTTTGCATTATATTTTCATTTTTATGAAATGAAATTTCATAAATATTTTAATACTATGAAAAAGATATGAGATAACATGTGATCAACAATTGAAGTGACACTGAAAATTATTGCCACAAAAAGGTTTATAAATAGGGTAGAGTATGTTTATATCTGAACTTATGAGAAATAACCTACAGAAACAATTAATGGAAGTGTCAAATGAACCTTCTGTGTCAAGCTATAGAGTATATTTTGCTGAAGATTTGGGAGAAAATATAGTAAATTTGCCCAAAGGCCAAGGACAAATTATCTTAAGGTATTTATACTCCATATCCCTTGACTGATGGAAAAGGAAACTGGAAATATTAAAAATGACAAGAACCTAGAAAATATGAACCAGATGAAAACTTTGGGAACACGAGTTATAATGCTGGGGAAACTATAGTTATAGATGTAGAGGACCAGTTACATGATGAGGGAGATAAGAAGATGCAGAGTATGATTTTTGGATCACAGACCAGGACTCTACTCAGAATCTACCAAGTGTATAGACTACAGGTAAGACAATGAAACAGAGAAATAGATCTGTGCTCCAAAGAAAAACTTTCATGAAACACTGGGTAGCTGAGGGTGAACTTCTGTATAAGAACATTGAGACACCACAGAAACATTTGTAAACAGTGGCAATGACTTCAACTGTGGGTATGTTGACTTTGAAGTTCCTGTGATTCTTTGAGACAAAAAAGGACACAAAAGTATAATGGATTTGTAGATCTCAAATTTGAGAAATATTCTCTGGGGTGATAGATTTGAAAATATTATAGTATTCAGGACAGTTTCCATCACAGTAGGAGCCACACATCACAGTGTCTAAAATTCATAAACTACATAACTATGTGGCCATGGAAAATGACATTATCAGGTTGAAATGTGTATTAGAGCAACCACTCCAAATATCATAAAAGACCAAGTGCCTGGGAACTTAAGAGGCTGGGTGTGGAAGAATGTAAAAAAGTGATCTCGGTGTGTCCACCCAAAATTGTCATCATGTGGAGAACACCTGCTGTAGAGGTAAACAATAAAGCTGTGTCACCAAGCACTGTCCCCAGAACACATGGCTTACTGGCAACAGGGAAGTAAAGCACAGACAGGTGCTGAGGGAAGATACTTCACTTTTGCCACATGCTCAAGAAGATGAGGGAGGAGTGGTTGTAACTCTTGATTCAAAGCAGTGAAGTGGGGGTTTCTATGTGGGAAATCAAAGTAAATGAAATACATGTAGTTTCTAATGGTGTGCTACAGACAATAAAGGACAAAAGGCTTCTGTAAAGGAAATACATTCATTCTTTCTGTTTCTGCCAACAGGGAAGTCTGAGGTGCACAAGGGTGGAAACCAAACATTGCAGTGATAAACTGATATTTTCTCAGATTCCAACAGACACAGTTGTGAAACAGATATTTTCCATTATGATATTGAATCCCAACCAGACAATAGTGAGAGATTTTATATTGGAAGGGTTCTCAGAACATGCTAGTCTAAGACCCCTCCTGACTGGCTGCTTCCTATCCCTCTACACAATGGCTCTAATGGGCAACATTGTGATCATTGCTTTGGTCACCTCTAGCACTGGTCTCCACAGTCCCATGTACTTTTTCCTGTGCAACCTGGCCACCATGGACATTGTGTGCACCTCTTCTGTGCTTCCCAAGGCCCTGATTGGCCTAGTGTCTGAGGAAAACACTATCTCCTTCAAGGGCTGCATGGCCCAGCTCTTCTTCTTCCTGTGGTCCTTGTCTTCAGAGTTGCTGCTTCTCACAGTCATGGCCTATGACCGCTATGTGGCCATCTGCTTTCCCCTGCACTACAGCTCTAAGATGAGTCCACAGCTGTGTGTGGCTCTGGCTGTGGGAGTATGGTCCATCTGTGCTCTGAACGCATCTGTACACACTGGTCTGATGACAAGGTTGTCATTCTGTGGACCCAACGTCATCACCCACTTCTCTTGTGAGATCCCTCCACTCCTCCTGCTTTCCTGTAGCCCCACATACATTAACAGTGTTATGACTCTTGTGGCAGATGCCTTTTATGGATGCATCAACTTCATGCTAACACTGTTATCCTATGGCTGCATCATTGCCAGCATCCTGCGCATGCGTTCTGCTGAGGGCAAGAGGAAGGCCTTTTCTACCTGCTCATCCCACCTCATTGTGGTCTCTGTGTACTACTCATCTGTGTTCTGTGCCTATGTCAGTCCTTCTTCCAGCTACAGCCCAGAAAGAAGCAAAGTTACCTCAGTGTTGTACTCGATCCTCAGCCCAACCCTGAACCCCCTCATCTATACACTGAGGAACAAGGATGTCAAGCTCGCCCTGGGAAGACTCTTGCCCTCTTTCCCTCAGTAGGTGAAGATGTGCAGAATATTGTCCTGACATCAACTGCTGCTAAATATGCTTTCCTGAGGGTAGCCTTATGGAGTGGGATGTCCCTATTGCTGTTTTAGAAAACCTTTATCTGATGCAAGCACTGGACAATTCCACTCAATGTAACCACAACAAAATTCTTAAAGGCAATGGAAAGAAAACACTCAAGCATTAGTACCCAATAAATACAAACAATTTCAAAAATAACTGAAGTTTATCTAAATTGAGGTGCAATGTTCCTAGACTGGAAGATTTTCAGTGAGTGTCAGTGGTGATTATCATAAAACGAAAGCATATCAGCTATGGCTAATAAATCTAGTCTACTTAAGGAAACTTGAGAAGTCAGCATGGACACAATGTCTTGGGGAAACCAAAGTTGCATTCTTCTTTTCATACTTTCCTATGAGCTCTTGGAGTCAGATAGTGTGGTGAAAGAGATAATCTATAGAACAGAGATACATTTAAGATTCAAAAGGAAGTCACATATGTCACACAGCATATTATGACAACAAAAACAATCAAATTCATGGGAAAGATTAGTTATCTTCAACAAATAGAATTGGGGAATATTAAAGATATAAAGCAACTTATATCACCCAAACACAAGTATACAAATGGCTGAAAACACATAAGTATGCATGCTTCTCATATATTTGGGAATTCTCATCATGAGACATGCCTTATGTCATGGTAACATTACGTTCAATATACAACACAATATAGCAATGTCCATTCAGGAAAAGTCAGGTCATACACCAGCACTGGTGTCTAAGTGGCAACTGTGACTAACCAAATTCCTGATGAATCATTGTGTCTAGAAAAGGGTTAGTGTTTGGCTCTGGTCTCACTTCTCTGTATTTGGAACAGGGGAAGTTCTATAGCCATCAGTGACAAGCTCAACTTCCTATTTTTCTTTTCTTCTTATAAATTATTGTGTGTATTCACTTTACATCACAATATAAGAACCCCTTTCCTTCCAGTAATCCCTCACACAGATCCTCCACCCATTCTTCCCTCCCATTCTCTTCTGAGTATCATCCTTACCCCAAGCCCAACACACATGGACTCACTGCAGGAATAGGCACTTACTCCTCCCATGAAGTCAGACAAGTTCAATTAGGGCAACATGAGCCACAAACAGGCAACTGAAACAGGGACAGCACCCCACTCCAGTTGTTGGGGGACCCACATGAAGACCAAGCTGCACATCTGCTACATACTAGGGCCAAGTGGGTGGTAGGTTCACCACATGCTTGCACTTTGATTAATGGTTGAGAATCTGGGATCCCCCAGTGATCCATTTTACTTGACTCTGTTGGTCATCCTGTTGCATTCCTGCCTCCTCAGATTCATCAATTTGACCCATTCTTATCTCTTTGCACTAAGATCACCTCCAAGTGGATCAAGGACCTCCACATAAAACTAGACACACTGAAACTATTAGAAAAGAAACTTGGGAAGACCCTGGAGGACATGGGCACAGGGGGAAAAGTTCCTGAACAGAACACCAATAGCTTATGCACTAAGATCAAGAATTGACAAATGGAACCTCATAAAATTACAAAGTTTCTGTAAGGTGAAGGACACTGTCAGAAAGACAAAATGGCAACCAACAAAGTGGGAAAAGATCTTCACCAACCCCACATCCGACAGAGGACTAATATCCAATATATACAAAGAACTCAAGAAGTTAGACCCCAAAGAACCAAATAACCATATCAAAAATGTTGTACAGAGCTAAACAAATAATTTTCACCAGAAGAAATTCAAATGGCCGAGAAACACCTTAAGAGATGTTCAACATCATTAGTCATCAGGGAAATGCAAATCAAAACAACCCTGAGATTCCACCTCATACCAGTCAGAATGGCTAAGATTAAAAACTCAAGAGACAACAGGTGCTGGCGAGGATGTGGAGAAAGAGGAACACTCCTCCACTGTTGGTGGGATTGCAAAATGGTAAAACTGCTCTGGAAATCAGTTTGGCGGTTCCTCAGAAAGTTGGGCATGTCACTTCCAAAGGACCCTGGCATACCACTACTGGGCATATACCCAGAGGATTCCCCTGCATACAATAAAGACTCATGTTCCACTATGTTTATAGCAGCCTTGTTTATAATAGCCAGAAATTGGAAGGAGCCCAAATATCCCTCAAAGCAGGAATGGATACAGAAAATGTGGTATATTTATACAATGGAATCCTACTCAGCAATTAAAAAATATGAATTCATGCAATTTGTAGGTAAATGGTTAGACCTGGAAAATATCATCCTGAGTGAGTTAACCCAATCACAAAAGAATACACATGAAATACAATCACTGATAAGTGGATATTAATGAGCCCAGAAGCCCTAAATACTCAAGGCACAATTAGCAAGTTAAACGATTCCCAAGAAGAAGAAAGGAGAGGACCCTGGGCCTGTAAAGATTGGATCCAGTTTTGTAGAGAAACCGTGGGGGGAGGGGGAATGATTGGGGAATAGTTGGGGAGAGAGGAATTATGGAACATATGGTGGGGGGAACTGGGAAAGGGGAAAGCCTTTGGAATGTAAACATAGAATATAGAAAATAAAAATTAAAAAAAAACAAACAAAATCTGAAATGAAAAAGGAGACATAATAACAGACACTCTGGGATTTCTAAAAGTTATTAGCTCTTACTTCAAAAGCATGTACCTCACAAAAACTGGAAAAATCCAAATGAAATGGATTACTTCTAGAAAGATACTACTTACCAAAGTTAAATCAAGATCATGTGAAGTATATAAATATTCCCCAAACCCCTTAAGAAAATATAAGCAGTCATTAAAAGTCTTCCAACCAAAAGAAAATTCCAGGACTAGATGGTTTTAATCCAGAATTCTAACATACTTTCAAAGAAGAGCTAATGACAATAATCCTCAAAATATAACACAAAATAAAAACATAAGGAATGCTACCTAATTCACTATGATGACACAGTCACCCTGATACCTAAACCACACAAAAAATCAACAAAGAAAAAGATTTTCAGACCATTTTCCATTATGAACACTGATACAAAAATACTAAATAAAATACTTGCAAACCATGTCTAAGAACATATAATCATCCACCATGATCAAATAGACATCATGCCAGGAATATAGGAGTGGTTCTGTATGTGAAATTCCACCGGCATAATCCACCATATAAACAAAGTGAAAGAAGTAAAAACACATGATCATCTCATTACATGCTTAAAAGCCTTTGACATAATGGACACTATATTATGTTAAAAGTCTTGGAAACATTAGGGATACAAGGCACTTAGCTAAACATAATAAAAGCAGTATACTGCAAACCAATACCTGATATCACATTAAAGGGAGAAAAACATGAAGCAAATCCACTAAAATCAGAAAGAACACAAGGCTGTCCCCATATCTCTTGAAGATAGTAGTTGAAGTTCTAGCTATATCAATAAGACAACTAAAGGAGATGAAGAGGATACAAATTAGAAAGGAAGATATCAATGTATTTCTATTCACAGATATGAATATATATATATATATATATATATATATATATATATATCCCGAAAAACTCTACCAGACAATGCATACAGCTGAAAAATACTTTCAGCAAAGGGACTGGATAAAAAAAATCAACTAAGAAACCAGCAGCCCTCTTCATACAAACTATAAATGGCCAGAGAAAAAAGTTATGGAGACAATAACATCCACAGTAGTCATGTTTCTTTATAAATTACTAATGGTTATTGCATGGATATAAGTATATGTATACTTATACATATCCTTAATTTAAACTCCACTGTTTGAATAATGCTACCTATCTAGTCAGTCTTGTGGCAGAATAAATATCTTTAAATGCTTAAACATGTAACCAGCAGAATGGAAGTGCTGAAGGAACATTAAATCTTAACAATATACAGAAATGCTTGAGTGAAGGGATGAAGTTATCTCAGCAGAACAGAGAGTAGTCAATTTCTTCATTATGATAACTTCCACACAGGAAATTAGAATTCCAATGATATGATGCATACACAGTGTTGGTGGGAGGAGGCTAACAGGGATAATTGCTTCTACAGAGTATGTGACTCCCCAGACCATTGTCCTCCACATAGGTCTTCAGGGAGCTTGAATCATTAAGTCATGAAGTCTCTATTAATTGATCCTAAGAGCTTTCTCCTTGAGTTCCTATACCAGGAGGCACAAGGACAAGTGCCTGACCCTGGTCTTAAAATTACAGGTCCAGAAGGCCAGTGACTTCTATGAAAATGAACACTGGCCATCAGGAAAACATTAAAGACTTGCTGCTTGCAGAAAAGACAGTCTGTGCTCAGCAGAGTGTGCAACTTTGTTGGAGTAATCTATCAACTAAATTCACTGTGACAGGAAAAAAGGTGAGTTAAATCCTAAGTGTCTCTTCTAGCTAACAATAGAGCATTAAAACAAAAGGCAGACTTTAAAAGTGACATTAGTCCTAGTGTTTAGATGTCATCATTAAAGGACAACTTATCTTCTCAATGAGTACTGAGTTTGATGAAGAGTGCTGGGTCAAAGGTCAGTAAAGAGAAAATTATATAAATGATGGTATCCTGCTCCATTGTAGCATCTAATCACAATCAGAGAGTTTAGTCATGCCTGTTATTTTTATCTTATGTCCATGACTGGACCTACTCATAAATCACCCACAGGGCTCACACTAGTTTTGAAAAGCAGCCAACAGATTGAGATGTATCTACAATATATACAAATGAGTAGATAGGACTTGGATGCTGTCTTGTTGGTCTGTGGTATGCCCAGAGAGTGGTGAGAAATGCCACAGAAGATATTCTTCTCATGCTGTTGTCCAAACTCCACTATGCAGAGACAGAAAGTGATCTGCAGCTTCTGTGGAGTTAAAAACACCAGCAAAGCTCTTGCTTTGCCTTGCCCTGTCTGCTATACATCAGAGCTGGTATGACTGCGAGTCACCTGAAGAAAAAAAACTATAGATGTCTGCTATTAAATATAAAGAAAATGATCGAAATAAAGCAGTCATGACTGTGAGAATAGGTCTGAACATGCAGATGCTTGAAAATTACTAAATATGCATTGGCATTCTCCAACAGAGTAGAATGGAGAGGAGGATACATTGTTAGACATATCATTATCCACATCGTTCCGAAGGATAAATAAAAATATTTTGGTATCTCTAATTTGAAATGTAGGAAGATAAGAGGTTTAAAATTCAGCATTCACTACTAAGGAAGGGAGAAAACAGATTGTGAGCCATACTATGAAAATTAAATGAGAAATAAAACGTGAGTAAAGAAGGTGAAGGGTTATAGGACAAAGCAGGGAGTGGGGCATGCTGCTGCATTCAGTGAATGAAACATTTCTCTGGAAGACTGCTACAAAACAAGGAATATTTCCAGATGAGGAGCACTGCAAATAATTTCTAAAACAAGGTTTTAGATAGGGTAGAGTATATTCATATATAATCTCAGACAGGAAATTATGGAAAAGACTAATGAAAGGTGTTAGATGAGACTTCTACATCGAGCTATGGGGTGTTATTTGATGAATGAGTATGGAGGAACATGGTGAGTTTGGCTTGAATAAGCAGGCCACTTATCTGAGGTATACCAATTTTATTCCTCTAGTGATAGAAAAGGAAACTGGAAATGGTGGAAATAAAAAGAACCCAGAAACTATGAAACTGCTGAAGACATTGAGAACATGAGTTGTAAGGATGGAGAGCTACAGTTGCACACATTGAGGATCAGTTGGATTAGAGGAATAAAGGGGGTGAAGAACACCACTCCTGGCTCATGGAGCAGGACTCTCATGGGGATCTATCAAGGGCACAGACTACACATAAGAAAACGAATCAGAGAGGTGGAGCTGTGCTCCTTAGAAAAAGTATCTTGAGATACAACATGGCAGGGGGTGTGGTGAATTTCTGATTAAAGATATTGAAACTACAAAGAAACATCTGTGGACAGTGGTAATGACTTCAGCTGTGGGTCTGTTGACTTTGATGTTCACTGTGGTTCACTGAGACAGAAAAAAAAACCCACGAGTAGTTTAGTTTCATAGGGCTGGGTTTTGAGAAATGTTCGGAGTGATCATAAATTGGATATGGGTTAGAGGTAGAACAGCTCCAAATACAGAAGACACCAATAACAGTAATTAATGCAGAAAATACATGGCTACTTCATCATGGGGATGCCAATATCAGGTTGAGATGGGTAGCTGGGAAACCACTCCAGATATCAGAAGAAACAAAGTGCCTGTCAGCTAAGGAGGCCAAGTGTGGAAGGAAACAAAGGTATAATAGTCATCTCAGTGTATCTATCTAAAATTGTCATCATGTGGAGAATAGGAACTGTGAAAGTAAGGGGCACAACTGGGTCACCAAGCACTATTCCCGGAGCAGAGGGCTTAGTGTCAATGGAGAAGAAAAGTCTAGGCAGGTGCTGAGTAAAAGACATTTCACTCTTTTCACCTGTGCAAGATGCGGGAAGAGCACGTGTTCCCTTAATACAAAAAGTTGTGGGGAAAGCTATGTGGTGAGAAATATGAGGAAATATATGTGGTTTTCCAATACTGTGGTACATACAAGGAAAGACAAGAGGCTTCCATGGAGGAAATACATTCACTCTTTTCCCTTTCTGACTACAGACAGTTTGAATCAGGACTTTGAACTGGTAAACTGTGATATCTTTACAGAACCAGACAGGCACAGCCTTGGACCCCATACCCTATGATGAAGTTGAGTCTCAACCAGACAGGAGTGACAGAGTTTATACTGGAAGGGTTCTCAGAGCACCCTAGTCTAAGACATTTCCTGACAGGCTGCTTCCTGACCCTCTACATGATGGCTCTAATAGGCAATGTTTTGATCATTGTTTTGGTCACCTCCAGCTCTGGGCTCCACAATCCCATGTACTTTTTCCTGTGTAACCTGGCCACCATGGATATTGTGTGCACCTCCTCTGTGATACCCAAGGCCCTGATTGGCCTAGTGTCTGAGGAAAACACCATCTCCTTCAAGGGATGTATGGCTCAGCTCTTCTTCCTTGCTTTGTCAGCATCTTCTGAGCTGCTGCTGCTCATAGTCATGGCCTCTGACCGCTATGTGGCCATCTGCTTTCCCCTGCACTACAGCTCTAGGATGAGTGCACCATTGTGCGGGGAACTAGCAGTGGGTGCATGGGCCATCGGTGCTGTAAATGCATCTGTTCACACTGGTCTGACAAGTCGCCTCTCATTTTGTGGACAAAGGTCATCACCCACTTCTTCTGTGAGATCCCACCACTCCTCCTTCTTTCCTGTAGCCCCACATATGTGAATAGCATTTTGACTCTTGTGGCAGATGTCTTTTTTGGAGGCATCAACTTCATGTTAACCCTGTTATCCTATGGCTGCATCATAGCCAGCATCCTGCGCATGCATTCTGCTGAGGGCAAGAGGAAGGCCTTTCTACCTGCTCATCCCACCTCATCGTGGTCTCTGTGTACTACTCATCTGTGTTCTGTGCCTATGTCAGTCCTGCTTCCAGCTACAGCCCAGAAAGAAGCAAAGTTTCCTCAGTCCTCAGCCCAACCCTGAACCCCCTCATCTATACACTGAGGAACAAGGATGTCAAGCTAGCCCTGGGCAGAATATTGGCCTCTTTCTCACATTAAGTGGAGATGTGTAGGCTGTTCTCCTTGCCTGTGATGTTCCTAAACATACTTTCCTAAGTGCAGCTTCATGGAGCATGGTTCATCTTTCTCTGTTTTAATAAACTTCTCTCTAATGCAAGACTAGACAATTCTATTCACTGTAACCTCAAAACCAATAAAATTATTAGTGACAATGTAAAGAAAATACTCAAGCTTTATTTCCTGATAAATACAAACCATTTCAAAAGTAACTACAGTTAATCTAAATAAAGTTGTATGTTCCTGGACTGGAAGTTTTTCAGTGAGTGTCAATGGTGATTGCCACAAATTTCATGTACGGACTCTCTGTAAACATAACAGTTGCTTGTTTCAGAGCTATGGCTAATAAATCTAAGCTTTATAAAGAAACTTGAAAGGCCAACATGGCCAAAATGTCTTTGGAAACTAAAATTGCATATTTTGGAGTCTCCATTTCACTTTCCTATAAGCTCTGGGAGTCAGAGAGCATAGATAAAAAGGTAATCTATGGAATAGAGATGAAGTTTAAGTCTCAAAATGAAATCACATATGTCACACAGTATACTTATGATAATAAAAACCATCAAGTTCATGGGAAAGATTAATTATTTCCAAAAAAAGAGATTTGGGGAAACTAGATTAATGACTACATGAAAAGGCTTTATTCACATTATAAATAAAAATTAAGCAAAAATAGATCATTGACAACATGGCTTACTCATTATTCATTTAATCATCTTCTTTTCCTTTCCTGAAACCCTTCTAATTTCCTAACTACCCCCCCACCTCTAGAGGCACAGAGCAGCTCTGAGACTCACTACCTAGCAAACACCAAAACCCGCCTGCAGCTGCAGGGCATTTGAGAACCAGCAGCAGCAGGACATTTGAGAACTAGAAGCCTGTAGAGCATTTGACCTTTGCCAAGTCTGCTACAGGGAAGACCCCATCTCCAGATACTTCCTGGAGAACCAGCTGTATGCAGGGCATTTGAGAGAAAGGGAATCCCAGGAGTGCAGAAATACAGGCCTGCATGACAGAGAAGTTAGAGACAACAAGACCAGCGAACACCAGAGATAACTAGATGGCCAAAGGCCATCATTACAAGGTCAAGATCATTACAAACAGAAACCAAGGCAACATGGCACCATCAGAACCCAGTTCTCCCACAACAGCAAATCCTGGATACTCAATCACATCAGAAAAACAAGAGCTGGATTTAAAAATCATGCCTCATGATACTGATGGAGGACTTCAAAAAGGACATAAATAACTCCCTTAAAGAAATACAGGAGAACATGGGTCAACAGGTAGAAGCCCTTAAAGAGGAAACACAAAAATCCCTTAAAGAAATATGGGAGAACATGGGTCAATAGATAAAACCCCTTAAAGAGACAATGAAAAATCCCATAGGGAATTATGGGAGAACATGGGTAAACATGCAGAAGCCCTTAAAGAGGAATCACAAAAATCCCTAAAAGAAACAGGAGAGCACGGGGTCAACAAGTATAAGCCCTTAAAGAGGAAACACAAAAATTCTTTAAAGAATTTCAGGAAAAAACAAACAAGTAAAGGAACTGAACAAAACTATCCAGGATCTAAGTAGAAACAATGAGGAAATTGCAGAATGAGACATCTCTGGAAAGAGAAAACCTTGGGAAGAATTCAGGAGTCATAGATGCAACCATCAACAACAGAATTCAAGAGATACAATAAAGAATCTCAAATACTGAAGATTCCATAGAAAGCATTGACTTGACAGTTGAAGAAAATACAAAATGCAAAAAGCTTGTAACCCAAAACATCCAATAAATCCAGCACACAATGAGAAGACCGAACCTAAGGATTATAGGAATAGAAGAGAGGATTTACATCTTTTTTTTTCAAATATTCAGAGAAAGTTTAATTCTGTATGTAAAAGTAAACAATTTATCTCAGCAATATAAAATTTACTTTTATCCTTAATGTTAAAATTTTATATATATAAAACTTATATTTAACTTATAAATATAAAACTTATTTTATAAAACTTATAAAACTTATTTTTAGTAAATATTGATTTATAGCCCTATTTTACTTACTGATATACTTGATGTCATGTAAAGGTTTCTGGAATAAAATGATACTGAGTAGAAGAACCTCAAAAAGTCTTGCATTAGGCCAGCATATTCAAATGTTTCTTTTTTTTAATTTTTTATTCTTGGATATATTCTATATTTACATTTCATTTCCCTTTTTTGGTTCCCCACCCCCCAAAGGTCCCACATGCCCTTTTCCCTCCCCCTGCTCCCTCTTCCACCCCTTCCCATTTCCCTGTTCTGGTATTCCCCTACACTGATGCTCTGATCCTTTCCAGCACCAGTGTCCACTCCTTTCTTCTTGTCAGACATCATTCGGTATGTGAATTGTGTCTTTGGTGTCCCAAGATTCTAGGCTAATATCCACTTATCAGTGACTGCATACCATGGGTATTCTTTTGAGACTGGGTTACCTCACTTAGTATGACTAACAGACTGGATATGTAAACAGGACCCAGTGTTTTGCTGCATACAAGAAACCCACCTCAGTGACAAAGATACTCAGTGCCTCAGAGTCAAAGGTTGGAAAACAATTTTCCAAGCAAATGGTCCCAAGAAACAAGCTGGAGTGGCTATTCTTATATTGAATAAAATTGACTTTCAACCAAAAGTTGTCAAAAAAAGATAAGGAAGGACACTTCATACTGCTCAAAGGAAAATTCTACCAAGATGAACTCTCAGCTCTGAACATCTATGCTCCAAATGCAAGGGCACCCACATTTATTAAAGAAACATTAATAAAGCTCAAAGCACACATTGCACCCCACACATTAATAGTGGGAGACTTCAACACCCCACTCTCAACAATTGACAAATCATGGAAACAGAGACACAGTGAAATTAACAGAAGTTATGGACCAAATGGATCTAACAGATATTTATAGAGCATTTTCCACCCTAAATCAAAAGAATATACTTTCATCTCAGCATCTCATGATACCTTCTCCAAAATTGATCACATAATTGGTCACAAAACAGGCCTCAACAGATACAGAAATATTGAAGAACCAGCTCTTGGTTTTGTTGATTCTTTGTATGGTTCTCTTTGTTTCCACTTGATTGATTTCAGCCCTTAGTTTGATGATTTCCTCTCTTCTACTCCTCCTGGGTGAATTAGCTTCTTTTTCTTCCAGGGCCTTCAGGTGTGCTGTTAAGTTGCTAGTGTATGCGCTCTCCAGTTTCTTTTTTGGAGGCACTCAGGGCTATGAGTTTTCCTCTTAGCACTGCTTTCATTGTGTCCCAAAGATTTGGGTAGGTCATACCTTCATTTTCCTTGAAGTCTAAAAAGTCTTTGATTTCTTTCTTTATTTCTTCCTTGACCAAGGTGTCATTGAGTAAAGTACTGTTCAGTTTCCATGTGTATGTGGGCTTTCTGTTGTTCTTCTTGCTATTGAAGACTACTTTTACTCCATAGTGATCCGATAAGAGACATGGGATTAGTTCGGTCTTGTATTTGTTGAGGTCTGTCTTGTGACCAATTATATGATCAATTTTTGAGAAGGTACCGTGCGGTGCTGAGAAAAAGGTATACTCTTTTGCTTTAGGATGGAATGTTATATATATATATATATATATATATATATATATATATATATATATATATATATATATCTGTTAAATCCAATTGGTCCAAAGCTTCAATTAGTTTCACTGTGTCCCTGTTTAGTTTCTGCTTTCCTGATCGGTCCATTGAGGAGAGTGGAGTGTTGAAGTCACATACAATTACTGTGTTAGGTACGATGTGTGCTTTAAGCTTTAGTAAACTTTCTTTTACGAATGAGGGTGCCCTTACATTTGGAGCATAGATGTTCAGTATTGAGAATTCTTCTTGGTGGATTTTCCCTTTGACAAGCAGGAAGTGACCTTCTGTGTCTCTTTTGATGACGTTAGGTTGAAAGTCAATTTTATCTGATATTAGAATGGCTACTCCGGCTTGTTTCCTGGGACCATTTGCTTGTAAAACTCTCTTCCAGCCTTTTACTCTAAGATGGTGTTTGTCTTTGATATGAGATGTTTTTCCTGTATGCAGCAAAATGTAGGGTCCTGTTTCCATATCCAGTCTGTTAGTCTGTGTCTTTTTATTGGGGAATTGAGTCCATTGATATTAAGAGATATTAAGGAATAGTAATTATTACTTCCTGACATTTTGGGCGTTATTATTATTATTATTATTATTATTATTATTATTATTTTGTATTTGAGTGGTTCTCTTCTTTTGGGTTGGATGAGATGGGGTTTCTATCTTGTTTCTTCTGGGATGTTGTTTCCCCCCTTGTGTTGGTATTTTTCCCCTATTATCCTTTGTAGGGCTGGGTTTGTAGATAAGTATCGTGCAAATTTGGTTTTGTCGTGGAATACCTTGGTTTCCCCATCTATGGCAATTGAGAATTTTGCTGGGTATAGTAGTCTTGGCTGAAGTTTGTGTTCTCTTAGGGTCTGCATGAGGTCTGCCCAGGATCTTCTAGCTTTCATGGTCTCAGGTGAGAAATCTGGTGTAATTCTGATAGGTCTTCCTTTATGTTATTTGTCCTTTTTCTCTTACTGCCTTTAATATTCTTTCTTTGTTTAGTACATTTGGGGTTTTGATTATTATGTGACGGGAAGTATTTCTGTTCTGGTCCAGTCTATTTGGGGTTCTATAGGCTTCTTATATATTCATGGGCATCTCTCTCTTTAGGTTGGGGAAGTTTTCTTCCATAATTTTGTAGAAGATATTTGCTGGCCCTTTAAGTTGGAGATCTTCATTCTCATCTATCCCTATAATCCTTAGGTTTGGTCTTCTCATTGTGTCCTGGATTTCCTGAATGTTTTGGGTTACCAGCTTTTTGCATTTTGCATTTTCTTTAATTGTTGAATCCATGGTTCCTATGGTATCTTCAGCATCTGAGATTCTGTCTTCTATCTCTTGTATTCTATTGTTGATATTTGCATCTATGACTCCTGATTTCTTCCCAAGGTTTTCTATCTCCAACGTTGTCTCCCTTTGCGATTGCTTAGTTGTTTCTACTTCTGTTTTTAGATTCTGTATGGTTTTGCTCAGATCTTTCAATTTCTTGTTTGTGTTTTCCTGTAATTCTTTAAGGGATTTTTGTGTTTCCTTTTTTATGACTTCTAGTTGTTGACCCATGTTCCCTTGTATTTCTTGAAGTGATTTTTGTTTCTCCCCCTTATTGGGATTCATATTTTGCTCTATATTCTCCTGGATTTCTTTAAGTGATTTTTGTGTCTGCCTTGTATGGGCTTCTAGCTTTTGATCTATTTTCTCCTCTATTACTTTAAGAAATTTATCTAAGTGATCCTCAATCTGTATCTTTACCAGTGATTTTAGATCTGAATCTTGTTTTTCTGGTGTGTTGAGATATCCAAGATTTAATTGTGTTTGCCTTGTAATGGCTTCTAACTTTTGATCTATTTTCTCATGTATTACTTTAAGAGATTTATCTAGGTGTTCCTCTATCAGCATCCTGACCAGTGATTTTAGATCTGAGTCTTGTTTCTCTGGTGTTTTGGGGTATCCAAGATTTATTGCTGTCAGGGAACTGGGTTCAGATGCCACCATACTGCCTTGATTTCTGTTAGAAACGATCTTACGTTTGCCTTTTGCCATCTGGTTAACTCTGGTATTAGTTGGTCCTGTAGATACTAGCTGGTGCTTAACCCTCCTGTGGGCTCGTAAGTCTATTTCCCAGCGACTGGGACACTTGAACCACTTCCCTGCAGGGCTCCTGCTCACAGATTGCTGACAGGTGGCCTGAGTCTCCCGAGGTCTTAAACTCAGGATATCCCAGGTACCTGGTTCTGCCTGTTGGGTGGCTGCTCTGCACTGCTCCTGCTCAGGGTTGGCTGTCTGTTATCCTGTTTCCCCAGGGGTCTTAAAGTTGGGATATCTCAGTTATCTGGTTCCGCCTGCTGGTCCAAAGCTGCTGGGAAGCTGGCTGGGTCCGGCTTCCCCACCACCGGCTGGATGGGAAGCTGCAGGCAAGATTGCAGCTGCCTGCAGGGAGCTCGGGGGTCCGCCCTGCGAGTGCAGAGTGCAGGCTCGGCCGTTGTGCCCCAAACCGCTACTCTGTGTGCAGCTCCCATTCCAGGCCTGAGTCCCCGAAGGTCTTTAACTCGGGCAATCTCGGGTACCTGGATTCGCTGGCTGGTTCTGAGCACCTGGCAAGCTGGCTGGGTCCGGCTTCCCCGCCACCGGCTGGATGGGAAGCTGGTTCCACCGCCGGCTGGGTCTGAGCACCTGACAAGCTGGCTGGGTCCTGCTTTCCCACCACCGGCTGGATGGGAAGCTGCAGGCAAGATGGCAGCTGCCTGCAGGGAGCTCGGGGTCTGCCCAGCGAGCGCAGAGCGCAGGCTCGGCCGCTGTGCCCCTAACCGCTACTCTGTGCCCAACTCCCTCTCCAGGCCTGAGTCCCCGAAGGTCTTAAACTCGGGCTGTCTCGGGTACCTGGTTCCGCCGCCGGCTGGGTCTGAGCACCTGGCAAGCTGGCTGGGTCCGGCTTCCCCACCACCAGCTGGATGGGAAGCTGCAGGCAAGATCCATAAAATTATTTTTATTGCAACTTCAGAACTGTAATTTTGCTAGTGGTATGATTTATAATGTACATATCAGATATTTGCAAAGGTCTTAAGCAACCCCGGTAAAGGAGTCATTCAACTCCCAAAGGGGTCACTATTCACAGGTTGAGAACCACTGAGCTAGCACTCATATGTACATCAATAAGTCTGAACACATTAGAATAGGGACATAGCTGAAAATGCATGAATAGATAAAATAGTGGTAAATTTACACAATTAAATATTTTCAGGTTTATAACTATGAAATTATGAAATTTGAAAGAGAAAGGTAAATATCTCCCAGCTACAGGCCTTTACAGTGGTCAACTGATGCATGATAAACTATTGCAACACTGGCAGAAAAGTTTTGGGAGTAACCAACCTCTATCTCAGTGGATTTAAGTCCCACTGTATGAAATGGAATCCATGCCTGACACTGTTCATGTGCCCAAGAATCTGAGAATAAATAGGCCATGGACCAAGGAGAGCACCAAATACTACAGTTCTACTGGAGGTAAGTAGCAACAGAATGACTCCTGAGGAAATTCTGCTATACTCACAGATCAGTATCTCATTCAGCCATGATAAAAGAAGCTTCCTCCAGCAGTACATAGGAACATACAGAGAAACACACAGCTGGACAATGTGCAAATAGTGAGAGGCCTTGGAAATTGTCAGGGAAAATACATTCTCACAAATAGACCATGAGTAGGTAAATAAACCCCACTTATGGGTAGGCCCATGAGCATGAGTAGATAGCCAAGAGAAAACTCAATGATATTTCAATAGACTTTTTCTCTTATATTTCTTTATTTGGGTTGTTTGGGGTTTTTTGATTGTTTTGTTTGTTTGTTGTCTTATTGACTTGTTGCTTGCATATTATGGTTTCTAATTTGTATCTACAGAAACAAAAATTGGTTGTGTATGTTTGTTCCTTTTTGTTGATTTCTTGGTTTTGTTTGTTTGTTTGTTTGTTTGCTCATTTTATAAAGATAAAAAGAAATGGCATGGAGCTGGGTGGGTAGGAAGATTCTGAGAGAAGTTTGAGAAGGGGAATCCATGACCAAAATACATTGTGTGAAAATAATATTTCTCAATTTAAATTTTTGGTTAAATTGGTCTTATTTGGTTTTCTTTATGGAAGATCTTATGACAATATAACTTTGAATAACATGTTTTCTTTAAAAATTTTATGATCATGGTGAATGATCGTTTTGATGTGTGATCAGATAGGAGGCATGGGATTACTTCAATCTTTTTATATTTGTTGAGATCTGTCTTGTGACCAATTATGTGGTCGATTTTGGAGAAGGTACAATGCGGTGCTGAGAAAAAGGTATAGTCTTTTGCTTTAGAATGAAAGGTTATATATATATATATATATATATATATATATATAGAGAGAGAGAGAGAGAGAGAGAGAGAGAGAGAGCAGAATTCTATCAGACCTTCAAAGAAGTCCTAATACCAATACTCTTCAAACTAGTCCACAAAATAGAAACAAAAGGAACACTACCCAACTCATTCTATGAAGCCATAATTACCCTGATACCAAAACCACACAAGGACCCAACTAAGAAAGAGAACTTCAGACCAATCTCCCTTATGAAAATCGATGCAAAAATACTCAATAAAATTCTTGACAACCTAATCCAAGAACACATCACAATGATCATTCACCATGATCAAGTTGGCTTCATCCCAGGGATGCAGGGATGGTTTAATATACAGAAATTCATCAACGTAATCCACTACATAAACAAACTCAAAGAAAAAAACCACATGGTCATCTAATTGGATGCTGAAAAAGCATTTGACAAAATTCAGCATCCTTTCATGCTAAAAGTCTTGGAAAGAACAGAAATTCAAGGCCCATATCCAAACATAGTAAAAGCAATTTACAGCAGACCGATAGCCAACATCAAGGTAAACAGAGAGAAACTTGAAGCAATCCCACTAAAATCAGGGACTACAGAAGGCTGCCCCCTCTCACCATATCTCTTCAATATAGTACTTGAGGTACTAGCTAGAGCAATTTGACCACATAAGGAAGTCAAAGGGATACAAATTGGAAAGGAAGAAGTCAAACTATCACTATTTGCAGATGATATGATAGTATACTTAAGTGACTCAAAAAACTCCACTAGAGCACTCCTACAGCTGATAAACAACTTCAGCAAAGTGGCGGGATACAAAATCAACTCAAGCAAATCAGTAGCCTTCCTATACAAAAAGGATAAGCAGGCCGAGAAAGAAATTAGGGAAATGACACCCTTCACAATAGTCACAAACAATATACAGTATCTTGGTGTGACTCTAACCAAACAAGTAAAAGATTTATATGACAAAAACTTCAGGTCTCTGAAGAAGAAAATTGAAGAAGACATCAGAAAATGGAAAAAACTTCCATGCTCGTGGGTTGGCAGGATTAATATAGTTAAAATGGCAATCTTGCAAAAAGCAATATACAGATTCAACGCAATCCCCATCAAAATCCCAACTTGGTTCTTCAAAGAGTTAGAAAGAGCAATTCTCAAATTCATCTGGAATAACAAAAAACCCAGGATAGCTAAAACTATCATCAACAGTAAAAGAACTTCTGGGGGAATCAATATTCCGGACCTCAAGCAATACTACAGAGCAGTAGTGTTAAAAACTGCATGGTATTGGTACAGTGACAGGGAGGCAGATCAATGGAATAGGATGGAAGACACAGAATTGAACGCACACATCTATGGCCAATTGATCTTCAACAAAGCTGCTTAAAACATCCAGTGGGAAAAGATAGCCTTTTCAACAAATGGTGCTGCTTCAACTGGAGGTCAACATGCAGAAAAATGAAAATTGATCCACTCTTATCTCCTGGCACTAAGCTCAACTCCAAGTGCATCAAGGACGTCCACATAAAACCAAACACACTAAAACTAATAGAAAAGAAACTGGGGAAGACCCTTGAGGATATTGGCTCAGGGAGAAATTTCCTGAACAGAACACCAATTGCTTATGCTCTAAGAGCAAGAATAGACACATGGGACCTCATAAAATTACAAAGTTTCTGTAAGGCAAAAGACACTGTCAAAAGGACAAATCGACAACCAAGAAATTGGGAAAAGATCTTCACCAACCCCACATCCGACAGAGGGCTAATATCCAATGTATACAAAGAACTCAAGAAGTTAGACCCCAGAAAACCAAATAATCCTATCCAAAAATGGGGTACAGAGCTAAACAAAGACTTTTCACCTGAAGAATTTCGGATGGTTGAGAAACACCTTAAAAAATGTTCAACATCATTAGTCATTAGAGAAATGCAAATCAAAACAACCCTGAGATTTCAACTCACACAAGTCTGAATGGCTAAGATTAAAAACTCAGAAGACATCAGGTGTTGGAGAGGATGTGGAGAAAGAGGAACACTCCTCCACTGCTGGTGGGACTGCAAGCTGGTACAACCACTCTGGAAATCAGTCTGGCGGTTCCTCAGAAAATTGGACATGATACTTCCAGAGGACCCAGCCATACCACTCCTGGAAATATACCCAGATGATTCCCCAGCATGCAATAAGGATACATGTTCCACTATGTTCATAGCAGCCTTATTTATAATAGCCAGAAGCTGAAAAGAACCCAGATGTCCCTCAACGGAGAAGTGGATACAAAAAATGTGGTATATATACACAATGGAGTACTATTCAGACATTAGAAACAATGAATTCATGAAAGTCTTAGAGAAGTGGATGGAGCTGGAGAACATCATACTAAGTGAGGTAACCCAGTCTCAAAAGAATACCCATGGTATGCACTCACTGATAAGTGGATATTAGCCTAGAATCTTGGAACACCAAAGACACAATTCACATACCAAATGATGTCTGACAAGAATAAAGGAGTGGACACTGGTGCTGGAAAGGATCAAAGCATCAGTGTAGGGAAATACAAGAACAGAGAAGTGGGGAGGGGTGGATGAAGGAGCAGGGGGAGGGAAAAGGGTATGTGGGAACTTTGGGGGGTGGGGAACCAGAAAAAGGGAAATAAATTGTAAATATTGAATATATCCAATAAAAAAATTTCTGAGATTATAATTTGATGCTCATGTTTCTGTCCTCCCTTTCTACCTCAAAATCTCTGCATACATTCCTCCCCCACTCTTCTCTAAATTCATAGCTGTGTTTTATATTCTAGTTATTAAATGCATATGTGTAGATTCATCTATATTCATCAAATATACCTGTTCTGTCTGTGTAATGTTCTGTGTGTATATTCTCAGGGGTTTAAAATGTAGCAAATAGAATGTACTGGACATACTGAAAAAACATTATTTCATAACAATATATTGAAGGCTTGGAAGGGAGGCATAGAAAGTAGAGCATACTTAGAGTAAATCCATTGCATTTATCCATTTTACATGAAGAACTCTTAGAGTGCAAAGGAGTTGATTGATAACATGGTGAGACCTTTCCCACAGAACACGAGAATAACAAGACATTTTGGGAGATTTGTGTGGCCTGTTGAAGTTTGGGTGTGGAGGAGGATGTGCTCCTACCTGTGAGACTCTTCTGACCACCCACACCAGTCTTCAGGGATTTGGGGTTTATGAAGCCAAGAGTTTTGTTTTTAATTGATCCTAAGAGATTTCTCATTGGGTTTCTATTCCA